>OY282499.1:22500-622500 GCA_958295605.1 Ajuga chamaepitys | reverse complement strand
ACACGACGTGAGGGCATTGACTGTAGCTGTACCCATCAGCCATGAAGGTAGATTTGTGATCTGGGTACCTATAATTTTGAAATTGCTGGAGTTAAATCAAACTTACTGTTCTCATCTTATTCATTAGATTTGCCACCTGATGAAAAGGTGAAGAGGTCACGTGGGTCGGAGAAACCTCTTGATTTCAGTTACCATAAATGGGCTCATTTGGGGGTTCCCATGCTTATATCGGCTGGTGATGACACTAAACTTTTCGCGTATTCAGCAAAGGAGTTTACCAAGTTTTCTCCGCACGATATATGCCCTGCGCCACAGAGAATGCCCACGCAACTTGTGCTCAAAACAGTTTTCAATCAGACTCCGTTGCTTTTGATGCAGTCTGCACACTTTTTGGACATTTATTGCGTGAGATTGAAAAATGGTGCTGTATCTGACGTTAGCCCTGGCACATCTGGTGGGCCTGCAAGCACTGACTTAGTGGCACGGGTTAAATGTAAGGCTTCTCGAAAGATCATCTGCAGTGCGATTTCTTCATCAGGTGCATCATTTGCCTATTCTGATCATATGAAACCCAATTTATTTGAGTTGAAGAGAAACAAATCAGGCAAGACTTTGTGGACTGTAAATAAAAGGCATCTCCCTCAGGAATTGCCATTCGCACATTGCATGATTTTCAGCTCTGATTCTTCAAGATTGCTGTTATCTGGGCAAGACAGAAGAATATATGTACGTATTTTCTACCCTTGATTGCTTGTATTGCTCCTAGGTTGTCTTGAAACTTGACCTATATGGTCATTTGACAAGAGTCTATTTCAAGGGCGATCACAATCAGCCGGTCTGGTTTGAAAATAACATCTAATCTAAAAGTATGGCTATTTCTCTTGATTACAGCCTTCTGTAGACCTACCTTCAGTAATAGCAAACATGCTTGCTAGATAAGGCATTCTAGAACTTCACCGTAGTTTATAGAGTGCCATCATCCAATGCAAAAAAAAAAAAAAGCAAAAAAAAAAAAAAAAAAAAAAGGAAAAAACTAGATATACAACAGTTTATATAGTACATGAAAGATATGATCAAATAGATAAATTTCATGATGAAGGGCTCTTGATATTGCTTTGAGTCCCAGTTTTCTTATACTTACAGCTTGTAGACGTATTTCAGGTGGTAGATGTTGGAAGTACGGAGGTGGTTCATGCTTTCACACCTTGCCGGAAAGACGAAATTGAGAGTTTGCCTCCTTGTGAACCTCCAATTACAAAAATGTTCACGAGTAACGACGGCCAGTGGTTAGCAGCTGTCAACTGTTTTGGAGATGTGTATATATTCAATCTTGAGACACTAAGGTATAGTGGATGCCCCTTTTCTGTTATGTTGTATAGTACATAAGCTTGTTTGAATAAACTTATCTTATTTCGATTTCTAGCGAGTAGCAATATACTAAATTTGTTTTGGAGCGGATAAGGAAAAAATTAAAATTGTTTCAAATCTTCGTTCATGTTTCAGTTATGAAGTTTCTGAGTTAAGTATGCATTCTTCTATTATTATTTCATGGAGGACATATACTGGTTTTAGTTCTTCGTTCAGTGAAAAATAACTACTGGACGAGATGGCTAAATTATCTTAGCATATTAATTCTAAGTTGTTCTGCATTTATTTTTCGTATGACCGAGTTTTGTAGAGTGCATGTTAATAGAACTCCCTCCGTCCCAAAAATGGTCCTGTTTACAAAGGTATATCTTTTTATGTTTTGGTCAATTAGTTGAAGGATCAGCCTTCTAAACCATATCCATACTTATATAATTTCGGTTAAATTTTTTATGAGACTTATGCAACCACAATAACTTATTCGTAGAATAAAAAATTAATTTTTTTTACGTTGACTAATGAAAACGAAGCATTGACTTTTGAAACTAGACTCTTTTTCTGGGACTATTATTATTATTATTATTATTATTATTATTAATTTTAAATGACTCTTTTTATGGGACAGAGGGAGTACTATACTACCTCAATTGGTAGTTATTTTGATTAACTATAGCATGATGATATGAATATTTAAATACTGATTCTCCATAGTATTGATTCCGTGATGTAATATAATTCTTCTCCCTTCTGATTACAGGCAACACTGGTTCCTATCAAGATTAGACGGAGCTTCCATCACAGCAGGTGGTTTCACTCCCAAAAATAGTAACGTTCTCATCGTCTCCACCTCTTCAAATCAGGTGTACGCATTAGATGTGGAGGCTAAGCAATTGGGGGAGTGGTCCATGCGTCATACATTTTCTCTCCCTAAGAAATATCAAGAATTTCCTGGAGAAGTTATTGGACTTTCGTTTCATCCATCGGCAAGTTCATCTTCTGTTATTGTCTACAGTCCCAGGTAAATTCGTATATCCTAGTATTTGATATATTATCTTATGTAGTTCTGCTCTTTTGGAATTGGATCCTTAGAATCATTTACTTTTTGCCCCTATTTTCCTCTAATAATAATTTGAGGTCATAAATAATGGGTGGGGCTATTAACACCCCCATTTTCTCTAAATACATTAAAAAGAAGTGTTCAGTCAGAACTCCGTTGCTTATATACCATGTCCCTCTTTTCATTGCAAATGGTAAAGGTAGGCTAGTATGAAATCTTTTCCTGGACTTCATTTTGGAGTATTCTGCATTAATTTTCGTTACAGAACTGTCATCTTGTTAGGTTATAACAGCAACAGGTCTTTTTACAATAATTTGATGTATTTTTTCTTTCTACAACACTGTCTTTCTGAGGGTTTCTGCACATATTAAAGACACGAGAGTGTATGGGAATCTCACTGTGAACTCCTAAATAACAGAAATGTAACTCTTGTACAAGGAAAACCTCATACGATCTGTTGGACCGATAGACACAGTTATGGTGAAGGGAGACTTTCACCTCTCGTTTTCCTTGTTACAATTTATCTAAAAAAACTCACAATGGTGACCTTCCGAGATCGATAATGAATTTTTTAAAGATATCTACCACCCTGTATGGCTCTAATGAAGTTCACAAGTGATGGGCATTTCCAGCTGCCTGTAAAATTCAATCTTAAAACAACCATCATTCTAAAATTTCCATTTTATTGTAGATTCCATCAGTCATAATTTCCGCATTTCCATTTCTCAAACTGAAATCTTTGGTTTTACAGGGCAATGTGCTGGATAGATTTTGGGATGCCGGTTGATAAAGACGATGATGCCGACATAGCAAATGGACAAGGATTAACGAAGAAGTTACACAGCAACGGATCACTAAAACGTAAACTGCACAATGGTAGAAAGAACTTTGAATTTTGTGCATTTAGAGACCCTGTTTTATTTGTCGATCATCTTTCAAAAAACTCGCTCTTGGTCATAGACAAACCATGGATGCACGTTGTCGACTCTTTCGATACCCGCCCTGTCCATAGACATATCTTTGGGACATAATAGGGGTATCAGGCAGGAAGGTCCAAAATGTTGCCTTCATCATTTTTGCTCTGGGGCTGTCTTGGCCATGTTGTGCAATGTATCTTAACAAGTGATAGGAATTTTGATGTCTAATACAATTTCTTTTTAGGCCATTGTTTCTCTTGTTTGCTGTTCTGGAATTGCTCTCATTTTTTATTCTATTTTTTATTGGCTTAATGATGTGCCCTCTGCATTTTTTCTGTACTTGGGTTTTATTCTCTGTGTGTGTGTGTGTGTTTTGCGGCTATTAAAAATGTGGTAAATTGGAATTATATGGTATCGGTATTAAACTCAGTGTGGATATATTACAATAGGTTGGGGAATATTTTGTTTGCAAGTGCACAAGTTGTTGCCAATCATCTTTTCAAGCCTACTTTTGTCAACTTCCTAATCATCTGCCTATCCCTATTTTTGTTTGCATTTTTGTTTCTGCCTGGGCAGATTCTGTCCAAACAACGTTTTTCATATTTTTAGTGTAAGAGGTGATAGGAAAAGTGCGGTTAGTTGTTTGATGATTGATTAATGATCAAAGTAGTTATTGACAATTGTGATTGATTGATGATGTGGTGTTTGGTTTGTGTGATTTACTAACAATATCATACTAGTATAATACATATCGATTGTTTCATCGTCATCCATGTGAATATTGAAAACCTTTGAAGTTTAAAGGATTTTATTGATGCATTATCCTCAAACTGGTTTGTAGAATTTGCCAGGCTTCCTTTGCTGTCATGCCTTTTGCGATTTTCTTGTAGGCAGTGAAGTTTGCCTCCTCTTCTTGTTTGTCCTTATCGTCGACGATGACTTTTGTCCTTATCATAAGCAGGTTGGAATTCTTCAAAATGACACTTGCATGCGTTCTCTGACATTTTTTTCGTATGTTGGGGGTGTTGGATTTACAACCATGTTTTAGCATTGTCTTGCATCCGCTTGATTGTTTCATGAAATATGTTGGCTAGAGGATCATTTGAGTTGTTTTGGTGATGGCATCTTGTAAGGGTAGATGAATATCAATTTTGGTCTTGTTGAAAGCACAGTTAGGAGTTGGTGGGATTATTGATTCCGTTCTGTTTCGGTCAGAGTGGCCAGAACGTTCCACTCCGGTCATGAAACAGAATGTTCTAGATGTCATTTCGTTTCGGTCAACTTCTCACCCGGAGGAAAGAATGAATAGAACTCTCCTAGAAAGAGTTAGATGTATGTTGATAAGTGCTAGGTTTAATAAAACCTTTTGGGGAGAAGCTGTTACAACTGTTGCTTTTTGATTAATAGATCTCCTTCCACTGCTTTGTCTTTTAAAACTCTTGAAGAATTATAGAGTGGTCATCCAGCTAACTACTAAGAATTGAAAGTGTTTGGGTGCTTGGCATATGCGCACACAAGGCAGGACAAGCTAGAGCCAAGAGCTCTAAAGTGTGTCTTCTTGGGCTATCCTCAAGGAGTAAAGGGGTTCAAGCCGTGGTGTATTGAACCTGGCAATAAAAAATGTTTGATAAGCAGAGATGTCATATTTGAAGAATAAAAAATGCCACTGCTTAAGGAAAATATGAAGGAAAACAACAACTCAAGTACATATGAAGCTCAACTTGAGGTGGAGCTGGACAGTTCTAAATCACAAGAGGATTTTGGTTCACCTACAGTGGAGAATGAACTAGAAGATGAAGAAGCAAATACTATCAGATCATATCAGTTAGTGAGGGATAGGCAGAAGAGGCAGATTCATGCACCACAAAGATATGGACAAGTTGATCTTGTGTCCTATGCTTTGTATACTGCACTGGAAATTGAAAACTCTGAACCAGAATCATACCAAGAAGCTATGGAAAGTTTAGAGAGTGATAAGTGGACAGTTGCAATTCAAGAGGAACTGTTATCTTTGGAAAAGAACTATACTTAGGAAGTTGTGAATAAACCAAAATCTCATAAGCTTGTGGGATGTAAGTGGATCTTTAAGAAGAAGATAGAGTCCACAAAACCAGCTAAGATAAGATACAAGGCTAGGCTAGTAGCCAAAGGTTTCATACAGAAAGAAGGAGTGGATTACACATAAAGTTTCTCACCCGTAGTGAAGCACTGTTCTATAAGAATCCTCCTTGCATTTGTGGCTCAATTTAATCTGAATCTACATCAAATGGATATGACTACAACATTCTTGCATGGAAGGTTGGTGGAGAAAATCTACATGAAGATTCCAAAAGGAGTGCAAGTTACAGAACCTGACAAGAAAGCTTGTTTGTTGAAAAGGTCATTGTATGGATTAAAACAGAGTCCTAGACAGTGGTATATGAGGTTTGATGAGTTTATGTTGAAAATTGGTTTTAAGAGAAACAAGTATGACAGCTATGTTTATCTTAAAACCACTTCTCAATCATCAATTGTGTATTTGCTTCTTTATGTGGATGACATGTTAATTGCTTGTGAGTCACAAGCTGGAATTGTTGAAGTAAAGGACTTAATAAAAACAAAATTTGAAATGAAGGATCTTGGAGATGCAAGAAAGATACTAGGGATGGATATCTTGAGGAACAAGGGCAGGAATGAAGTATTCTTATCTCAACAGGACTACCTACTTAAAGTTTTACAAAGATATAAGATGCATTAGAGTAAAACTATTTCTACACCTCTAGGACAACATATCAAATTATCTTTTGAGCAGTGTCCCAAGACAAATCAGGAAGCAACATATATGAGAAAAGTGCCATATGCTAGTGCAGTTGGCAGTGTCATGTACACCATGGTTGCTGCAGACCTGACCTTGCTCATTCTATGAGTCTTGTGAGCAGATAGATGGGGAATCCAGGGGCTCAACATTGGGATGCAATGAAGTGGGTGATAAGGTATGTGAGAGGTTCAACTGGAAAAGGGTTGCTATTTCAGAAACAAGACAGTTTGGAAAATTCATTGATAGGTTATGTTGATGCAGACTATGCTGCTAATCTAGATACTAGGAAATCTATTACTGGGTATGTTTTTAATCTGTTTGGAACTGCTATAAGCTGGAAAGCTTATCACCAATCAGTGGTAGCTTTATCAACCACTGAATCTGAATATGTAACCTTAACAGATGCTATTAAAGAAGCTGTGTGGTTGAGAGGAATTCTGAAAGAGTTTGGCTTATTTCAACAACAAGTAACAGTCTGTTGTGATAGCCAAAGTGCTATACACTCAGCCAAACATCAGAGCTACCATGAGAAAACCAAACATATTGATGTTAGGTTGCATTATGTGAGAGATCTAGTAACTAAAGGTTCGATTCATGTGAAGAAAATCTCTACGGAAGTGAATCCTGCTGATTATTTTACTAAAACTCTTCTTGTAGCAAAATCCCAGTTGTGTTTGGATCTTATTAAGATGAAGAACAATGTTGCTGAACAAGATCAGGAGAAGTCAGCTGTGACAGCACAGTAGAAAGGGTGTGAATGGTGATTTGGAGCTTAAGGTGGAGAATTGTGAAGTATAAGCTCAAATCATCAAGTGAGGGCACAAGGGTCATTTCAAATACATTTTGAAATTAGGAGGCAAGTGTAAATGTTTGTTCGGTTGGACCTGACCGAATTGCTTCAAGGAGTTCAACCCAAGTGGGCCGAGTTATCTAAGCCTATTCGGCCAATTAACAGTCTGCACGGGCCGAATCCATTTATAACCATTTTGTCTTCTGTTTTAACTGTTTTTTGTTAAGTTGGATCAATGTGGAGAGCTGTGGGAAGTTAGTAAGAAGCGGCTAAGTTGTATAAGACAGTTAATGGTGAGCCATAGAGAGAGTGAGGAACATCTTGTATTGAGAGAAAGAGAAAATCAAAGGGAGTTAGCTCAAAGAGTGTAGAAACTGTGTGAGGGCATTTTCTTGTATCTTCTTTGAGAGGTTCAGCTTGTCTCCTTGATTCTTCTTGTGATCAATAAAGAGGTGTGATCTTGTTGTGACCGTGGATGTAGGATTGTATCAGAATCCGAACCACGTAAATAGCTTGTTATTGGTTTTTTTCTCTTATGCATTTATTTGTGATTTGATTAACAATCAAAGTGTAGTCATAGTGTTTGTGGAATTGACTGTGTAACATAGAAGTTGATACATCATTGAGAAAGTCTCAACAATACCCTTTTGCCACAAGTCTGGCTTTGTACCTTGCCAAGCTGCCATCTGCATTCCTCTTGATCTTATACACCCATCTGCAACCCACTACTTTCTTTCTTGGTGGTAGTGGTTACAATGACTTAAGTTTTATTCTTGATCATGGCAGTGAGGAAAAACTTTGGCTTCATCAAAGGAACTGATTCATTGTCATTAAAAGAGAGGCATTGAAAACCTTAGCTTTTCTTGTACCTCCCTTGCCTCTTGTTCTCATAGGGTGAATGTTTTGAGCAGCTGGCATCTCATAAATGGGTTCAGAATGTACTAGATTCTTAACTGGTAACTCATCAGCTAAAGGTGATGAAGATAAGGGAGAGTGAGGAGTGATAGTGGGGGTCAGTTTGCATAGCCGCATAGGTATAAGGCCGTGAGATGAGTCATATCGACTCTGTGGTGTATCATTTGGACTGTTGTGTTGAGTCTGCTAGTCATGAGTTAATGGTTGGTCAAGATGTGAGGAGGTGGTAGGAGTGATAGTGACAACAGGTGAAGACAAAGTTTCAGAAGTGGCATTATGCTAGGTGGGTAGAGGTGGCGATTCGGGCGGGCCGGGCTCGTCGGGCCAACACTCGGGTCGGGTCGGTCCAAGATTTGGTCGGACTTAAAATTAGTCGGTTCAGTCCGAGGTATTCCTCTATAATATACTTAGATTTTCGGGCCGGTCCGGGACCTTTCGAACTTTTAGCCCATCGAACCGGCCGGGTCGGGTCAAATAGTACTTCGGGTCTATATTTCTATATTCCGACCCATTTAAAATATCGGACATACTGGGTCGACCCGTCGGGCTGAACCGACTTTGCCACCTCTACTAGGGGGAGGACAATTTGGATTTTTTTGGATTAGGAAAGAAAAAATGCTTTCAAACCATATAACATCTCTGGTAACTAGCATCTTACCATACTTTAAGAGCACTTTATAGCCTTTGTACCCATCTGCATAACCTATAAAGGTACTAGGTTCTGATTTGTACTCCAATTTATTTTTAATATAGGGTCTAAGGTTTGGGTAACAAAGTCAACCAAAAACTCTGAGATGAGAGATGTCTGGCCTTTTATGATAGAGGGTTTAAAATTGATACAAATTGGAATATTTTAGAATCTAAGGTTAGGAAAATTGATAGAAATTGGAATATTTTAGGGAAATTGATACAAATTGGAATATTTCCCTAACCTTAGTTCTGAATCGTTTGGTACAAATTAGAATATTAACTATACACCAACTCCACTGCAATTAAAGAAAAGAACCAAATAAAGAAATAAAAAATAAATGAAAAGAAGCAGAAGTTACTAAATCACGTGACATAGAAAACCAAATCATCAGTAATGCGCCTTAGATGGGACGTCAACTCCACGACCAATCAGATATTTCCCCAACCCAATCCGCCGTTATTCTACCATCTTCCCCAATCCGCCATTATTCTACCTTCTGCCTCTGCAACACTACAACAATGGTGCCCTGCTAAAATCCACAAATAAAATCGCGAAAAATTGGTGAAAATCTCGGCGAAATCATCAAAATCTTGGCAAAATACCGAAATCTCAACAATTTTTTTACAAAAAGATATAACACCCTGTTTGGCTGTCGATCAACTCTAAATAATGAGATTTCGACGAAAAATCAACGAAATTTCGCGAGATTTCAAACTTGTTGGAATTAGTTATTAATTAAAGTGTAGATAAGACACTTTAATTAAATAATTAAGTGGTCGGAAGTTTAATTTTGTAGGAATTAAACTTCACACGATTAATCTATGGAGAAAGTAGATGATCGTAGGATTTTAATTTACTCAAAACTGATATGTGGTGAGTGAGAAATTAATACATAAAGTTTACCACTTGATTATGTATTAAGTGTAGGATTAATAACTAAGAGTAGTTATTATCCCACATTGGTTTAAATGCTCTTTAAGTAAGTGTATATATATGAAAGCTCATTATTAAGGTATATCAATTATACATGTGAGGGAATCCAAAGGAAACCCACACGCGCGCTCGCTCGCTCGGCCCGGCCACGGCCACGCCACGCCTCGCCTCGGGCTCGGGCCTTGGGCCTTGGGGAATGCCTCGGCCGAGGCCCAAGTAACTTTTTGAAAGCCCAAAATCAACTTGGGTCCAAATTGGATTTGGGCTGACGGATGAGCTTTCAGGAGCCCATGGGTTTGAATTTAAATTCAAACTTGTAACAGCATGGGCTGTTAAAGAGTATTAAACATTGGGCTGTTACTAAGCCTGTAACTGCCAACAATTCAATGACAGAATTAATTCTGTTTTCCCTATAAATACATGCTCCCTGCATGCAAACATAGACACAACATTTTCACCTGAACTTTATTCTCTGCATTTTCATTTTCTCCAGCTTCTGAACTCGAACATCTGAAATTCGCCGGAGCCTTTTCTGTTAGTGGTGCTACTACAGAAAAGGAGGTAAACCGTTATATCTTTGGGGTATATTACTTCTTTCCGTGAGCACTAGCCGGGAAGTAATTTATCTTAAGGACAGTGGGATTCCACGTCTCGGTTTTCTTTGTTTCTATATCATTCCTGATTTTCCAGAACCTTGCAAATAACAATCTTAAGATAAATTACTTTTTCGATTTCTGGAAAATGTCAAACAATCAGAATGTTCCTCCCGTTCCAGCAAGAGTTATCCCTACTCCACCGGCTAACTCAGTTGAAAAACCGGAAAAATTTTCTGGTGACAATTTCAAGAGGTGGCAGCAAAAGATGCTGTTTTACATCACTACCTTAGGGTTTGCTTCGTTTCTGAAGGATGTGCTGCATGTCCCAGACATCCGGAAAAATTTGGTTTCTGGTTCTTTGCTGGTAAAGCATGGGTTTCGTCTAGTTTTTGAAGCTGACAAGTTCATACTAAGCAAGCAAGGAGTGTTCATAGGGAAGGGCTTTGTAGTGAATGGATTATTCAAAATGAATGTAATGGCCAAGCGCCAGATGAATAATGTAACTTCTGCTATGAGTGAAAAAGCATCAACTTCTTCTTACTTGCTTGAGTGTTCCTCTTTATGGCATTCTAGATTAGGACATGTTAATCTCAATGCTATAAAACGCTTAGTAAATTTAGATTTACTAAAACTGAATGAAATTAAATCACATGGAAAATGTGAGGTATGTGTTGAAGCTAAGATGACTAAATTACCTTTTCATTCAGTAGAAAGGAGCACAATACCTCTAGAATTAATACACACTGATGTGTGTGACTTGAAATTTGTGCAGACTAGAGGGGGTAAGAAGTTTTTCATAACTTTTATAGATGATTGCACAAGATATTGCTATCTTTATCTTCTTAGAAGTAAAGATGAAGCAATAGATGCGTTTAAACACTACAAAGCTGAAGCTGAAAATCAACTAAGCAATAGGATAAAGATAATCCGAAGTGATAGAGGTGGTGAATATGTGGCTCCGTTTGAAGAATTATGTGCTCAAAATGGTATAGTTCATCAAACTACAGCTCCGTATTCTCCACAATCAAACGGTGTTGCAGAACGCAAAAATCGTACTCTTAAGGAGATGATGAACGCTTTGTTGATTAGTTCAGGATTACCCCAGAACATGTGGGGGGAAGCTGTTCTTACAGCTAATTATATATTGAATAAAATTCCACTAAAAAGAGTTGACAAAACTCCTTATGAAATGTGGAAAGGGCATAAACCATCTTACAAATATCTCAAAGTGTGGGGGTGTTTGGCTAAGGTTGAAGTGCCGTTACCTAAACAAGTGAGAATTGGCCCAAAAACGGTTGATTGTATATTTGTTGGGTATGCACTCAATAGTAGTGCATATAGATTTCAGATTTATAAATCTGAAATACCAGATATGACTGTTGGAACAGTCATGGAATCAAGGAACGCAGTATTCTTTGAAAATATCTTTCCTTGTAGAGAAAGATTGATAGAAAATGAAAACCAAGGAGTTACTTTGGAAAAAGGAAGTAGTTCAAATCTAAAAAGAACTGTTGAAGCTACAAGTAGTTCTCGGATCTTAGAAGAAGAAGAAACGAGACGTAGCAAAAGAGCAAAGACTGCAAAGTCATTCGTCCTGATTTTATCATATATATGTTAGATGATGAACCGAGATCGATAAAAGAAGCTCTGTCTAGTCCAGATGCACCATACTGGAAAGAAGCAATCAACAGTGAAATTGAATCCATCATGCAAAATCACACGTGGGAATTAACTGACCTTCCGTCAGGGTGTAAACCTTTAGGATGCAAATGGATCCTAAAGAAAAAGTACAAAGCAGATGGTTCAATAGATAAATACAAAGCTCGTTTGGTAGCTAAAGGCTTCAAACAGAAAGAAGGTGATGACTTCTTTGATACTTACTCTCCTGTGACAAGGATCACATCCATTCGAGTGCTTCTCTCGATTGCTGCAATACATAATCTTGAGATTCATCAAATGGATGTGAAGACTGCATTTTTAAATGGAGAGTTATTCAGATGTTCGAGTTCAGAAGCTGGAGAAAATGAAAATGCAGAGAATAAAGTTCAGGTGAAAATGTTGTGTCTATGTTTGCATGCAGGGAGCATGTATTTATAGGGAAAACAGAATTAATTCTGTCATTGAATTGTTGGCAGTTACAGGCTTAGTAACAGCCCAATGTTTAATACTCTTTAACAGCCCATGCTGTTACAAGTTTGAATTTAAATTCAAACCCATGGGCTCCTGAAAGCTCATCCGTCAGCCCAAATCCAATTTGGACCCAAGTTGATTTTGGGCCTCGGCCGAGGCATTCCCCAAGGCCCAAGGCCCGAGCCCGAGGCGAGGCGAGGCGTGGCCGTGCCGTGCGAGCGAGCGCGCGTGTGGGTTTCCTTTGGATTCCCTCACATGTATAATTGATATACCTTAATAATGAGCTTTCATATATATACACTTACTTAAAGAGCATTTAAACCAATGTGGGATAATAACTACTCTTAGTTATTAATCCTACACTTAATACATAATCAAGTGGTAAACTTTATGTATTAATTTCTCACTCACCACATATCAGTTTTGAGTAAATTAAAATCCTACGATCATCTACTTTCTCCATAGATTAATCGTGTGAAGTTTAATTCCTACAAAATTAAACTTCCGACCACTTAATTATTTAATTAAAGTGTCTTATCTACACTTTAATTAATAACTAATTCCAACAAAACTCTCTGTACACCTGTTTGAGCCATTAATGCGACACCTACTTCCGCTATATGTCTATTTTTCCTCTCAGCAAGGCCATTTTGCTAAGGAGTGCAGGAACAAGAGACTCTGTGAGAAATATCATTTTCTTCACCCTCAGTCACTTTGGATTTATTTAATGAAGTTCTAGAATTGATTGTTAACAAGAGCCTTAAAATGCATAAAGGCATCATGAACTTCAAATTTAAGTTTGAGAAAATGACATTCAAGTATATCTAGACATGTGGTCAATGAAGGTAACATAATATAAATGGCCGGAAGAAAATTTTCTTGGGGCTGGTCGCATAGATCTGAATGAATAAGAGCAAAAGGTTCATCATAGACAATAATAGAATCAATGTAAGGAAGAGAATGAGACTTTGATAAATAATATGCAGAACAAGGTAAGGTTGTTTTATTAATGGGGATACTAAGGTTACAATTTTTCAAAGCTCTAGCTAAAATTTCTTGAGAAGGATAACCCAATCTATTGTGCCAGACTTCTATATCTACCTTCTTCTTTGAAACAACGGGACTTAATGACTTAGAAACAGAAATAACTGTATAGCTTGATAGAAATAACTTGATTCCGTGGTTGAATGATTTGGATCAGATTTTGTGAGTTCTCAGCAGTGTTGGTGGTTTGTTTATCACCACCACCACCACCAATTATCTTACTGCCGTCAGATTCGTTAGCCATAAAGGCAACATGCACTTCTTTTAATGAAGCGAAAGGGAATGAAATGTTGGTGATGGAAATCAGCTGTACGATCTTAATGCCGCTCTGATACCATGTAAGAGAAAGTGAATAAATGAAGATATGGAAAACTGAGCTGAAAGGAACAAAGCAGTGCCATTGCTTTAACTGAGGGAAAAACGGTTACTATATCATTGAGTTGCATGGAGGATATTACATCTTTATATAGTAGCACAACCCTACTATATTGTACTACAAGTAACGATTGTTACACTAGTCACACATCCATTACAACTAAATATGTTTTTACTATTCAAATATATTATATGCATAATGCTAACACAATACAAGACATTTAACTTATACTTCTAACAATTAATGATCTTCCTTTGTCTCATTTTCCACCATATGCACGTGTGTGTATATATATTAGCTCAAAAACAACACAACTCTTGGATTAATCACAATTAATTCATGCATATAAATGTGCAACATTAAAATATTGAAAAGGATTCAAAGCACAAATGTTCCACATTCAACCAACTAAGGAGAATTAAAACACTAAATATTATAAATTAATACTTAATATTAAAACAATTAATCATGTTAAAAATAATTAATTATGTTAAAAATGTAGGGAGGTTGGTGTCTCCACCTTGATAAAAAAATTTAATATGAATTAGAAAATTATTTAAATGATGTAATAATAATAATAATATATTTTCGAGTTCTGTAATAAATATATTTATAATAATTTCTTTTGAAATACATGTTGTAGTAAGGTTAGAAATTTTGATAAGCCGCAAATTACTCTTAATTAAAAATATTTTAATTAATTACATTTAAATCAATTTATAGTGCTTCTGCTCGTTATTTCTTAAACGAACTCCTAAAATTATTTTAAAAAGTTCAATTCACTGTTTTGGGAAATTTTTTTGTAGTACAATATTGAGAAAAACCTTTTAGTGGAATTTGATCACTCTTTTTCGAATAATAAAGTAAAACATTTTACCAGAAAATAATACTACCTCCGTCCAACTTTATCTTGGATATTTTTCGTTTTTGTCCATTCCAGACGAAGTTGCACCTTCCTTGAAAGAAAATTATAACATGAATTCCACCCTCAAAATTTTTAGCATCGATCTTACTCTCAATTCACATTTAAAAAGTTCACAAAACACTTAAGTTTACTTAAGTTTTCTTAATACTTACGATAACCTCGTCTATGCAAGACAAGACGGGACGGAGATAATAGTAAATAAGCAATAAACCGTATAAACCCTATAAATCTTATATATTTATATTTATATATAATAAAACACCTAAAACCTAGCTTATAATGTACAATGTACAACTTTCAATTACAGCATTTTGAAGCTTCTTCAGAAGCTGTATGAAACCTCCACAAAAACTGGTAATCTTTACCCTTGCAACCCAACTTCACTGCGCTACTAGAACCTTCTACACACATCTTCTTCCCCTCACTCTCCCACTCTATCTTCACCAGGCAAGTAAACGCCGCCGCCGTCAGCTCCACCTTCGTATCGACAAACCGCAGCGAAACCTCGCCTCCGATCCTCTTCCCTCCGCCGCCGGAACCGCAGTCCAGCCAGCAGCATTCCGGTTGCCCTACCATCTCTTTGTAGGCAGAATTAGACATTCTCACCTTGTTGCTTGAGTCGGACAAGATCGCCGGTACCGTCTCCGCCTCCACAATCTCCTCTACCTCCTGTGGCGACGGCGGCGCCGTCGCCATTGTTTCTCTCCGGTCATCGGTAATGCTCTTCACAATTATACTCGATCCGACCGGTCGAACTGGCCGAGGCGAGATAACCTTAGGTTTCACTGGCTCCAATTTCGGCAGCAGATCTAGCTCTTCCAACCCTTGCTCCGCCGTCATGTTCAGATCTATCTCTTTCCGACAGCAGAACAGCGGCAGCTCCGCCACGAGAGAGATCTGCGGCAGCGCATTGTGCGTGAATCCGACCTGATACGGCGGAGATAAGCCTTGAAGACAAGCCCTAGGTCGTTTCGCCGCCGCCGCCGGCGAAAACGCCGCGGAGCGGCCGCGTTTCCTGGTTCTAGTAGGTCTCGCCTGTAAATTCGCCCAAACATTCCTCAAATACGGAGATTTGCTTATACCGGAGTTATCGCCCTCGGCGGTAGCAATCGCATCCGGTTTGGGGGCAATCGGACGGTAGCGAGACATGATCTCCGCCGTCCGGGCGGAGGCGTAAGGATTGATTGTCTGAATCATTTAGAGTTTTGAGTGTGAAGAAAAGAAGTAAAATGTGAGAGATTATAAGGGGGAAAAGGGCGGCGAATAGAGTGACACTTGTTGCAGTAGGGTGGGTACGTGTTTGAGGAAGTAAGAGAAGGGGACATGTGGGATTTCAACCTGCTGCAAATCAACATGCAAGCTTACACTTAACAGTGTCCACTCTCTGATTTTCTTTTTTTTCTTTCTCTTTCTATTTTCTGGTTGGCTACCAAAACTTCTACTCTGTGTAATGCTAATTTCAAGAAAAAGTTATGGTGAGATACTACTATTCTTTTTACAGAAGAAAGTTACAGTAATTTCGATATACATAACTTTAATAAATTATATATTACAATCTTTTGATTCGATTGGGATTGTTCCGTGTAGTATACCGTATCAGATTATTTATATTGTTGGTGTATTAAAAATTTCGATATATTTAAAATTTATAGTGTTATCGTAGGATTTCGATATATCGAATTTTATATCGTTAATTTTAGTATATCGAAATTTCGATATACTAATATATCAAACTAAAAAAGAGTACTACTGATCTTGAGCGCTACAAATAACATGCGTTATCGCTTTCATCTTTTCATTCTTTCATTCTTTTTTTCTTTCCACAAAATAACATATTTCATTCTTTCTTTTTTATTTTGATTTTTTAACATTTGAAACATAAAACGTGAATCATGAAATGTGAATTCATGAAGCGTGAAATAAAACTATAGCCTAATAGCAAAGCTTAAATTCTAGGCAGTAATTTGAACCTAAATCATGAACTCATGAATCCGTGAAGCATGAATTAAGAAAAAAAGAAATAATGAAACAAGTTATTTTATGGAAGGAAATTAACAATAAAAAATAAAAATAAAAACGAAAAGAACAAAATAATGTAAGTTGAGCATTGCAGCGCTTAAGATCAAATCTAAACTAACAAAATACTAAAAAATCTCAGTATACTAGTATATACCCAAATAACAAACTTTTTTGGTATGGTATTGAATTTTTTTAATTCTCATACCATTACCTTATCGAATTTTTTTGTTACTTACTATACCGTACTAAAAGGTTTCGTTAATAAACTTCTTTTTTTTTGTACCTTCTAATAAATTTTGCTTAATACGGGGTAAGTTTGACTAAAATGTATAGAGTTAAACTTAAAAAGAAGTATTGTGTTTTATTCGTTAAGAACTCGAAAGATTGGTCAGTACAAATATTTTACTCTCATTAAAACCATATTCTTTTATGAAATTCGAAACTAAAGTAGTATTATACACTATTAAAATTCACTAAAATTTATAATTAATTATCCAATATCATAGTACAAGAAACTTAATTAAACTATATATAAAACCAACACAATATCAATATCACAAAATGAGTTAAATGATATTTTTCCTTGGATATGGTTCTACTCAGTTCTATTTTAGTTCTTCGGTTTGGAACGATTTGATTTGACAACAAAAAATATTCGAATTTGTTCATTTGGATAAAATCAAATAGTCAACAAATATTATCGATCCGGAATTTAATGTGGTTCAAATTATCTCCAAAATTCATACTCACCCCTAGGAAATATGTAAAATTATAAAATTCGCAATTTAATGCACAATTTTTTCGGATTTTCAATACAATGCAGGTTATATTTATAAAATTTAATGACACGTAATATTCTATAAACTGTACAAATATATAAAAGAAATATATATATATATATATACACATTATGCTCTAATATATATTTGTAAATACATAGTATATATATATATATATATATATATATATATATATATATATAAAGATGACATTAAATTTAGAATTAACATAAGAACAAATCACTCCCGAGATATTTATGTTCACATCTTGACTGCCGGCATTTACATCATCACCATCACCAATCCACCACCACTACTATTTTCAGGATCATTAATAAGATCATTATTATCGATCTTCAATTCTCTTACGGCTGACGACTCTAGTCCAATATGACTAATACATAGTAAGTATACATATATATATATATATATATATATAGAGAGAGAGAGAGAGTAAGATGACATCCAAATTTAGAATTAACATAAAAACAAATCACTCCCGAGATATTTATGTCCACATCTTGACTGTCGGCATTTGCATCATCACCACCACCAGTCCACCACCACTACCATTTTCAGGATCATTACTAAGATCATTATTATCGATCTTCAATTCTCTTACGGTTGACGACTCTGGTCCAATATGACTGCTTTTCTTCATCATTTGCATTCTCATGCTCATCAACTTCGTGATTACCAAAGTCTTCATCACCTTTGTCTTTCTCCCATTCATGTCTTCCACTTTCATCTTGTTCTATTGTATAAATCAAGATCATCCCCAGTAACATAAGATTCATCAACTATCCAGTCATGAGGGGGGAGGGGGGTTACTTTAAAGTCACACAAGCTCTCGTTATTTTTCGATCTCTTTTCTTGCAATCACAAACTGTACATCACAAAGACCATGTCTTTTGGAGCAAACGGTTTCTTCTCTTTGAGTGTACCTAAAAGAAATTATATAAGCATTAGATATTAGCAAGCAAGAGTTAAGAATAATTATATCTAAATACGCGATAAAATAGAGAAATGTGGAAATAAGCTACTCACTTTGATTTTTTTCCAACGAAAAGAATAACATACTTTATTTATGTGTGCACAGTATTTACTTACCCTGTCCAAATGAACTTAAATTGAGTTCACATAAGGAAAAGCTACAAGTTAAATTCAGAATATAGATAGTAAATTTATGTAATTCCTGATACTCATCTCCGTAAGAGTCCCACCACTTTGCTGGTGTCATTTTTCCCTTGCAAGTATACCAGCTTCAATGCCAAATAACATTTTTGCATCTTTAAACCATTCAAGTTACATATCCTTATTGCTTCTTTCATTTGCATAAAAAACCACAGATGTTAATAATAATAATAATAATAATAAATTAAGTTTTTTTTTTCCTTAATGCCCCACCCAATCACCCTACCCCACCCTAGTCCATTCTTTCATAGCATATTTTAAGTTTTTTTTCGTTTTTTAATGCCCTCACCACCTCAGCCCCGGGTCATTTTGTTTTTGTTTGTTTGTTTCTTTATTTTTTAATTTTTTCTTAATACCTTACCCAACCTCAACCTCACCGTCACGTCTAGTCGTCATTTTTTCTCATGTTCTTAATTCTTTTATGCCCCCACCTAAAAAAAAAATAAAAAATATATCAACATTTTATTGAAGATGTTATAGAAATATTACTGAATATTTTCTTTAACACATATTCTCAATATCGTATAACCATTATATCTAATTGATATTAGAGATTACTGAGCATTCAGTATTTTACGTATTTTTAGACACTAATTCATAGTTATAACTCTGCAAAAATATGTGAATTAATGCTTTCGAACCCTCTTTTCCGTATATTTGATGGATTTCACTTGTTTATTTATTTTGTACCATTTGGAATCCTGATGGAGAGCGTGTGAAAAGAGGGTTTCGAAAAATATTTGAAAGTGATTGGACTCAAGAAGGACATTGGACCAGCCCAAGACGAAGGACAAATTGGAGTAGACTACACAGCTGTAGGGGAATAAGTACAACGTTTAATGTAGAATTCGGAATTACACGATTCTTGATTCTTTGAAAAGCTAATAGATAGAGAGCTACAACTTCTATGTTAATGATATTTTTCAATTTCTTCTTAAAAAATAGCAGCAATTCTGATAAAGGTCGAAGTTATGCAGAAACATTCCAATTGATAACATGATAGAACTCAAGTGTTTCAATAATATATTGGAAAGCTGATTCAAATAGCTACAACTTTTAAAAAATACCCAATGTCCTATTCGAACCGAAAGACCTACAAATATAGCTATGAAGTTGGGAAAACAGTGCGAGTTTAGGACACGTGGCCCATTTCACGGCCCAAGTGACATAAGTCGGCCATACACACATTTTTTGAGGATTTTCCAGCCCATATCCAAATTTCTCCCACTTTAACCTAATTATGCACTCCTATAAGCACCCCCCAAGGCTCTAAGAGATCAGGAGACTTAGTTTTATGATTCTATACACCAAAAACAAAAGGGGAAGAGTCCATAGAATAGTCGGGAGGAATGACGGAGTAGTAGCCTATTTTATTTCTCGATTTAATAGATGCTTAAAGAGGCGAAACGTCCGGGATAAGCGTGTCGCCATGCCTTTAGACTTCACTAGTTTAAGTTGTATTTATTTTGTTGTTTTTCTAATAATGTTTAATTTTATTACGATTGTTCTTGTTAATTTTAGTATGGAATAGTCATCTATTGCTTTATCTATTAGAAAGTAGGTTTCAATTAAAATACAAACATTTATGTTTTATCCTGATATTTATTCATTCAATTGTTATTGTCTGTGTTGTGTTATGATTGATGTTAGAGCAGTCTGATCACCTAGTCTAACACACATGAATTAATAACTGAGATTCAGAAAAATGAGGATATTGATGGCCAACACACTACATAGTTTATCTGATAAATCAAAATGGTGAAGATAAATCATGGGGGTATTTCTTAGGCACTGTTAGGAGTCATATACACGGGCTTAACTGAGAGGTTTATCTATTGTATATAATCTACACCTCAAGCACTCCGAGATGGGGTTTGGGATACAAAAGCCTCATAATAATATAATTATATAGATTAAGAATAAGTACCCATGTTTGCATGTGAGATTATCTATGATTGCATGGTACTTGACTCTGAAATCAAATATCCTAAAATAATCTATTAATTATAGAATATAGTCATTATTTAGTATTATCAGTTGTTTTGGAATATCGCCAAGAATAGAGTAACAAGGTAATCTCAAACATTCTATATGTTGGATTAGTGCCTTGAATCTCGTCTGTATTTTTTGTTCACATTTTTTGTCAAGGTGGAGGTTTGATCTGCGAATACCTTGCGTTTGTTTTGCTAGATTAATCTCGATTGGAAGACGCAATCGCGCCTGTGACAGAAGATGCGTGAATAAGGCTGTGAAGCCTAACTGGTGAATACCCTGACGCGGCCGCGACGACAACCTTGACGTGGCCGCGACAAGGCTGAAGTGGTCACGACATATCTGGCCTGGATAAGGCTGCGTGTTTGAGTTCAGAATGCAGTCGTGACAGTCAACGCGGCCGCGTTCGTTAAGTCAGTCTATTTTGTGCGTTTAGGCCCTTCGGCCTAATTTCAGTTTTAGTTTGTTTAGGGCTTATATATTGCTCTATTATTGGCCTTAGGTCATTCTGAATCATTCTAAATTTATTCTATACTTAGTAATCCTAGTTCTGAAGTCTATCTGTTGAGTACTCTGCAATTCATACTCAGTCTGTCTAGGAATACTCGGTAGTATAGTCCGTATGTAAACACTCTGATATAGTGAATTAATTTCTCTCTTCTGCCCATGGGGTAGCTAATGCGTTGTTAGTGAACCACGTAAATATGTGTGTCGTTTATTTCTCATCTATGTGTTCTTTCTCACATCCGTTATAATAAATTGCTATTAGAGCTCGGAGAAGGGGCTTCCACAATCTGGTGAGAAAGATGTTTGGAATAAACGTGAAGGTCGACAAATTTACGGCAAGGAACAATTTCAGTTTGTGGCAGATCAAGATGCGAGTCTTGTTGAAATAACAAGGGTTGTGGACACCGCTAATGTCAAATGATAAGAAGGGCACGAGCAAGCGGTGGCTCTTGGAGAAGCTGAGATGGACAGTCTGGAGGAGAAAGCGCTCAACACTCAGACTGTGTCTCGCGGATGATATCATTAACGAGCTCGCGGAGGAGGAAATTGCGGCAGGTTTGTGGTTGCAACTGTAGAGTTTGTATATGACGAAGTCGCTTACCAATAAGTTGTTGTTGAAGCAACGCCTGTTCAGTCTGCGTATGCACGGTCAGTCGCTTCATGAACATCTGGATCAATTGAACACAATTTTATTAGAATTGCGTAATATTGATGTTAAATTAGAAGATGAAGATGTTGCTTTAATTCTAGTAGTTTCTTTGCCTCTGTCGTATAAGAATTTTATTCAGTCTTTTATTGTTGGGAACGACACTGAGTCTCTGGAGGAAGTTAAATCAGCTTTGCATACCAGAGACTTGCGCCATAAGGCATCGGGTACAACTACGGATAATCAGACATGACGATGAATCTGATATCACTTAGCCTATTGGATAGTAAGGGGTTCAGTTTCAAGGGTGTATGTGGAGTTCTGAATGTCTACAAGGGTTCGAACGTGGTTCTAAAAGGTGTAAAGCGGGAAACTTTGAATTTGTCGCGAGGTTCAACTTTGTATGTTTCAGCTGCTGCTGCTACATCATCTAAGTTTTCCAAGGAAATCTGACTAAGGTTAGTCCTACTGTGAAATCTATTGTTTTGTCTGAAAATGATAGTGTTGACAAACAGGTGGAGTAGAATGACGCACAAGAAGGTGATGGGGATTCACACTCTGTCACTAAGCTGAAAGTTGAATCACCAGAAACTCAACATTCTGAAGCTAGAAGAGTTAGAGATGAAGCTCCAAAGAATTATGGGTTTGAGGATATGGTGGGATGTGCATTGTTCGAGGTACCTGAAGAGAGTTCTCATTTTGTTGTTGTTACATTGTCTCGATTTTCATATGCTAGTGTAGCAGGAAATTTGATGCATCTTAAGAAGATTTTCCGGTACCTGAGATGTATGTCCGAAGTTTCAAATTTGGTGAACATCACAAGCTTTTAGTTGTCCCATCGTTTGGGGACAAGTCTGAGTATGAGAGTATGCTCGTATAATCTGGCACTTTTGGGGTGCATCTGTTACATTTGGTTTGTGAGAGGACATTTGTTAATCTATGAGAGGATTTAAGTCAAGGTGGAAATTTATTGGATTACAGCCTTGAATCTCGTCTGTTTTTTTGTTTCACATTTGTTGTCAAGGTGGAGGTTTGATCTGTGAATGCTTTGAGTTTGTTTTGTTGGACTAATCTTGATTGGAAGATACGGTCGCGACAGCTGGATCGCGTCCGGGACAGAAGATGCGTGAATAAGGTTGTGAAGCCTGATTGGTGAACGCGGCCGCGTCAAGGTCGCAGCGGCTTCATATCTGGCCTGATTAAGGCTATATGTTTGAGTTCAGAATGCGATCGTGACAGTCAACGCGGCCGCGTTTTTACCGAACCGAACCGAATAGCGAAATGTTAAAAAATGGAAAACCGAATATTAAATTCGGTTCGGTACGTACCGAATTAACAGTTTCGGTCGGTAAAACCGAAATATGCCCACCCCTAGTTGACTTTCATTTTGAATTTATTATATACTTAGTATTCCTAGTTCTGAAGTCTATTTGTTGAGTACTCTGCAATTCTTACTCAGTTTCTCTAGGAACACTCGATAGTCTGAGAATAGTCCGTCTGTAAACACTCTGATATAATAAATTAGTTTAAAAAAAAAATTCTCTCACAATCTCCATCCTCAAAATCTTTACACTAAATCTCTATCTTTAGAAAAATTAAAGGAAAAATAATTTTTTCTTTTTAACATTCATATTCGATCAACTGTGAAAAGTTAGCTGGAACAGAGGGATTAAGTTGGTAGTCTTTGTAGTGATGTTTGTGTATTGAAAAAATAAAAATAATAAAGAGTTGGCGAAACATGATTTGGTAAGAGTGAAGGTAATTACCAATCAAGCGGTGGGCGCAGGTGACACGTATGTGGTGAGGCAACATGCATGGTTACACCTATCAGGGTTTTGTTTGGCTAACGTTATTATTCCTGATTCCTTGTACATTTTCCTAGGTTTGCCGTTCCTTTGTCCGGCTCTATTACCACTCCTAGATATTTTCATACAACCTTCACTTTAATTTACGTTGGTTTTCTCAATGCATTATCCACAAAGTTGGCTGTTTACGGGCGGTTCGGATTTTTGTATACATATTATATAAATATTTATGTATATATATGAATGGAAGGGTACTGGTATAGAAAATTGCCGCCTAAATTAATAACAAATTCTTTTGTATACATTTTTTATGTATATGTAAATGTGTGGGTATTAATATAGAAAAAGTTGGAATATGTCAAAATTTATCGTATAATAATAGTATAAGTATACATGATTTAAAAAAAATTATCATTACGTATACTTGTAGTTGTGCGGCCACCCCCGCAAAGTTAAAATCATGTATCCGTCACTGTATATACACATATCGTATGTGGATTAAATGTGGTAGAAGATGTTATATCATATGGAGTAGGAGATCCAAAATGGTTTACAGCCAAACTATAATAGTCCTTATTTATTTAAAATAAAAATAAAAATAATAGTACATAAATAATGTAATTAGGGTTAATTACAGTAACCCTACCAAACTATTAGCGTTTTTACACATAAATCACTAAACTTTTTTTATGGCATTGATACATATAAACTATACGGGGTTTGACAAATAAACCACCAAACTTACTTTTCGATCATTTTTCGTTGGAATTATACTTGTGACTTGCGCATTATAAACTTTTAAGGGTTTTTTTTGTCCAAACAGGTGTTTTAGTAGGTAGAGGAGCAACTCATCTTCAACAATGGAAGTTCTAGATATTGGAGGAAAGAACCGTTGGCGATTCAAACGAATTGTTAGGGAAAAGGAAGGTGTAAAAGAATTTTACACTTTTGACATACTAAAAAGGTTGTTTGTACCAAAAAATCCCTTAAAGCTTATCACGCGCAAGTCACATGCGGAATTCCGGCGAAAGAATGATCGAAAAATAAGTTTGATGGTTTATCTGTCAAACTCCCTATAGTTTATATATATCGATGCAACAAAAAGAAAAAAAAGTGCATTGATTTATGAACAAAAATGCTGATAATTTAGTGGGGTTGCTGCAATTACTAGTGTAAGTAAAAATGCAAGGGGATGGCTATGACATATCCCATAAAGGAACCGAGGCCTGTGTTTGCACAATATATCCTTAAAATATATTCGTCTACTTTTACTTGATGCTAAGAGACTCCTAAATGTCTGTTTCTCAAAATACAACAGTTAACAGCAACAAAAGTTCTAGCATAGAATTTTGTAGTACGACGAACTAAAATTCTGCCTAATATGAATCACCAAGTCTAGAGGGCCAAAGGAAGAACAAAACTAAAAGGAGAGAAAAGAAGCTAGCAAGAGGAGAGCTCCAGAGGGAAATAATGAAAAAATTGGCCCACTACAAGTCCCTTGGTTCGAGAGATGAATCAGCCCTTGATTTGCACTCTTGCGCCGACGTGTGCGAAATAGAGGCTCTATATTACACATTTTTACACTTCTTTGGAGGAGAATCATATACATATAAGCAGTGACGGACCCAGAAATTTAGTTGAGGGGGGCCATTTATAAACGAATCTAGGAATTCATCTTGCGGGAATTTTTTAACTATGCTTATGTGGCAAATATTTATCAAATAGGAGGCAAATTCTGAGTAGAATAAAAATCAAATTCTTTTGCATTAGGCGATAAACTTAAAATATTGGATAAATTACATTAAAAATAATATTTTAGGAACTTTAAAGGAGGGCTACTGTTGTGTGCCTCCTAAACATTGTCAACTATATAAATAAAACTAGAAAAGTATTAACAATTTATATAAGATTAATGAATTGTTTTAATTACAAAAAGGAAAAAATCAAGATATATACATAACAATACATCCATCTAAAAGAATTATTTATTTTATATAATTAAGTTATATAAGAATCGACTAAAACACATATGTAATAGCACATTATGACGGGGTTAAGGGGACCGTTGAGCCCCCTGGCCCCAATATGTGTCCGTCATTGCTTATACGCCATTTTTGTTCCATTTTTTCAAAATGAGACACAGTTTCAAACTAACTTTCAGTGCTCCACTTTAAACTTCAATTTCTCGTTCACTCAATTTATATTTTTATGGATAAGTTTATATGTGGAGATGGAGTAATGGTTATATCTTAAAACCACGTAGGCTAGTTTAGTGTTTCGATATATTCAATAGAGAACGATAATATGTTGTATCTAATAATATAGTGAGTACATATATTTAGGACTCGTTTGGTTGTAAATCATCAATGTCAATGATAATGAGTATGAATGATGAGTCAATCATACTATGGAATGAAATGAGGGGAATTGTTAATAAAAGAGAGTAATGATTAACTTATTTATTATGTATCAAGCACCATAAATGGGAATGATCCTCATTCATTTCTATTCCTTACCCCTAAACCCTCCAATCAGACGGGTCCTTAATTCTTGAGGAATTAAATTGCAGTAATTTTCATCTGTGTTTTGAGTAGATGATAGTAGTATATTCTCAAAGATTGACTTATAGTGAGTGAGAAAAAACTGTTCTTTATTTTTTGGTTGAATTTTTTAAAGGTGAAGATTGAAGATGAAAATTTTGAGGGTGGAAATTATTTGGGAAATTTTCTTTTTAAGGATGTACAAATTTAAGTGGGACGAAGCGAAACAAAAAATGTACAAATTTAAGCGGGACTAAGGGAGTAATATTTTAATTTTTATATCCTCACAGGGCCACACCTAATGTTTGAAGAACAGACTTTGAAATATATATTGTTTTTATTAGTCACGGATGCTTTTCCAAAGGTTGCCTCAGCCTCGCTGATTTATTAATTTGTAGAAATAGAATATTATAATCTCGTGGGGATGTAGCTCAGATGGTAGAGCGCTCGCTTAGCATGCGAGAGGTACGGGGATCGATACCCCGCATCTCGACATTTTTTTAATCTTTGCTTAATCCCGGCGTTGAGAGTGGTTCGAGTCAAATTTACAATCTATCATCTAATTGAATGATTACTTGTCTCGACTTATAGGGCGGACGCAATTAAATTAAATAATATATTTGTGATTAAAAAAATGGTCTCAAACGCGTTTCAAATATTTTTGCAAAAACTACTTGTCTATGAAAGTAGTCTTGAAATGTTCTCGAATAATTTGTAGAGAGATTTGTAACATCAAAGTGGTCACAAATA
Source organism: Ajuga chamaepitys (assembly GCA_958295605.1). NCBI lineage: Eukaryota > Viridiplantae > Streptophyta > Magnoliopsida > Lamiales > Lamiaceae > Ajuga > Ajuga chamaepitys. Next base: position 595,732 of record OY282499.1, on the reverse strand, counting down.
ACTTATTTGTTCGCAAAAAATATTACACAAAAAACTTTTTAATTGTAGTGTATCAACACAATTTAATATCACTTTCTCATATAATAACTACCGGGTTTAGGGCATTTATAAGGTTTACAAAATATAATGTCATCTATCACAAAAACCAAATAGATATATAAAGAAATTTCAAAATATGAATAAAGTTTATACTTCAAATCAAACATATTTACTAATAATAATGAACCAATCACAGGGTATGTTTTATTTACGAATTGAAGGATGTGGCAAATTTGGGCATATAAATTTTTGGAGGCGTGAATCTAAATAATAGTGTAAATCTTGTATGTTTATAGGATGGAATTAGGTAGGATTTCATTCATTTCCATTAAATTTATTCTTCAAATATAAGCATTACATTTTGCTCTGAAGGTCATATGATATTGCATATAAAAAAGCAGGTTTTGTTTTACAAAGAGAAGGTACAATATTGAATTTCAAAAAAGAATATCATGATTGGTGATGGATCTAGGGTGACAGATCGTACGAATTGTGTGGATATGATCGTCTAACCAAGAATTAGTGATCCTTCTTATCTTATAAATATTGCCATAATCTGTCATTACAAGACCATTACCGCAAGGGCACCAAACTTCGATCACAAAAAGATCGAGCCACGTCAGGACCGCAACAAGGTGGACCACCTCGAGTACAAGACTGATCTACTACACAGGGACCGCCCAATCGTCATAGATCACCATCACAGACCGCAAATATGAAGGCTTCCACTGCTAACCTTGTACCAGGAATGATTGTAGATCGCGTAATGATTATCCCACATGTCAAACACGGAATGCTCAAGATGCTACCTCAGTTGGGCCGTGCCAAGTGAGAGACCCGTGGCAGTTGGCCTACCACCTGTCGTCCACATGTCAGATATGCAAGAGCTACTTCAACCTCTATAAATACATAACGATCGCATTAGATGATCACTTCCTATATTGTTGTTATCATAAAGGATCGATCGCACTCAGTTTATTCTTAAATCGTCGATCACACTTTTCATTATATCTAGTTGTGGATTAGTGGTCTCTATGACGCAGCTACTTCTTAATTATTCAGCAAATCTCGATCCAATATACGATCCAAAAAAATATGATAATCCAACCTGACTCGATAATGTCGTCAATAATTGCATGCGTATTTATGTTTCATTATTTTTTTCAGGCTCACTAAAAGTATTATTACTATTAATTTTTGTAAAAAGTACAAAATAAAAGTAAACATTCAAATAAACAACACATCCTTATAATAGTTAATTTGTATTCACATAATATATAAATACAAATAAAAAAAAAAAAAAAGGGAAAAGAAACAAAGAAAGAAGGAAAAACAACTCCACGACGAAGGTAGTTATTAAAAAAATTAAATTTTCTAATCAACGTTTAGGCCTCATGTATTTAAGCTCATCTTCAAGTAAATTTCTTCTGATAAATCACTCAATTACAACCTTTCTAAAATAATTATTACTTATAGTAATATTATAAATAAATAAAAAGTTATGAGATCATTATCGGATTAGTCCGATACGACCCAAATTTTAGCATGTCTTATCAAGTTAATCCAAGAACAATACAAACTTAATAGACATCAATCCAAACTTAAAAATATCGTACGGATTTATATCGTACTATACGATCGTGTCTGAGTTTTGCAACCCTACATGGGATCTCGGCGTGTGTGATAAAAGAATACTTAGTTTAAGGTATCCAAGGAAGCTTTATCCGTCATTCGGTTGGGCCCATCATCTTGGTATACGGCAGGCCCAAAATAAACAAATAAAAAGGCCCTTCACTTGGCCCAAAAGAACAAGCACACACTAAACTATCTCAAGGCCCAAGAACGTTACTCCTATGAAAAATAAAACGAATTACACACTATCTCATTTGTGTATCTTTTCACGCCTTGTACAGCGTTTGATTTCTATTTTTAGGTGGTCTTAAGCAGCCTCGGATCTCCAATTTCCTATGAATTTTTCGATTATGAAGGTGCACGGTTTTACAGATTCATTGCTTATTGTGCAGACAGTCACGGAGCAAGTGAATTCTTCGAAGTATTGTGGAGTTTTTGTGGTCTAGATTGAGAGGTTCTTATATGAGCATGACTTTTACACAATTTCTTTTATTTCTGCCAATTTGTCTGTCTGAGTTGAGCCAGATTTCCATTTGGGTGAGAATCTTGTGCATCAAGAATTTTGAGTAATAAGATTCTCTTATTCACAAATAATACTTCCTTCATCCCGTCCTAATTTGCACACTTTCGTTTTTCGATAGTCTCACCCTATTTTGCACATCCCTAAAATGGAAAGGAATTTTACAATCTTCACCCTTAAAATCTCCACTCTCAATCTCCACCTTTAAAAAAGTCAAAGATTCCACAAAATCTGTTTTTTCTTAATATACGCGCCGGAATAGGTGTGCAAATTAAGTCGAGACGGAGGGAGTACTTGACAATTAGTCTCTTATTTTCAAAAATAAAAATAAAAAACTAACCTTTTCAATATTATGATTCTTTTTGGTTCGGATTAGGGACAAGGTTAAAATAACTCCTAAAAGAAGTTTTTATATAACTAATGGTCGCAAAAATAAAATATATGTTAATATCTAATAAAATAACAAATAGAATGTATATAATAGGTAAATCAATGAATATAACTAAATTGTAACTTCTTAGAATGGAAATAAATAAATATTTTATTTATCTAACGTAGAGACACATTATTATTTATAATACTAAATTGATGACTACAATGTTGATTTAATTAATTTATTAAAGATGAACCATTCAATCTATATTATACAAAATTTAACAATTTATCAGCTCAACTTATTCCAATGAAGATGAATGATGCGAAATATCATATATTATTAAATGTGTGTTCATATCCTTTAACTATTGGTACATGTTTATATGAATTCCTCGATTATTGAAATGTTTGTTCAGATCCATAAACTATAAAAAACAATTTTGTTCAAGTTGCAATGCGACCAAAGGTAAGCAAAAATGGTCGAATATATGTATTTGCGGTCCAAATATTTACAAGTTGGCTATTCTTTTGAAGAAAAGTACATTAGAATATGCTAATAGATTCAATTACTTCCGTTTTCTCCAATGCATAGGGACTTGAAGACAAAGATTTGGAATAGTTCAAGGACTTGAGCACACATTTTAATAAATGAAGGACCTATATAACCAAAAAAAAATGCTTTCATTGAGAGTCGAACTCAAGACCTCCCGCTTACTAAACGGGTGCTCTAACCAACTGAGCTATGAAAGCTTATTTATTTTTCTCTTCCCAATTATTTTATCTATACTGTAAACTAAAATAAAATAAATTTTCCATTTAGAATATAATAAGAATACATATAATATAATATAAAGTAATAAATATGTTTCTATCAACCTTAAGGCCCAGCTGAGTTGTCTTTCTTGTGTATAAATTATAAAAGACAAAAAATCGTGCACCTCATTTATTTTATTACAGATATCTGACCTTAGTATTTTCAACTCCAACTTTCTTTCTTTTTATATAGAAATATGTTAGACGCTAGTTGAACGATAAATTAGAATTTAGCGTATAACTAAAATTTAGATAAGATTAATTGTGTCTAAGCGGGATTAGACGAGTAATAATCAGAAAAAAATATAGACGAGAAATAACCATCAAACACCTAGACGGGATATAATTTTTAATAAATATTATGCCCAATATAAATAAAATAAGTGGAAAATTGGACCATATTAATATATGTTTGGGCTTAGCAATGTGGAAGTTGGGAATGACAATATTATTAATTGATGAAGAAAAGGTAGAAGACAAACATGGCCTGGAACAACACACGTGTGGACTTGACTCAAGGCTTAATGCCGGTACACGTGTGCTTCTTTGAATTTAGTCATTTACCTTAAAATTGTTGAAAGTTGGTCGTATTTTCAAATTAAATTTTGAAATCCTTGCCCGATAATTGTATTTGATATGACCGTATTAAATTAGAATTTTTCATTTCTTAGCGTTACAAGTAATGTGGACTTCCCATCCTGATGAACAACGTGATACTAAAAAAAGTACCATAATCGATCATGAAGAACATAAATTCATCGGAAAAATGAAACTCTTCGACTTATGCCGAAAGATATTACTTAAAATGAAAAAGAGAATATATATATTATATTGAAAGATAATACATTTCGGTATAAACAATAATATATTTTGATGGGTTCGTCTTTAATCTGAATTGCTCGGCTCTAAAATCCGTGCCCGTGATGTACATTAACATAAATATATATATAGAATTAGCTAGCTTACATTTCAGTGTTGTCAGTTTGAAATTGACAGGGTCATGGTTCAACACATAGAAAAAGTGTGAGTGTGTGTGGATACAATTGGCTGTCAACTGTGAGAAAGATAGTCCTCTTTTTGTGTAATGTGTGGTGTGTTTGTGTTAGGTCCACTCCTACATTTATTGTTCAGATGCCTTTGCATTATTGAGCCATCTTCGGAGGAGTCCTCGATCCTATACCGGATGCATTTTTACTGCTATTTTTTTACCAGATATTTATACACACCACATCGATATATGTATGCATGTGTGCATGTTTCTGATAAAAAAACTCGATATTGTATATTAGGTGTAGGATCGACGACACATGTGCCCTAACATAGGCCACTCCAAATACATCAATGGATTTGGAATTTTGTATGTACTACTAAGATTTGAGATTTCATCAACCAAAAGTTGTTGGTATTGAAAAATCTTATATACTCATGTGACTATATATCTTTGTTGGCTAGCTATTTTGCTACTTTAATGAGATTTGACACATATATGGTGTTCTTGGACATGTAAATGTAGCATCCTATTATTGTTATGGAGTTGTGGATGAAAATGCTCAACGGCAACGGTATACAGTATTTAAAGTGAAATGATATGGCTAATTCTGATAAAGTTGTTCTCCTTCCAGTTAACTTTTCAATTCAATTGATTTAACTAAATTTGTAGTTGTGTAGTTCGGGATATGTCAATTCATAAACTGAAACTCTTCACCGCAACTTTCATGTTCTTGACAATTACTGCTGAGTCCAGGAAAGAAATGGAAAATATTGTCAATGCAAGTGTTGTACATTTCCCTCGTAACTTTACAACAAACCAAGAATCACTTGATTTTAACTTCTATATCGAACATTATGCTATATATTATTCCTAAAACACCCAAAAGTCATCCAAACAATGCCTTATTTTCTTAAAACAAGTCCAAAATTAAGTATTATTGAATGAGAGTCTAGATTTTACATTTATATGTCAATTGAAGCCAAAAAGAGTTCTTCAAATGAAAATAAATAAGTATAAAAATATTTATTTATGAATTATATAAAAAATAAGGATGAGGTATCTTTCAGAATATTTTATTAAGAAACAACACTTTTTCATGCATAGTAGGAGATAGGGATTTTAATGTCAATTGATGTAGACTTGGTTCTTGTTTGTAAATTGAAGAGGAAACCAATTACTCCCTCCATCCCGAATGAACTTGTATTAACAAGTGAACACACGTATTATTGACTTTTCAAACTTATATTTTTGTTTGGTAAATAATGGTGTATTATGGAGTAGAATTTGCGAGATTTTTTTTTTTTTTTATAAAGTGTGCAAATTGTTGAGACACACCGAATAGAAAGTGTGCAAGTTCATTCGGGACGAAGGTAGTATGAAATAAATTAATTTATTTATGTTTGTTGGTTGAAGCCCATGCTGCATTACTTCATCTTCAACTTTGTGATAATGTCAACTATGCATTTTAATTTATTTAGTAGCAAGCTCTCTGTCCTTTTTGGATAATTATATTTCATATTTTATCTCAATATCATCAATGATATATCTACTATTATCATATTTTTGTGCATTTAATTAGTATATGTTTTTTGAAGATATTATATATAGTGATAGGGATGAAAAGTCAAGTAACTTTCTCCCCATGTAATTTTCTTAGAACTAATTTCCAGTCCCATAAATACAATTTTGGTCTAAAATAAAGTTAAAAAATCTGTTTAGTTCCGTATTTTTAGAATTTATCTGTATTTAGTTCTTTTTTGCTGTCGGTGATCAATTTCACCAGAAAAATTGCACGTGCCGGTCACGTATCTATTTATTCCGACTGATTTTTTAATACATGACACAAGCGAATGATCGACATGTGTGATTTTCCGATCAAATTAATCATCAATGACGAGAAAAAGAACAAATGCGAACAAATTCTAAAGACACGGAAGTTAATTTATTTTTTAACTTTTTTTAAACTAAAATTGTACGACTAAAAAAGTTACGGACCAAAAATAATCTTTAACCATTTTTTGAGGTAATCTGAGTTTCTGGAATTTGTCAGATATCTTGAAAATCTGGAGTTTTACCTAACTTTCATGTCTTGCCATATACATAGAAATAGCTCATTTTGCTTTATCATTACATCATGTCATGAGCTCTACATGTAATAATATTTAATTGTGATAATGAACATGTGATTGAAATTAATGTTCCTTTGTCCCACTTAAATTTGCACATTTTCCTTTTTCGTCCGTTAACTTTGCACATTTTAAAAAAAGGAAAAGAAGTTTTTTCTTAACATTCGTGTCCGATCAACCCCGCAAAATTAAGTGAGACGGAGTATTCTTTAAATATTTTAGATGCATGGTGTATTAATTAATTATCTAAAAACCACATGCTAAATCAAGAAAAGGTATGCTGAAAAGATACTTTATGGAAATGAAAGTTTTAGGTGTATTAAATTTTTTCCTAAGTGATGAAATTAAAGTGATCACTGTGACAAATGAGGTTGAAATTGAGATTGGATTTGCCAATGGCATGTGCCTAGGGACCAGCTGACTCATAACCATATGCAATGTATTTTCATAATATACAATTTTAGAAAAAAGAAAATTACATTTCTACCACTGGGAATACGCATGTATCCCAAGTAAGATTCTTTATTCTGAGTAGTGTTTTATCTTCTATTCTAGTTCTATTAACATGAGTCGACATGTGCTTATTTATGATGTCGTGATGATGTCATTTTGCATATATAACATGTATTAACAGTGTTGGAATAGGAGATAAAACACTATTTAAAATAAAGGATCTTGTCTGCATGCACATAACCTCCTACCTACGCTCACACATTTATTGTCATGTTCACCAAATTAATGTGTCAAAACAAACCAAAATGAGTTAATTGTAGGCGTGATTTTGACATATCAACAGTGAGCATATAAATACGTGTTCAAAGTAGATAGGTGAGCATTCTCAATTCTGTGACATAATTAATCAAGAGGGTGATTAGTGACGATTTGTCGTCACAAAACGATTTATTAATTATTTAAACTCATTTTAGTTAGACTTTTTTAGACAATTAATTATTGCAAAAAATAAATAAAAAAATAAAAAGCTGATATTTAAGATAAATATTGTCTAAAACAATATTATTTGCAACTGAAATATTGAAATGACTAATTAATGACGACAAAAACTCTAGTACTATTATTATAATAGATTTTGATACTAGTTTTCGTGTAATAATTAACAAAAGTATACTACATGTTTGTTCCACTGTGTGCGATGGATAACATTAGGAGTAGCAATTCAGATCATCGGTTAGGTTCGTATTCGATTTCGAGTCGATTCAAAATCAAGAAAATATTTTATGTCAATCTTTTACAAATACTAAAAGGTCATGTGCAAAACTATATCAATTATAAAAGTGAGTTTGTCTATGCAAACGACAACGTATATGAAAAGTGTTGGATTCACCTCACTTTTGGTTCCACCATGATGATCTTTGCAGATTTGTCAATAGAAAACAAAAAAATAAATATTCCCTTCGTCCCGACTTAATTTACCTACTTTCTTTTTTGATTTGTCTCAATTTAATCTATCAGCTCATAAATGACAAATTTCTCACAATCTCCACCCTCAATCTCCACCTTTAAAAAAATCAAGGATTCCATAAAATCTGTTTTTTTCTTAACCTCCATGCCCTACCAAGGTAGACAAGTTAGGTCGGGATGGAGGTAGGATATAAAAAACAAACAAAAAAACAGAAAATATAAAAGGATGATAATATTCTTTGTAGATTTAAATTTAATTTACTTTTATTATAATTTTGTCATAAGAAGTGATGGTGACAAGAGCATTTATTGGCAATAATGTAACTACAAGGATAGTTCAAATTAGAGATGAAAATTTGTGACAAACGATATTGATTACTAAATAGAAACGAAATAGAAATAGAATAATGACTGAAAATGATAAAAATCATTAGTACCCATTAGTAACAAAATAGCAACAAAATATTAGAGACGGACACGTACCCGTCTCTATTATGTAGGTAATTTGGTCTCTAATTTTATAACAGATGCGGAAATTCAGTCATTAAATTTAGGGAAGGAATAAATCGGTCACTAAATTTTAGAGATAAGCATTATGAAGACCAAAAAATTTGTCTTAAGTCCGTTACTGTTAATTTAGAGACGAATATCATGTAATTGGCGACAAATTCTTTTTGTGGTGAGCAAGCGTGTAATGTTGATCTTGTACGTCAATTTTTATCAACAATTTATAATTATGTATGATTATGTTGAATGATTTATTTATTTATTTGAAAAAAGTAGATACCACTTTTTGTAGATTTTCAAGTTTTATTTGAAAGTATTATTTTTCAGTTTTATGATACATCTAATGCACTAGAGCTCATTATATGTTAGATTATGTTTTGATTTTAACTATGCAAAATTGGAATTGTATTAGGAACTAGGAATTCATTTCGTATCCTCTGTCTCATATTTATCATATTTCAATCGTGGCATATTTCACTTGTGTGGTTATTTTTGTATCATTTTTCTTACAAAATAGGACATACTTGGAGCAATTGTAAAATTCCAGGGAAATCGAGTGAAGAAATGATCTAGCAAGAAGAATTGAAGTGATCGGGTCTAAAAATGACCTTCACCGGCCCAAAGCTATAATACGATCTGCCTAGATATACTAGTACTGATGTCACTGTAGTACTTTGGGTAGATTATCTTTACTAATCTCCATGGAAAACGACATTGCTCGTACACTACTAACTACGATGATTACGAGATCTTGTTCTGAAAGTGAATGTTACTGTAAGATTAGCTTTCTGAGGATAGGTGAAACTATAAGTTGTAGGTTACAAACTAAGACTTGTAAGTTTGTACTAGATTTGTTCTGTGTCGACAAAATTAGTGAATTCTATTAAGTGAAGAGAGTAGACTGAACGTAGAAAAATTACCTCACCCTCGAACGATTATAAAATTGTTGTGTGTTTGTTTATTCATTTACTGCTTATTCATTTTTTAGCACACATCAACACGTTTAATTTTGCAAATTATTTCCACTACATAACTTTTAGGTGTTTCCCCACTGTAATTTCGGAGACAACTAGCTATACGCTTACTATTGAATAGAAGCTTACTGCCGTAAGTTTTGCTATAACAAAAGATTTTGTACAGCCACAACAAAAGCGGTTCAGATTTTCTACCATATTTGGTACAACATATTATACTAATCATGCCACATAATCACTTATGATGTATTTGTGATGCATCATATATACGTGTCGTTTTCAATACCAAAAAATACGATAGTTTTGGCTATCGCGGAATCAGTTATAAAATCCACTTGCACTCACTTTTCGATACATAATTAGTTTAAACAATTTCAGCGTATAGTGGGGGTCGGGGGCGAGAAATAAAAAAATAAATATAAATGATCGATGGAAATCTAGCGCCTATACTGAAATTAGTCGGAATCGGTCGAGAATTTTTGCACCAAAATTGTGGTGTATCTATCAAAACCTATCTGTGCATAAGCACATGATGGGCCTTGAATCATATGTACCCTTTAGTCTCTGCTGGCTTCTGCACATCTTTGCCATTGTCTTCCTCACTAATGGGCCAACCCTGCATTAACTCTATTTCCACACAATCTCAAAAATAAATACTATCTCCATCCCAATCAGATTTGCACGTAGGGTCGAATACGTATATTAAGAAAAATTGTTTATAGTTTTTCTGTTGACTTTTTCAAAAGTAAAGATTGTAAGAGAAATTTCTCTTTTAAAGATGTACAAATTGATGTGAAACGGAAAAAGAAAGTGTGCAAAAATTGGAACTGAGAGAGAATTATTTAGCTTGCTTTATTACTATTGTACCCAAGATAATAAGACAAATTCTACATGCTAATCAATAGAGATGTTAATAGGGCCCGGGCCCGATAGATGACCCATTGGATTGGGATTTGATTTTATTAGCCTGTTTAAAACGAATAATTTCAGTTGAAGACCTGAATTTTGAAAAATGTCTTAATTAAAGATTTAAATTTGAAGGTTCTCAATTAGAGTTTGAATTATCATTTTCTCTTACTTAGGGGCTTAAATTTTAAATTTTGTTCTCAATCCAGGCTTACACTCAACCAATGTATGGAAAATTTAGTATGCAGTACATTAAAGTTGATGTATCGTACTGAACCTTTCGAACATTTAGGTGTCTTGTTTTTCAAGAAGCAAGTCCTAAGTTGAAAATAACATCTAAACTCTAGTTCCCTAATTAAAAAAAAGAACCAGGTCTTGGTAGCCTAATTATATTTCCTCATCAGCTTATGGTGAAGGTTACGGGCCCCTTCCAGGTCAAGAAAAAAAAAAACTCAAAATTCAAACCGAGTTGAGAAATCCTAAAATTCAACCAAATTGAGACATTTCCTAAAATTGAGGTCTTTTAGTGAAATTTTTCCCATTTATAAAATGACTCGTTGAGACTGAGATTAAGATTCGGATTGGAAGATCGCCTTATTAATCAATTATTGTTGTAGAAAAATATGCGAAAACTTCCACTAGTGAAAATTCTTACCTATCACTACCGTGTCTGCTACACATTTCATCAAATGTGCAATATATTGGTAAAAAGATGGAAAAAATCGTCTTCGTGTCATGTATCTAATGAAGTGCAAATATTACTAAGGATGTGTTTGTTTAAGGTTTGTCACAAATATATTAAGGAATGATTTAATTATTTTCTATCTAACTTTTACTTATTTTTCACCATTCACCTAACAATACTTTAGTATTTCCCGACCTTAAATAAACGAACCACCCTGGTAACAACTTCCACAATTAAAGATTAGAGACAACCTAAACACTTTTTTGTAAATTGTTGCTGTGTATGAAACTGACAAAAAACAGCATGCTAATTAAGCATTTCTTACCTTTTCTGGTTCATTTGTTTCTTCCTCTTTTATAATATTGTGAATCCCAATACACTAGTTTCTGTCCTTTAAAAGTAGGACACATAATATTTTTTTTTTTCTTTTTTCTTTTTTAGAGGACACAAAAGGTTAAAAATTAATAGGAAAGAAAAACAAAAAATAGAGTCTCATCAGTATGAAGCATTTTTTCGGAGATATTTGAATTGAGATGTAGTAGAATATATTTCGTTTATCGGAATATATCTATGATTGATCAATTCATTTGAATAGTGAAAATGTACTTTTATCTTGAAAGATTGATTAAGTGTGAAATCTAATTAGACTAATTATAAGATCCTAAATTAGTATTTAAAGGAAATGGGCCCTAACAAGCACAATCCATTTCTAAACCAACTGTAAAATTAAAATTAAAATTAAATTGCTCTGAAAAGGGGTCGAAACGCAAATAGAATCATCTGTTCCACTTTTAATATTTCATTTTGTTAGAGTTTTGAGGTGTCAACCAAGGCAAAAACTTGGGTGCACCATGTGCACAATAACCTTATTGTGCATCGCTTCGGTCGCGGCCGCGACATTTGGTCGCGACCGCGACCAATTGTGGTTTGGACTGGGCTGTGACGCAAACATGGTCGCAGCCGCGACATTTGGTCGCGGCCGCGACCAATTGACTAAAAGGGAATTTGGGCTCGCGCACAACTGTGACTCAAATATACTTTATGAAATTGTCAAACATACTTTATGCAAATACCAAACATACTTTATGAGTAAATCAACCATACCTATGTTAGGAATTTTGTGTCTTAAATCTATTTCACTTTAAAATTGTGACTCAAACATACTTTATGAAATTATCAAACATACTTTATGCAAATATCAAAAATACTTTATGCAAATATCAACAATTATGCATGTTGACGCTCAAACATACTTTATGAAATGGTCGAACATACTTTATGTAAATATCAAACATACTTTATGAGTAAATCATCCATACCTTAAGTGCACCATATTAGGATTTTGTGTCTTAAATCTGTTTCACTTTAAAATTGTGACTCAAACATACTTTATGACATTGTCGAACATACTTTATGCAAATATCAGAAATACTTTATGCAAATATCAACAATAATGCATGTTGAGGCTCAAACATACTTTATGAAATTGTCAAACATACTTTATGTAAATATCAAACATACTTTATGAGTAAATCAACCATATCTTAAGTGCACCATATTAGGATTTTGTGTCTTAAATCTGTTTCACTTTAAAATTGTGACTCAAACATACTTTATGAAATTGTCGAACATACTTTATGAAAATATCAACAATAATGCATATTGACGCGGCCGCGAAACTTGGTCGCGGGCGCGACATTTGGTCGCGGGCGCGGCAATCCAACAGGCGCACCATAGCACTATTGTGCACATGGTGCACCCAAGACCCACTCGTCAACCAAAGTTTTACATCGATTAAATTCGAGAAAAATTATGGGCATATGAGAGTGGACATGTTTTTCCATTGGTATGAGGCCTTTTAGGGTAGAAGCTGAGAACAAATCTATGCGAGTTTGGCTCAAAGCAAACAATATCATACCAACTTTGGAGATTGGAGCCCGTCAAGTCATAACTCACACAAAATTAATTGATTGTGGAGATTGGAGTATGCCAGGTCCTAACACACTCGAAATTAATTGCTATTTTCATTTTTTTGTAGATAATTTAATTTAGTTTAGGATTTATAGTTCAGTATGGTAGATCATAATAAAGGATTTCTCGTAGGTTTAAGCTTTATAATTAAGTACATTTTTTATTTTATAATTATTCATAAATTGATAGTTCACGATTCACGATTAGTGTTTCATGGATTTAATCCAATGTCGATCGGGACTAAAATTAATCAGTTTATTTTTTTTCTCTCGAATGGATAGTGAAGTTTATGAATAATCTAGTATATGTGATACCCCATGAGAAATTATGACAAAAATGACACATCACCACATTATTGTTATTATTCCACGCGTTTTTGCTATATCATATTCATATATATGCTTCCAATTTTCATTTCTCATTCAACCTTGCATGGCTAATGCTCAATTGGACCTTAAAACATCCTTTTCCATCTCATGTGTGCTGGAAAACCATCGTACTCTCTCCGTCCCGACTTAATTTACCTAGTTGATTGAACACGAGAATTAAGAAAAAATAGATTTTGTGGAATCTTTAACTTTTTCAAATGTGGATATTGTGTGAAAAAATTGTCATTTATGGGCTGACAAGTTAAGATGGGACATACCGAAATGACAAGTAAGCAAGTTAAGCTAGGACGGAGGGAGTATATGGTAACATGGACCAACAAGGTCAAAGTAAAGACTCAGTACCAGTGATAAATTGAATGTTTTGTACTAATTTTGAGCTTGAGCTTAGTTATAAACAAGCACTGTGTAAGCGAGCTCTTGAGCTAAGTTACATACTCCCTCCGTCCCAGCTAACTTTTCACAGTTGACCGGGCACGGAGGTTAAGAAAAAGCAGATTTTGCTTTTTCTTTGACTTTTTTAAAGGTGGAGATTGAGTGTGGAGATTTTGAGGGTGGAGATTGTGAGAAAAATTTCCTTTTTAAGGGTGCGAAAAGTTAAGTGGGACGGACCGAAATGGAAAGTAGGAAAAGTTAGCTGGGACAGAGGGAGTATTTTACGAACTCGAACTCGAATTATGTTTAATATATTATTGAGCATTTGTTGAACCGAGCTCGAACTATTAACGAGTTTAATGGTTACTAAACGTGTCAAACTCGAACATTAAAATCACAGCTTGAAATTCTATTGGGCTAAAAATTATTAGGTCCAGACTGTTCAGTCTATCCCCTTAAATATGCAAAAAAAATTGAGTTGGTCATAGTTCGTCGGAGTTTTGCTCCATTGAATTGGGTCTATTGAATCCAATTACTTTAGACCTATATTTCTATGATCTAACCCATTTAAAATATTGAACGAGTTAAACTAGTCCATCGAGTCGGGCTGAAGTTACCGCCCCCATATGTGTTACCACTAGCTATCAGTTGTGAATGAAGACCCAAAGTCCCCCACACAGTGACCAAGACAACTGGCAAGCTTGATGATATAATATATACACATATATATATATATATATATATGAATTATACTGTCTCGGCAGATTTTGTTTGGCTTTTTTTCTAAAAATTAATTTTTTTATTAATGTATTATAAATGATTAATGAAAATTATATGTGAAGATAGATAATTGAATTTTAACATTAATACGTAATTACAGGTAAAAAAAAAAAAGGCGTCAATTTTTTTTGAGTGCTTCACAATAATAGTTAATACTCAAATTTCGACTTGTGACTTCTAATTTTAATTTAGAAGATGATCGAAAAAAATTAAGTTTAACAGAAAAAAGTTTTGCACGAGACAGAATATACCATTTAGCCAGCTCCTATATATATTGGCCCAAAAAGATAGAGTCAAGGATAAAAACTAGTCTAGAATTTTGCAGTTGAGATCATTTATTCCAAATCATGTTTCATCTTGTACTTCCTTCGTCCCACCTTATTTTGCACACTTTCTGTTTTCGTCCGTCCCAGACGAGCTTGCACACTCATCAAAAGGAAAGTTATAACAATTTCCATTTTCAAAATCTCCACCCTCAATCAACCTTTGAAAAGTCAATAAAATCTCAAAAAAAAAAATTTCTTAATACTTGTATCAACCTCCCATGTGCAAGATAAGATGGGGCGGAGAGAGTATTTCATAATTTGCACTAACTGCTACGTGTATACTTATGATGTCATTCTACACACATGACATCTAATACATGCTTTAGGATACAAGGTGAAACACGATTTGAAATAGAAGATCTCGTCCGAGGATTTTGAGTCTCATTTCTTGGCTCCTCACTCTCTCCCTCTTATAAATACATAAAAACAAGAACAAATTAAACAGGCCCTCTCTCTCTCTCTAAAATGAATACATCAACTTCTGAATACAGCAGCGGGTGTGAATCGGGTTGGACTACGTACTTCGACCAACTCACCGAGTCGACTCACCAATTCTACACAAATTATCAAAAAGGAAGCCATGTCAACGGAGAAGAAGAAGAAGATGAAGATCTATCAATGGTGTCTGATGCATCATCCGGGCCGGGCCCACATTTCCATAACTACAATTACAGTCATTATCATCAAGAAAAACCCAGAAGCAAGCAGCAGAAAAGCAAAACAAAAGAACACTCTTTGTGCCTTGATGACACTGCTACATCTCCCATCTTCAACTTCTCCATGGCAAGTTTACACACACTTACACACACATATATGTGTCTGTATGTATGTATGTATATTCTGAATTCATCTTTTCCTGGATTTCAGGGCAATGTACCTACTTCTCATGATAATACCTCACTGGAACTCTTCCCTTCTCCACATTTTGAGGTACTACTTTACTCACTTTCACTATCTTTTAAAAGTCGTCTTCGATTATACCCTGTCTAAGCGTTAAACGGTCATTGACGGTCTATATATTCTTTTCTTAGTTCCTCTCCGCTTAACCCAGTTTAAACTTGATTAATCCTATCTATGCCTCAAATAGGCAGCAGATCTCCGGCTAACGCATAACTTCTTTTAGCACTTTGCAGTAAGAAAAATGTGTTACTTGAGGCTTTTTTTGAAAAATTAAGCATGCTCAGAAAGGATAAAATATATTTCTATGTACAAAAAAGAGTATATTTTTTTATTATGTGGGTTGAATTAGAGAGATTTTTGTCAAAATTATGAGGTTTTAAAGAAGATTCGTTGTGATATGTTTACGGCTAACATTGGAAGAATTACTATATTACAGGGAGAATCCAAAGCAAAGAAGCATTTGAGTTTCCTCAAGTCATCAACAAAAGGGAAATCTGGTGAGTTTTTTTTTTTTTAATGATAATTAAAATATTTTTTGTTATTTGAAGAGGGGCTAATTTGGAATTTCATGTAATGGTGTCAGGGAGTTTGCTGGGAAGAAAGAGGCAGTAAGAGTATATTTTCTGTGCAATTGCTCAAGAAAAAGCAATAGGGAATGGCACCTCAATTTCAAGCCTCTTTGTCTTTTTTTTTTTTTTTTTTTTTAATTTTTTTATTTTATTTTTCTACTGTTATTTGTTCCTGTCCATGCAGTAGGGAACAAACATCAATCATAAATGTAAAAATGTAAGTGAAAAAAAAAATTAGAAAAAAAAAAGAATAATAATCTATTCTTTTTTCCAAGTGAACTGGCCTGTTTTCACCCACAATTGCACACACAAGGGTAAGTAAGAAATATGTGGTGACAATTGACAAATACTCCCTCCGACCCGATTAAATTTGCAGATGAATGTTAAGAAAAATAACAAATTTCGAGATTTTAAGGATGGAGATTTCATTTATGGGGTTGCAAAATTAATTGGGACGAACAATTAGGCAAATTTAACTGGGACGGAGGTAGTATATCAAAGTGTTGATGCAATGGCTTATTCAGAATTTTGAGGTTAGGGGTATAATATATAAAAAAATATAAAAAGGGGTATGATATAAATAAAAATAATAAAAATATGGTTCAATATTTAAAGTCGTAGGATTCAAAATATGAAAATAGAAATTAGGAAATACACGGCAAAAATAAAAATTAGAAAATACACAACATTAAAGGGAGAAGTTTTCAAAGTGAGCATTGCAAATTGGAATTGAGAATTTAGTTTACAATTGTAAACTTATGGGGTTATCATTTTATTTTTCTTCAAATTGGGGGTACAGTTGTACTCCACATCCCACATAGATCCGCCTCTTTGTTGATGGAGGCAGAAAAATAGACTGGATTCTCTATTTTAAATGATGTTCCATCTCCTATTCTAACTATATTAATACACATCCCTTATATAAAATGATACAATGGTAATATCACAAACAAGTACGAGTTGAAATAGAGGATCTTGGTTGACCAAACAAAAACTCTTAGTATTTCTTTGAACACACAATGTTTATGTGTTGTGAGAGGATATAATATAAATGAATAAAAACATTAAATTTATTCAACAATTTTTAATAATACATGATAGATGAAATAAGAACATTGCACCAACACTTTAAGCACTCTTTTGGTATCATGTCACATGTAATTAGTGTTTTAAGCCACACTTAAACACACACAATATGAGAGCCCAAAAAAAAACAAACATCAAAAATGATAAAAAGAAATTAAAGAAAAGCCAAGAAAAAGCCTAATAAGTGGGTACACTTTTCTAAACTTAAAAATACTTCCTTCATCCCAAATGAACTTGCACATTTTCTATTTCGATTTGTCTCGAGCAATTATTGCACATTTTCTTAAAAAAATCACAAATTTTACCACACAATACACCTTTATTTACCAAATAAAGTAAAGCGATAGGTTTGAAAAGTCATCATAACCCAAAAATCAACTTTTTCTTAATATTCGTGCTTACTTACCAATGCAAATTATACACGGGAGGAGTATAAATTTACTAGCCTTCCTACACATATATATATAATAAATTTGCCAGCCTGGCAAAGTAGTAGTTGAGGTGGATTAAAGTGAATATACCTGGTACTCACTCCAAAAATATATATATTAATAAATAAATATATCTAAAAATATATCTGTTCTAGCTAGAATAAAAAGAGGAGAGTTTTTGTCATGAAAAGTGAAGTTTTATTGCCTATTTTAACAAATTGGTTTTTTTCCTTTTCCTTTTTTTGGGCTTCTGTTCTTGTCACAGAAAGCCCAGAAACAATTAACATGTAATTAGAGGTGATAATTCAAACGATTCAATTCGATCCGACCTAGTGTATCGAGTCAACATTATATACCGGGCAGGTAGAGTCGGCTCAAATTTTTATCAAGTCAAAAAATATTGACTCAGGCCTAACCCATCCGCTTAAATATACTAAATTTTTCGGATCAACTCATGGCCCGTCGAGCTTCTAATCTATCGGATCAGTTTTATTGGACTTGATGATATTTTGAGCTATAGATCAACTCATCTAAAATACCAAGTGAATTCCGTCAAATAAATTGAGTCGGGCCAATTTTGTCAGCTTTACATGTAACAGCTACATTGTGATTTTGTGATCCCAATAAATATAAATTGATGGAATTATTAAAATTATTGGATTTTAAAGCCCATATCTTTGGGAATGACACATATATAGGAAAAGGACAAGGCCTCCAGCTGTGTCCTCTCCTCGACCTTAACAATCCCCTCCCTTAATTCACTCTACCCTAATAATTCACAAGATTAAATTAAATTAAATTAACAATTTCCCTTATTACTATATTTTAATAATAACAACAACAACAACAACGTTCATGGAATGCTCATAACATATGAGAATGTTCTCGTATATCACGTACTCTTTTTATCTCGGTCTAACTTGCCTACTTTTATCGGACATGGAGGTTAAGAAAAAATAGATTTTGTGGAGGCTTTTTTAAAGGTGGAGATTGATGATGGATATTGTGAGAGAAATTTATCATTTTGGAC
The DNA here is from genome assembly GCA_958295605.1 of Ajuga chamaepitys. Taxonomy (NCBI): domain Eukaryota; kingdom Viridiplantae; phylum Streptophyta; class Magnoliopsida; order Lamiales; family Lamiaceae; genus Ajuga; species Ajuga chamaepitys. Next base: position 576,891 of record OY282499.1, on the reverse strand, counting down.
TGACAAGTCAAGTTGGGATAAACCGAAAAGAAAAGTAGAAAAGTTAGAACGGGACGGAGGTAGTATGTGTTGGGATTTGTGTCTTGAATCTTATTGGGTTTGAATCGAAGTTCGTATCAAGGTGGAGGATTGAAGTTGAGTATTGAATTGGCGCTGGAAAGGAGGCTCGGCCGCACCGGACGGGCGCGGCCGTGCCACATTGCTACAACCGCAGAGGGTGCGGGCGCGACCAGTCGTTCGAAGACTGGGTCGCGGGCGCGAGCGTGTTTCGCGGGCGCGAACGTGTTTCGCGGGCGCGAACTATTGTTTGAAACATTGCTCTGGTTTTGGTCGCGGGCGCGATAGACGGCAGTTTTTTTGGGCTTACGCAATTTAGGCCCAATTTGATTCATTTCTTGTATAAAATTAGGTTTTGGGGCTTATATATAGGTCCTATTGGAGTCCTTTGACATAGAGAGTCTAGAGAGTCTTAGAATTGCTTTTGGCTTGATTGTTCAAGCGTTGATAGTTTGTTTGGGTCGAGTATCAATTGATAGATACTCGACTATTGGTCTTTGTTTGAACTATAGTTTGAATTGGATTTGGGATCTTTCCCTTTTGGCCGTGGACGTAGCTAACAAGTTGTTAGCGAACCACGTTAATTCTCGGTGTCGTATTTTATTGTTTCTTGCACGGTTATTACTTGCTTTGTTCGTTTCGTTTGTTCGCTTATTTCCCAACAGTATGTATTAATTTCAAGAAAAGATAAAGCTAAAAAATGTCATTCTATTAAATTTTGACCCCTTATGGAAACCAGCTTATAGTAATAATAGGTAAGAGATTGATGTTCTTCATCGTCTCAAAAAGAGTCATGTTTTTTTAATCAAATTGAATCAAAACATAACTTTTTTTTCTAAAATGTAACGAGTATAAAAGAAAATCTTCTAACATGCATACATAATGGGAGTTATTGTGTTTTAGTTATTAATCCTTGTCGCACTAAGTTTAATGGATTTTATCAATCTAAACCCTGAAATATAGGTTGACTATCAATCGAAACTTAATTTTTTCTATTAACCCAAAGACAGAATCGTTAGAAACTATTAATAGAAGAACTGGCATTCTAAACCCGTTAAAATTAAAGTAATATAAACTGAAGTAAATTAATACAAAGAATGCCATCTTTTTCTTCTCCATCTTTGTTCCTTCATCGACGACTCTACAATGAACTCTCACGAGCATCTCGGATTGATTAATCGCAAACTTTGTATTAATTGTCGACCTATATTTTGCGACTTGGGGAGGGGGGGGGGGTTCCTTGCTTTTTTGAAGTGCTTTCAGATTTTAGTTTGAAAGAAGTTATTTTGAGTGTTTGTAAAGAACATTTATTTTTCAAATATCAGCTTCAAGTCGAAAGTTGAAAAATCTTGCTAATTTTAGTTTCTTGATATTCTTGTAAATAAACTAATAGTTTCATCTCACTTTTAAATTAAAAAACTACTCAAATACTACACCCTTTACATTCAAATTTTTAAAAAAAATGCTTATATTTTCAACACGCTCTCCTTTTAATTATGAATTTTACACAATCTTTACTTTTGATCTTGATCACTTTTTCAAAAGTCGAAGCAAAGCAAACAATAGGCCATTGGAGTGATAAAACTCCAGATCAAGTCTAACATGCTTTGGAGCACTATATATTTTGTTTATTGATTGCTTTCCATAAGGTCAAATGTTTGTCCCATGTTTGATAGAAATATTTGTCCATATTATGTTAAAAAAACACCAAATTTTGGCCCCAATTATTATTTTTTCCTACTTTATTGTTCATCAATAATTGAATAAATCCATCAACACACGTGCAGTCCATGTAAGCACACCAATAAAAAAAATTAAATAAAATCATTGAGCGGCTAACTAAATTTCTAAAAGGATAAACATCCACCCGTGCTCACTTAAAAATAAAATAATAAAATAATAAATAAAATAATAAAAAATAAAAATAAATTCAACTTCAAAACAAAAAGTCCTATTAAAGAAAACAAATCCAGCACGATATGAGTAGACAAGATCAAGAAATAGAATCAACAAGCATTATTATTTAATACTCCCTCTGTCCCGTCTTAATTTATACACTTTTCTTTTTCGATCGTTTTACCCTATTTTACACATCCTCAAAATGGAAAGAAATCTTACAATCTCCACCCTTAAAATCTTCACCTTCGAAAAAGTCAACTAAAAAATAAAAAATAATTTTTTTCTTAATATACGTGTTGGAGCAAATATGCAAATTAGGCCGGGACGAAAGGAATATAATTTAAACGTGGGGCAACAAATTATTTGCTCAACTATTTTCGCCCATGAATATAATTATTAATCACAAAAATGCAACAAAAATAAGGATAAGTTAATTAATGATTAGGAAGTTGATAAAAGTAGGTTTGGAAAGATAAGTATCAATTACAGGCAACAACTTGTGTGAATTGAAAACAGAAAATGCAGCCTTGTTAGGTTCAAATCGGATTTTCTGAGACACAAAATGAAACACCAGAATATAATAGGTGATATCATGAGTGTTCGATTTTAGAGTTGGAAATAGATAAAATAGAGTAGGATTGCATTGTTCATTATTATTAGTAAGTTTGATTTGAAGTGTAAAATATAATAAGATTGCACAATGTAATTACTGTAGCAAAAGATACAGCAAAAAAATTACCTCAGCATATTGACCAAGATAAATTGTCCCAACAGTTGAAAATAAGCTTATTTTGGGCCGAGTCACTTGTACCTCCGGACTTTCAACAATTACTCGAAAATAATTAACCCATCCTCAGCTAATCCTTAAACCAAACAAGACCTTAGTTTACTACTATTCCCATGAAATTGAATCCTACCGATTTCTAATAGTGGTATTGAGAGTAGAGGTGGCAAACTCGGCTGTCTTGGCCCAATCCATCGAGCCAAGATCATAAGTGGGGTAGAGTTTATTGGATCCGATGGTCATGTAGGCTAATTATTGAGCTCAACCAACTCATCTCCTTTAATATACAAATATTTTCAAATCAGCCCATGGCCCATTAGGACTAAATTTATATGGCCCAGACCATTTAAAATGTCGGGCGAACTGAACTAACCCAACAGGCTGGGCCGATTTTGCCAGGTCTAACTGAGAGTGGCTAGACAAAGTAGGATATTGAGCCAATAAAAGATAAATAAAAAGTGAGCAATTTCAGAGCAGCAAACAAGAGAGCAATGGCCTCTTCCAGAAAGAAATTGTATTAGATATTAAAATTCCTATCACTTGTTAACATACATTACACAACATGGCCAAGACAGCCCCTCCCACCCACCCCCCCCCCCCCAACCCCCAACACAAACCCAGCCAAAGTGAAGCACAAACAGAAATCAGAGCAAAAATGACGAAGGCACCATTTCTGGTCCTTCCTGTCTAATACCTATTAAGTCCCAAAGATATGTCTATGGACAGGGCGCGTATCGAAAGAGTCGACAACGTGCATCCATGGTTTGTCTACGACCAACAGCGAATTTTTAGAAAGATGATCGACAAACAAAACAGGATCTCTAAATGCACAAAATTCAAAGTTCTGTCTACCGCTGTGTTTAGTTTCTAGTTTACGTTTTAGTGATCCGTTGCTGTGTAACTTCCGCGTCCCATTTGCCATGTCAGTGTCGCCGTCTTTATCAAAAGGCATCCCGAAATCTATCATGCACATTGCCCTGTAGAACCAGAGATCTCTCTTACAGAAATGGAAATATAGAAATTTGAAGATAGCTTTTCAGGAAATTATGACATAAATATGGAAATGTTATATGATGGTTGTTTTGAGATTGAATTTTACAGAAATGCTCATCACTTGTGAAGATCATTAGTGCCGAAAATGGATGCTACATACACATACACACACTACACACACAACACACACTTCGCACACCATACACACATTACACACAATACATACAATACACATTACACACAATACATACAATACACATTACACGCATCGCACACACCATACACAATATACGCACTTCTCGCACTAGTCAAAATGTGTATTTGATAGAAGTTTTCAAATTAGTTCCCAAATCCATGCTAAATCATTTTATTAACTTATAAACTCTTATGAAATTAATTTTATAAGCTCTTGAAACAACTTATAAAATGTTGAAGCTTATAAAATGTGTAAAATAAACTTAGCCAAACACCCTCTAAAATATTAGGAGACACGATTTTACCTGGGACTGTAGACAATAACGGAAGAAGAACTTGCAGATGGCTGAAATGAAAGTCCAATAACTTCTCCAGGAAATTCTTGATATCTCTTCGGCAGAGAGAATGTATGACGCATCGACCACTCCCCCAACTGCTTAGCCTCCACATCTAACGCGTAAACCTGGTTCGAAGAGGTTGAGACGATGAGAATGTTACTATTTTTAGGAGTGAAACCACCAGCAGTGATGGAGGCTCCATCTAATCTTGATAGGAACCAGTGTTGCCTGTAATAATAAAGAGAGAAGAGTTATATTACGTCGAGGGAATAATGATGAGACCTTGCCAAATCTGTTCGAGGAAAGAGATCGGTTTAAACAGGTTTACCAGCGAAGAAAGGGTTCGAAGGAAGTTTGACGATAGGAAGAAAGTTGGCTGCTGATTTGTGATTTGCATAATTTATGTTAGTTAATTGATTAGTTATCTGATTTGATTTGATTTGCTATTTACGTTAGTTATTTGATTTGATTTGTTAGGTTCAGTGGCCAATGGGCCGTAGTTATAGTTTGATGTTTTATTTAAATAGTGTCAAGGAGTATGTAGAAGGCACGGAGAATTTTGATCAGAGTATTACTCTTTACAGCATTAGCGCTGATTACTAGTTAAATTCGTGTGTTCATTCGAGTTTACTAGAATACCTCGTGAGAGGTTTCATCAAATAATCCAGGGGAAAATTTCAACCAACATAGTACAGAGAATCAGTGTTTAAATATTTACATCATGCTTGGTTATTCAAAATCATTATTACGGGGGTGTTTGCAATTGCTTTTTTCAAGCGTTTTCCAGTGTTTTGGAGTGTTACGGAGAACAACTTCAGCTTTAATGAAGTAAATTTACGCCAAAAGTTAAAAGTAGAAAAGGCTTGCTTTTTTCCGGTTTTTGGTATTTTGGTAAATAGATAGAAGTTTTTTCTCACTTATAAGCTAAAAGTTGTTTAAGTATCAAACGCTCCAGCTTTTACTTTTAACCAAAATTAATTTTATTTTCAAATGCTACCTACTTTTGCTTTTATGCCATTTTATAGCAATCTACACTTTTACTTCGTCAAAAGTTAAAGCAAAGGAAAACACCCCTAATTAAGGCAGTATAGTACTTTCTCAGTCCCATAAAAAGGATCATGTTTCAAAAAACAAAATTTTGTCATAAAAGAGTCCAGTTTCAAAAGACAATGCTTCATTTTATTAGTCAACGTAAAAAAACTGATTTTTGGTTATATTTTCAGAAGCATCGATTTCACACTTTACTATGCTAAACACATAAATCGTGTTTGTTTTACCATTTCCATTTATATACTTTTTCCAAATCAATTATTACATCAAAATTAAATATTTATATTGTGTCCTATCACTATTAATTCATGTAACATAATACAATATATTTCAATCTTAATCAATCATTTTTGTGTCATATCACCTACCATTTACTATTATTCTAATAAAATACCATTATCCAAACATGTTACTCAATAATTAGTCACATCTATTTAAACATCAATAACATTTATCAAATCATATCTAATATAACATCGTAAACAACACTAGAAACACTAAAAACTGAAAATTGGAAATGGAAACATAACCAAACATCCCCTAAAATTTTGATTTTACAAATAAGTTAATTTCGATGCATAAGTCAAATGAGAATTTGAAAAGAAATTATATAAGTAGGACTACGGTTTATAGAAGGTTGATCCTTAAACTAATTGACCAAAAAATAAAAAACTGAACTTTTTGTCAAACAGCAGGACTCTTTTCTTGAGATGGAAGAATTTCTTATTAATAATAGAAGAATGCACACTTAACTAAAAGCTTCATAACTAAACATGAACGAAGATTTAAAACAATTTAATTTTTCTGCTCCAAAACAAATTGGGTGTGTTTACTTAAGGCTGGAGAGCGCTGAGCTAAATCTGGCTGAAGGAACTAATGAGTCTGCTTTATCGAAATTTGAGCCCCTAAATCTACTGAGCCAAGGTTTAAGTAAACACACCCATTTAGTAAATCGCCACTTGCTAGAAATTGAAACAAGATGAGTTTATCAAACAAGCTTATTTACTATCCAACAGAACAGAAGAAAAAACATACCTTAGTGTCTCAAGATTGAATATATACACATCTCCAGAACAGTTGACAGCTGCTAACCACTGGCCGTCATTACTCGTGAACATTTTTGTAATCGGAGGTTCACTAGGAGGCGAACTCTCAGCTTCATCTTTCCGGCGAGGGGTGAAGGCATGAACCACCTTTGTACTTCCAACATCTACCACCTGAGATATGTCTACAAGCTGTTAGTGTACAAGTCAAATAAACACTTTCGCAGCCGGAAAATGGGAGTTAAAGCAATGTCAAGAGCCCTTCATTATGAAATTTATTTGATCATATCTCTATTACTTGTCAAGGGAAATACGTACGAAATTTTACATATTTGATCATATCTCTAGTAGATGTCTTTCATGGTACTATAAACTGCTGTATATATATTCCTTTTTCTTTCTGCTTTTTTCTTTTTTTGGATTGTTGATAGGGGTGTACACGAGACAATACGTGTCGGAGATTTGAAAATTCCAGTACCGTACCAAAGTTCGGTTCTCTCAAAATTTAAGAACCAGATCCGAATCAAAACTAATAAAGATCCGTACCGAACCATCACAAAATTCGGAACAGTTCGGTACAGTATTTCAGATATAACGGATCTAGTCAGACGGTTTAATTCCATATGACATACTGAATTATTCAAAGATTTTTAATATCAAACTTAAAGCTTTAAGAGTTGCAATTACAATTAAAATTTATGTTCGCATAAACATCAAGTCAGGTCAATATTTTAAAATTATGCACGAAACTTGTAAATTATTCTATGCTGAAATTATTAGTATATTTATATATTTTGTAATCTCGGTTCTCGATATGCGACGGTTCAGGCCACTTCGGTACGGTTCTCGATACGGATCCAGAACCACCATACCATAATTTTTTTCGGTAAAGTTCCGGAGAAAGTCAAAAGTCAACTTTTCTTTTTTTGGTTCGGTGTGCTTTCAGTTTTGTTTTCTGTACTATTCAGTAAATCCCGAGTTTCATGCACACCCCTAATTGTTGACACTCTATAAACTACAGTGCAGTTCTACAATGCCTTATCTAACAAGCATGTTTGCAATTAGTGAAGGTAGTTTAATGGAAGGCTGTAATCAAATGAAATAGCCATACTTTTAGATTGGATCATTTTTAAATGTGTCAAATGACCATATAAGACATGACAACCATAGGAACAAAACAAGCAAGCAAGGGCATAAGAGAGAACACTTACGTATATTCTTCGGTCCTGCCCGGACAACAGCAACCGTGACGAATCAGAGTTGAATATCATGTAATGTGCAAATGGCAATTCCCGAGGGAGACACCTTTTATTTACAGTCCACAAAGTCTTGCCCGATTTGTTTCTCTTCAACTCGAACAAATTGGGCCTCACATGATCAGAATAGGCAAACAAAGCACCTGACGAAGAAATCGTACTGCAGATAATCTTCCGAGAAGCCTTGCATTTAACCCGTGCCACTAAGTCAGTGCTTGCAAGCCCGCCAGATGGGCTAAGGCTCAAGTCAGATACAGCACTATTCTTCAATCTCACGCAATAAATGTCTAAAAAATGTGCCGCCTGCATTAAAAGCAATGGCGACTGATTGAAAACTGTTTTAATTACAAGGTGCATCGGCATTCTCTGTGGCGCAGGGCATATATCGTGCGGAGAGAATTTCGTAAACTCCTTTGCGGAATATGCGAATAGTTTAGTGTCATCGCCAGCCGAGATAAGCATGGGAACCCCCAAATGAGCCCACTTATGGTAACTGAAATCCAGAGGCTTCTCCGACCCACGTGACCTCTTCACCTTTTCGTCAGGTGGCAGATCTGATGAATAAGATGAGAACAGTAAGTTTGATTTAACCAACAGTTTCAAAATTACAGGTACCGGATCACAAATCTACCTTCTTGGCTGATGGGTACGGCTACAGTCAATGCCCTCACGTCGTGTGTATGAGCTCTTACATAGCCAACATAGATCCATTTCTTAATAGCTTCACTAGAAAGTTTATACAGTATGACCTATAAAAACAGACTATTAAGTTTTAACCAAATAACAGATGGACATGCAAATTATTCTGAGATTAATATAACTTGAGCAATAAAATGATCATTTAACTATAACCTAAATTGTCGATCTCAAATTCACGATATAACTAGTTGACCAAATTGATAGTAATCAGTGTATCCAAATCAACCTAGACCAAAAGAGTGCAGCCCAACCATCACAGTAAATGTTGAAATTTCATTAAGCCATTTTAATGGGAAAAGTATAGACAGAGGTCGTGTTTGCAAAAGCTTAGAATAGGCACTTTTGCACTTTAGGCTTAAAAATAGTAGATTTGAGTGTTTATAACTACCTATATCTGCTTTAACAGTGGTTAAAATAACTTATTTCAAGCGGAAGCTGGAAGCATGTTTAAAATAACTTATTTACATGCTTTTTTCTGCTTATACATACAACTTTTATTTAAAATCACTTTTCTCCAACTTCTACATTTTGTATAAATGACTTGTTTTTACAAACAATCTTCTTCTTAAAAGTAATTTTTCCATAATCAATAAATTTAATCAATTATTCTAAAGTAGAAGCAATCGCAAACACTCCCATAGTAGCTAAGGTCGAGAGAATCTGAAAGCACGGCAAACAAACATTCGATATGACGAAACAAGAAAATAGATATACCTGACCATCAGAACCAGCAGAGAACACTCTGTTATGACTAGGGGCTGCAGCTATGGCATTTACGTCGCCTTTGTGATAAGAATGAGCCTGCAAAAGAGTTCCAAATCGACCGTCCCAGAACTGCACACCACCAGAACTATCCCCACTAACAATGGTCCCACACCTGAAACCCGAAAAGAGAAAAAATAAAGTCCATTTCTACCCGATTCATAAGTAGAAATAAAACTAAACTATTTGATCGAACTCATACCTCAATGCAAGTAACGACCATATGCAAAGATCACTAGGACTCCCCGTACCTCCAAGGCCAACAGTTATTCTGTAAATCTCGTGGGCTAATTTGACATCCCAACATCTTATGAACCTATTTAAACAATAATAATAGATAAACTTTAACAGACTCATAGACACTTATCACGAGCTAATAGAAATGCCACATATGTCATTATCGAAGCTAGCAACCTAGTTTAGCATACCCGTCACTACTCCCTGAATAAATCCTATTTGCATCTGAACTCCAGGTTACACTAAGTATACGCCCTGAGAAAATGAAAGCAACCAAACCATCGTTATACACTTAAACCAACGACAGCAATATGTTATTCAAGAAATACAGGGCAGATGTCTCACCACTGACCCTCGGCAACGTTCTGTTGTAAATAAGTTTTTCTGCATCAGAAACTGTATAGATCCGAACACAGCCATCGTCACAAGCAATTGCTAGACGAGTACCGTTCTGCTCATGGATTTGAACTGCATCGCTGTCAATGTCTTCATCTTCACTTTCACTATTTCCGTCTACATCAACAATATTTGTAATTGAAGAGATACCACTATCATTCTCATGAGTCTTCAGTTCCTGCTTCGTGCGTAGCTGTGAAGCCTCACGTGGCTCTGCAGCAATCTGCCAAATCGAGACGCTGATCGAATCTAGAACCTTCTGAAGTAACACATAGAAACAAAAGCAATAACACATCAATAACTTAATCAACATTTCTACTAAGCTAGCAATTTTACCATATTAGTTATTATTCCTTAACAAGTACGGTTGAAAATCAAACGCCGATACTCAATTCGAGATCGTTTGTTGAAAGCTCGTTTTAATTAGGTCCAATTAAAGATATCAAACAAGCTTGAACATACTTTTATGTTTGAGAAAATCTAAAGCTCGACTCGAGCTCGAGCTCGAGCTCAATATGTTAAAATAAGTTAAAAATGTTAAAACTAAGTATAAAAATATCAAACTACTCGAGCTCAACTCTTGTTCAAGCTCCATTCGATTAACATTCAAACAAGCTCAAACATAATATTAGAAACTCGATAATATTTAAACAAGCTTGAACAACAACTCATTTACAGCCGTATTAACAAGTATACAGTTTCCAAAGTACCGCAAAACCGTAGAAAAACACAAAAACAATTTTACATAATAACATTATCAATCTAAACTCTCATGTTCCATCGAATTCTACCAATTTCTATAACTAATTTCCGAAGCATCCTTCTAGAAGTAGAATAATAACATTCTCTCAAATCCAACGTAGAAACTCTTAGAATGAGTACTAACCTTTTGCCTCAAATCAAACAAATCCCACTCCGAAACCGACCCGTCAATGCTCGAAGACAACAATCGTCCTAATGACTCACCTCTCGGCCCCGACTGGCACCATACCAGTGAAGAAACCCTCGTATTCGGGTCACCGTGTATTGTCTACACATCAAACCCCAAAATCAAATTTCGAAATCCAAATTCAATTTTTCTTTTGTAAATATAAAGTTATGAAATATTAAAACAGGGGTAGGTGTAGCGTACAAGCTGACAGTGCCAGCCAACGGAGCCGGGAGAAACGAGCCATATTTCAAGCGAGCCGTCGGCGCGGGCGGCAGCCACCTGCGAACCATTAGCGCTTGTAGCAAGGGCTATAACAGCTGACGGATTCCACTCGACTGAGTTAACTCTGTTAACTTTAAGCATTTCTATTTGTGGAATTTGGAGGACTTTGATGAAGTGGATGAATGCTGGAGGAATGGAAGCAGCATTAAAGAGAAAGGGCGGAGAAGGGGCGGAGACAAGTAGGTTTTGGGATGGGATGGAGGGTTTAGTGATATATATCAAATATGGCCCTATAACCCGGTTTATAATCAAAAATTGTCTTCCTTCTATTTGACTTAATTTAAAATAAAAAATAAATGAATATTTTCAGATTTTAAAAGTTCAAATTTAAAATAAACTTGATTCCCCCTCTTTCTTCCTCATATGTGTTTAGGGTTTAGGGTTTAGGAGGGTTTAAGCGTGGACGGGTACATCGGGTCGGATATGCGGGTCGGATGATTTAGAAAGTGTTTTCCTGTCCTTTAACTTTTGAAGAAGTGATTAAAAGTAGAGATTATTGTAAAATTGCCTAAATAAAAAATCGCTAGTGCTTGAGAATAAAATTAATTTTAGTCATATATAAAAGATAGAGGGTTCGTTTGCTTAAGACTGGAAGTGCTGGACCAAAACTGACTGAGGGAGTTAATGAGTATGTTTTATTGGGATTCAGTCCTCTAAATAGTCCAATCTTGAGAAATCCTACTAAAATGAAATTGATCATTGGAGGTTGGCTGAAATTCTTAAATATTACGAGTACCTACTGAGTGATGGAAAGTACAACAACGTCAAGGGCTCCACTGGAGACAAGCTGAAAGAATATTGAAAGCAACTACATGCACGAGTACTTCCATTTTAGATTGAGCTTAAAGGCTTGAAGTAGGATAAGTACAAAATCTCCCTTTCTAATGAATGGTGATGATGGAAGAACTCACTCCGGAGGTGCAACTTGAATACAGGAACTTCAAATGGAAGATGTACACTGAATGGTGGAGTTACAGTAAGAATGATCAAGACAAATCCAGAAGGAGCATAAATCTGAAAGAATAAGACACAGAGGCAAAAAAATACCAAGCAACACTTCACAAAACGTCACTGGAAGAAGAACAAACAGTGACTTATTGATGGATATATATATATATATATATATATTTTTTGTCTATAACTCTAGATGTAAGATTGTTTTTGTTTGGCACATACTTATAGGCATATCTAGTGAATAACTTTTTTTAACAGTTTGTTGTTTTGTGACTTTATGTACATTTTTTTCTAGAGATTTGACAACATAAAAAAGGGATAAATTTGTAGGTAATTTATGTTTAGTTTTGATGATCAAAACATCTTGTAAGGTAGGAATTAGTGCCTCCAAAACTTATGTAAATCTTTGTAATAGATAGGGCTAATTCTACTTAGACAGAAGTCGCAACAAAGCAGACAACAAGATAATCAAGGTTACTTAAAGCAAGACGTCCAAAACCGCAACAAGGAACAGAGACTGCAGTGAGCACGAAGCACGGTTGCGTATGCCTATCCAACATACAACACTGCTTGCAACAAGAAAGGTATAACCAGCAAGCAAGCAGGAGTCATGTCCACAGTGTCAAAGTCAAAGTCCAAATGTCAAGGGATTCGAGTTAAAGAATATAGTCAGTGGAGACAATTCCGAACCTTGTACTGACTATCTAATTGCGTAGGGACACATTACTTGACATAAAGCAAAAGCAACACTGGGACACCAGCTGCAACCACTCTAATCAACTCCCTGTGATAAAGAACAAACGACTATTTGCCGTACGAGAAGCATTAAATTTTAATGAGATTATTTCTCTCTTTTCAACAAGAAGGAATTATAACTGCTATAAATAAAAGGAGATGGAGGACGAAGCAAATGCTACTAGACTACTGAAAACTCAAATCATTACTTCGCATTAAGCACTCGACATTCTTATTCAAAACTTCAGCGTATACATTCTAATAATCATACTAATGTTTATGCAAAGTGTAAAAGAGCAAGATAACAAGCAACATTCACGCAAGTGGAGATCCAAGCTGCAACAACTCTCAAGTCAAGCTAGTTTTTAAGTTTCGTCTCGGTCCTAATCCTTCTCAAACTAGGAAGCTTGTCCACATCTCAACTAATATTCAAGTTTAGTGGCAATTACCGGTACTTGAAGAAAAAGTTTCACTAAACCAATCACACAAAAGGTTTTTGAAACTGAGAGTCTTCGTTTGAATCAGGGATTCAAAGTTGAGTAGTGTTTTGAGGAACGTGTGTACAATGGAGGAGTAGCCTACCGATGATAGGTAAGAACAACTGTAAGAAGCTAAGTTGGACTTATAGTTCGAAATAGCTAAGTTATAATGTGTCTAAACTTCTTAGTAAATTTTTCCACGATGTGAGGGAAGAGTGGACGTATAAGGATTACCCCCACTTTCGAACCATTATAAATTTTGTGTCTACTTTTATATTGCTTTTAATAACTGTTGCTGGCATACTAAATATCTAGTGCATTGATTTACAACAAAATGTTTTGCATATTTCGCTGCACATAGATCTCAATGCATATTCCGTTTCAACTGCATTGCTTACTGCAAGCTACTTAAGCTTAGTTTGCTTTGTGCCTACTGCCTTAAGTCAGCTTATTGTATTAGACTCCAAGAACAAGTTTCTTGCAGTACACATCAACCTTGTACTCAAAGTATTTGAAAAAAAGAAAATCGAGTTAGATATTTATTCACCCCTTTAAACCTCTACGACTTGGGACCAACACAAATTATTGATCATATTGACAAATTTTTTTATCTTAATTGCCAAGAAATAAAAATTTGAACACTTGCCAATATCCGATTGCCTATTTAATTAAACACAAAATTTTAAACGTCTACAATTTTAATTAAAAAAACTTGTAGTAAATTCTAAAAATGAGATTATAATTAAAAATTAAAAACTGTACCAAATATCTTAATTCTATTTTTTTTCCTACTTAACCCTTTTAAAAAATAAATCTAGGCCCTATTTAGAGTTAAAAAAAGTTAAAAAGAAAAGAGTTAAAAATTAAAAATGGGGTTGCGAGTTGCCTCCCTACTAACATCACGCTTATAGCACCGTCGATCGGAACCGGAAACACGCGCCGCGGCAGGGGCACCGTAATTCACGTTACACTACTATACCTCGTAAACCCTATTTCCTCTCAGATCAGTCTCTTGCTTCATTTTAACGTTACGCTTTTCTACCATTTATATATCCGACTCCAGCGAAAGCAAGTCGTAATAGCACTTGTTATTCAGGAAAAGGTCAATTCTTTTCACGAATTATATTTTTTCCGCACAATTTCAAAGCAATGGATGATGCCTACGCTAGATCAGTCCGCGAGGTAAACTGTTCTGATATTCAATTATCTGATAATGGAAATATTTCGAACTATTTTTCCTTCAATTTCTTATTACTTGTATTTGTCTCTAACCAACTAAGCAACGCAGTGTAGTTAGATTCGAGTTAAAATATTGATTTTATATTTGGTTCTCGTAATCTGGAGCATTTCATGCATTAAAGATGTAATTTTTGTATCTGTTGTTAGCTTTGTCAGTTTGAATCAATCTGGATATATTTTGTGTTTTCTGCATTTTGATGTTATAATAATGTGATTGTTCTAAAAGGTATTGGAATTCTTTGCGGTTGATCCGGCTAGAGGCTTGTCAGACTTCCAGGTAAAACAGTTGATATTTGCTTGATCACTAAAGTCATGTGATTTGATCAATGTAGCTTATACATGGAATAAGTTTCTTTCTCTAATTAAGACCCCAGGAGAAATCCTAACTAATAATGCTTTGCTTCTTGTACCATTCATGTGATTTCTATTTTCTTATAACAGTAAATCTGGATTTTTCAGGTTGCAGAGCACGGTAGATTATATGGGAAAAATGGTAAGTGTGCTGTATCTCGTGGTCAGTATTACAGTTATCTGTTTCAAGGAAAAGGTAGGATTTTTAAAATATGGGGGCATGCATGTCAAATTTGATATGTAGCATATTTGTGGCTTGCAGACACTATTATTAAATTATTATCTGAGTTCTTCTATTTGATGATTTCTGACCGTAGGGACAAATTACCGACTTCATTTTCTAGGCGCTTTGATGTTCATAAACATCTCAAAGAGTAATTGAAAGATTTAATGCGTATCAGTTTCTTCGTTGTCTGACAAATTTCCCGTGGAGCTTTTTGTGTCTAGTGAGATCTTCTTTAGCTTTTGTATTTCCCGAACTTTAGATCATGGACTTCGGTTTGAATAAAGGGAAATACTCAAATTATGAAGGCCAAGGTACTACTGTTCAATGAGTGTAATGTTATTCTTCCTAAATCCAATCGCCCCTGGCTTATTATAACTACTGATATTAGTTTAGTCTATGCAGTTCCATTGCTCCAAACATCTTTAAAACTGTGCTTGCCAATGTATTTCATACATTCACATGAAACTTCTCCATAGATACTTATTTTTACATGCATAGACAAAAAGCTCCTTTCCCAGATGAGATTAATAAGCCAGACAGAATACTTGAGACAACCGGAGCTTGTATTATGAACATCTCATGAGTTCTTAGATTGGGCCGGTTGGCAATGAGGGAGAAGACATTGCAGAATTTATCATAGATAGACTGATTATGAAATGATGATTAGGCTCTATACTGCTCTTTTATTAATACGTGCAAGATTAGATACGGTTGACTTTATAGCTGAATACTTGTTTTTGGAACTGCCATTTAAATAAAAATTAATAGATTATTCATTGTTATAGCTGGATGTGAAAGACATCTATTTGTCTGCAGTCATTGAAGCTTGTTGTGTTAGTCATCTTTTTCCTTTTCCTTTTTGCAATGACCTCTTGCCACTTCTGCGTAATCAATCTCACCATCATGACATTTTCACTCTCCCAATCCCTTTCCAGCCTCTAGCCTAGAAGAAGACATTTTTGAGATGAAATACGTACTTTAAGGGCTTCTGAGTGGTATAAGATAGCATGTATGCATTTATGGCTGTAGCACATGTGAAAGAACATAGCTGGAATGAAATAGGTTCAGGAATGTAGGGTAGTGCTTTTGGAATAATGTTGTAACCTTTTTTCTCATCATTGGTATACTCCAATGATGAGAATACCATGTGATTTTTGACCTGTTTGGTTGGTGGTGTTGAGGAGGAGCTTAAAAAGACCAATAGTCTTCTTTAAGAAAACGAGAAAGATCTTCAAAGGTTGGCACTGATTTGTTAGTCTGAAATTGGACATGTAAGTCCTAACATAAATTTGTTGGTATGTGTCTTCCCACATAATGAAATTATGGTATTTAAATTGCAGGAGATCCGTAGGATGCTTGATTATGATTTTGTTCAACTCCAACTATCTTGTTTAAAGTTTAACTATCTGTCATTATTTTCTAGTTGACCGTAAGATCCTACTTCAAGTAGCTCAACTGGCTCTGTGGGTTGTGCACATGCCAGAAGGGTGAGGAGGTTCCCCTTTTATGAATTAGGGTTTAAGGGGTGGGGACGGGAAATGTGGTGATATACATACCATTATAGTAAAATGATTGCAGCTATTCTCTTTGTTGGCTGCGTAGCACTTCTGGATCCCTGGGACCTCGATTTTGATGAGTGACATGGAATTTGGATTGTGAGTTGTAGGGCTTACTACTAGGTGGCAGGCTTTCTGGGAAGAAAGAAGAGTGTAATATGTGAGAATATCTGAGAATATCTGAGTGTAGTTTTTTGTCTTGCAAATTTTAATTAAAATTACTCCTGCAAGTTTGGGCTGAGCAAACACAGGGGGTGAGGGTTTCATGGGGAAATCATTTCCATTATAAGTTATTTATTCTTAATTGTTGTTGTTGTAGAAGAAGTATTCTTCTTATTCGTCATCGAAGAAGTAGTAGTAGTAACAAGGATTCGGGAATCACGATTCTATTTCTACCACGTACTCTTGAACCAAGTTCGATTTTAGACAATGTACCTCGAATTTAGTTATGCATCCACCCTGTAGCATCATAGCCTAAGAATCTTTTATTTTTCTGGAGACAAAGTATACTGTTGTCTTGTTGAAGTAAGAGTAAGTGAAATTGACTGAGTAATCTGGAATCTAAAAGAGATAGGCACTTCGTTCTATGTTATTAGTTCTCCGAATATATCAAATATAATTCTCTGGTCAGCCATCCTGCTTCCTGGACGATATTTGGTGTTTCTGATGTTTGGCATTCATGTGAATTTGGAATACTATGTTAAGTATATGTTTGGTCATTCTTTCTATTTGATGGATTTCAATTTTTCGGCTTTGTCTTATGATTGTCTGTTCTAATTGTTCATTTTTGTTACACTTTGGTTGCATGTAATGCTGGAGACAGTGCTACCTCAGGAACAAAGTACGTGCCCTGATCTCTCTCTCTCACAAACACACTCACATGCACACACAGGCACATCGAGTGCCACAAACAAATACATAAGGACGCAGTTCGTGCAGTCACACTATTTCATAAAACTATACAAAGGAAACTTGTGCAGTTGTAATTAGTTACCTTGTTAAACGCATGCTTGTTCCCCATTGCAAATAGTTTTGTATCTTGCATTTGTTACAACTATGATGTCATATTTGAGAGCTAGTTTAATCAATCGCAGCTAGTGAGAGTACCAAATTCTGGATCCTGTATTGTGCTTTTTACTAGGATATAAGATGTTGAAACGTGTTTGTGATTGCAGCTAGTAAGAGAATTGAATCCTGATCATAATGATAAGCCTGAGAAAGCTTGTCACTGAGAAACTGATAATTTGTGTCTAGAGATATCTAAAGGATATGCTTTCGTTGATATATTAATACCTACATAACAAGCATTTGGATATTTCTGTCATTAACAGTTGAAATCACTTCTGAAGAAGTTTATACCAGCTTTATATTTTAACACTAAGACCTTGAAGTGATCTCTTACAATTCTTACAATTTTGGCAATTATTACTTATTGCAGGTACTCCTTTTTGGCGACTGGTGCTGAAGCAGTTTGATGATTTACTTGTAAAGATATTAATTGTAGCTGCCATAGTCTCCTTCCTTTTGGCGTTGGCTAATGGAGAGACAGGCTTAACTGCCTTCTTGGAGCCTTCTGTAAGATAATAGCTTCCTGAATGGCTGTACCCCTCTTCCACTTGCTATTAAACATTATCTTGTTCTGACCATGAAGTTGTTGTGCCTTCAACATGTTATTTGATTTTCTGAACCTCAGAATTTGGGTGATTAGTACCTATTTTTCACAAATCATTACACGCTATTGCAATTTGCTTTCATTCGACTGTTATTATGTTGGATATATTTATTGTATGTTAATTTTGTTTTAGTTTGATGCATGTGGGATGCATATTTGAACTATCACACAGAGTGGCTATGTTGACACATCTGTTCAGGAGATCGAAACGTTTCTCGTGACGCTTTAGTACAACCACTTTCATGTATCAGTTTGGGTGTAGAATTCAATGTATCCTGGCTTTCCCTTGCCCAAACTATGCTCTTGTGAATCTAATATTCAATTAGGGCAGTGCTTCAATCCACTTATACCACCTTTATGAGCAGTTATTTTCTTGAATCACTTTAATTTGAGTTGTTGCTAAATATCCTGGAAGAACGTACCAGTTTGGCTCTAGCGTTATTCAACTATACACGCTAACGTTATGCTAATTATAACAATATGATATTGATGTCAATTTTATCTTCAGATCGACATGAAATGACTCTGATTGGTTTTTCAATCAGACGTACCATGTGAAATCTTTGGTCATTATTTGAGATGATATAGGTGGCTATTATTGTATTCTTTTTATTATACATAATAGAAGTGATCTGACATGTTATTAGATTCCTTTGTCTGTTTGCTCTGGGATACCTCGCCCCTTTGTACTCATTTTCTCAGTTTAGTAAAATAGAATTCCCTATTTTTTTATTTATTAACGAAGAAGTGATGCTACATAAGCCTCTTACACCATATGCTCGTTCCATAGAGTTTAAGAGCCTGTTAATAGAGTGAAATGTGGCATAGGAGAGCAGGCATTGGACATACTATTTGTACCATCGCCGTGTTATTTTACTCCAGAATTTGAGTTCCTCAGTTATGGAAGTATGTTCAGATTGCACTTACTTTCTATTGTAAAAGAAGAGGAGAGCTGCCAATTATTTATTTCAGACATTATGATTTCTGCAAGTTAACTCAGAACTAAATCAATGTTCACCCGATGTCAGCGAGTCTTTGTAACTTCACATTTTTGATACAACAGGTCATCCTCATGATATTGGCTGCAAATGCAGCTGTTGGAGTAATTACAGAAACAAATGCTGAAAAGGCCCTTGAGGTTAGTCGTATATCTCCACGATATTATAAATACTAGAGTTGCACGTTTGTTATGAATGACCCTCATATTACATAAGTTTCATTTCATCTTTCCACTTTTTAGCGTGTAAAGTTGTCAGGTTATTCTTTCAGTCCTTTAGGTAATTTGAGTTGTATAATTATGGTAGTGTCAGACGGTCTTTAAATCCCCTCTTCCACGTCATCTTCCATTAAGCTTTTTTGGCTCTCCATTTCAGCACTTCTACTCACTTCTGACCCTGATTCTGTCTCTGAATCTCCAAGTTCTTCAATGGCTTCACTATCATGATTCGCACCATCTCCTTCAATTTTGAAGGAATCTCTGAATTCTTCGAGCCATTCTTCCATCCCAACAATTTCTTTGATCCTTCAGATTATCTCTTCTGGACATGTCTCGAAAAGCATGAATTTTTCTTCAATATTTGGGTTTCCTTTTCTTGTTGTCACATGTCAGTTGTTTTATATTCTTTATCTTGCTGTTCAGGAACTACGTGCGTATCAAGCTGATGTTGCAACTGTCCTACGAAATGGTAAAACAATCTCTACTACATAATCATGGGAGTTCTTTATTTTATTTATGATGATATCAATTGATCCACAAATTTGGCACCTAGATCTACAAATTTTGGCCATGAAGTAGTTGATCCGTAATGCTTATTACGTCTCTCTGAATGTGTCATGGGATAGCCAAACTAGTGGTGTCTGCTCCTATTTTGTTCCTTTATTATGTGAATTAGCTGTTTCCTGGCCAGTACCCCTTCTACACCTTATGTGGTGTCTATATCTTTTATCAAATATCTTGCCCTCACATGGGATATCATATTGTTGATCTTTACTTCATATCTCTTGTATTTCTGTATCACAAGGTCTGGTTTCTTTTGATGATTTTCATGATGGTAATTGGTAACTAAATTGTGATATTTCAATTCATTTTTCTAGCATGGATGAATATAGACAAAGATATCTTGTTGGGAGAGAACTCGGCTTTCTGGATGGTAAATGCGAAGCATTAATTGCTCGTCTGTGTTTCTTAAATCAAGATATAGTATACCCTCCTGTGGTTGTGGCTAAGAAACAGAAACACCCCTTACTTTTTGCAAAATCACATATTTACTCTTGACATCCCATGCAAGAGCATCTTGTCTCCAAAATTGATATCCAAATGAAATGTCTTCAAAGCGGATCCCTGAAAAGGAAATAAGTTCAGCAAAAGAGAAATCTTATGAAAACTATTATGTTCCCCTGCCAAGCATTTTGTGCCTTTTCTCTATACTCATCTCTTCTATATGTATTAGCACAGAAAGTGTGTATTGTGTGCATATATGCATAAATATGTACATATACATATATTGACCGTCCCAAACTCCACATCATCTATCAGCACATGCATTTTAACCCACTTCAACGCCCTAAAGCCTGAACCTTGCCTTGGCAGAGACCCTACTCCCCCATCATCTGCATCACCCCTGAATCAACCCCAATCTGGTCCATTCTAATCTGACACAGCCACACTAAATTTCAGATGATCTCAATAAACATGCCCTAAATCCATCTTCCACCATTTCATACTTCTACCGAAGTTTATACAAAATCATGACCAGAATTAGTACTTGTACATACATAACATGCACATCTACTATAGTCGACTATATTATGGATTACAATACACATCTCACTGTAATGAATACATAATTTGGCCCAAGAGTTTAGGTTTCCAGGAACATGGCAGCTCGTAGTTTTTTATTCCTTTTCTTTTATGCCATATCATATGCCTGCACAAAATATTTGATGTTGTAGTTTTCAAGATATGTTAAATTTTGTCAGGTTGCTTCTCAATCTTACCTGCCACAGACCTTGTTCCTGGAGATATTGTGGAAGTTAGTGGTACATCTATCACTCCTCATATTTTTAGGTTCCTGATACTGCAACTTTCTGTGAGTATAACCCCAGTTTTGTTGCTTTATATCAATTACTTAGTGGGATGCAAGATTCCAGCAGATATGAGGATGATAGAGATGCTAAGTGATCAATTACGTGTAGACCAAGCGATCCTTACAGGTAATTTATTCTTTGATGATCCTTACTGTCATCATGGTTTTTGGGTTGTGAGTTGGAAACTTATAAGGATCATAAAACATGTACTTGATTTTTATTTCTACCATCATTTGGTCAACTGCAGCACCTGTCTACTTCTAGCTTGTGTGAAAGATGAAACGACGGAGGAGATCAATGTAGTTCTTTTTTTGGATAAAAACAGAATTTTATTTTATTGAGATTAAAGAGGGGATGAGAATCCCCCTTGAATAGTACATTAGTACACTGTAAACCAACATTAAAACACATTACAATACATAACACCAATTCCTAGTGATGTCCGAGATATGAAAAATATTAAACTCCCATGTCTAGAAAGTCCTATATTTGAATCTATCCCATACATCCTCATGTGGTTCCTCGCCTTCTTCAATCCTTTCCAACCATATGGACCAACACACAACCGGCAGGCCCGTCACCAACGTTCTCCAAAAGGTTTTGCCTTTTTTATTAGTGTGAGCTCAATGTTGTTCTGATCTATTATGCAGTCTCTTTAATCAACTATTCACGAATGATGTTGACAGACCTGTATTTCAGTGCCTCACTTGGTCTATGAGGGATCTGTTGTCATGTGCCTCTTCTGACTTATTGCTGTATCCACCTGTAGAACCTTAGAATTTGCATTGTTGAATACCTTGCATTTTTGTTGTCGTTTACTGTTTGTCATCTGACCCCTTTCTATGGTTGAAGGCTATTACATTCTTTGTCATGTAACTCTTCTGAATTATTAGGCTGTACCTTGTTGAATACCTTTCAACTTTTGATTTTATTTACTGTTTCTCGTCTAACTCCCTTCGCTATCCAAGACAATAACGTTCTTTCTTGGTACTATCATAGGTGAGAGCTGTTCTGTTGAAAAAGAACTGGACACCACCAATGTGACTAATGCAGTGTACCAAGACAAGACAAACATTCTTTTCTCGGTACAATCTTGAAAGTTATTCCTTCAATTCATTTGATATCAGGTGGCTTACGGTTATTCTAATTATTTTTGGACTGTCAATGCATGTTGTATTGTGATCAAGGCAGAGCTGCGAGTTTGCTAGACTTTTTTTTTGACGGAGCTTTTATTTGTCATAGTTTAGTTCAGTGTTTGCCTTTATAACAAATGAATTGTAAATGATACTTGGTTAGATTAATTCAATATGGATGTTAAACATGGAACATATTAACAATCCTGAATTAGAGAAATATGTACATGTGTTATTCTGAAAGCTTGTGAACCTCCGTAGACTGTGTTTCCCCAAAATTCATGGCACTTTGTCATTTTGCACTTAAATTTTATGATTTGTCATTGCCACCTGAAACTGAAAACGGGCACTTTGAGACCCATACTAAGTGGCCAAACATTATCTGTAGCCAAAATTGATAGAAAGGGACCCTTTTTGTGATGTGTTCCTTATTGTTTTCCTCCCTTGATCAACTCTCTGATTGATAGCCTATTTGCTAATGTGCTTCCCTTCATTAGATCCCCGATTCTGTACTTTGGTTCATTCTCGTGCGTTCGCATTTCCAGCACTTATCATTGGGAAGAGTAAAAGCATTTGGTGATCAATAACCAGTATGCAGATAAGTAGTTACCGTGGAACAAAGCCTCAACTTAACTGGAAACATGATAATTGCCAACTTTTCTGAGACAAGGAAACAATTGAACATAATTTGGTTAATTGATGCTCACATCTGTCATCCCAACTTATCAGGTCACAGAGTTAACTAATGGTTAACAAAGTGAGGATGGATTGTTTAGGCAAAACCTGTAAAGTTACTGTTATTAATTGTTAGAAGTGCTAAATGCAGGTGACCATGCAGCTCTGGGCATACATTTAGAAAACATTTTGCCGCTGTCTGCTTGAACTATGTTTTCTGGTGAAGTACTAAATATGATTAAAGTTTGTACTTTGAGGAGTAGGTTGGCTTCTAATAATTTGCTGGCTAAAGGACCTTTTAGCAACAAACTGATAATAGCATGAATGAATCATAAGACTAGTACAAGTCTGGATTCTGGAACGCTGGTGTATGGCAGAAATATGAGATCTCAGTTTTGGTGGCAAAATTCTGATGTTTGTTATGTTTAATCGTGACAAGTAAAAGCAAACTGGTGATGGAGAAATTATATGGTGATAGTGCTAGAGTACAATAACGAAAATATTCCTTTCACTTGTGACCGACACAGGATTCCAACCACATTTAATTATCACTGTGGATATGTGGATCTCATTATCAGACCCACTACAAAAAAAGTGTATGTGCTGTTTTGTTGGAGAGTAGATGTAAATTATGTTAATTTGCCAATATAGGCTGGACATGGTGGACGACAATGCTTGAAGTTCTGATGAGCAACATAATTACTTTCTTGTACATGCACTAGGGAAATACACAACTTTTGAATATTTAGGTAACCTAATGACAATTTTGTTAAGCACACACCAGCGGCAGCAACATATTATTATTTTTATTTCTTTGTCTGCATTGGTAACTGGTATAATATTGAATTCCAGTTCCTGAAGAATCTTTTACATATTAAGACCAACTTTTCTATTGGCTAAAGAACGATAATTTTACTGTAATGGTGTTCTTCCTTATTTCAACGCAATAGATATTTCATGAACTCTTAGATTCAATATTTACCTTCATTAATTTTCCAGGGAACAGTTGTAGTTGCTGGAAGGGCAAGAGCTGTTGTTGTTGGTGTTGGCTCTAATACTGCAATGGGAAGCATACGTGATTCCATGTTGAAAACTGAAGATGTGAGCATTTCTGATCCTCTATAATTTGAGCAATTTCTTGGTTGGAGACCAGGTTGAGTTTTGTTTTGTTTTTCTGATCTTTTTTAGAAATATCCTTGTAGAAATTAGCAGGCCTGGTGAATTCTATAGCATATTAAAAAGGACGAGGATTTCACCTCCTTAGAAAACTGGATAGACATTACTATGAACATTTAGGGGGATCTGTAGTCAAGATCTTATGCATCGATTGTTTCTACTGTCACAGTAGACATGTCTTATGAATTGCTATTAAAATTTGTATCTTCCTGATAGAGTAAAGAGCAGGAAAATTAAGAAAAATGATAACGGAATAATTTGGATGAAAGAAAAAGTACACCACGAATAGTCCCGTCAGGTGAAGCTGCTCAAGCCAAAGGCCGATACAAAGGGACTAATTTTCTGCTTGATGCTAATGCTTATCCGTATCCTTTATATATATAATGGTATCCTTAATTTCAGCCCCTATACTAATTATTAATATGCTATTATCATGCTAGCCCATTATTCCCCTGTATTAGTTATTAATACGCTAATATCTTGCTAGCTAATTATTTCCCAATATTACTCTAATAAATCCCCCAAGAATAGCTCTACCAATTACTCTACCGTTCAAAACAAGTTTGCCTCAAGGCCAAAATAAGGAAGTTATTTGAAACATTCTCCCATGGTCTTCAATGTCAAACCAATATGTGTAAGGATACGTTCATGCTTAGACCAAACCTGGATTCCCCACTACAATCCTTAGTAGCCATGCCCATATTGGAGCCTTCCATAAACTCCAAGACCAATTCCAACTTCAGTCTTTCCATCGCAGGGTGGATGTGGGATTATTGTTCAGCTTTTGTAATGCATTCAATGGGGTTACTCCCATTGAAAGGTGGAAGTTAATTCCATTTTGCGGATTTGCAAATCGTCAACAATAGGGGTGTGAAAAGGTTGGTCGCCAATTGGAGAATCATCGATTTCTCAGTTTGAGTAGAAACTCGTATAGGTTGGTAACGTTGGTTGCCAACTGGAGTATTGTTGACTTCATTTGCTTGAGTAGAAATTTGTGTGACATTACCCCCTAATCGATTACCTTTCCCTTCATTAGCGCCACCAACATTTCCACTAGTTTATCCAATTGTCCAATTGTTTTTACCTTTGAATCGATACCTCCCTTATCAAGCAATCCTCTTTTCCATAGCACTCAGTCGACTGTCCATCCGTGTGTGTGACATGAATTCGTTCTTGATGAGAGATTGGAGAGACCGCCAGCCCGCACCAATTTGATAAAGAGCGGGAAAATAAATAAAAATGATAACAGATTAATTTGGATGAAAGAAAAGGTACACCGGGACATGAGCCGAAGTTGCCCAAGCCAAAGGCTGACACAGAGAGACTAATTTTCTGCTTGATGCTAACGCTCATCCCCACCCATTTATTTATATAACGGTATCCTATTTTGGTTGATCTTACCCGACCACAGTGAGTAATATCTGAATGGATTATACACCGTTGGATTGGTGTGTAGATGTAAATCAAAATACTATTAACCTTTGATTTTGCATCTACACATTCAATCCAATGGCGTATAACCCATTCGAGTATTACCCACAGGTGTATGATAGAAAAACCCCCTTAATTTTCAGCCCCTATACTTGCTATTGATATACAATTATTATGCTAGCTAATTATTCCACCATATTAGCTTTTGATATGCTAAAATCTTATTATTTCCCAATATTATTCTAATTAATCCCCCTAGAGTAGTTCTATCACTTCTTGAGTTGACTATTATATGATGCAGGAAGCAACACCTCTGAAGAAGAAGTTGGATGAATTTGGAACCTTTTTGGCCAAGGTGAGTTATAAACTGACGTGTGATAGCTGATTTTATCTTCAACAATACCTGATTTAGCTATTTCACTTTGAAATAATAATGCAACCAACTATATATTTCTCCTGAAATTATTTGCTCAATCTAGGTTATTGCAGGCATATGTATTTTGGTTTGGATTGTTAACATCGGCCACTTCCGGGATCCTGCCCATGGAGGCTTCCTGCAAGGTGCAATACATTACTTTAAGGTAGACAGCCGTTATCTCTTTAACCTTCTGTTAGATCACTTTATTTGGATCCTTCATTGTTTAATTTCTTGCTATGCTTGTTACTAGTCAAATATTTTTCATGCTGATTAATACTTAATTTGTGCCAATAGAATTAGGCCCACAATCTTTGGGAGTGGATGGCCTTTCCCTTATTTCAGAGAGCACTTAAAAGCTTGTCATTGCTTGGTTGTGTAATGTTCTAAATATAATAATGAGGGAAAAATTAAGCTGTTTTTACATATTGAATTTATATTAACTAAACTCTAATATTTATTGCAATCTGGTTGTGGTAAAACTGTAAAAGAACGTCATCCGCCATCTATTAATCTAGATTATATGCAAGAAGGTCATTTTTTTAAACCTTTTGAAATGATGATCTCGAGGTCCTGAGGACTTATGAGCCGTTCCACATATTTTGTTTCTATCATCAGTCTTGCAGCTGCATTTTTATGCCAGAGTTTGCACTCTAGTTGAATGACGACTCATGGAAAAATTGCGGGAGAGGAAAATAAACATTCTGCACTCACCCTACAAAACTCTTGTTAGATGTTTCCATTTGAGAATTTCAATTGCAGTAAATTGAGAATCATCACTTTTGAAATTAGTTGTCTTCAGCTTGTTTTCATAATATTTTCTTAAAGAGATATAAACTTTCCATTTTGACAAATAAGATGGTAGATAATCTTCTTGACCCCGGATAGATTTGTTAACACAGTTCCTGGAGTTGTTTTGAGATCATTCGTTTATTCTTCCTGCTTTATTGATATACTACTTTCCTCTCTCATTTTTCTCTCTTTTTCTTCTTTCCTCTGTTCTTTGGCTTACTCCCTGACATAATAGGATGTCAAATAAAAAAGGAATAACCATTCTCCTGCCATTCAAACTCTGAACTGAGTACGATACAAAATTCTGGAGTTCTTGTGGAGCAGTTCATATTTATTTGGTGGTACAGTTTGGATGAGTAATTGTTGGGATGGCATTTTACATGCTCTCATCTTAGAGGTTGCATGATGAAATACACTAATAAATAGTACTCCTGATGATTCAGTTTGGCAAGAGTGTTATTTTAACTTATCCAATTTATCTAACGAGTTCTCTTTCATT
Source organism: Ajuga chamaepitys (assembly GCA_958295605.1). NCBI lineage: Eukaryota > Viridiplantae > Streptophyta > Magnoliopsida > Lamiales > Lamiaceae > Ajuga > Ajuga chamaepitys. Next base: position 549,549 of record OY282499.1, on the reverse strand, counting down.
TTTTGTGGCCAATGAAACTAATAATAATAATTGGGTTTCCAGATTGCAGTTGCTCTTGCTGTTGCTGCCATCCCTGAAGGCCTACCTGCTGTTGTTACAACGTTGGTTCTTAACTCTTTTCTTTCTATATGATCTGCCATATGTGCATCGTTGTCCACATGTCAGTGTCCACCAAAATAAAATTTCACACACAAGGGTGTCTGTATCTGAAAACAAACCCTTCATGAGTTTCTAATTTGCATTTCCGCTATTAATGGTTGGCCATTCAACTGAGCAACCCATTGGATGTCTTCTTTGAATTACTAATGATACTGTTAATGATCTGCTACAGTGTGTGAATACATTTATAAGGAGTTTTGGCAGCTACTTGGTGATTCTGTTTTGCCCTATAACTAGTGATTTGTTCTATCCCCATTCCACACCTTTGCACTTGAAAATGTTTCCAGTTCTTACAGTACCCGATTCTCAGTTTTAATGCATTAAAGTTTAACAATGTATTGTCCTTGAATATTTGAGAATATAATTCATGCAAAATATATAGATTAGGTCCCATTTATGAAAACAATAATGATGCATTAACGCTAATACTGGCTCGTTTGGATACCAACAGGTGTCTAGCCCTTGGAACGAAACGAATGGCTCGTTTGAATGCTATAGTTAGGTCATTGCCATCAGTAGAGACATTAGGCTGCACAACAGTGATTTGCAGCGACAAGACTGGTACACTGACTACCAATATGATGTCGGTCTCAAAGGTATGAGTTTACACAATAAATTCTCACATTTTCTTCTCTCACGTTCTTTTATGTCCTTTGTCTCATGTACCGATGGGGTTATTCTTTTTCCCCACTATCTGCTTCCCCTTTCACCAATTAAGGTGTCATCTAGTGCTAGAAATTTGCTTATCTGATGATTGTTTCTATATGTTCACTTTTTATGATTGTTTCTATATGTTCACTTTTTATTTTTATTTTTTTTGTCCACGATCTCAAGGATACATATTTTTATTCGCATAATTTATTTCATTATGCCCCAATTTGATTATTTTCTCATTTTTTTCCAAATGGCATTGTTACTTTAACTCGCCTAAGAAAAGTATGATCCCTTTTTTGCATTTTTTTTGGGGTTTTTCAAAGAGAAGTGATTTAGCTGTACCAAAGAACTGATATAAGGTGTAACATTTCGTTTCACGGTCCAGGTATCTGTGCTGCACTCTGCAAATAACGTTCCAGTTGTAGCGGAATACACTGTAAGTGGCACAACATATGCACCAGAAGGTACCATATCCGACAGCACTACGGAGTTGCAGGTAGTTTTTCTGGTCATAGATATGTTCACTAATTTTATTTTTTTAAATCTTTGATCAAAAGTTTGGCATCTCTTTTTTTCCTTTTCTGGTCAAGCTTTAGAAATCTATTCTTCAAATATCTAGTATGAGCGTTGATGCATTTCTGCTACATTACTTTATTCATAACAAGCATTCCTTCTTAAAATATATTGTTTGTTAATATTATGTCTCCAAATTTACTTATAGTATTAACCGTTGTCTGAAATTTGTCTATGCATAGTTAGTTCTCAAAGGACTCTGTTTCACACTCCTGTGAAGCCTTGTTTTTGGGGGTCATATTTAAACCTGTCTATGTCAATGTTGCCATTGTCATTATTGGCATATTTATTAAATGAACTTTTACTTGGACATAATGCAGCTTGAACTTCCAGCAAACTTTCATTGTCTCCTACATACAGCAATGTGCTCAGCCCTTTGCAATGAGTCTGTTATTCAATACAACCCAGATAAGAGATGTTATGAAAAGATTGGTGAATCTACTGAAGTAGCACTTCGGGTACTGGCTGAAAAGGTTGGTTGCAAAAGTATTCCTACTCAATTCTGGTTAATTTACACTGCTGCAGCTTATTCCATCTCTCACGTCAAGATTAAACCATCTTACCCTTCTTTTCTTTCGTCTAATTTGAGTCTGTGTTCTTGTATCATTTCACCAGATCGGTCTTCCTGGTTTTGATTCTATGCCTTCGGCTCTTAATATGTTGTCCAAGCATGAGCGCGCATCATACTGTAATCGGTATTGGGAGAACCAATTCAAAAAGGTTTGTTCCTACCAGTAATTATTATTACCATTGTTTTTCAAGACAGGCACAGTTGTAATGGTTTCTGGTAATTCTGTTTTAGTACCGTCTTATCCTTTGCTTTTTAATTAGCTGAATATGAGACGTATATTGAGTTTGTTGTTTTCTGTGTATATATTGGTATTCTTGTTATATATATTTATATGTTGTTTCCCTTCGTGACATATTGTACGAATGTAAAGTTTCAAAATGACAAGGCTACTTTATGTTTAAAGGTATGCCTCACATTCTTGAACTAAGAGGTTGTTTGGCTAAGCTTATAAGCTCCTCAAAAACATTAACTCTTAAAATGTCTGTGGCAAAATAAGATGTTAAACAAGTTATAAGATGTAAAAATAAGCTCTTAGAGCTTTTAAGCTCCAAAAAATATAAGTGCCTCTAGTGCATCTTATTTTCTTAAGATCTTTATAAGTCACAACCAAATTACACTCACTTCACACACGTCCACAAGCATACATACACACACTTCACGCACAATACACAATAAACACACAATTCACACACGCTGGACACACTACACACTCACACACTAATCAAAAGTGTGTTTGATGGTGGATTTCAAATTTGTCCACAAATCCATAGCTAAAAACTCGTTCATTCTATTGGAAGCTTAGAACCTTCATTATCCAAACGCTTTATTAACTTATAAGCTCTTGAACAATTACATCTTATAAGCTCTTAAAAACAACTTATAAGATGTTTGAAACATGCTTATCCAAACACCCTCTATGACACTTTATATTTCCCTACTACCATAGTGTAAAAATCTGTTGCCTATCACATTGTTGACTTTTGTAGTATGTTGTACATGGCCAAGTATTTTTCTTTCTTAACTTTTTAATATTCAACTTCAAGTCCAACATATTGGATAGTGCATTAGGTATTGCAAATTAACTAAACTTACTAAATGAAAGTCACTATATACAAGTATTTATCGAAGAGGTACTCCAGCCAATCATATCGTGGTATTACCATCTTAAGTTGCTTTGACAAATCAAGTTATTCCTGATCCTCATTGTACCCCCATGATCAATTTTGTATGATTTTCCCTGTCCGTTTCCTAGTATAATGAGTAATCCTGAGGAATTACAAAAAATATTCAGAAGTCAAAGAAGCTTCGCTCAAGTTATGCTCATTTTGTTACCGTGCAGTGTATATTTTTGTCGTAGTGAGAGATCAATTTTATCCAACAGCATTGGCTTAAAACTGTCGTGCTTGTAGGTCTCAGTCTTGGAGTTCACTCGTGATCGGAAAATGATGAGTGTGCTTTGTAATCGGAAGCAGATACAGATCATGTTCTCAAAAGGTGCTCCAGAGAGTATTCTTCCTAGATGCACAAATATTATGTGCAACAATGATGGTTCAACAATTCGTCTAACATCTGAAATTAGATCTGAGATAGAGACAAAATTCCACAGGTTAGGTCCATCTTCTTGGTACTCAGATGGGTTCTCTAATGCTTGTACACTATTTAAAAGTTAGTATATTTTCTATTTTTACGTATCTGAAATTTTCCTATAGTCCACTTACTCAATTAATAAATTAATAGAGATTCTCAAGCATTTTTTGAAATTATATGATTACTCAGAGGCATATTTATTTGATATTTGTTTTAGAGAGCATTTGGATCTGCTGTTTCTAAGTGAGGGTAACATTCTTCTGCTAGGTAGCCATTTTGTTAAAGTGGGTATAATTGCTAACTGTTAGTGGTTATGGGAACTACTGTCCAATTTGCACTGCAATTTTGCCTCCCGTATGTATAAGAGAGTGAATTAGAGTTAATCCAAAGATATTACTGGTCTGAGGAGTTAGGGGGTGCTTGGTAACTTTGAGGGAAAGTGAAAGGGTTTGGCAATAGACGTGGGTATTGGATCTCATACACCTCATATGTGAGGGGTGTGGCCCAATACCCAATAATGGGAAATCAAACCCATAGTGGCGTGCTTACAAGGCACCACTTTTGGTTCCATTCCCGTTCTCATTACCATTCCCCATCCCTCAGGACCCCCACACCAAGCACATCCTTAAACCACATGCATATAATATGATCTTGATCTATGGTATGTTTTCCAAACATGTTGCTAGCTTAATGGATGCGACACATTTTCAAAATGCTACAATGTAGTAGTTCAATATATATTTTTTGTTTCCCATGGCTGGATATTCTTTTATCTGCATTATACTCAAAACTCTACAACCTATTGATATAGCATGTTACTCGTCAATTACTCGTCTCTAATATGTTATTTTACGTTAAGATGCTTTTGGTGCGAAACTTAATTTTGTCTTGTGTTTGACATATGAACTGGGTATTCATATGGACCTTTTCTAAGTTTAACTACTCTCTGAAACTGACTGCTCTGTGTGCTTGTGCTTAGAAGTTTCACATATAGGTTTTAGTATCGTCAAAGAAATGAATCACCCTGCTGTTATATATCTTTATGTTGCAAAATTTTAAGTCCCACTTGAGGGTCAAAAGCCTCCATTATGGACATATATTTTGGAATCATTTATTAATGGAAAGAGGGTATTATTTGAATTAAATGTATCATAACTCTTAATATTTTTTGTAAATTGTAACTTGCAAAACTCTTCCTCGTAATTGATTGATCTTACAGTCTCCTTACATAACTTATCTTTTATGATTATTATCTCACAGGTAGATACCTTTTTCGTGTAATTAGTTTTGCAGGAAATGAAACCTTGAGATGCTTGGCTCTAGCCTTGAAAAGGATGCCGCTGGGCCAGAAAGCGCTGTCTTTTGATGATGAAAGTGATCTTACATTTATTGGGTTGGTATGCTTTCTCTTCTGTATAGCACATTTCTTTAGTTTTCTGCTTAAAGTCGTATTCTCAATAACTTGAAAAGTTACTCATTGGTTGTTAAATATGTAGAAGTGGAAACTCTTCTTTGAGTTTCTTTTGTTCAGTTTGATGGTGATTGCTTTTACGTTATTGTTATATAGTTTGCCTGTCACATTCTTATATTATTGTTTGCATTTTCATTTAAATGAAAAGGTTGGCATGCTTGATCCACCAAGGGAGGAAGTGCGAAATGCTATTATTTCTTGTATGACTGCTGGCATACGTGTTATAGTGGTGACTGGAGATAACAAGGTAAAAATAAAAGAAATTATTTATTCAGATGAGATGATTTAACATTTCTTGTTTGAGCTGTTATGTTTATATGAGAAAATCTGAGTTATTTCGGAATTGTCACATATATATAGACCACGGCTGAATCATTGTGCAAAAGAATTGGTGCATTTGATCAAATGGACGACTTTGCGGGGCTGTCGTATACTGCTTCGGAGTTCGAGAATCTTCCAGCATTGCAAAAGACAATGGCATTGCAGCGAATGACAATTTTCACTCGGTATCATCCGAATTTTTCTTGTGCACATGATCTAACCTTTTGTAGGAGTTTCTCTCCCCCCACCCCCCATGTTTTTCAGATTCTATTAGATTTACATGGATATTCATATTTTTCTAGGGTTGAGCCATCTCACAAGAGGATGCTTGTTGAAGCATTACAAAATCAAAATGAAGTGGTACTACTCTTTTGCTATTCATTTTCTGTATGAAAGGATGGTTCTTATACTTCTGTTCAAATCCGCCTTCTTACTGATCCTTATTTTGTATTCCTTAGTGTTAAACAATGTGGCGGTTTTAGTCACTCTTGCAACATTTTGTGCTTTGCCATTGAACCGTGACCAGTCACAGATGTAGAGGACTATTCGGGTGCCAACATGGATGTGATGAAGAATATAGTGTTAATATTGTTGAATCGATACTTTGCTTCACTAGGTTTTCCATCATGACTTTTTGGTCAGATCTGATGGACGGAATCTCTAAATTTGGTGCTTAGATATCCTATGATTCAGTTGAAAGCAATTAAACTGACGTTTTGACTGTCAATCACTTGGCTTAACAGTGACCAAACTAATTACTTGTTGGTACCCTGGGTGACCACCTTAGGATATCTAATTTCAAAATTCTTTTTATGTACCAGATTGTTTATGACTATTTGGCTCCAATTGGGTACGCATCACTGCAGGGCTGCCTTTACAACTTGATCTCTTAAGTATATAGTATGAGGATTCACTAACACAAGGCCTTGACTGGGTTGTACTTTGCAACTTCTAAGAAAAGTTACACAAAAAGGAAAGAGAAAAAGGAAAATAAAACCGTATATTATTTAAGGACTATGTATCAGACAACTTGATCCTGAATCCAAACTTCTCTTCTTGACTGGTAAAATAGTAGTCAGTTACAAGTCTATAGTTTCCAAATGTTCACAACAGCGTGAAATTCAAGGAATCTTTCTTGAGAATGTTGCCTGTGAATCATTTCTATATCAATTAAATATATCAATGGGGATGTACTGACTGTAGTTATAACAAGATTTACCAAGCGTTCTTTTTCATGTTGATTACCATGTCTCAGTTCGAATGCTAGATCACAATGGGGTTTAATGATAAAAAAATTCCTGGCAACTATCTTCGTTTGTCATTTGAAATAGGGAGCTTTTTAAACTCTTCATTTTCTGGAGAGAATTACGTGATTACAGTGGTTTTATCCTTCTGCTGCATGAGTGATGTCGTCAGTTATTTAATCTCTGTTTGTTGTCTCTAATTAATTACATACACTGATTTCTGTTTCTAAGGTTGCAATGACTGGAGATGGAGTTAATGATGCACCTGCACTTAAGAAAGCAGACATCGGTATTGCCATGGGATCCGGCACTGCAGTAGCGAAGGTATTCTCTTTTCTAGCAGCTGTAAAAATATCGATTTCATTCTCACTCAGAGACTTCAGCTAGAGGTGCCTGTGGTGTGTATAATTTTGAGCTATCATGTGAGAATGAAATAGCTGTTTGATCTGTTGAAAATTAGCTAAAGCTGGATGGATGCATCCTGTATTACTGCTGATTGATTGCATGGCATTTTAGAGTTCTTGCCTGTTATATAATGTATCATCATCTGGTTTGAAGTGCTTCCAAGAATGATTTCTCATTTTCATGCTTGGATATATTACAGTTAGATGACAATGTCGTTTTGGTTTTGAATCTCTCTTTAATCATTGGGTGCAACAACGCTTGCTGAATTACTGTTGTATCCATATTTGATCTTCCAGAGTGCTTCGGATATGGTTTTGTCAGATGACAATTTTGCGACAATTGTTGCAGTAAGAGCTGTACTCTTCCCTCTTTTCCATTAGTTTGAGTTCTCTTTGTATTATTTGTCAGCAATATCTTGTTTTCTGATCAGGCTGTTGCAGAGGGAAGAGCTATTTACAATAACACGAAGCAGTTCATCAGATACATGATCTCATCAAATATTGGTGAAGTTGTTTGCATTTTCGTGGCTGCTCTGCTTGGCATTCCCGACACTCTTGTGCCTGTGAGTTAATTGTTTCACCAGTTACGACATACTCATTTTTGCTAAATCCTGTTCGCTTAAATCATTGTGTCATCATAGATTTAATTACATGGGTACCCTAATTGTAATTTTGCATTTGTTTTTTTTTCCTTCTCACCTTTAAATTCAATGAGATTAGTTATCAAGTCCAAAAAGGCATCCCACCATATCCTTTGACCATGTCTTTGTTCCTTGTAGGTCCAGTTGCTTTGGGTGAACTTGGTAACTGATGGGTTGCCTGCAACTGCTATTGGCTTTAATAAACCAGATTCTGATGTTATGAAGACTAAACCCCGCAAGGTATTCAAAATTATGTGAGGAAGATGGATCATCTCAATTTTCTATTTTGTTCATCGGTGATGGTGTTTGCCACAAACTTTTTGGGGCATCTGCCTTTTCCTGTTGATTTTCAATATTTGTTTCTTATTGTGATATTTGCACCATGACGGTTAAATGTACCACTAGGATGAACTTATTTAGGAATTGTCGAAATGAATTTCTTTCATTAGTTATCAACGTGTCTGTTACAGGTCAATGAAGCTGTTGTCTCTGGATGGCTGTTCTTTCGGTATTTAGTTATTGGAGGTACTTTTGGATGTCTTTACTTATCTGTTGCATAGCTGCTGCCTTTCTTTTTTTCTCTTACCCACCCCCAGTCTGTCTTTCTCTATAGATTGTTGGGCTTTCACCATGTTACAAGGTCGGTAAAAGCTTTCATTTTGTTTGTAGGACACTCGTCAGACTTGAAAACATTTGTTAATAGAATTGTTAAGCATGAATTACGTTGATGAAAATAAGTGTTTCTATGTTGTCTTCAGTACTTACATTTATATTTTCTATGTGTATGTTGAGAAACTATGGCCAAAGATATCCGAAGTCTTGTACTTAATAGTCAGCATAATCAGTTATCACAAGATGAAAGACTCTAGGTTTACTAAATCTCAACAAGAATAAAGTGAGTCTAAATGGCCTGTTTGATGAATGATATGTGTGCCTTTTCTGTAGTAACGATACTTCAATTTGTACTCCATTTTCTTTTAGACTGCATGCTCAATTCATGTGCCCCGAGTTTTCACAATATTTGATAACTGGAGAATCTGATGTATATTCTTTGATCTGCTTTGTTTATTTTAGCTCGGAAAATTTGATTTGTACCTTGAGTTATGGTCGTCATTGCCCCCAACTGAAAAGTCAACATAATGTTCATTTTCACAGTAGCTTTACATATAAGCTCATCATCCACACTTACAGAATGTTAAATAGAAAATGCTATTGCTTATATTTGTTATTGATGAGATTATGTTTGTGTAGTATACGTCGGGCTTGCTACTATCGCTGGATTTGTGTGGTGGTTTCTTTACTCCGATAATGGGCCTAAACTGCTGTATTCTGAACTGGTAAGTTTTGGTCAACAATGTCAGTCTTGGTTAATGAAAGTTCTCGCTCCTTTTTGATCATAAAGTTCATTATGGTCATGGTTCCGTTGAGAACTCTTCTCCTAAGATATTAACAGTTGCCAAAACTGAAATTATATAACTGCTTAACCGGGCGGTATTCTGATGTCAAAGAGAAACAATAGATTGGGAGATAGAGGACTGTTTGTTAATTTTTGGATTTAGAAGAAGATTACCGATCCAATTTCTTCATGATATTTGATTCAATTTCTTCATGAAACAATTACATGGATGTCTGAACTTGTTTATCCATATAATCCAGCACGTTGGACTAATACTTGTATAAACTTACAGATCAATTTCGACAGTTGCTCAACGAGGGACACAAATTATCCTTGCACCGTGTTTAGTGATCGACATCCATCAACTGTTTCAATGACTGTGCTTGTTGTTGTCGAGATGTTCAATGCACTGAACAACCTCAGTGAAAACCAATCACTCTTGTGAGTACTCATGGGTAACTTAACGTGTAACATCAACTTTTTTGTTCAGAATCTCGCTGCTGCTCCAACCCTATTTCGAGTGTTTAGCTGTGAAACGTGTCCCTTTATGTATGCTGCCCTTGAAGATAGCATATGGAGAATATTAGTTATGTTATATTTAACTGAAGTACTTGTACTAATGTAGTTCAACCGCCAAAGAACGTAAAACATGTGTCTACTGTAGGTTTCTGAAATATCACAGTGTCTCCCGCGTCATGCATTTGAGCTTATGTCTTATTGCGGTATCCTTGCCTTGTACATTCATATCTATACCATTTAACTTGTAGAACATTGATATGCTAACACCAACATCTAATCTTGATTCATGCTTGCATATCACACCATTTGTATTTGCCTATTTGATAGGTCGTAACTTTAAGTATATTCGACTCAGACATGTACTCTCATCATATTTTTGCGATATTATGAAAGCCGAAATCAAATGGACTTATAGTATGAAACACCTCATCGCGTAAACTGTAGAGGGTGAGGTGTGTGCATTGCCACAAACACCAAGCTAGGCTAAATGTTCTGTTCTCCGGTAACTCTCTTCCACATTTTCTCCCTCCTTAGAAAAAAGTTCAACTCTAGAAAATGCTCAACATGTGTATGTCTATGTTTAATATCCAAATAATTTATTTGATCGGTTGGACCAGGAATATCCATTAGAGCAAACCTTGGCTAAGTTGAGCTTTACCTTTAAAACATTATCATCATCTGATATTTTGTATACGACAAGCAAAGAAGTTGTGAAATTAAACAAAATATAAGACTTCATGGCTGATGGCTTTTTTTTCAACTTTTAGAGTCATACCCCCCTGGAGTAACTTATGGCTTCTTGGATCAATTCTTCTGACAATGTTGCTTCATGTACTGATCCTATATGTGGAGCCACTATCTATTCTTTTCTCTGTAAGTTGATATCCTCCATCTTTTAAAGTTGATTTTCTCTCTTCTGGCACCCCCTTCTCTTCCTCTCTTTGGACATTGAGACGCCGAATTTGTTTTAATTTATTTATTTATTTTTGGTGCAGGTGGCACCGCTAAGTTGGGCTGAGTGGACTGTTGTCTTATATCTTTCTTTTCCTGTGAGTATACATTATCTTCAATAACTTTCTGGTGCATTTTGTGTTTGTTTACTTGCTTGTGTATGTAGCATTCTGCTATTGATGTGGCCTCCTAAGGTTACATGATTTCTTCTTATTAAGTGCCTTGTAATTTGAGTTATTAAACAAGGTTGTAGAAGTCGCGAGGCGCTAGTAAGGGGGTAGAGTAGGGTCTAGAGACTATTCGGAGCTAGGTGGGGCTGACTGGAGTATAGCATGGTTAGGTGAGGAGGAATCGAGAAATAAACATAGGCGTTCAATGAGAGTCTTACGTCTAGTCGGAACTAGTTAGGGATTTTTGGAACAGAGTTAAACAGAGAATTGCTACGCTTTTTCAAACTGAAGATTCAGATGAATATGATCTCTGCACTGAAAAACCAAATACATGAAGAGTAAACAGAATCAAGAATTTGAAGCAAAGATAATGTGAAAATACAACAAAGAAATAAAATGGTTAATCAAACAAAAAATGAGAAAAGAGAGATGAAGGCTTATTTTGCACACTAGTTGTGGCCAATACCGTACCGCCACCAGATGATCTAACCATTCATCCAAAAAGTGAATGAAGATCAAATAAAAAATAGTCATTGATTTCATTTCACTTTCTAAATAGATGGTTGGATCACCTAGTCGAACACTACCTAACGAGGTAGCATAGAATTAGCCCAATATATTTGTAATATGATTTACCGGATTTGGAATCTTAGCATCTGATTTCTAAATCTGAACCCGTAAGAGAAATTAGTTCTGATTCCAAACTTTCCAATTGCTTATCCCAAGTGCTTTTCAGCTTATAGTTTGGGAAAAACTGTTTTGCTGTGTTTGGTAAAACAACTTCAGCTTTAATAAAAGTGATTTTAGGCCAAACGCTAAAAGTAGAAAATAGTTTATTTTTCAAACTTTCTGTTATTTTGGTAATTTGTTTTTCTCATCCATAAACTAAAAGCTGCTTAAGTATCAAACATCGCAACTTCTATATTTGAGCATAATCGTGTTTATTTTCAAACATTACGTATTTTTTATATTAAGCAATTTTTACCACAATCTTTTCTTTTAGTTACTTCCTCAAAAGCTAAAGCAAAGGAAAACACCCCCTAAAAGTCCCCGAATAATGGCTTTTTCCGATTTGCTTTTAACATCACTTGATGTTTCCACATGACTCCATTGCAGGTAATAATAATTGATGAGATATTGAAATTTTTCTCAAGGAACTCGAGAGGTAACTTTGTCGTCCCGATTGGCATTGTATAACTTCTGCTGATATTTCCTGTTCTAACATCTCTCGGGAAATTCTATGCTACCTCTGCAGGCATTAGGTTTAATTTCAGATTCAGGAGATCAGATTTACTACCGAAAAGTGACGTGCACGACAAGTGATGGCAATAACTTCGCTCGCCATTTCTACGACGCAGGGCTTTTTCTTTTTTCTTTTTCTTTTTCTTGTCAATTTACAAAAGAAAAACATGAAACTTTTTGATTGGGAGATTTATTGCGGCTGTAAGTGTTGTGTAGTAGGAAGAGCTAATCAGCTTAAAGCCTTAATTTAGTAGTGTCTGTTGGGCCTCTAAAAGTACTTTTTAACAGCTTTATGAAATTGAAATGACACAAGAATATCAGTTTTGCATGGTTTGTAATTCTTGCGATAATATAATAAGTGACTTATACAAATAGTAATGACATTAAAATATATTCATGGGCGAAATAATCTTGAATACAACTCTTCGTTTAAAAAAAGTCACTTTAGAGGATGCAATTGTTCCAAGAAAGTGCCATTTTAGTAAAAAACTCTCTCCGTTCAAAGTAAGTGTTTTTATACAATGAAAAGTTTCAAAATAAGTGTTGCTTTAACACAAGGAACCACAATTCTTTTAATTTTATCATAAACAACTTACTTAATTTATTGATTATTTTCTTATTTTACAAAATATATTTAATAAAGTGGATTCTATATGGCAATATTTGCCTTTTATATTACATAAACTTAAAAAAATTATTTGTAAAAAAGAATTGAGAGCATACATACTATTAAATCTCAAAGAAACGCTAGTATGAGTTATGAGTTCATTATTTTTACTGAACAATCGAGGAATAAGGAATGTTGTACCACTGTCACGCCCTTTAAGGTGTTTCAAGAATGAAATCTTATTGAACTGTCCATATCTGATTCATCCTTCAGAACCTTATCACACCCAGGATCTGATGAAATAGGATGAATTGAGACAGTATTTTGTAAATACGTAATTATTTTGAATATATTAACCAGTTCTTTATTTTCCGATCACCTGGAAGGAACAAAAGAAGAATAAGGAATGTTGTACCACCGTCACGCCCTTTAAGGCCCCTGAAAGCACCGCTGCGACCGATTACCTTACATTTTTTTTCCTTCAAAATAATGAAAAATAACATCAGTATAAAAATTTATGCACTCTAACTTATTTGCACTCTTATAAAATATAAATACCGAAATATAATGAAAATTTCATAATCAACCATTTTTACCCGCCTAAATCTACGAATTTCCTAAACACAAAATTGCAAATTGCATTAATGATTATTATTATCTTGGATCGATGAATCCCCTTTATTATAATTATAAATAGAGTCATCAAAATACAAATTATAGACAAACAACAATGGCTTCTTTGATTCTTTTAGTCTCAATTTCACTATTATTAAGCAATTGCAAAGCTGATATGATAACTGATATTTGCTCCCAATCTTCTATTAAATCTGAATGCATGCGGGCCCTAGGATCTGACCACCGCGGGTCAGATCCTCGAGCTTTGGGTCTAATCGCCATCGCGAAAGCGCTGGCATCCGTCCAAGTATCGATTAACGTAGCTATATCATTGGCGAATAGTGACAATAAAGGCGAAATCTTTACGTACATTGAGAATTTAGACGATGCTATGGTGAACCTATATGATTGTCAGAATTTGATAGAATACGCACGTGACAGATTTAGGATCAGTGGCGTGCAGACCAGCGCCTCGGCGGCGCTGGCTGACGTGGCCACCTTTGATGCGGAATTTGGTGCGGCGGAGCCGCCGCAGCTGAAGCAAGCCACCTTCAAAGCATATCAGTTCATTAAAATTGTTTTGATTATAATTTCTAAATTGTTGTAGGAGTCAATATTTTATAATAAAACTGATTTAATATCAAATAAATTGCTAGCGAGTGAAGAATGATTTTATTGTGACGAAGGATAATTTCGTAATTAGACATGTTGACACGTGGCAACATAAGATTGCGATACATAGACTACAAGTGGACATAATATGGAGATATCATCTAAGGTGTTAGGCCAGGGGCGAGGTCCAAGGTCTCCTAGTCTAGATCCTGGGGAGATGTCAGTCGAGGTGTTGGTCCAGGACCGAGGTCCAAGATCTTTCATATATAGACCTCGGCCAAGGTATGAGAGGGGTAAGTAACAAATAATAGACGTGATATACTTCTTATCCTACCCTTACTAAACCGCCGTTAAAGACTAACTTAAGCATCGGAGAATTTACCCCGGAGACAACTCTGAGGTTCTATTTTACAGGTTGATACCGACGTTCGGACAACCTCGAAAATCTCAAGCGTTACTGCCAGACCTCGAAACGACTGTTCCGGTTACTAACATCGTCACATTGATTCTGAAATGTAAACATACAAGCAAAGATTGCAATCAGTAGTTGAGATTCTGTTGTAACAAACTTCTCTAGAAGCGTCTAATCAACTAAACTAACAGATACAAAGGTTAACTACCATCCTGCTGACTTTTGCTGACGTGGACATGCATGAGCTGCTGACGTGGAACAAGGCCTGCAGTTTTTTATGGAAGTCTTTTCAAGAGATCCGAGATGTATTTCTGGTGGTTAAGCAAGATCATTGATTGTCTCTTCTTTTGAAAAACATGGAGAAATCGGAAATGGTTTCCTTAAAAACACTTCTGTTCATTGCATATTTTACGTAATTTTTAGGCACATATTTAGTTAAACAGTGTAAAATGTGTAAATTAGTATTTCCCAACTCATGTTGTCATATGTTTGGTGAATTTCACTTGTTTGTTCGATTTGTAGTATTTTCAATACAAAACAACGCGTATTTAGAGTTAATACTGACATCACAAGCCCAAGTGTATGAAAGGAATGCTTGGACGGAATAAAATAGAGAATTGACCTCAAAAGAGACTTTGAATAGATTAAGATGGAGTTTAAAAGGTGAGGAAAACAAGCACAATTTGCTCGACCGAGTAGCCCTTCTACTCGATCATCACCCTGCATCAGTGTTAAATATGGCTAGATGGAGAACATTTGCTTGACCGAGTTAATCAACTACTCGGTCATGCAAGTTTCACAGGCACAAAGTGCATTAAGACGAAGAGCATTTGCTAATCAACCAAGTACCTGACCCGTAGAGCTTGACCTGTCGTCTTTGAGAAGCCTTCTTTACCTAGGTGCACCTCATGTACTCTTTGCACCTGATCCGTAGAGCTAAATCCGCTGCCGTCACGCTCGGATACCAATTGTTAGGCCCTAATGAAGCCCTAATCTACACACTAATATGATATTGTCCACTTTATATGTAACCACACGGATTTGTTTTTTTGGCCTACTTCCAAAAGGCCTCATTGCAATATATTTCATAATCATTTTACCTAATTTCCTAAACCGCCATAATTGCATTTTGAACGATGCAAATTGCAATAATAATTTTATCCTCAACATCTTCTATTTATTCCAATGATATTATTATTGCAAATTGCATTAGTGACT
This sequence comes from Ajuga chamaepitys, assembly GCA_958295605.1. Lineage (NCBI taxonomy): Eukaryota > Viridiplantae > Streptophyta > Magnoliopsida > Lamiales > Lamiaceae > Ajuga > Ajuga chamaepitys. Next base: position 534,182 of record OY282499.1, on the reverse strand, counting down.
ATTATCTTGTATCAACTAATAAATAGAGCCACCAAATAAAAATTATACCCAAACAACAATGGCTCCACTAATTCTTTTACTCTCAATTTCCCTATCATTATTAAGCAATTGCAAAGCTGATTTAATAAGTGATATTTGCTCCAAATCTTCCATTCCCTCGGAATGCAACCAAGCTCTAGGATCTGACCCGCACGCGTCAGATCCTCGAGCTTTGGGCCAAATCGCAATCGCGAAAGCGCAGGCTGCCACGCAAACATCGATCAACGTAGCTAAATCATTGGCAAATAGTGGCAACAAAGGGAAAATCGATACATGCATAGAGAACTTCGAGGATGCTAAGGACAACCTAAGTGAGTGTAAGAATTTGATAGAAAAAAGTGACAGATTTAGCATCAGTACCCTGCAGACACGTGGCTCGGCGGCAATAGCTGACGTGGCCACCTGTGATGATGAGTTTGGGGCGGCGGACCCTCCGCAGCTCAAACAAGCCACCGGCGAAGCATTTGAGTTTATTAAGATTGTTTTGATCATTGCTAATATGTTATAGGAGCTTCAAGTTTGCTTTCCGAACACTCTAAAATAAATTTTCTCAAGTTATAATTTAAAAAGCACTTGAGAAAAATAATTGCGCACTCCCTTAATATTGGGTACTAGGTCATTAATATGATTATGGATGAGATCTTCTACACATAGTGATTTTCGTGTATTGGCCCTTTATAAGTTTTTGTTTGGAAACCTGACCTTAGAAACGTCTCTGATTAATATCTAATTTTACTATTCTTAGCCCGTTGCTAGCTAAACTATTGTTTTACGGCAAAAATTTAGCAAACCCTCCCTTGCCAATAATCAATTTGTTGCTAAAATTCTTTGATGCGTAGAGGTGGGGATTTATTAAAGGAAACAGTTTGTGATTCAGATCTTATTAGTTCAACTAAAATTCGTTCAAACTCGTCTAGTACAATTTGCTAAAATAAATGAATCAAGCTCAAAATTGATAATACTCAAAATTGGCTCATGAATTCGTTCGTAAAAATTGAACTAATGTATTGACACTTAGTTTATAATTTTTTTAGTTATACTTTTTATAAATATAGAATCATATAATTAAAATTATTTATTAGTATGTGATTAATTAATTTTAGTAAGTATATTGTGATTTTAAGAAATTTTTAATTGTTCAAAATTAATTACTGATTTTACTTTATATTTACTAAAGTTGTTTGGACTCAATTAGGTTTGAGTGAACTCGCAAACTATTTATATATTCAATAAATTAAGCTTGAATTAAGCTTAAGTTAACGAACCAAACTCAAGCTCTTAGATATTCAATTTAACTCGATTCGATTACATTACATCCCTTCATAGAGGATTTCAGAACAATAACTTATCACTAATGTTAAAGCCTTAAACCAAGAGGAGCCAGTCAGGATGAAAATATCGGTTCATATAGAAGTACTGGCATCTTAAGTTTATGGAAATATCGATGGATATATCAATATCAATATTAATATCGGTAGAACATTAAAAAATGTAAATTTACTAAAATATTAAAAATGCAAATAATCCACGCTATAAAAAGTTCAGTTCTATATCATAATCATAAAACCATTACATAGATTACAAAAAGTGATATCATCTGATCTGAGCCCTTGACTGCATTTTTCAATAGATATCACAATCTGCATTCTTCAGTAGTAATTTTAGATTGCGTTTGGATGGAGGAATTTGAGATGCATGAATTCAAAATCAATGAATTTCAATGCACTCAAGATAGAGGGAATTTGAAATCCACTCAAATCTTTAAAAAATAGTTCAAAATGAAAGTGAAAGAATTTCCAAGTCCATAATAATCCAAACATCAATGGATTTGAGACTATGAATTTCAAATCTCATTCTCAAATCCTTCCTTCCAAATGCAACCTTACAAAACTAATTAATGATAATCAAGTTTCAGCTGCAACGTCGGAAAAAACTGGATTTACAGCGATATTATCAGTTTCCATTGTCTCACCACTTTCATCTCTCTTATTCTCCTCTCCCGTCTTCAACCTCTGCCAGTTCACAATTTTTTAGTGCATCAGATAACTAAATTTCAAGATTCTTAATCTGCAATCTTTTTTATTATCGCTCAGTAATATTGGCTCAGAATAGAAAGTAAGGAAAATGACGAGAATTACGCTTGAGGTACTACAACCAACCTTTAGGGCATGTTTGTTTATGGCTGGTGGTGTGCAGCCAGTGGAAATCTAGAATTGAGTGAGTCTTAAGTCTTGCGTTGTGTTTGTTTTAGGATTGAATAGGTTGGATTTGAGAAGTAATGAAGATGTGTTATAAGTTGTTTTATGATGATTGAATAAGTGAGCAATAACTAAGATAGTTATTGAAATTTGTAAGATGATTGGGTCAGATAGAGAGAAGGTCATAGGTACTGTACTTTTTAGGAAGGATAGAAGGTAGCATAGGTTTCGCCGCCAAAAAGTAAGCCCTAGGACAAATGCAGAATTGGATCTGTCGCCCATCCATATGGCCCGATCAATGATTTTAGAAAAATCATTTATGGAAAAAGTAGGTAGTGTTTGAAGGAAAAAGTGGTTCAAATAATTGAGGAGAGAAGCAACAAAATTCTGCTTGGAACTTTTGTCCCATAAATACTTTTTTTAAAGCTGAAGTTGGTCTTTGCAAACACTCTAAAACACCCCCATATATGATGATCAAACTGTGTAAATTCTTCTCAGAAGTAGCAACTTACCTTTGCTGAATAAGGAACATCTGCAGTTTTTGGTGAAAACATGGCTTTGTAGAGATTTGCATCTCTTTTATTGGTGTCTGCTTTAAGTTGCTTCAAATTCTTCTGCATTAATTTCACCTCCCTGAAGATCAGCCATCAAGATAGGCTTGTGACTAGGCCCGGCCCGTAACTCATATGTAGCATATATTTGCTACAATTTTATTCTAGTCTATAATGCTTCTACCTGTTATCAGGATCTACTTCCATGGCCTTCTTAATGTCCATTTCAGCCAGAAGTGGTTCCGAAACACTTATATAAGCCTGAGCTCTTCTGTACAGTGCTTTCACATTGCACGACTCTACATCGAGTATCTACAAACAATCACAAAAAGATAAATTTAATATAGACTATAATTAAAAAAATACAAAATAGATACCTTAGTATAAAAACTAAGAAGAAAAACCATATTAGATATTTTTCCATTAGCGACATACAAACCTTCCTACATCACTACTTTTGGACAACATTGAAATGTTTATTAATGATTTATGCAACATTAGTTTTTATTTCAGTTTCAACATTGATATCATTTCAGTTTTAATATTGATATAATCTCCAAATAACCGAGTCTATGGGACCAAACCATCCCACTAGATCTGTTAGATCTATAATACTGTACCGAACTATCCCGAATTTTGGGACAGATTGATACAGATATTCATAAATTCTGGTTCGGTTCTGGTTCTAATATTTTTGGGGTACCGAATTTAGGTACGGTTCTGGATATTTTAAATCCCCAAACCATACTATCTGATGCACACCCCTAGTATAACTAACATCTACAATTGGGCTAAACAAAATCCCGATTTCATACTCACATCAGCATTTGGAGCCCGAAACATGTTGGGGTGCATTTTCTTGAAAACTTAAATGATTCACAACTCAATTTCCATTCCATTCTAAATTCTATTAGTTCATCTGTGTAAAAGGGAAATAAGTATTGTTACCTTTGAACATAAATTGATTGCTTCCCGGTAATTATTCAGTTTCAGACAACAAGCAGCAGAATTTAACCAGCATGACAACCTCAGTGGTTTAACAATTTTCACATCATCGTCTGCGAATGGCCCATCTTCGCTGACGTAATCAATTGCCTGACGGAAAAGGTAGAGTGGCTTCAGATTCAATCACAAATGCTATATATTTAGGAAAAATTCGCAATTGATTATGATTTTAAAGAACTCATTCAAATTTATTTTTGAGGAAAAATAAAAGTACGTAGTGTTTGGAAATAGAACTGATTTTTTGACAAACGATTAGAAAGTTGAATGTGTGCTAAATAATCACTTTTTCACCAATTAATTAAGAAAAAAGTCCTAGAATCACTTTTGATCAGTTTGAAGCAGGCATTTGGCTGCTTTCCAAAATTAGCTTAGAACAAATCCTGACAATCCCTTTTAATATATTGCACACGCTGATTTTTGTTCTGAAAAATAAGTGATTTTAAGCAATTAATAACACCGCCTTACTGTAAAAAGAGATCAACTGAGGTACCTTATCGTATTTCTTTGCAGCTCTCTGATATTTTCCATTCTTGAAGAGCTGATTACCTTCTTCTTTCTTCCGGCCAGCTGCCTCTATCCTCTCTGGAATGCTCATTTCCCAAGGTGCTTTTTCCTTTTACAAGAGCGTGCATTCAAAATTGGGCATTATCGGACAACCAGATGTTTTAACGGATGCAAGAAAAGACCTAACTACAAAGCACTATCAGAATTCTACAAGTAGCAGAGATATATGAGGTTTACCCTGATGAAATCCAGCAGTTCGACCTCATAGACAACGGTTGATAATGGTGGAATGTAAGAATGATCTTCCTTTACTTCAGTATTTCCAAATCCATATTCCGGGGATATTGTTATTAATGCACATTCATTTTTCTTCATTGTGCTTATGGCCCGATCAAGCCCAGCAATCACTTGCTCTGCAAGGGTGAAAATTAGAAAACAATAAAAAGGTGTGATTCAATATCATATAGTTGCCACTTACTACTACGGCCCACTCAACCAATAGGAGTTTAAGCCTAAATGTGGCAGTCTGCTGGTATATAAATGGAGTTTTCAACTTTTTTCATTAATGCTTAATGGAGAAAGTCGACCACATTCTACACTGTTAGATGTTTATGTATCATATTCTATTTTGAAAAGATTCACGTACCGTCCATTCATGGGAAACTAAACCAAGTCACAGAATCTACTGGAATCACTAATGATCTACTGACCTTCATCTGTGATGAACTCCAGTGGCTGCTCACCATCAAAACCCTTTCTCTCAAACACAACACCATCCTCTAAGATAGCTGTATACCTAACTGCAGTTGGAGACAAATATTACCATATAACAACTTGAAAGCCAATAAGCAGACAATTTTTTACTTTTTCTACCAAAGTACAAATGGAGCTGAATTTTTTATCAGGTGTTTATCATGCCAGAAAGGCAATGTATCAAGCTAAAGTTTGAACTGCCAGGTCAAGATCATAAGTTGATATTTGCATGTCTGATACGGGAATGTATCTAGGATACTGGTATGGGGAAACACCTATACATATATGCATTTTTGTTTGATAAGGAAACACTTCTATATATACATGCATTAAATATATACAAATCAACAGAAAGCAGGAAGATCAGACATTCACACCCTAATACATTTTGTTAATTATACTTGCTTGATTCTGCTATGTTAGAAACTTTCAAACTTATATTTGAGGAGAAGGGCTTATGCTAAAAACCTATGAACATAAATTGACCAAAGCAAGCAGAAGAGTGGTTTTTCAAGCCGCACGGATAGTTTTGCTGCTATGATGCTGGTGAATGCAATTATAGCATTTCTCGAGTATCAGGATATATACAGCGGTCTGACTTCTGGCGCATCCAAATCTAAGAACAACTTTCCATCAACAAAGAGTTTGTATCATTAGTATTGAACGTTCATGAATTTCAAGCTGACTTTTCATAAACTTGATCCACAAAGTATTTAGCCCGATACAGGAATACTCTGGGGTTATTACATGAGCCAAACTAATTTTCATGTTATGATCAAGTTGCTTGTGATAGTCCAGTGGGCTTTAGATTAGCAATACAGAAAAGAAGCCTTATAGAAATAGGAAGAAAGAATACTTGTAAAATGAATTTGTATTTTGATACCAGAAACAGCAATTTCTGAAGTGCATACCTATATATGTATAATTTGAGATAGGTCGATTCCCCACCAGGAAAAATTGTAGAACCATAACATTGTTTTCACATAGGTTGCACAATTGAAGCTTATCTAATATTCCTTACGTTACCTCAAATAAAATAATAAGAGTTTAATTTTTGAGATACTTACTAGTAACAGCAGCCCCTTCATTTGCAGTAAGAGTGCCCTCGCCCTCCCTTACAACCTTCTTTTTGACTTTCAAATCCCCAGTAATATCTACGACTCTCTTCAATGAAAGTAACTTCACAAAGATGCTCAGAACAGAATCAGGTGGGATATCAGGAAGTTCACTGTTCGACTTCTTACCCACCTCCCCAAAGGCATCTGAAGTAATTAGATTAACAGAATGGCATCAATTAAAGACATTCTAAACATAAAAGCGTGATAAATAAGTGATTTTAAAAGATCTTTACACAGCTCTGATAAACCATCATAGAATGATAAAAATAAGATTAATAAGATGACTAGGCTAAATTACTGTCTTCCACAGTACAAAGAAAGAGATGAGAAATCAGAACACATTCACACAAGCACTATAATAACTTTAAATGTACAATTGTGATAAATGGCTAGCTTAGGTTGCCCAGTCTGCTAATATAAAATTTAATTGTACATTCCATGTAATTACATACATACGTACAAACACTTAGCTACCACGTTCAAATGATTTTCACTGCACAAGACTATCAAGCAGGTCAATTTTTGCAAGTATTATGGGGAATTGCTCAACATTTTTAACAAATGTACCGTAGCAAAGATGTTTTTTGTTACAATATATTCCCCTGTCCCAAAAAGGCCACGTTTCACCGGGGTACAACTATTATTTTTGGTCAATTTAATGAAGGTATAGCATTCTAAAAACTTTAAATTTCCATCTATGCAGCTACTTTAATTTGTTGACTTGACTTATTTAACCATATGTAACTTATTCGTAAAGTTAAACTTTAAATTTTTTTTATTTTAAATAATAAACGAAACTTTGACTTTTAAAACTGGACTTTCTTTGTGGGATCAAGAAATGATTTTGGAAAAAGGACTCCTTTTATTGGATGGAGAGTAACATCTAACGAACAAGTTTCTCCACGAATATGGAAGAAACTCAATATAGCAAACAATAAAAGTGTGTTCTCCCAGGGTAAAACAGAAGATCTTCTCTTCAAGGAAGGCCAATCTCTATCTTCTTAATGGTAGTTTAGACTTTTTATAAGGTAAAGGTAACAACATAAAAGTAAAACTCTTTGTGATTGCTTGTTGCTTATCTGAGAGTGCATCATAAGGCAACTTTCTGTCAGTGCCGCTCCTCTAGTATTTAGAACGTAATTTGTTAATTCACGTTAGTATTACAATGTAATTTATCAATTCACATTAGAGCTCTCTCAGTGAGGAACTTCTCTTCAATAGCACAAACAGTTTTGAGCACAGACAAGCTGAGCTAGCCCAGTAATCATTTGCTGGAAAGTGACCGTGGTTTGCAAATAACACCTAAAAGGAAACCATGTAGGCCCAAATGATGAGCATTTCACGTTTCTTGCATTCAAATTTCAGAACAGGTTCCTAATTTTAATGAATGGAAGGGTTTCAACACAAGCTCCAGACCAATCAAATAAGGCACAGAAACCGAGAATATTCAGCCACTTTTCTTCCTCCAAATTCTGACGTGGTGCAGTATCAAATAATTATTGAAGAGTAGCACGATATTTCACAGCATGAACAACTGAACTACTTTTAATACGTGACACTAAAATATGAGTTATAAACAGCAATTTCACACGTATGACATATATGTTAGTAAACCAGCATTGGTTTGGTTATGAAATTCCATATATTACATATATCCTCAGATATTTAGATGTATAGAATAGTTCGGAAAACCTACATTGTGGCTGAACAACCAAATTGATTCTCTCGCCCTTCTTCATGGTCTTAAGTGCTTTGGTCAACGCTGGGCAAAAATGACCTAAGCGAAGAAACATGTCAATTCAGGAAGGTCTTGAATACTATTTCAGCAAGACCAAACTGCAAACCAATTAACCATAAGTTACCATCTTTCACATAAAATTCAATGCCCTCTTCATGTGTTTCAGCAACAACAGTCCCATCGACCAGCATCGCCTTGTAAGTAACTAAGACATAGTAAAAGCTATTAGAAGCAATAACAAGCTCATTATACAACATTTTAGAGACATTGTAAAACATGAATATCAGGTGAGATTAATTAAATACCACGAACTTCATCTAGATCACCAGGAGGCCCGATTTGTTCTCCATTCTCCAGGATTTTCTTAATAATTCCACCATCCTTGCAGACATCCACCACAGTAATCCATGATAAGAGCTCTACTTCAAACTGAACAATTGAGTTTGGAGGCACACCAGTTGTTCCTGATGTCCCATACGCAATTTCTGGAGGTAGGGTGAATATTGCAATTTCTCCTTTCCTCATTGTTACAATTCCACGATCTAATCCATCAGGTATATCCCCTACACAACCCAATAGAAAAAATAAATAAATTTAAAAATCTTGACTACTATAAACTGGCAAAAGAATTTGAAGTAAGAGGAGAGTTTCACCTATCTAAACTATAGTTAATTGAGAAGAGACTCAGAGCTTGTGTTGGCATATCATCGTATTGCAATACTTGCTAATGATCAGCACGATAACCCAAAAAGTAGAATAAGAGAAAATAGAAATGCACCGGACCACTAGGAAAAGGGAAAGCAGTTTATGTAGATAAAAAAGAAAATATTTAATTTCTTATGCAACAAATGGCAAGTCATCTAGTCAGACTTTGGTCTAAAATTGTGTTCATACTGAACAAAATCACCATAGACTGTGTGGCACATGTAATGATTGAGCATCAGACAAGAAGCGAATGAAGCCATAATACAGTCAAACTAAAAACAGGATAAAGAAGCAAGAAATCAAATATTAAACTACTAAATCCAAGAACTCACCATGTCCAAGCTTGAAAGTGATGGGCTCATTGCTAGCCCTTGTTGACACAAATATGCTCCCATCCAACAAACTTCCCACATAGTGAACTATACTTCAACATACAACACCACCAAAGAAAGCTAAATAAATAATAAATTAATTAAGAACAAAAAAATTCATCAACTTCAAAAGACAAAACCAGATTTTGTTAGAAAAGCATCTCACTACTCTTTGGCATGAAGATCAAGGATAAGCTCCAAACTCAACTGGAAAGCCACAAGTGAGATTAGAATGTTAAGGTATATTGCGAAAAATTCCTGTAAGACTGTCTAATGGTAAGATGGATATCACCTCGTATTTACCCAATTTGACCATCAGTTTACCGTTAAACGGTCTTACAGGAGATTTCCTAGTTTGATGTGATATTTATACTACATATGCACGTTTATGTACAAAATAAAATGTAGATTCTAAGCCAAGTAATGAAAACAATCTTATTAATTGTATTCCTATATATATGATAGTTGTAGGTCTTATAATTCCAGAACTACACAGCATTCAACATTCCGTTTTACCATAAGATGGCCATAAGGAGATTACCTCTTGGTCTAAACTCTAGTTTCCCCATGAGAAGCAAATCTCTTAACAAAATACTTCTGGATATCAAAGTCACCGATAAATTTGTGACCTAACTGAAAGAGGAATCACCCTTTAATTAAAGGGAGAAAGAGCTAATTTATTATTTCCTAAACGATTTAGCTGGCCAGGCTGATTCAGACCGCATACTGGATTGAAACTCGAAATCCTTAGTGAAATCGGAATGATGAACATAACGCACTCCAGTTATGTGGATATAAACTTCATCGGTGTTAAAATACGCGCAGCACTCGTACAATTATGCATTTGAGAATGCAATGAAATGAAGAAAGCCAACTACTATTTCCTAAATGATTTAGCTGGCCAGACTGATTCAGACCGTATACTCGGATTGAAACTCTAAATCCTTACTGAAATCGGAAATGACAAACGCAACAAACTCCAGTTATGTGGATATAAACTTCATTGGTGTTAAAAATCGTACAATTATGCATTTGAGAATGCAATTATGAGCTTAAATTGCTTACTGGTAACTTCATCATTGAATTGAGGGGTCTCCCAATGAATGCCCCCACGGATGAGCTTCTTCTTGAGGCCATTTGAGGTTATTTCTCTCTCTTCGCCCACTTTCAGCGGCGGCGCTGATTCGACTTCCTCTCCCGCCTCTTCTTCGTCGTTGTCGTCTTCGATGTCTTCAATTTTCACTTTCGAAAACTCCACCATTTCCAATTTAGGATTTCTTTCGCTATTTAATTTTCCTCCCGAGAGCGCGGAAGATCAGAAGCGGCGACTGGGAGAGCACTGTTGCTCGTTTTGTTCTTTCCAGAAAGATCTTTCCTTTTTAAAGTTGCATTTGGGCAAAGAAATTTGGACCTTAAAACTTGCAATACAGCCGAATCGAGTCCAATCGAAAATCGAATTTTAATGTTTATCCAGCCGCTTATTCGAAGGGGAAAAAAACACAAAAAAATATAAATTATAAATATGTCACTCGTTATTAATTAATTTAAAATATATTATAAATTCTTTCTAAAATATATTATATATGAATAAATAATACTAATTATATAATTCTATATTTATCATAAGTATAATTAACTGTCAGTACATTAGTTTAATTTTTACGAATGAGCTCATAAGTCCATTAACGAATTTGTCTGCGAGCTAACAAAGCGAATATTGTGAGAGTTTGATTCGTTTATTTTAACAAATCATATTAAAAGAGCTCGATCGAATTTTTGACGGAGTCGAGATTTAAATAGTTCTCGAGCAGCTTAGTTTTATTACGTCCCTCCAAAATAATTTCAAATGAATTAATTTTAAATATATAGTATTTGCTAATTACACTATGCACCTGCTATTTAAACCGGCAAATAAATAGTAGATCAGCCCACTTAGGGTTCGTTTGCTTAAGATTGGGCTCAGTAGATTTAGATGATCGAATCTCAATAAAGCACACTCATTAACTCCCTCAATCAGATTTGGTCCAGCAATTCCTAATTTTAAGCAAACGGATCATTAGAAGTAAAAGTATAACTGCGGGTTGGTCAAATCGGCCGGCGGCCCAGGGGCTTCATAACTACAAAGTCCATTGGGCTAGGCCCAATACATTGGATTACCCTTCAAAATAGAGTCCAGCCTCTCAATTAGCAAGCCATTTCGGTTGCCCATTTTTTTTCCAAAAAAAAAAAAATTCAAACCGTCTCTCCCCTACAAGATGACTCGAATTCAGAACTAAATGTCTAGATAGTGGACGCTCTTGTTACCTGAGCTATTCAACTTCGTCTCGAACTGTTCATTTTGCAAGTGTATCTACTCACCCATTGATATCACTGATCGAGACACAAGAGTTGAAGTGTTGAACCCACATAATAATGTCTTAATTTTTTTTAGGTAAATAATGTCTTAATCTGAATACGAAGTAAAAATCAAGCTGTCACGAGGGTGATGCAATCGTAAAACGATACATTATTATTTTTTTATTGAAAGATCAACTATGCATAAACCTGATTTCAAACAAAATAATTATTTTTTTCATAGTCAAGTCTTATTTTCCAACAGATTATTTTTGCACTGTAAATTTGTGTAATTTGAGTTTAATGGTGGATGCATAAAAATATTTTTGTTTATATTGAAATATATTACTTGTTCTGGATATATGTATTATTATTCAGTATAAGTAATAATATTCAGGATAAACATTAGTATCTTTTCAATATGATATATTTCTTCATAAGAATTACTCCCTCTGTCCCATCTTATCTTGCACAGGGGAGGATAACATAAGTATTAAGAAAAATTGTTTTTTGAGATTTTGTTGACTTTTCAAAGGTTAATTGAGGGTGGAGATTTTGAGGATAAAGATTGTGTTATAACTTTCCATTTTAAAGAAATGTGCAAGTTCATTTGAATCAGACGAAAACGAAAAATGTGCAAAATAAAATGGGACGAAAGGAATAATATTTTTCGTGCGTAAACACAAATGTCTTTTTGTGAAATACTGTTCATCGCCTAATTACACGACGTGCAACGATTAATGTACAAAAGACATACTCTTATTGTAAATAGTTCAGTGTGTGGTTACAACAAATAATGAAGAATAAATTAATATAACTAAAGATTAAAGAAAGACCACATATTTCTAAAAAGAATGACTAATTACGCAACAAGACCAAAATTATCTTTTCGGACCACCTCATCCTTTTATAATATCTATATCATATCAATATCAATTGTTATCATGCCGTTTTATGATATACTACTCCAATCCTTATTTGTTTATCTTAATCGAACAAGAAAATTAAGAAAAAACAAATTATATGAAATTTTTGAAACTCTTTTACGTCCAAATGTATATGGCGAAGGATTGATTCTACGCCCTAGTCCTAACTTTAAATAGTGGGATTTTGTTGATCAATCGAGAGTCCACGACCAAACATGATTTACTAAACATAACACTATTTCCGTTTCATAAAGAATGTGATTTTAGGCACTTTGAAAATTTTCACAATAAATATTATTTTACCATAAAAACTACGATTCTTCCAATATTAACTTAAACAATCTACTTAATTTAGTTTATTATTTCCTTATTTCACAAAACATACCAATTAAATATCAATCCTCAATTTCTAAAAAAATAGCTAAAATGACATTCTTTATGAAACGGAGGGAGAATATATTATTATTCAATCACAATTCTCAATATCTACTTTAGTCATCAACCAACAATCTCGGAACTAACTTGCACCCATATCCCATCACATTTTTCAATTAAATATTATAAACATACTCCTCAATTTATTCTTCAACCAGCATAACCACCACTTTTTATCATAACCTACTTTTCCAGCCTTATTTACTTCAACAAACAATCCAGAGCATCCCAGTCGAACTGGCAAAATAGGCCCGATCATATGAGTCAGCCAAACTCGTCCGATACTTTAAATGGACTGGACCATAGACATATAGGATTAAAGTATCATCAGGCCCAATAAACTTGATTCGATTGGCTAAAAGTTCGACGAACTTCGAACTGACTCGAAAATTTTAATATATTTAGAAGATAGATAGGATTGAGCTCCATAATTTTTAGTCTGATAATATTTTAGACTAACCCACACATTGATATTAGCACGATAAACTGAGCCTGAGGAGGCCAGACTCCCTGAATTGCCATCTTACCATAACCAAACACACACATCCTTTGAGAATTACTTGCAAAATACCAAGAACTTTAATAATCATCATCCATAATATCCAATTTATCATATATATTCTGCAATCTCTATACTAATTTCCTAATTTAAAAAAAAAAAAAAAAAGGGGGCGGGTTCAACCATCCCAAACCTTACCAGAAAAGGACGAAAAAAACCCTTCCGCCATTAACAGCTTCTGTAAATTGCAACATTCAAAAAGCAGTTCTGGCGACGGCATGACTTTTGCTTCTCGGATACTTGAATTCATTCTTCACACTGACAACATTTCCATTAATTTCTCCCCCAAACGCCGGCGTTTCCTCATCAATCCTCCCCATCGCAACACTAATACTTCTCGGCGGCAACGCCCTTGGCCCGATCCCGGAGGAGCCCGTCCTCATCTTCGTGACATGCGTCTCCAAATCAACTCTGCTTCCAATACTACTCCGAGCTGAGGCGGCGCGAACCAGCTCTCGAAAATCCTCGTCGTCGTTGGATCGGGACGACGCCGTGCTGAAGCTTCGCGGTAGGATCGGCGCGTGAGATGTCCGCTGCATCCCGGTGGCGTTCATGTTCGCGCAGTTGATCATGCTGTTGACGTAGAAGTCACGCGCTTTGCACAGAGCACGGTACGGAGTTGTGATTATCCGGAAAAATTTGTTGTGGTGGCTTGCTTTTGTCTTCATCATTGCTTTTGCGTTATCTCTTTTTCGTTTTTTTTTTTCTCTCTCTTGTTCTTCTCTCTGTTGGTGGAAAAGTTTGGTAGTGGTGATTGTGTTTATAAATGGTGGTTGTGGAAGTTTGGAAGAATTGTATGATAAGTTTGAAAAATTGAGTTGAAATTATAATAATTTAGAGATGGATCAAATTGAATGGCAACTGATTATATATATATAAATATATATATATAAACACGCAACACACGGTGTGAAAGTGTTTTTTTTTATTAATATTATTTTCTTTGAGGTGGACATGGGAAAATTATGAAAGAGGGGGAAGAGTTCAAGAATAGCTCTATTGTACATTAGTTGGATATGTACGATTCGGATTATGGATAATTTTTTATGAAGATATATTAATATTTATAGTGAAAGTAGAGGTTTAATTGAGTTAAAATAACTCGTAAGTCATTTAGGATCGACTTGTAAAAAGATCGAAAATGATACTCGGATTGGTAAGCTCACAAGCTTAATCGAGTTTGTATTAAATTACTAGTTTATCATTTCGAGTTGACATAAGTATAAATATATCATAATTCTAAATTAAATAAGGCAAAACCTCAAGGTCCCCATTACCAATCATTTGTATCAAACGAGTAAATCTCGAGATTAACGAGTCGAGTTTGAAAAAGAAACTTGGTCAAGCTCGAGTCGAGCTCATGAGTTTTTTTTTCGAATTCGAGCTCGAGTCTATCAATACTCAGCTCGTTTACATTCCAAGCTAAAAAATGTTGTTTTAAACAAAATGTATTACGTTGAAAGCTTTAAGAACAAGTAATAGTATAAAGTATAAAAAAATGATATCTTTTTATAAATCGATCCTTAAATATAAATTGTCCGGATATAATATCCGTGCACATGTATTTAATGGAGTTTGCTAAAGTTGAATATAGGCAGACAGCTAAGAATTAAGAGTCAGGCCATGGTATGCATTTTAATATAGTGTGCCAAACTTGAAAAATAATAAGTAACACTTAAATGACTTGAATTTTCCTAATTCTCAATCTTTGACTCAGTGTGTTGATATCACCCTCAGGGACACTTCACCAATATTGGAACTGTTCAATAAATTTTAATTGTTATCTCTAATTTTGACTAATCACAATCTTAACTAATTAACACTGTTCATAACTTATATCTCCTCCCCTTAGCTATAGAGTATTTGCAATTCCAGTCCCGCCAAAATTAAACCGCGAAAACCACGCGATGGTTTTAGACAAAAACTTGTGTGTGATGATAATGCGGGTCCACTTAAATATAAAAAGAAAAAATTGGTAGATGGGGCTCCGGCTTCCTGTCTTTATTTTCGATAAATAAAGCTTCGTCATACGAAAAGAGATTCGTGTAACTGTCACACACGAGACTCACTCATATTTCTATTCAGTAGAGGTGACAATTCGGTGGCCTAACCTATCGAGCTAATATCATATATCAGGTCGGGCTGGGTGGCCCAAAATTTTATCGAGCCAAAGTTTATTGAATCCTGTCCAACTTATTCCTTTTAAATATACTAAGATTTTTTGAGTCGATACTTAGTCCGTCGAGTTCTTAGTCCATCACGTCAGATCTGTTAGACTCGATTGTACTTCGGGCCTTTATTCCTATAACCCGACTCATCTAAAATATCGGGAACAGAGTCAATCCATCGAGTCGGGCCGATTTTGTGAGCTCTACTATTGAGGGTTACCACAGATAAATACCCCCTCCGTCCACCTTATCTTGCACACTTTGCATTTTCGTCCGTCCTACACGAACTTGCACACCCTTTGAAAAAGAAAGTTATAACACAATCTCCACCCCAATCTCCATCCTCAATCAACCTTCGAAAAGTCAACAATATCTCGAAAAATAATTATTTTTAATATTTATGTCAACCTGATAAGGTGGAACGGAGGGAATAGTGCATACGGGAGTTTGGCTTAGTCAACACATGTACCGAATTCCTTCAAAATACTCAACTCGACTCGACTAATTTAATATATATGTAAGAAAGATATGATTAATATGTAATTGAAGTGTCTTAACTACATGCAAGTATTGCTGGTAATGGAGAATTGCCCTTTGGATAAGGAATTTGAAATTAGGCAAGTTTGAGTTTGACATTTAATGTGCAGCCCAGAAGTTGCGTGGCACTAACAGAATAATAATCTGAGTGTGACTTTGTCTGGTCAGAATGGCTAATCTTATTTAATATTCCAGATAATTAGGTCGGAAGTTTTGAAATTCACAGATACACGTTACGTTACATAATTATATAGTAGTACCACATTGTTTATTATTTTAATTATGTTGATAATTATTCAAAGGAAACCCAACAGATAAGGACCCAACAAATACTCCCTCCATCCCACTTAAATTTGCATACTTTTTTTTTTGTCCGTTCCACTTAATTTTATACATCCTTAAAAAAAACTCCTCTCACAATCTCCACCCTCAAAATCTGCATCTTCAATTTTCACATTTTAAAAAGTTAAAGATTCTCTAAAATATGCTCTTTTTTTTTTTAACATTCGTGTTCAGTCAACCGTGCAAAATTAGTTGGAACGAAAGGATTATGTAGTAATCTTGAAGGGAATTATGTTTTTATATCAGATTAGAATAAAGTGTTTAAATTATTGCTCGATATCTCCAATATACCTGTCCCAACTTGGGCCCAATAGAGCAAATTTATAATTTTGATAGAATACAAATCTCTTGGTTGATGTAATTAAAATTTATATCCAATTAAAATGCGTCCCGTAATAAAATATAAGTTGAAAATTAATTTATATCGATTTCTAAGTTAAATAATTAATTTAATTGATATTTGCTACATATTTATCGACCAACTGAAAACCGCCACATATCCCGATGATACATATATTATTTAAATTAATTTAGTACTTATTCAAGGAGATAATGATAAACATCAATCACGGTGGACCAATCAGAATGTTAAATTAAATACAATTAATTTAATAATTATCTTAAAGATAATGATATTGTGGAAGACGAATCATATCGCTCCATTTAGACCTAGGTCCATCAAGGTTCTCTTCACTACAAGGACATCATTCTCCACTAAAATCAACAATACAAGTCAATAAGCAAGGGAAGTATTCATGAACAAAGGAATTTCGGCATTCTTCGGTGTTTCCAGTGTTCTTCAAGAAATCCAGCAAGAAATAACGTTTAATTAAAAAATAAGCTTACAAGTCTTTGGATTAACGTTACTCAAGTCAAATCCAAAATCGAACATATACAATTAAAGAATCAGAGGATTACAAGAGATTGTGCAACATACTTGTTACAATTTTTTATATTTATTTTTAACATTTTCAATTTGTACGGCATTTCCGTGTTTTAATTGAATAAACGCGAATTTTGTTATTACACTCTTATATGACTGTATATATGGTTCCACTGATAATGGTTATGAATCATAAGAATAGCTCGTGTATTTTGTGCACATCATAACTTATTATTTGTCTTATAATGTGACACAGAAGCAGAGAAGCGTTGGAAGCACGACAATACGAAAGCACACCAATGCCAGAAGCACAATCGACAATATATGCAAACACGACAATGTATTAGCACGACAGCGCTAGAAGCACGACAATACAAGAAGTACGATCGACCATGCAAGAACGAAAATGCGCAAGTACGACAAAGCAGTAAGCACGATTATGCAAGCACGACAATGCAAGAAGCAAGACAATGCAAGAAAGGACGACAATGCGAAAGCACGATAGTGCAAGAAGCATGATCGATAGTGCAAGTATGACAATGGGGAAGCATGACAGTGCAAGAAGCACGATTGAAAATGCAAGCATGACAATGCGGAAGTGCGACGATGCAAGAAATACGATATACAAGAAGCACGATAATACAGTAACTACAGCAATGCAAAAAGTACGACCATGCATTTATAAAACTTTCCATAAATAAGGATCATATGATGAATGAAAAATATACTATTTCTTCTAATAATTTCTACTTTCACTTGTTTTCTATTTCGTGTAGTTTTATTACGAGTATTCTACAACATAACTTAAATTTATGTTCAAATAAATAATTTTCTAGTTGACTCTATGATAACATGTTTTTTTCTTGAATTTTAAATCTATCAAAATCTCTCTCTCTTTTGGTTTTTGTTAATTTGAAAATTTTGGAGTTGGTTTCTCAATTAATTTGCAATAAGATATTATGAACTATTAATGATAAGATAATAATATCAATAAGTATTGTACACATCACTAAATTGAGATATTATTTTCAACTGTAAAAGTTAATGAATTTAGTTGATTTAACATAATTTAGAACAAATAATCATTTTTCTGGGGGTTTAAAACATTTAATTAATAGACATCTCATCCCAAAATTATTTATTTAGAGAAAAAAATATTCAAAACTAATATTGAGTTTAACATCATCAAATATAAGTGGAATATTATGATCCGTTTGCTTAAGTCTGGGGAGTGCTGGACAAAATATAACTAACGAAGTAATTAATGAGTATGCTTTACTGAGATTCGATCCTCTAAATATACTGAGCCCAATCTACTGAGGGAGTTAATGAGGATCCGTTTGCTTTATTTGAGTTACTTATTTTTTTGACAAAATAATAGCACTTCTTTTATCCAAAGAGGAAAGCAAAAGTATAATGTTTAGGGTAAGTTAACTGCCCACACACATGCAGCCTATTAAAACTAAAGACAAAGAAGTCCTGGCATGCTCAATAAAGTTCAACACAAGCGTTTCTCTAACAAAACATGAACGTTGTAAAAGTCGCAAAATACTGGTTAGACGGTCGATTAGGATCTAGTGTCTAGATAAAGTTTAATCGGGATTAAATGGGACATATGTGTAGTTAGGGGGAAGGAATCAAGAAAAAGCCAAACGACTGACCCAGTCGAAATCTTTTACAACATAATATAATACACCCTCCACACTCATACTCCCTCTCTCCCGGCTAGTTTTCCCTACTTTTCATTTCGCTTCGTCTCACTAAACTTTTCACATCCTCAAAAAGGAAATTCTCTCACAATCTCAACCTTCAAAATTTTCACATTCAATTTTTACCTTTAAAAAAAGTCAAAGAAAAAAAAAATTGCCTTTTTTCTCTAATATTTATACCCGATCAACTGTGAAAAGTTAGCTGAGACGGGAGAGTACATCAGAAAGATTGAGGGCATGTTACTCTCCACTCTGCCTGAATTAATAATTAATTATACCAACAAGAATAAACAGAAAACTACCTGGCTATAAATTTATATAATAATAACTGGAAAACCTGAAGGGAATATTCTGCTTAATCTTTTATATTGTAAATTTTTTTTAATTAAAGAGTAAAAAACAAAAAATAGGGATCTACGCAGGTAGGGCAGTTTTAGTGGTTGGGGCACAAATTATAATCAATTTATAATTATATACTGGAAATGGACGGCTAGAAATACATCTTTGTTTGTTCATACAGACATATCTGAAATAATCGGATCATATAAATGCGGAATTGTGAAGGGCTGTTAAAATAGTTGAGTCGGACCAGTCGAGTCTAATCGGGCTAAAACAATTAACAAGGCTGGGTTGGATTTCTTCAGCTACTAAAATGCTAGCTAAGCTCAATCCTTCATAAAGTTTTTGATCTATCGGGACAAAGTTGGTCAAATGCATTATATATATACATTTTTTTGAAATATTGAACTGTTAAATAATCTTTTAACGTCAAATTATGTGGCAATTCTAAGGCAATATTACAAATTTACTTCAAAGAATTATATCAAAGTATCACTTTCGATACGTTGGACAAATATCATTAGTGACGATATTACACTGCCATGGATATTTTAAATTATTAGTGTTAGGACATGGAGGGCTCCAATCTTCATAATTAGTATGATATTATCCGTTTTTTATTAGGGCTGTAAGAATTTATTTTTTAATTTTACCTTAAAATGCCTCGTATCAATGGAGAAGCATGCTCCTAATATGCCTATGATCTAAACCAGAGATCAATTAAGTTGTACATATTCTTGTTCCCGTGAAGAGATGTTGGGTTTCACTTTAGAGGATCTAAACGGGTGTTCCTTTTCTTCTCTTCTTTAATAAATAAGATGGGGTTTAAAATCATAAGCGGAGGTGGTAAAATCAGTTTCACATGATAAGAATACTAAACTCTCCTTACATTTTAGAGGAACTGTAACATAGAAATCTTAGTTTGAAGTATCATCAGGTCCAATAGCCCGAAAGATCATGGACTGACAAAAAGATTCTTCATGTGACTTCAGAAGAATCAGTTGGATTGAGTTCACTAATTTTTTTGATTGATGAAAGTTTAGACCGACCTTATTCTTTTCGATTTATGATATTGGCCCTACTGAAAAGAAAGAAAGTAGTGAGTTACATATCACTAATTAATGGTAAGGAGATAGGTGCACAAAGTTGAGAATCTAATAGTCCGTTTACTTAAGATTAAGGAGTGCTGGACCAAATTTGACTGAGGGAGTTAGTTAGTGTGTTTTATTAAGATTCGATCTTCTAAATGTACTGATCTCAATCTTAAGCAAACGAATCCTTTAACACTCCCATTAAAACAAGATAAAATTTACAAGATTATATAACATTTTCTTTTTCGGGACAAGATTGAATTTAATCAATGATATTAAATTTGTTGGTAGATCTCAGATTGAGCAAAGTGAGGACAGAAAATAAAAGAAAACCATTTGACACGTGAAAATCAAAACCTCGTAACTTGAAGTTTTGTTTTGTGGTTATGAGTGTTGAGCGTTCGCTTCATTCATTTATTTTTAATCGAACTCGAATCAAGTCGAATTCGAATCGAGTCAAATCATATTTGAGAATATTGTTCGAGAATGTATTTGTATTTGTGAACATGTTGAATTATAGTTAAGCATTTGTACTCGTGAACAACAAATATTATAACAAAACGCTCATAATAATAAGAGGTAGTATAAGAATATTATATTATATGTTAACATAATGTTAGTTTATGTTGTTACTTTTTTTTTTTATTAAATGATGTTCGAATAAGTTTGATCGTGAACTTTTAATATGCGAGCTAATCATGTTCAAACTCTATTCATTTATAAAACGAGCTCAATAATATGTTCGATTATTAAAATAAGTGAGCTTGCTAATAAGAAAAAACACTTTCGTTTGACTAAAGAAAAAGCTCCCCCTCCTCCAAAGGTGACTCGAACCTAGAACTATGGTCTTGATAGTGGACGCAAGATAACATCATAATACCCTATTTTACTTTGGCACTAGAAACAACATTTTTTTTTGTATTATTTACGATTTACAACGCATTAATCAAATAAATTTATCTATGTACGTTTACGTGGAAGTTGCATAAATAGGGTACGAAATTCATTACAATTTTATGATATTAACGTGTTGATTTCTTCGACCGAATACGTTACTTTAAAAGAAAAAAATACAATGCCAAGTTGAATATCAACTTTTAGTTTTGAAAAGCAAAATATAAGATGTGTTTATTTAAAGATGAAGAGTGCTGAATGAAATCTGGTTGAAGAAGTTAATGAGTGTGCTTATCGAGATTTGAATCCCTAAATCTACTGAGTCAAAACTTACGTAAACACAACCATACATTGTCGGCATGCAAAATATGCACGAGTGGGCAGGGTGAAGGAGCCAAAGAGAACTAATAAATTAGATTTTTGGTTTAATTTTTACTTCTATTTTTTTGGATAAACCTTTAAAATAGAATAATCGATGAGCAAAGGCTTATTTTTTTACTTAATAAAACCAAACATCACATAGATGAAATTTTTGCCAACTTGTAAATTAAATCACAGCCTTTTGCAAATGGGTACAATTTTGGTCAAATGATTTTTTCTTTTAAGAAATTAGAGGTGTTAAGCTCACCAAAATGACATGTAGAAATTAATATTGTGCAGATGATAAACCAAGGTAAAAACAGAGGGTGAGTTTTGTGTGTGACGGTTTCACGTATGATGAAATATACTTTTACAGAAAACATTGATATTTTTATAGGAAAAAATGATATTTTTACAAATAAATGTAATACTTTTAATACAGTGATACTTTTACAGATAAAAATAATATTTTTACTACAAAAAATGATATTTTATAGATAAACGCGATACTTTCACTATAAAAACTAATATTTTTTTTTGTCACATCGTGTGACGATCTCATATAAGTTTTTATCAAAACTAAAAGAGATTAAAAGCGACTCATATGTCACGTCATGATTATATACACATAATTAATTTCTTTTATTTGGCTACAATTGCACCTAGCTAATCACATACATTATTTGTTTAAATGACAAAAAGTTTTGGCTTAAAATTAAAGTTTAATTAACACAAATGTTTGGTTGTTCGTTTGTTTCTTTTTTCCTTCCAATTAGACCTTGAGCAAAAAACACAAATGGCAGGAAAGAGATGATGGATTCGACGCACCCCATAAGATATTGTAGTCGGGATTGTCAAATAAAATCTCGCATCGAGTAAATAAGGAAAGGATAATGGACATATCATGAAAGATGTATTTTTATTGGTATGAGGATTTTTTAGAGGAAGCCCAAGAAGAAAATCGAACGGGTTTGGCCTGAAGCGAATAATGTCATACCAATATAGAGATTAGGGAATTTGTTAGGGTTCAATAAGTAGTATCAGAGTTATGGTCCTAAACGAAATCAATGTGGCGGAGATCCTCAGAGTTACTAGGTGAAGTGTACGGAAAACATGTGTCTTGGATGCAGTGGAGATGATTGGTAGACTGGATGGGGCAGGCTCATGAGCAATAATACACCATGAATTTCACATAAGGTGTGTGGGGATCACAGTGAAGATGGGTAGTCGACTCATGTCATGGATTTCACATAAGGCATGTGGCAAATCATGGACTCCACATAAGGCATGTGCCCTAGAATGAATTTCACTAAGGCGTCTAGCAAATCATGGACTCACATAAGGCATGTGCCCTGGATGTGGTGGAATAACTCTCGGCCGACTCCATGAATTTCACATAAGGCATGTGTCCTAGATGCAATGGGATGACTAGTCGATTCGATGGAACGCGGTTCACGAGCAATAATACACCATGGATTTCACATAAAGGCATGTGGTGGTCATAGTAAAGATGGGTGATCGATTAGATTGAGCAAGTATTTTTTTGGAAAGAGAAAAGGTTCGGTGGTCATTTGTTTGAAGAGGAAAATGTTAGTTTTTCAAACAAAGTCCACATCGACTAAACAAGTGAAGGATCATGAAGCATTTTAAGAGGAAGTCCAATAATAAACCCGTGCGAGTATGGTCCAAAGCGGACAATATATACTAACGTAGAGATCAAGGACCTGTCAGAACCCAACAAGTGCATTAATCTCATTCAATGTATGATCTATAGCAAAGTAGTTGAAATCAAGAAAAATACAGCCATCCATGTATCGTATAACACACATCTAATAGATTGAGACATTATATTTTGAGGTATCATAGTGAACTTTCTGAAAAAGAATACTCCCTCCATCCCACCTTATCTTGCACATTTTCCTTAAACGGCGTCCCACCTTATCTTGCACAGTCTAAAAAGAAAAGTTATAACACAATCTCTACCCTCAAAATCACTACCTTCAATTCACCTTTGAAAAATCAACAAACAACTTTTCTTAATATCCGTGCCGACTCCTGTTCAAGATAAGCCGGGACGGAGGGAGTATCTTAATTTGTTTTTTTTCTTAATTTGAGGGTAGTTCTGTTAGAGAGGACAAAGCATAAAAGTAAATGAAGTAATAAAATGAGAAAGGGCACATGGGTAGGTGTTTAAAATTAAACTTAACCACATGAGTAGGGGGGTGATTCTTCGTCATTAAGCTAATTGTCAGCCCCCACCTGAATAAAGCAGAATCTGACCCCCCAACAACTTCCCACCATAGATTTATACACCTATCTTTACTATTTCTATATACATCACACCACACTTCTTTACTACCTCATTTGATTCACCAATTTTATCCATCTTGCACCAATTAAGATCAAGGCTGTCATTGCCTCATCAAAATCTTCCAACCTCCGTCTCGATCTAACTTGCATACTTTCCTTTTTGATTTGTTTCAACTTAACTTGTCAGCTCATAAATGATAATTTTCTCTCACAATCTCCACCTTTGAAAAAGTCAAAGATATATTCCACAAAATCTGATTTTCCTTAACCTCCGTGTCCGGCCAAAATAGGCAAGTTAGGTCGAGACGGAGAGAGTGTTGTATAGTTCTTACGAGAGCCTGTAGGATGTAATTTTTCAAGAGCTTATAGGTTATTAAAGTGTTTAGATAATGAATGTTATAAGCTTGTAACATTGAATGAAGGGATTTCACTATGTATTTCAGAGACGGGTTTTGAATGCACAATCAAATACACGTTTTGATTAATATGTGTAGTGTACGAAGTGAATGTGTAGTGGATCTAGTGTGTTTGAAGTAAGTGTAGTGCATGTGAAGGAAGTGTGTGTATTCTCTGTGAATTAGTATGTACATAATATTTGTAATTTGAGTATGGCTTGAAAAACTTTTAAGAAAATAAGATGGACTAGAGGATTCAAAGTTCTAAGAGCTTACATCTACATATTATAAGTTGTTTAATATGCATGTTATTTTGACACGCACATTTTAAGAGTAACCTCTCAAAGAAGTTTTGAGAAACTTATTATAAAGCTTAACCAAATGCCCTCTTATTTTCAAATAAAACCTTATTTGATTAACTACTTCCAATTTTATTATTTTAATTAAAAAACATCACTACTAAAACTTTATAAGTTCTATCATCTTTTTATAAGCAAACACTTCAACATTTTTTAGATGTTTCAATATTTTCAAACTCCGCGTTAGAACAGTCCGACTAGTGTAATTCGAAACTGAGAAAAGTGTCAATTCAACTTTTAATATATAGTGGTTTCAAGTAACCGAACATGATCCATTAAAATTGGTGACCGAATAATCTAATTCATTGCTCAATTTGACAGACGATCCGAGTCTAAAACATAGAGAGTAGTCGGACCAACCGGATCATATCTCCCCCAAAATCCTTGTTAATAAAGATTCCTACTTTAATTATTCTCCTTTTTCTTTTTCTCAATTGTGAAAAAAATTAACATTTTGAAAAAGTTAAGAATTAAGTTGGGGCCCAGATATGATCCTCCATTGTCCATAAATACCCAGCTCCTACAACTCATTTCTTCCCTTTTCCCTTCCTTTCCTCCCTCCGGTTTATATTCTTCAAAATAACCATGATGTCTACTGAAAACCCGGTTCACTTCCAGCTCCCGGTTCTTGAAGATTCTGACATTTGTGAACTCTTTTCCTTATTCCAGTCCGAGTCAACAACCAGCTCAGAAACGAACCGGACCGTTTACTCCACCGAAGAACGGAAGCGCAGGCGGATGATTTCGAACCGGGAATCGGCCCGGCGGTCCCGTTGGCGAAAGAAGAAGCACTTTGAAGACCTCGCAGTTGAAGCAGACCGGCTTAAACTCGAGAACCGGGAACTTAAAAACCTGTTGTGCATGCTCACCCGAGACAGCCAAATGGTTCGGACCGATTCAAACCGGTTGTTGGTCGAGTCGATTTACCTTCAACACAAACTCACCGGTTTACAGGAAATCTTGCAGTTACATTAATTACCACGAAGATTAACGTTAAACAAGAACAAACTAATCGTTAAACGGCCAACTTTTCCTGTTTGTCTGTCATGCATACAATTTTGGTGCTGCATGATCATGTAAAAATTGAGGTTTGCTTTTTAGGGTTTCCATTTAGGCAGTTAAATGATTAGTTTGAGGTTGAGATACTCTTTCTCTCTCATCATTGGCTTTTGTTGTCGGAACACGGATTGGATCCTCTATTTTAATTTGTGTTCCATCTAATATTTCGTTATATCACACTTAATATGTAGTGATTATTTTGAAATACAAGATGAAACGCGAATTGAAATAGAGGATCTCATTTGGTCGGAACATAGTTAAGAGAATGTCATGTATCACTGATCGTCATCCATTGTATATAATCATAAGTTGTGTCATTATTCAGTCCCATCAAAATCTTGGGTTTTTTTCTTTTTTTTTTACTAAATGTTTCTTTTTGAAAAGTTCCTTTTGAAAATTAAAGATGTTGATGGATGGTAGAATTTTATTTGGAAAATTATTTGGGGTACAACTGACTCAAGTGAGTTACTCCCTCCATTCCGACTTAACTTGCCTAATCGATCGGGTACGGAGGTTAAGAAAAAACAGATTTTGTGAAATCTTCAATTCTTTTAAAGGTGGAGATTGAGGGTGAGATTTTAAGAATGAAGATTGTATGAGAAATTTATCATTTATGAACTGACAAATTAAATTAAGACGGATTAAAATGATAAATAAATAAGTTAAGCTGGGACAGGTGGAGTACATGAGAATCTTTGGGCTTCTATGCAGTTAAAAATTAAATATTGTTTATTTTCACCTAACTGAGCACTAATAGTACTTAAAAGACTTTTTAAAAAAGACTTACTGTCATATATGTACTTGGTATAATTATTACATCAAAAATGAAAATAAATAGTACTTACCTCGAAAGAGGGTTAATTACAAAATGAATCATCGACTATGGGTTAATTTCCAATTGCCACATTAATTTTAGAGTTTCGTAAATGTTTTTATTACAACATTGCTCACATTTTCGATATTTAATTGTGATACATCACCATATAATATTGTCTCAAATCCATCACTTTTTTCACAATCTGGTATCATAAATTAGGAGTAGGAAGTGTGACAACCGCAACTTCCACGCTCATATTCCTTGATGTGGTAGCAATGTAGGGCAACATATATAGCTGGTGAATCTAAAACAACCTCGTCAATGTGCGTCTAATGATGGCGATCCTAATATAATTAAATGTTAAAAGTTATGGTTGATGTTGTAATTGAAAACTGTTTTTAGTCTGTGACAAATATTCATATATTTTAAAGTAGATATTGTAATTGAAAGTTGGTCTAAATGTAGTGCATGCAAAGCCTCCTTTTTCGTAATTAACCATTTGAAATATATACAAGATCATATGAGCCTTTAATCTGTCATATTTGTATTTTATGCATGGAATACCTTATTTTTGGCGGAATATACGGGGTGTTTTTCCTTACTTTTGTTTTTAAAAAGTAATTATGTTAAATTTAGCGAGTTATATAGCTACTATCCAAGTTGATATATGTTTTATAGTCAACTTTTGCATATACATGTTTTAAGTCACTTATAAAAGGAAAATACGAAATACCCTTAATGTACGGATGTCGGAAAATATGGCCTCCCATGTGTATATCGATGGAACATATGTCAATCGTTATAAGTATCATGATATGTGCATATATCATGGTAATTAATTACCATTGATATTGTTACAATCGATGGTAATCACCGTAGATATATGTGTTATATCGATGATAATAGCATCAAGATATGCGTATATCGATAGTAAGTACCATCTATAATATGCGTATATCGATGGTACTTACCATCGATATGTGTTTGTAACGATGGAAATTCCATCAATATACACGTGCGATGTACACTTAAGTTACCATTAATTCATTAAGGGCAATGTTATCTTTCTAGGAAATAAATGCCTAAAAAATATTTACATGGAAAAGGCGATTGTAAAACATCTACACTTATAACATTTTGCTAAAAACCCTTTTTTCTTTACAATTCCACTAAAATATCCTGCTTAAATGTGGATGAGATCTTCTATTTAAAATTGTGTTTTATCTTGTATTCCACAATATTCATTATATGATATGTGTATAAAATGACATCATAATTATACACGTGATAATTAGTAGAAGTTATGATATACAAGATAGTACATGATTTGAAATAGAGAATCACAACTGATCGACTTAACGTGAGTCTGTCTGTCTGTATGCATATATTCGTTATTATATGTCGTATGACGTACTTAGAATTAATTAAAACCACACACATACACATCAATTTTTGGTAAATTTTTTATTACTACTTAATAAAGTATCACAAAAACTCAATAATTTCCAAAATTTTCTAATTATAACCACATTTTGACATCTAATTACGTTGTTATCATCATTATAAGGCACCCGTAAACAAAACCATGATAATAGTGAGGGTTGTGATTGTGTTATAACTTTTTTTTTTTTTCAAGCTATACAAGATAAGATGAGACGATCATTAAAGAAAAGTATGCAAGGTAAAGTGGGACAGAGGGAGTAACTATTTGTGAACACCTTATAAAGTTCACATTTAACGAGTTTAATTTTTAGATTTTTTTATGTGTAATAGTTGATAGAGTATCTTGTTTATCACAAGAATTAATAATATTTTATGATGAATGTGTAGTTTTCGAGAAGTTAGTAGGAGAAAAGTTGAATATTTTTTCTTTTCAAGATTAATTAATAGTAGCATATTAATGAATGACCTAAATAAATTTAGGCGTTCACCTTAAAAAGAAATACAAGCCTATATAATTGGGAGGGGCGAGTAATTTGACAGAAAATGGAACATTCCCATTAATAGCTACTAACACGTGTCACTTTAGAAAGAGTGTTGAAGATTCTACTAAAATCTTCCACGCTAATAAAAATCAAAATAGTGGCTGAAATTTATATCAGCTTTTCTTGAGAATCACTTGCATGGAACTCCCAAAAGAACAAGGCAAAAAAAGTGCTTTTAAATGTTATCCTTACAAGTTGGCAAAATTTAAGCTTCAAATCGTATTTTATTTTATTGGTTAATTAAAAAAAAGAAACTTTTACCTCCGTTCACAATTCAATCATATTTAAAATAAAAACAAAAAAATGGATGACGTTTTAGATATGATAGTGAATGACATAATCTCTGAAGTTCGACTCTCGTTATCACAGTGAAAATAAATTAAAAGTATGTAACTTTTTTTTCCTTAAGTTTTTAGTGATATCTATTATACGTAAATGCCACGTTAGGCTAATTGACGAGGATGCGTCGAGGCACATGAATAGCACGTGAGATACCTGACAAAATTTTAAATTAATTAATTTGAGCCAATTTTAATTTTTTTTAGTCGTAAAATTATTGCAAGGGACTGTTTCTGCAATTTTGTGAATCTAGAATATTCAATTCGCTTTACTGAAGTATTAAATTTGTATGACCATTCAAAACAACTTTATAACTTTCTTGTGTGCAGAAATCATTGCATGTAACCATGTACATTTCAAATCTCAACTAACATTGAGCAGAGACTTGTGTGTGACAGTTTTACGTGTAACGTAATATATTTTTGTAGAAAAAAGTAATATTTTTACAAAAAAACGATACTTAAACGGATAAAAGTGATACTTTTGCTACAATAATACTTCTACAGATAAAAATGATACTTTGACTACAAAAAGTAATACATTTTTTTGTTCAAAGAAAGTACTACCTCTGTCCCCTGCTAATCTTGCACAGAGGAGGTTGACGCAAATATTAAGAAAAATTGTTTTTTAAGTGTTTGTTGACTTTTCAAAGGTGGATTAAGGGTGAATATTTTGAGGGTGGAGATTGTGTATAACTTTTCTTTTTAAGGGGTGTGCAAGATTAGTCGGGACGGGGGTAGTAATATTTTTACAGATAAACGCGATACTTTTACTTAAAAAAATAATATTTTTTCTCGTCACACCGTATGACGGACCTGTGACGATCTCATGTAAGTTTTTATCACTAAAATTACGCGTAAAATACTAAAAAGTGAAATAAAAAAGAATAAAAAAGTGTGGATAATCCATATGATTGTGTAATGGATTTGCAGTCCCATCAAATCAAGTTGGGACCAGAAGTAGACTAAATTAAAGAGATGAAGATTATGTGAAAGACAAAGGGTTGGTAGATTTCCATCTTTTCAAAAGTCACTTTTTTCTCCATTTTAATTCATTTTCCAGTGAACACGTTCATTAATGCATCACACACATCTGCACATACATTAGGTAAGTAAGAATCTACATATGCTTTTGAGTAGCAGCGGAATAAGATCGTCGATTCACAATATACGGAGAAAAATATGAGAGTAATGTAATTTTGTACCGCACATGTGAAATATCTTATACGAATAAGGAATCTTAATCCTTGTCATGACTTATTACCATATCGGAATAACTTTAGCAAATATATCGAAATCTGAATATAGTGTCATAGTGAAGAATGAGACCCATGTAGACAATCTCTATCAAGCTGTTTTTATGTCCCAACTTGTGGATAATTTGATAGCTATCTATAGATATGAGTAAATGTTTATTTAGAAGAAAATATAATTTTGAAAAAAATATATTTATATACTCATAAAAAAATACCTCTTTAGTTTAGAGATAATGGTAACTCACCTTTTTAGAATAATGCTTGCATCTCTTATAGAGAGAAGGAGATGACAACTCTGTGTGGCTGACACATTGTGTGACGGTCGTGTGGTGGGAAAAAATATATATTAGTTTATTTGTAAAAGTTAAGTATTACTTCTATCTATAAAAGTAATATTTTTTTCTTGTAAAAGTGCATTATGTCACATTCTGTCATACTATGTGACCGTCACACACAAGACACTCGAGAAGGATTTAGATGCTCTTAAATTTAATTGTGACTGAAATTGAAAGAATTTATGCCCCGGATTTGAACGGTGTTGCATATAGCACAACAGTATTCAACGTTTTGTACAATGAATATCTCAATATTGAATTGAATGGTAAATACAATCTTTCAACTCAATGATCTCTCATGAGGAAATAGTAGATACTTGTTTGGAGGTTATCCATGGTGGTTATAATGAACCATCAATTTTCGATGATGAGAAGGCTGATGAGGAATATGCTGATCGATTTTTGGATGTGTTTATCTTCAAGGCTAAAATTTCTTCAATTAGTTTATGTGGTTGTGGATGTTGTATTTGTTATTTTTGTTCATGCCCACCTACTAACATTTCCGAATGAGATCGACCATGATTCGAGGACAAATCATCTTCGGGGAAAGGAGAATGGTGGAGATGGAGATATGGTTTGAATATTATTATTATTATTATTATTATTATTATTATTAGTAGTAGTAGTAGTAGTAGTAGTATAAATATGAGTCTCCAACCCCGCGAATTATTATTCTTGACATGTTGCTCGCTAGATCAGTTGTATTTTAGTGTATTATTGTTCTTGACACGCTTTTCGCTACATCATAAATCCAGCGAGGTGAAAATCAACAAAGATAAACCAGATGATTCTTCATAAGGTGTTGTAACACCTTGTGAATCACTGGTTTCAACAAAAAATATTCTTTATCCACCCTGGGTAAATGTTCATGTGTCCATTGATGTGTATAAATTTTAATCTTAAATGTAGATAAAATAATTTATCTTTTTGGAGGAGATTTTAACACATCAACTGAAAGACACATGATGATATGTCCACGGTGGATAGAAGAGCAAAACTATTGATCGTGATATTGGCTAGAAAGTATTACATTTCAACACACATATATAATATTTTTATTTAAAACAAGTAATATCTTTTCAAGATAAACACTAATACATTTTCAGCATGATACATTTCAGCATCAACCATTTTCAGCATGATACATTTTCAAGTGATATAGGAATATGTAATATCTTTCAGCATACAAGGTCGGTGCAACTAGTATAAAAGAGACCTTATATTGGGATAAGATGGACTTTTACTAAAATGCCTCAGTAAAAATATATCAACCCTTATCGTGCATACTTAATAACTATTAAATGGGTCACTAAATAAATAAATATCTCACACTTATCTTAAATTTTGATGAATTATTCAGATTATCAAGATAACTCAAAAAAAAATTTCAAGAAAATAAACTCGTAAAATATTAGGATAGTTATCCACTATTCGTAACGGTAGTTTGGAAACAAATAATGAATTGTAGTTTGGTTTCTATTTGTACGTGTATTTACTATTTATAAAAGTTCTATAAATAGCCACGTTCGTAAGTCTTTAAATTCATCCAGAAGGATCTCAAACTTCTAACTTGTATTTACTTGTGAGCTAAGATATCAAGTCAACTTTTAAGTAGAAGTGAGAAAATTGACCCGGTTTGTTGGGTTCGTTCAGTCTGCCCGATATTTTAAATAAACTGAGAATTTTTTGTTTGAAGTGCCAATGGCACTATTTAGAATTTTTGGCAGTGTCAATGGCATTAATATGCCCGATTCAAAAATTATAGTGTATTATAGAGAGATGAGCCGAGCGTTATTTATTAATTTTTAGCCTAATAAATTTTGGACAGGCCCATTTCAATTCGGCATATGATATTAGTTTGATGGGCTAGGTTGGATTGGATTGAGATGTCCGAATTGTCACCTCGCTAGTTCTAAGAAAGTCCCAAACTTCTATGTTTACTTCACGATAGTGAAGTCTAGTAATATTTTAAGTACACTAATTCTCATGTACATTAGGTATACGGGTCTTAGATCTGTTAGCGGATACATGAAAATATATGACTGGTTATATTGAAAAATATATTTCTTTTGAAAAAGTAATATATTTCAATATAAACAATAATACATGTCCAACGTAATATCTTTATTAAGAATAAGTAATACTCCCTCGGTTCCATAATAATTGGCGTTTTAGCTAGTTTTCTTTTTTTCCAATTAATTGACGTTTTAGATACTTTTCACAAATTCTACCAATATTTTCTATGTGCTCAATCATTAAATATCTTTACTTTTTAACCTATCATATATTTGGTCAAATCTTTATCCCCTAATAGCTGAGGTATATTCATCAAGTTATTTAATTCTTAATTCTTCTCATTTATCCTAAAACGTCAATTATTATGAAACGAAGGGAGTATCTTTCAGCATAATTGCTAATGCATTTTCATGAAAAACTGCCGACAACTCAAACAGATCTAAGATCTATACCACTGATGTATACGAGAACTACTCTTTTAAGTGTGCTCTAGTTGCAGATTTTGTTGAATCTTCCCTATCGCAATACATACGTGGGATTTTATCTTCTTTTACAACAGTAATAAAGTGTAGTTTGGAATATTCAATTTTAAGCTTTCTATTGTAATATCTCAATAATACTTTAATCGTTGTTGACAGTAAACGATTTTAATCAAAACAAACAATGAAATACTCCCATACGCTCCAGAAAAAAAAATGTCGATTTAAAAAACATAAAATTGTTAAAAAAAGTGTTATTTTAGTAAAAATTATTTAAAAAAGTGTCATTTTAGCAAGAAAGTCATAATTCTTTCAATCTCACTCTAAACAACTTATTAATTTACTATATTTTATTATTGCACAAAATATATCCAAATTAAATAGATTGTATATAGGAATATATTTGTCATTTTTACGTATACTTAATTTTGTTAAAAAACAAAAAACAATTCTTTTTAATATACGTATCCGTTTCTACGTGTAAAATTGAACGGGACGGAGGGGTAGCATCTTTTGAACAATGCTATGTATGACTAAACAGTGAATTCAGCAACTAAGTAAAGATGTCGACTGAAACCAAATAAGATTTATTTGCTTTCTATCCAAGTTGATATTGTTATATGTCTGCCTATGGGGTGCTTCCCTTTTTCTTGCCAAGGGCCTAATGCCTTTTTTTTTTTCTTTTCTGGTACTGAAAAGCTCTGTTGTAAAAATCATCGACTAATTTCGATTAATCTCTGTATAAGCGTTAGATTCTCATTGACCGTTTACGTTTATTTTTCGATTTCTTCCTGCCTAACTACGTCTATGTTCCGATTAGTCCCGTTCAGAACCTGACTAGTTGTTAGGCCCCAATCCACCGTCTAACTAACACTAGCGACTTTTACAACATTGCTGAAAAGTTATATACCTCATAATTGTGGAATTGTGTGATATAAAGTCAGATTTATTTCTTAATCATAAAGTTCTTTTTTTTCTTCTCATCCCTTCCACTCCTTTTATTAGGATACTTCGTTTTTTGTCTGATTACAAAGTTCAAATTATGTAATTTGTTTGTTAGATTATTTTTCTTTTTCAAAAAGTAATTAGGATCAGAAAAGCAAATAGATTTGACATATCGAAAATCGATTGCATGGCACCAACCAAAAATCTAGGATGTGTTTATTTGAGATTTGTCGTAATATATTAAAGAAGATCTAATTTATTTTTTAATAAGTCTTGCGTGTGACGATTACACGTGTGACGAAATATATTTTTACAAAAAATAATGATACTTTTATAAGAAATAGTGATATTTTTACTGATAAATGTGATATTTTTGCTACAAAAAGTGATATTTTTCTTTTTGTTCAAAAAAAGTGATACTTTTACAGATAAACGTGAAACTTTTACCATAAAGAGTGATACTTTTTTCCCGTCACACTGTGTGACTGTCACATATAAGTTTTTGTCTTTATTTTTTCACACTTTACTTGCTTCAACGTTCCCTAACCTTAAACATACACCCCTAATGCTTATTATAATTTCCAATGTTTTTCACTGAAATAATACTCTCTTCATTCCATAAAAAGAGTCAAGTTTGACAAAAACAGTTCTTTTTCGAAAATCAATCTCATCTAATTCAAATAAATTTTCTGCAAATTAGTTACATATAATTGAATAAGTTAAATAAGAAAATACAATAACTTGTGTAAGTGCGTATCGATGGGCTTTGAAGATTTGCACCTTCTTAAAATTGGCCAAAAATAAAAAGTTGTACATTTTTCAAACATGACTCTTTTTATGGGACGAAAAGTGTAACACCCACTCATGCCTTGACGAAGAAGCAAAATTATGTAAAGAACCTATTTTAGTTATACGTTGATGTTTTCTCTCAAGGATCCCATTCTGTTGGTGAGTGTGTAGATATGGATGTCTCACTAATACACCCGATGAGTTAAGATAAGTATACCACAGTTTGACTGAAAGGCTTTAATCTTAGTTTGAAACTTCCTTTTCACAGAAATTAACAAGTGTTTTAAAATAGACAATGCCTACTCTTTGTTGTCAGAGGATGAAGTGTATATAGTGAATGCATCCTTACAACCAGTAGTAGATGCACTAGAGGCTGGACTCGAAACATCAGAATACTCTAAGTCAGAAGGAGCTTTAACATGGCTAACAACACAAGAAAAGTGCATAGCATGGTTGATATCATACTATGCATAAACATCTAGGTTTTCAAGCTCATGCACCAACTTTGTTATTTTTTCACTACTTTCAGTTCCTTGGCAATTTATGTAAATTATGTGTATGAATTGAGTAATGTTGTCAACAGAAAAGTTGTAGAACTTTGATTTATCTTTCCTATGGATCAAATTGTACCATGATCGGATATGTGTAGCGGGAGATATGATCAAAATACTAGAAGTGTGACCGGATGAACCCACATGTGTACTACTTTCACTTTCTTGGCCATTTGTGGACATTTTTTTTATGAATTGGGAAATGTTGTCAACATAAAAGTTGTAGCGCTTTAAGTCAGCTTTCCTATACCTCTAGTTTTACCATGATCGGATATGTGTAACCCGAGATAGGATCAAAATACTAGAGTTGTATTGGGGCGGATCCACAAGTGCACTACTTTCAGTTTCTTGGCGATTTGTGAACACCTTTGTATGAGTCGGGAAATATTGTCAACACAAAAGTTGTAGGTATCCGTCTTAGCTTTCTAAAGAACCAAGAATCGTCTAATTTCAATTTCTACGTTACACGAAAATAGCAGCAGAACACAATGCGCACCGTTCGGCCGAAGTTTCCCAAGTTTCGGCCGAGATATGTAAAGCAGCTTCGGCCCAAACTTCAGCCGAAACTTTTGAAGGATCTTCGGCCAGAAGTTCAGCCGAATCTTTTGAAACACCTTCGGCCAGAAGTTCAGCCGAGACTTTTGAAGCTTGTTCGGCCCATATTTCGGCCGAAGACTGTTATTGCATTCTTTTCTTTTTCTGATTGAATTCTTATGCTTATAACTTATAGCTTTTCTGAAGTTATTCTCGTCTTCCACCTTTTTATTATATAGAATAATATATTTTCAAAAATTTCAATTTACGTCACATACAAAAGGGAAGGGCCGGCATATTGTTAACTACTAACTAAGGTGCAAGCTTACAAAGAAACCATGAAACAAAATATTCATTGTTCAGAATATTGATCTTATGTACATTACTCCTACTCTTACATTGTTGAAAATTTGATCTTTGTTTCTTTCCATCTGTTGGCAAAAAAACCACGGAGACACTCAAGAACTCACTCAAGCAATTTGTCGACCAATTGATGTGCACAATCAACGACAAGCAAGAATTAAACGAAAAACTCAAGAACACAGAACAATGTACCTGGTTCAGAAAATATGCCTACATCCACGGGCCAGGGAGAGTAATCTACTAACTTGAGAATCGAAATTACAAGATACAAGATAAAAAACCGAGCTCAAAATCAACTATGGCTCTTTATCCCTTTTGATCTATCTCTAGAATGTAAAACCTCTCTCTCTAGGTAGTTATTCCAGAAATAACTCCAACTACAAGTTGTTCTAACTATCTAATACAAGAGAGAACGAAATAGGAGCTGAAATTGACTAAGAATCACACAAATGCCCTCTTAAGCTGTTAGATGAGCTGGCCAAACGACAACGGCAAAGACCTCAAAATGACAACGGTTCTGCAGCGGTTTTGACAGTTAAATCTGTTAAAACCGTTGTTAAAGACCCTATGACAGATTTGAATTATTTCTTCCACTTCCACCAGCTTATTTTAAGCTGACTATTTGACCTGCTTTTCAACCCGCTTCTAAGAAGTTGTTTGCTTATTGTGAAGACACAACATCCTAATTCAACACCATCCCCCTTTTTTTTAATTTCTTTCTCAAAAGTCAAAAAGCTTTGTTGACAATTCCTAACTTGTGGTCCGCTACATGCGTCTGGTCTTGAGGAAGTATATGCGGTCGAATCGGTTTTTGGTGGGGCAGTGGAGATGATTAATTTGAGCAGAAACCAGTTTCAAGGCCATATTTCACAGGTAAACTTTAGCTCCTCTTTCGATTGGTCGAAATTGCTTTACCTGGACATATCAGAAAATCAGTTTAGTGGAGAGTTTTCTACTGATTTTAGCCGTGCTGTGAATCTAAAACACCTTAATCTTGCACACAACAGGTCTTGTAACCAACAATGCTTGCACACAACAGGTTTTGCAAAAAATTTAACCATCCTGTGAATCTTAAACACCTTAATATTGCTTTCTGCATTCCTAGCTCTTGTTTCCTTTCATGGTATCAGAGCGGGTCGAAAAACCTGACTCATATATCCAAGCACCCTTTTGGCAAGTGGGCATCTGCAGTTGCTGGAAGATTGCAGGCTGGAGGCCTCTCTTGCAAGGTTCAATCTTCGCTTACACAATCGTTATTCAAAATCTTATATATTGTTTGTTAAAGTCGAGAGCTCTTGAGCACAAGATTGTATTCTTGACTCTGGTTCTATGCTGCTCTATAATGTAAATTGGGTTTTCAGTATAGTATAATAAGTGCATACGGAATCTTTAGAGGACTGGAATTCTTCCCTCCTGTTTTTTCCTATTTGTGAACTATGCTTTTCCTATTTTCTTGAGGATGTGTAATTTTTTATTGAGCAAGTGGTAATGGAGTTGGAATCTTTGAACTGCATACTAATACCTAATGTAACTTGATTTTTTCTGTTTATGAAATGGAGCACATGATAATCATCGATCCGTATAAAGATTAAATTCTCTCCTGAGAAAGAGTTTTTGTTGGGAAACATGCTCTTGAAAAAGATGCATTTTTCAGAATCAAATGCTTGAAAAGCTTATATAAAAAGCTTGAAATTGAGCTTATTGAGGAAGCTGCTGTCAAGAGTAGGGACCATTTATCATAGGAAGAGGCTGAGGAGCTTGCATGTCAAGAAAAAGTGCAGCTGGACAATCTCCATCAGAGAGGAACCAGAAAGATTTGCGAACTCTATCGCTTAAGAAGAAAGAAGAAAATGTTAATAGTGCTTTGGTTTATTCTAAACTTCAGTTCAAGCTCCGATAACTGCTGCACCAGAAAATTAATTGCCTCTGGAGAATGAAAGCTTTTCTTGCAGAGCTAGTCGAGCCATTCTCGAAGCTTGAAACTTTTTATCAAGGATTGATTGCATCAGTTGGGCGTGTTTCACATAGCTCAATTAAGAATAGAAGTTAGTTGGCTCATGCATACGGCTATATAAATGTGTTTGTATCTTCATCTTCAACACATTTTACCTTTATATCAAATTCAATCTCTGAATCTTTAAGATATGCAATTAGGATGAGAAACTATGCTCCCTTGACTATTGGAAATTCCATTTACAAATAGGTGATAAAGTAATTTTTAACACTAGAAAATGTGCTTTGTACGTGAAAATAGGGAAAGTCCCTTAACCTGTATTGTTGTTCGAAGTAAATTATATATCCAGAAGTTCTTTATAGGATTATTATAATCTGTGTATGAGGATTCAGGAGTCTGGAATGGATAAACAGTTTTCCTGTGTTGATGCAAATCCAGATTTACTTATAATCCATGTAGTTATTGTAGTCTTCCTGCGATAATGCTTAAGCCTATCGTGGTGATGAGCCATTGTTGGTGGTATGAGGAATATAACATAGATAGGCGCCCGTGATTTGTTAATTCAAATGCATATATACATAATTATTTGTCCTTTTCTTCTCAAGCTGCTTCAAGTCTATTCTGATAGGATCTGGTAAATGAAACTCATGCTTCCTTTTCTAATAATCTTTGAATTTCTGAAAGAGGAGGCTGCGAAAATTTCAGAAATTCAACTCTGACTCATGGGGAGAAGAATAAGATTAGTGCTGCAAAATTTGAGTATGCGAGAGGATAGACTGACCTATATAAACATCACTGTATTTGCTGATTTGGTTAGAGTATTTGACTGTAATTTGTAGGATTCTTGCAAATAGATAATCTGCAGAAAAAAAAATCATTGCACGAGTGAACTAGAAAGGAAAGTGCAGACTCTGCAGACTGAGCAACCACTCTATCTGCTCGGATCATAATATTGCAGGTTTCTGTGAACAAAAACTATGTGCAGATTATGTGGAGTGTAGCAAAAAATTAGTATGTATTGTTTGGTCTGAATGCAGAGAGATTCAAGTGGATTGAGGAACAAGGAACTTAAACTAAAGCTACAGGCTATGGAGCAGCAGGCACACCTCAGAGACGGTAAGTTTTTACTTCTATATTAGTTGAGTGAGTTCTAGTGTCTCTAATGTTCGCATTACTTTGTGCAACCAATAATTTCAATAACGACATGGCTATGGTGTGTGTGTTCAGCTCTGAGTGAAGCACTGAGGAATGAACTGCATCATAAGAAATATTTTATTTTTGCACAACGAGAACCATAAAACTTGATGAATCTATGCATGAGAAAAATGTGAATAAGACTGAATATGCAACTATCGTGCTTGAGTAAGATAAGAAAGCAATATTATTGGAGCAATATGGTATACATTCAACTCATGCTTATAGAGCATGTAAAAGAGACAGTAGCAACCCTGACAACATAAAGAACGATTGGAGAGTTCATTTGCTTAAGTTGATCTTGCCTAACACAACTAGTATATTCTGGATTTATGGTAATATTACCTTCTTCAGAGGTGGTTGCTTCAAATTGTGCTGCTGCTGGATTCTTACCGGTCGAAAAACCTTCACGTGTCATATCCCTTATTTGCTGCAAGGATATTCTGTTAATTGTTCTCACTGAGCTTTATCGTAACAAGCTGGTTTAGGGGCTGCAAGATCTGTGGTTGAGCTTTGGTTCGTGGTCGTTGCTTAAAGGGGAAATGGCAAAGAGTTTAGGTTAGTGATCATAAATTGAAATTGAACCTAGTTGAACTTGGATAAAGAAAACCTGCAAAATGTGAGCAGATAAAAGTTTAAATAATAAGTGGTCTTATAAAGAACTGGGAATATGTGTGCAAGTGCAATACTTTCACTTTCTTGGCAATTTTTGACAATTTTTTGCATGAGTTAGGAAATGTTGTCAAAAGAAAAGTAGTAGCCCTTTGAGTTAGCTTTCCTATGCCTCTGATTTAACCATGATCGGATATGTGTAGGGCGAGATATGATAAAAAAACTAGAGGTGTGTCGGGATGCACCCACAAGTGCACTACTTTCATTTCCTTGGCCATTTGTGGAAATAATTTGTAAAAATTGGGAATTGTTTTCAACATCAAAGTTGTAGCTATCTGTCTTAACTTTTCAACAAACCAAGAATCGCGTAATTTCAATTTGTACATGACAAATTATGATCATTCAAAGTTGTAGGTGAACATTTTAAAAATGTTCGCTCAGTACTGAGCGAACAATTCACAATGTTCTCTCGTTACTGAGCGAACGTTTTCACAAATGTTCGCTCAATTTTGAGCGAACTTGTTCACAAATGTTCGCTCAGTACTGAGCGAACATCTTCAACAATGTTCGGTCAGTACTGAGCGAACATCTCTCGGCTCCTTTTTTTTTTTGGCTTTTTTTGCTTACTTCACTTAATTTTTTACTTTTTACCTTCCATTTATGAGTTTATCTTGAATAAGTTCTAGTCAACCCGAACACAAGTTGATCTTGAGTAGTTTAATATTTTTAAACTTGTGCTAACAAAATTTATTTATTGAGCTCGAGAAAGCTTTTAATTTTATCAAAGGTACAAGTATGTGCTTTATATGACGAACGAAGTCCAAACAAACTCTTTGCCAACGTTCTCGAATTGAGTCATTTTAACTGGAAGTTTAAAAAATACCATTTTCAATAGCAGTTATTGAAATCACGGTAAGATATTAAAATTTCTTGCCATATCAGGAGTTCAATATTCTTTCCTCGAATTTCTTTAGGTTAAAAATCATTTTGTTTTGTGTCGTCGAACTAAAAGAAACAACGAAGTTAACCACTGTAGCTTAATCACATTAAATTAAAACTAAGGATACACAACTCGCTAGATTGGTTAGCTTCAGACTGGACTTACGTACGAAGTTAACCACTGTAGCTTAATTCAAATGCATGTTTACATACAACACACGTAAGTATTTGTATTTATCTTCTCAAACTGCTTCATGTCTATTCTGATAGGATATGGTAAATGAAATTCATGCTTCGTTTTGGTGAATTGCAGAAAGAGGAGGCTGCACGAATTGCAGAAAATACAACTCTGACTCATGGTGAGAAGAATAAGATTAATGCTGATGGCTCCCATTGTCGTGGTATTAGAGCGTCGTTTAAATTCTACTTCTCGGAAAACTGAAACATCTCATGAAGTTTGGTATCTTGAGGAGTATAAGGAACAAATAAAATAAGCTGTTTCAAAATTTAAGACTCCCCTGCATCTATCTCAGCAATAAAGGAGGTTTGGCGACCATTTGAGGCCATTCTGTTTCCTTGGCATCTTATCAAGGGCAAGTCCTCCATTTCATTTGGGGAAGTTGCACCACAGTTGGCTTCAATGTTGTCTTGTACGGTATCTGAATCAGAGGGCATCTGAGACAGCTTTCACCAGGAAATTTGAAGTGATGCTAACCTGCCTGGACAGAGAATGGATGAGGGGCAAGATATTAGTAAATTTTGTTCTTCGGACTTGGCAAAGATGGCTAAACCACCTACAAACGGGGATGGTGAACCTGAGGTTGTTGACGAAATTGACAAAACCCGGAAATCAAATGACCATCTGATTGCATACACATCTTCTAGGAAGAACAGTGCTCGTGTGACGAATACTGAATTAAGAAACTGTAGGATGTTTGCCCAAAAACACTCAAGAGTCAGATTTGAAGTCCTTGCAGATTGCTAGAAGAAGAAGGAGCTTATTCTCCAAAGAACCCGGTGTGCTCGACCCAATTTCAGGTAAAGGGAAACAGATGGGGAGAGAAGGAAGTGGTCAAGGGAAAAGAAATGTTATCGGGGACAAGACAGGTCATAAATCAGTGCAGAAGAGCTGCGCTCCAACTCGTCACATCACTTTGAAGATTAAAATCGGCAATCAAGGATGCGGTGTGGTGCGGTTAATGTCAGTGAAAAAGTTAATGCTTCAGGGGAGAGCATTCATGGTCTATGTGACGTTATGGAAAGTAAATAAGGTAACTGGTGCTGAAATCGAACGTAATGCTAAAGCACTTGCTGAACTTGAACCAAGGAAGAAAATGGTTGACATCTCTAAACGTGGTGATGCTTTAGAAATTTCAACTGCAAACCTACTTACGAGTACGTACAGCGGTGTTTCGGGCTTTTCAAGGATGACCAACTCAAGAACCCCTCCTACTACCTTAGAAAAAGCTTATATTGGTTCTGAAGGGAATCCTTCTGGGTTTGCTGATGGCACTGAGTCCTCAAACCCACAGTCCTACGACTCATTACTTCCTTGTAGCAATGGGCAAAAAATCCCCGAAATA
Organism: Ajuga chamaepitys; assembly: GCA_958295605.1. NCBI lineage: Eukaryota > Viridiplantae > Streptophyta > Magnoliopsida > Lamiales > Lamiaceae > Ajuga > Ajuga chamaepitys. Next base: position 491,810 of record OY282499.1, on the reverse strand, counting down.
TTCTGGTACAGAGGGACGGCACAAGAGCAGATCTGGAGTCTTGGATTTACCCAGCAATGGAGGCAAATAAAGATAAAAATGACTCTGTAGCCAAGCATCAAATTTATGAGGATGATACTAGTGGCCTAACATCACAGGATAGTGGACCCACAAGTACACTACTTTCACTTCCTTGGCGATTTGTGAACGTTTTTTGCATGAATTGGGAAATGTTGTCAATGGAAAAGTTGTAGCCCTTTAATTCAGCTTTCCTATGCCTCTAATTTCACCGTGATCCGACATGTGTAGCCCGAGATATGATAAACATACTCGAGGTATGTCGGAACGGATCCACATGTGCACTAGTTTCACTTCCGTGGCGATTTGTATCAATTTTTTGTATGAATTGGGAAATGTTGTGAACGTAAAAGTTGTAGGTATCCGTCTTAGCTTTGCAAAGAACCAAGAATCGCCTAATTTCAATTTCTACATTACACGAAAGTAGCAGCCGAACACTATGCGTAGTTTCGGCCTAAATTTCCCAGGTTTCGGCCGAAACATGTAAAGGAGTTTCGGCCGAAGTTTCAGCCGAGGCTTGTGAAGGAGATTCGGCCGAAGTTTCAGCCGAGTCTTGTGAAGGAGTTTCGGCCGAAGTTTCAGCCGAGGATTGTGAAGGAGTTTCGGCCGAATGTTCAGCCGAAGTTTGCTATTGCATTCTTTTCTTTTTCTGACTCAATTCTTATTATGCTTATACCTTGTGTGTTGTGGATATCTCTCATTCAAGATGTTACATTTGACAAGTTACTTCTCTTGGTAGACGAACCACCATCACGAAAGGGGCTTTCCAAGATCGGATTACATGATCACCATATAAATGTTATGAAATATTTATGGTACAAGGAAATAACCTTCAATCTCTGCTAGATTAAGAGAAGAACTTAATGATCTCAACTGCATTCGTCCACCCTCACCGAGACCTTATTCTGCACATCAGGAAGATCAATTAGCAATATGATAGTTCTAGTCGATGGATTGGTTGATATAACATGCTAAAAACTCCAATGCATGCTGGAATGAAGAGTAGAATACTATCTGAACTATTTACATGCTCTTCCCAGCTGTATAACGTCATGGTTTTCTGCTTCTTGGTGCAAAGGATTTCGCTCCACAAGAATCTGAACCTTGAAACTCCGGGGAAGAAGAAGGTTTTGGTTCATAGTTAAAAGAAGCAAGCGACATCACAACATCTGTCACAAATATCATTATACTGCAAGTACCACAGAATCAGAATAAATCAACACAGCCCAGTAGAATGGAAAAAGCAACAGCAAAGTCGATCCCTAATATAAGAGAAACAACCAGAGAACCAGACAGTGGGCGTCTAACACTTTCCTTAATATACGAAACAGAAATTTTACGAATAACCAGAAAGATTACAGTAGGCGTCTAACACTATGATTCAGAAATTTTTTACAGTTAATTCCTTTCCTCACAATCTGCACCAGAAATAGTAATCTGCCTATGACAAACATGTACACACACTCTCTTATAATGTGAGGAGAGATGCCATACATTCACAAGCACTTGCCATCTATTATCATTGTTCAAATGACAACCCAAAACCATTTTACAACTCTTTGAAATTAGAAAAAGAAATAAAAATCAAACTCCTTCATGTGTATAGAGTGGATGCTTTATTCAACCTGTGAGGGAAGGGTGAAAAGAACCTCCATCGGGGAGTTCAGTTCACAACCATATACTACTTTACAGACGAGATAATTTTTCATGCAGCCAGTTGTCCAACATGATACATAGGCTTCTCACAACTACAACTACTGATGATAATAATCAAATTAACAGTGGATTATAATTAACATGCAACATCAGTTAGATTACCTAACAACTTTGAATATCAACCCTTTGAAGTCATTTATCAAGAAACAAATACCTTCAGAAGTTCCAAGATGAACTCAACAGCTTCTCTAGGGCTTTTCTTGTCTGAAGATCTGACCATAGCTACAGCATGTGGTATTGCCTGAAAAAAAGTAATTAAATTTGAATCATTCAAGTAATAACCAAAAAATATGTCCATCAGCACACAAAACAATTTATTGTTTTCTTCATGCATTATTATTAGTGTAAGTGTCCCTTTAGTTTAAAAGATAGAACCCTGAGAAGAGACAATATAGGTTTGGTAAGGAGTGAGCACTATGGTAACAGGCAGAGCCAGATTTGACAGCTAAAACCAAAGAACTCCAATCTTGCTCGTGAAATCTTGCAAGTGCTCACAAATAAAAGTATGTGCGTGTTGAGGAAGGGAGCGGGACTAGCAAGTTCCTTTCAGTTGGATATGATGAACCACTTTGGACAAGCACATATCAGAAAATAAGATATAACTATTTTAATATTCTTTCCCTTCTTGTAGTGGGGTTGAGGAAGGGGACTATCTTTACCGAATGGAGGGAGTAAAAAAGAAAAAAACGAGTCAACCCTAAAATTGGCAAAGGTACCGAACTTTGTTCAAGAGCTCCACATTCATAAACCAATTAAGGAGATTTAATTGCAGTTTAAACTAATCCTTTATACGTTTGCAGTGCAAAGTAAAAGCCTTCACTGGGGTTTTTGATGCAAGAACATCATATCTACCCCCATTAAAGGAAGAATAGATATGCACATTGGAAAGCAATTCTACAAAACACTCCATCTTAAAAATGAAACAAATCAAACAACCGACATCTGCTTGTTGAGGCTCTTGCTTTACGAAAAGACTCAGGACCCATATGCTTTTCCAACATTTGAAGGACAGCAACCTATAATAGAAGATATTGTTGAAAGTAAAAAAATTGAAGCTCCTACTGTAAACCAACTGAAACAAAGCAAGATGAAACAAACCAAATTGGATGTGTTGAGTATATTTGTATATGACTAACTCCTCAAAAGTATCAGCTGAAATAAGGGAAACAAAGCTTGGAAATTGGATCAAGACAACAGACACAGCAGTCAAAATTCTGGTAAAACGGATAAAACCGTTGTGGAAGGATGTGAAAATCGTTGTTAAAGAGCATGTGCAGTTTCCAGTTTTTCTTTCTGTTTTGAGTAGTCTGGAGTTGATAGATAATCATTCTCACTGTAACACATTTTAAAGTGTAACTATTACCACTGTGTTATTTCAGTTTTCTTAAACCATTTTTGTTTGTTCGTAGGTGCTAGCAGCCAGCAGAAATAAAATATCTACATTAAAAGGCTCCCCACACTTACCAGCACTTGAGGTCAGTTCCGCTTGTGTCTATGTGCGTTTGTAAGAAAATTCCTTGTCATGTGCACAGAATGGCGTATCTTCTTCACCACACGGTCAATCAATCAAAGAAGCATCAAATTTAGTTTCTAAGGATATTCCTCTGTAGCAGCATGTAATTTTTTAAAAGAAAATGGTATGTATCTGTGTTTGCAAACAAGATCACATTACAAAGTTGATCCTTAGATTAGTTGAAGATAATTCCCTTAAAGATCCTCAAACGGCCAGTGATGACAAAAATCTTCAAAAGTTCTGATGCCTGCTGCACCAGAAAACTAATCGCCTCTTGAGAATGACAGCTTTTCTTGCAGAGCTAGTCGAGCCATTCTCAAAGCTTGAAACTGTTGGTCAAGCATTGATGTAGCTCGGGAAATTAAGGTCTGTCATGTTCCTTCTTTTTCTTTTACTACAGCATCTTTATCTTGCTGGAATCAGATCACATCCTTGAAGAGCCTTCCTGAGCTACCCAACTTGGAGGTGAATCTCTAGAAATTGTTCCACTTTGTTGCATTCTCTTACTTTCCATACATGACGATAAAACACAAAAACATAGTCCTCTATGATTTGCAGTTTCTCTCTGTTGCTCAGAATAAGTTAAAAGTCTTTCAATGGCTAGCAAGCCCAAGTGACAATTTTATCGGCATCAAATTTGAACATTATCTGTGACAACCTTAACAGAGGCAATATAGCTGCAAGATAATGAACACAGCTAACATTACATGTCAGATTTCAATAAATGAGCTAATACTTCTTCTTGCGAATGTAACCAATCCGACCAATAATAGTTACTCTCAGAGTCGCATGTTGTTTAGGATTTTCAAAGAGCACAGATGTAAATGCAAAAACTTTGAGATTTATCCTTGCTAACATCTCAGTAGGGCCTCGACATCCATTTCGTTTAATGTTCGAAAGATCATTCTTCTTCACCTATCTCTTATGATTGACAGAGACATTGACTTACTGATAAGAAAGATGCCATATAATGGTCCAGGAAAAAAACAAAAAAAAGCTGTCATCTTGAGCAAAATTATCCACTACCGTTTACCTTGTGTTACTGTCTTATATCGCTTCAGTATGATAGTAAAAGCGGAGAAAAATGGTAGGAGAGCAAAGACTGTGTAATAGGGAATCATCAGCGTAAATATACAAGTATATTTTCATGTACAAGTGTAGACTAACCTGACACACAAAAAAAAAAAAAAAAAAAATTCAGCGGTTGAGAACGCTGGGAGAAGATTGGTTTCATCGTTTAAACGATTGGCCTGATTTAAGAGAAAGAATTCTGTATTTATTAGTGAACTTAACTTGTTTATTATTATTATTTCGAGTATTTAACATATGAGGGCAATTCTGAAACCAGGGGACCACCATGGTTGAGGAAGCTGCCTTTCGAATGTGGTTGCACTTTTGTTTTCCATGAGTATACATTAATCATAAGCGAGAGGTACATTTAATATTTTAATTAGTTGATCCGGTAATTGCTTTGTCATATGATTAATCAGTCTAGCATGAGAAGATAGTAGTGGTTGAGCTACTTTCATCTAAATTTTCTGTTAGTACATAGCTATGGTGGCTTAATTAGGTAATCAGAGTAAACTAGAAACCCTACCAAACCCGCTTATATACTTGCTAATTACAGGTCATCTAACTAAAAAATTCTCTGTTTCAGTGTTAGCACCTGAAAATTCACCTTTAGGTATAAAGGAGCTCGATTTATTTTTAATTTTATCTGAAGATCATATGAAAAAAACTAGAGAGCAAAAACTATATACATACAATAACGATTTTTCAGTTTGCAAATATAGGAAACTGAATCTGAAATCTAACAGGAAAGTTGACAGCTAATAGTTTTGAACTGAAACTGGATCTGAAACCTGATAGTCTTGTATATCTGCATGGTGCTTCCGACCAATTCATCGTTCAAAGGTACATAGTTTGGCTTCCCTTGAGTGGTACCAGAACTGCAACACATGAATTCACGCACTTGATGCTAGCTGCCATTGTGCTTGAGTGGTTTTTGAGAAGATATGTCCAGTTGCCATTGTGCGTCAGATTGAACCCTGCTCATGCACACAAATAAGAACCCCAGAAGAAAAATTCCCTATTATAGAACCATTTTACTGAAATCTTCTGGCTGATCCTAGAAAAACTAGTTCTAAGATCTTTATGAACATCTCAGCTCATTGGGAAGAAAGGGGCAAGATGGTGTGAGCGAGATGATCTCACTAAATGATTGGTTTTGCCTCCTGAATAGCTTTACTTAGGATTTTTAAAATCAACACGGTTCATTTTGTAAACCTCCGGCTCAATGAGCATCAGCTGCTATACTTTGCCTCGACTGTGACTAGCTTTTATTGATCTGTTTCCCGTTTCTATGATTTGCTGTTCTATTAGTAAGTATTATTGCACGTTTACTATTATGCACTTCCAGGGCAATAATATAGTCGACATATTTTTGTGCCTTCACTGAGAAGAAAGGCATGTTCCTCTATAGCAGCATGTAATTTAGTTTAAAAAAAGAATTGGTATCTGTCATTGCAGCTAAACAAGGAGTGGTTCTTTCCTGCTGTGGTTTCTCTCAAAAAGGTAGATGGCAATCCAAATTCCGCATAGAAAGTATCTGTACCAATGATAGAGCAAAGGAGTAGCTAGTGAATGTTTCAGCCTTATAAAGTGCCAATATTATACCAATTCAATAACTCGAGTTTGCCAATGATCTGCATTTATGCATGCATTTACCTCCTAGTAGACTCAGTGTGCTGTGTAACCTTTGCAAAAAATCTTGGCAGGAGGAAATTACTTGTGGGTAAAGAGTTGATAAGTGAAGTAAGTGAAAAAAAAAAGGAACGTTCGGTGGGTACATAAGAGTGTGCAGATGGACTATGTTCATGCTCAAAGCAAGTTCAGAAACAGACAATAGATTGAACTTGAAGCTGGGAACAAAAAATACCTCTATAAGAATAAGCTGATCATTAAGCACCACTTGTCCTGAGTGAGTTACTTCCTTTTGTGTGCCATCTGGAAGAGTGATAAAGGCTGGATACTCAATTGGGACCATGCCTGTCATCAGAGAAGCATCTGTGCATATATGCTTGCTACAACCTGTATCTATGATCCATGAGCCAGCAGTAAGATCAGCAAGAGTTGTAAACGCAAAGTGTGAAGTATTGATGTTGGTAACATCTGCCAAGTTTTTGTTAAAAGTATCAGTGTGTTGAGCAGAAACGTTCAATAGGATAATATTCACATCCACATCCAGAAACGTTCATTCCCAACTGGGGGTTATCTATGTGATGTTCTTTCTAGCATTATATTATTTTCTTATTTTTTTTTTGTTCTACTAGTGTATATAGGTTTCGGGTCACAGGACGGTTGTTTTGCTATATTATCCTTCCAGAGTTTGCAGCCTAGAACAAGCAAGAACAATTGCTAGCCGCGTGGCTATTGTCTTCTCTAACAGAAAATGCGTTGGTGACTACTGTTGGATTGACTCATGCTCAACAACTCTGGGAAACCTTATAGGTAAATTTCTCTAGCAAACTAGAGCTAAGATCATGCAATACAAGTTCCAGCTCCAGGGAATCCAGAAAGGAAACTCCGACAGGACCTGTTGCGATCTTCTTGCTGCAGCAGGATACGGTTAAGGTAGGGAGCTTTCGAGCTCAATTTCATATAACTTTTAAAAAATGTTTAAAAATGAAGGTTAGTGCCTTATTTGTACCTAGTCAACTCATAACCGTCCCTAATGTCACCTTCTTGTAGTAGTAAAGATACGTGTACAAGGTAGTTAGCGATCATATAAAGCATGCACATGCATGTAGCTAAGCTCATGTGCTCTGTGTGTGCTTAATATTTCTATGTGGGAGGGAGAGACCGAAACGAATTACCATGGAAACTTTTCTAGTCAGAGTAAGTGATTCTTCATGAAAATTTTCTGTATGTCTGCCAACCTCTGCTGTTTAGATCAAGTGATGTCTAGGTCATGGGATTTGGTGGTGACTCTGTACTTTCATGATGCAGTTCTCTTATGTACCCTAGAGCAATCACGTGTCTTTTAGTTTTACTCATGGAAATTATTAGAACCTGCAAAATACACTTGTGTCTTTAAATCTCTTGAAAATTGTAAATCGAAGTTATTTCTGGCTTCATCATGTCCAACACAAGATTACTTTGTTGTCTCTAAAGTATTTGCAATTACTGGGCAGGGTTGGGAGGAGACTGTAGTCAAGGAGCAAGAACATTCTGGTGAAAGTCAATCTGATATGAAGATTTCTCTTCCTTCTTGTACGTGACATAATTTTTCTTATGCGCGTGAAGAGATTCATCGTGTTGGTGGCCATGTACTTAATAAACCAATTCTGCAGAACTTTGCAACAAACAGGATGTGAGTGGTGCGGGGATAGTGGCGATTTAACTAGTGATTTCCCTACGTGAGAAATTAACAAACCTGCACCCTGTCTGTGCCATGCTATTCAGATGCTATATTTAGATTTCTGAGGTCGTAAGTGACATGATTGGTGGCACCAAAGTCAGGATACCAGCTCAAATCGTGTGCTGCTTCATTGTTTCCAAGGCTGGAACAATTTTTCTGAGCTATGGGGGCTAGATACCTCTGGATAGTTTTTTTTTGGAACTTGATAGTTTTGATACCCATTTTGTGGCACAAAATCTTCATCATTTTTGTAAAAGCATTTGTCTGTTGTGTGATTGTTTCAGCTGTGAATTTGGCATCTAGGTCTTGAGCCATATCGATCACCTCTTCCTCTTAATCCAGAACCTCTAGCTCTTCCACCTCGTCCAGTAGAACACCACTGTGCTGTTCAACTTTATCCTTGCCTGTTTCCATAAATTGCTAATAGATATACATGCTACAAGAAGAGGGTACATAAGAGCGTGCATGTTGCATCTCATTTGTCATGCATATATTCAAATTAACTCAATCACAGTTAAGAACTTTGGGATCTTTCAAAAAATAAAAAATACGGTAGGACAAACTCATAAATAGAAGGTAAAAAGGAAAATGATAAACTCATTGGTCATGCATATGTTCAAATTAACACAATCATAGTTAATAACTTTAGGATCTTCGAAAAGCTTGTTGCTTGAATAAATCATTGGTATATGGTGCTTATAATTCTCCGTGTATTTTGCCTCAGTGAAATTAAACATAGTTATCATTTTCTTTTCCAAGATAGTGCATGATTATGCCGAGATTGCAGTGAAACAAAAGAAAAACGATAATATATGTTGTTTCTGTTATCAGTTCTCTAATTACAAAAAAAATAAATTTACGTAATTACCTTTGGGTGCTAAATTTCACTTGCAGGCCGTTTTTGTGATGTGTGTTGTTGCTGCAATAGAACCCTGCCAAAGGTAAAAAAGAGAAACAAAAATAGCTACTTCTGTATATTCCAAAATCCCTGCGTTTATCTGAAAATTTGATCCTTATTGAGGGAATTGGTTGCTGCCATGCTTGACAGGTTATCTTCGGAACTAAGCTACACTCGTAGGACAAAGGTGGTAAGTGTTTCCTGAAATAATGTTAAAAAGAAGCTAGGCAGCGTCTCAATCTTCATATGATTTCTTTTTTGTATATGTATTCCAGTACATTGAGGAGCTCATTGGACCAATTATTTTTTGTTGGGTTGCATATGGAACCAGTGAACTTCATGCAGTATTGTTGTCAGTGGCTCCTGCCTCTCTTTATCTTGCAAGAGGAGACTTCCAACATGAGCTTATGATGTTTCCGTTCCTCCCTCATAGAATGCATTTGGTCTGCGTAGCTGGCTGTTTTTCTCGGTAGTTTATCAAACCCAATGAATTCAGTTGCATTTTTAGTTAGCAACCATCAATTATCGAATGAATTTGCTTTGGGGAAGTTGGTGCCTGCGTTATTCTCGTTTAATGTTGTCATGAAAAAGTCACACAAGTTATAAGCATAAGAATTCAATCAGAAAAAAAGAAAAGAATTCAATTAGAGTGTTCGGCTGAAAATTGGGCCGAACACTCTTATAGGAGCTTCGGCTGAAACTTCGGCCGAAACCTCTTGAAAAGCTTCGGCTGAAACATCGGCCGAAGACTTTTGAGAAAATTCGGCTGAAAGTTGGGAGTTTTCGGCCGAACAATGCCCATAGTGTTCGACTGCTACTTTCGTGTAATGTAGAAACTAAAATCAGGCGACACTTGATTCTTTGGAAAGCTAAGACGGATACCTACAACTTTAACGTTCACAAAATTTCCCAATTCACACAAAAAAGGTTACACAAATCGCCACGGAAGTGAAACTAGTGCACTCGTGGGTCCGCCCCGACAAACCTCTAGTATTTTGATCATATCTCGGGCTACACATATCAGATCGTGGTGAAACTAGAGGCATGGGAAAGCCGACTTAAAGGGCTACAACTTCTCTTTTGACAATATTTCCCAATTCAAACAAAAAATCGGCACAATAGAAGTATTCATTAGATTGGCTCTCTTTCAAGCACTTGAGAACCATTAGGAAAACTGCACATTGTCAAAGAATCCATTTCCTTAGGATTGATGGTAATTCAATACTAAAGTGAGGCATTTGAGATTATGCTAAAAACACAGTAAGTTTGTTCCGCCAAAATAGAAGCCGAACACGTTAAACTCTGCTGTGAACTTCAAAACCGAAGAAATAGTTACTGAACCAAGATTTTTAAGAGAAAATTCGGCTTTTCCTCCACTTATGCTTGCTTCTTGTGCTCAACAGAATTTTCCCCCCAGTTCTTTGCCACATATAATTTTGAAGGAACTAGCTTTGAAGCAAATACGTTTTATGAGATAGATTTGTACCCCTCTTTCTGTAATACAGTTTCGCCATCTTCGCAAAGGATAAATCGTTGCCTAACGAAGTTTCACAGAGGAATAACTATGTACGTATGAGTGATTCAGAAGCACGATCACTGGAACAGGCAGAAAAGGGAAGGGGAACTTGGTTTTGGAAGATGTGGTATCCGTTCTGATGCTGCATCTCAGAAAGCATTTGAAGGAGAATCTGTTTCATAAGCAAAGAAACACTGGCGCTCGGGGAAAAGGGAGGCGCTGACTCAGCTAAAAAGGGTAAACCACTGTCTGTGGAAAGGGGATGGTAGTGATTCTGAAGCACAATCACCGGATCGGGCAGAAAGGGGAACTTGGTTATTGTGATACATGTTGATAGTGCTTCTGTGAAGGAGAGCCTATTTCTGAAGAAAATAATGGTGATTGTTGTGCAAGAGATTCAGAACCACAATTACTGAGGATCATGGGTCCTCTTTGAGGGGAGAAGATAGTAAAAAGAGTGGACGTTCCAAACATGCTTCTGATAAAGATGTCCCTAGATCTGCTAGAGAAGATCATGGCAAAGTAATACGGCTTCCTTTGTTACTGTTCTGTTTGTCTCAGTGTCTTTTCTCGATCGATTTTATTCTCTTGTTCACATTATAGGTGAAGGTGACAATTACTTCACAGAAGTCAATAATAAAATCAACAAAAACTGACAGGAAGAAACCCCAAGAACGAGTAACAAGAGAAAATAAACTCCTGGCAAAGATAAAGTACATACTGTGATATTCTCATTTACCTTATGTTGCTGATATTGAGAGACTGGAAGAAGAGTGTGCAGCATGCTTGCCGTCAAGGGTAGGGACCAGTAAATAAGTTTCGCATCTCTTGAGAATGAAAGAAATTCTGGCAGCTTTAGTCGAGCCGTTCTCTAAACTTGAAACTGTTGATCAAGCATTGATGTCATCAGTTGGCATGTTTCACACAGGGCAGTTAAGAATAGAAGTTAGTCAGCTTAAGAAGTTATGCATGAGATTAGCTCATGCATACGGATTTTATCTCAACTCTTGTATCTTCATCTTCAACAGATTTTATCTTTCTATGAAATTCAATCCCTGAATCTTTATAAGATAGGCTATTAGGATGATAAACTATACTCCCTTGGAAATTCCATTTACAAATAGGTGATAAAGTAATTTTTAACACCTGAAAAATGTGCTTCGGTAAGTGAAAACAGGGAATCTCCTAAAAATTTAACATGTAGTTTATTCAGTCTTCCTGCGATAAGGTTTCAGCCTATCGTCGTGATGAGCCATTATTGGGGGTATGAGGAATATAACGTAGATAGGCACCCATTATTTGTTATTTCAAATGCATATTTACATACAACACACATAATTATTTCTATTTTCTTCTCAAACTGCTACAGTTCTACTCTGATAGGATCTGGTAAACGAAATTCATGCTTCTTTGCCTAATACTGTGTTAACTGCAGAAAGAGGAGGCTGCACGAATTGCAGAAAATGCACCTCCGACTCATGGTGAAAAGAATAAGATTATTGCTGCAAAGTACTCAGTTATGATGGCTCCCGCTGTTGTGGTATTTTAAATTCTACTTCTTGGAAATCTGAGAATGAACAAATAATCAGTTGTTTCAAAATTTAAGACTCTCCCAGTGTTGTGGGAATCAAATCAAGAACATAAAATATCAACTCAAAAGAAATGAAATGCAAAACTGTAAAGCTATCACACCAAAGAATTACGTGGTTCGACCTTATGGTCTACATCCACGGAGCAGAACGAACACCATCTTCACTATGATCGAAAATAGTACATGATTACAAGAGAAATGCAATCAAAACCATGAGATAACCAACCCAAGATTAAAGCAAAACATAGCTCAAGCCCTCTTGAGTTTCTCACTCTAGAACCCCGCCCCTTCTCTCTCTAGATAGATGAATTAGCTCTATAGAATGATCTCTAAATAATGCTTTTACAACTGTAAGAAAATCAATTTAAATGGATCCAAGAAAACGGCGAAACAAATTCTGGAAAAACTGCTGCGCTGGGAAAGACGACCGTTTTTAACAAAAACTGTTGCACTTGACAGTTAGAACAGAGTTTAACAGCTTTTGTAACTGCTCTTCAATCCAGCTCCAAAACTGCATTTTCCAGTCTAATTCTGATCCGAATCAGTTTCCAACCTCTTCCGAGTGTATCCAAGTCACAAATCACCACACCCAGCAAACGTGCAATCGTAGTTACTAATAGAATAACAAAACGTACAAACAGAAAACGAATCAATACGGATGAAAAATGGAAGAGGTTGGAAAGTTTATAATAAAAAGAACTGAAAAACAGAAGAACTAAATCTGAAACTTAACCTATTAGCAGCCTTTCTGTTCAAGAAGAACCATCTAATTCCGTCGCCATAAATTGAGAGTATTGCTCTGATTGTGTTGATTATTTCACTATCCTTCATGAATTATGTTTGTTGTCGTATTTGTATCTAAGTGAGTTACAAATTAATTATGGTGGTGTTGATACAATATTTGGTTATGTGGCAAGAAGATTATTGAGTGGGTAATCACACTAGGTTTTGACTGCAAAGAGCTGGAACGTTTTGCCAATAAATCCCAAAATCAAGTTGAGCAACAAAATTTTTGAAAGGGAAGACGTTGAAGCCTTGTGTATATAGAAGAGCATTAGCTAGTGGAATTGTTGAGGTGCTGTCTATTTACAGGCCTGGAGTTACGCAGATTGAGTAGAGTCTGTTGTCTAATTGTCCGTTTACAGGCTCAATAGATATTGGCATCAAAGCAATCAATTTATCAGTTTCGCCAGCTAGTAACTTTCAGATTTAATTGTAGACTCTTCAATGTAAATTTTTTAAGCTTTCATTTCATTATGTTTCTTTAATTTTTAAAGAGGCTCACAGTCTCTACATCCCATAATCTCCACGTCTTGTCAAAGCTAGTAGTCCAAAAAATTTTACAAAGGAAATACAAAGAAGAACAATTTTTTTTACAAAGGAAATACAAAGGAAGAACAAAAAAATTAACAAAGGAAATACAAATAAAGAACAAAAAATTTTACAAAGGAAATACAAAGAAGAACAAAAAATTTTACAAAGGAAATACAAAAAGTTTTTACAAAGGAAATACAAATGAAGAACAAAAAATTTTACAAAGGAAATACAAAGAAGAACAAAAAATTTTACAAAGGAAATACAAAGGAAGAACAAAAAATTTTTACAAAGGAAATACAAAGGAAGAAGAAAAAATTTTACAAAGGAAATATAAAGGAAGAAGAAAAATTTTTACAAAGGAAATACAAAGGAAGAAGAAAAAATTTTACAAAGGAAATACAAAGGAAGAAGAAAAATTTTTACAAAGGAAATACAAAGAAGAACAAAAAAATTAACATAGGAAATACAAAGAAGAACAAAAAAATTAACAAAGAAAATACAAAGGAAGAACAAAAATTTTTACAAAGGAAATACAAAGGAAGAACCAAAAAATTTTACAAAGGAAATACAAAGGAAGAACAAAAATTTTTACAAAGGAAATACAAAGGAAGAACAAAAAAATTAACAAAGGAAATACAAAGGAAGAACAAAAAATTTTACAAAGGAAATACAAAGGAAGAAGAATTTTTTTTTACAAAGGAAATACAAAGGAAGAACAAAAAAATTAACAAAGGAAATACAAATAAGAACAAAAAAATTAACAAAGGAAATACAAAGGAAGAACAAAAATTTTTACAAAGGAAATACAAAGGAAGAAGAAAAAAATTAACATAAATTTCTCATACAATAGGCCCCAATAAAAAACACTTTTTGAAATTTCAAAATTTTGAACATTTTGTATCCTTTTCCAGTAGCCCTGTGTGTTAGCTTTACAATGCATCAAGTTTCACCTAAAAATCATTTTTGTAGCCCAAGTTATGACCAAAATACTAAAGGTATGCTGGAAAGTACCTCAAAATGCACCACAGTCATTTCCTTTGAGCTTTTGGCCATTTTCTTGCAAGAAATTTGGAATGGTTCCAACACAAAAGTTGTAGCTAATTCACTTAGCTTTCTAAAAATATTCGAGTCACTTCGGGGAGGTTCCTACAGTAGGAGTTGTGATCGTGCATTTATACATTAACGTTCGTCTAAAGTTCACATCTAATTAGCCCTAAATAAAAAGCACTTTTTGAAAGTTTCTCTACAGTTTCTAGTAGCCCTATGTGTTAGCTTTCCAACGCATATTGTTTCACTTAAAAATCATTTTTTTAGCCCAAGATATGATCAAAATACTATAGGTATGCCGAAAACTACCTTACAATGCACCACTGTCACTTCCTTTGAGCCTTTGGAACCGTTCTTGCAAGAACTTTGGAATGGTTCTATCACAAAAGTTGTAGCTAACTCACTTACCTTTCCAAAAACAAAAGATTCACTTTGTGGAGGTTCCAACATGGGGAGTAGTGATTTGTGCATTTGTACATTAACGTTCATATAAATTTCTCATACAATAGGCCCCAATAAAAAGCACTTTTTGAAATTTCAAATTTTTGAACATTTTGTATCCTTTTCCAGTAGCCCTGTGTGTTAGCTTTGCAATGCATCAAGTTTCACCTAAAAATCATTTTTGTAGCCCAAGTTATGACCAAAATACTAAAGGTATGCTGGAAAGTACCTCAAAATGCACCACAGTCACTTCCTTTGAGCTTTTGACCACTTTCTTGCAAGAAATTTGGAATACTTCCAACACAAAAGTTGTAGCTAATTCACTCAGCTTTCTAAAAATATTCGAGTCACTTCGGGGAGGTTCCTACAGTAGGAGTTGTGATCTTGCATTTATACATTAACGTTCGTATAAAGTTCACATCTAATTAGCCCCAAATAAAAAGCACGTTTTGAAAGTTTCTTTACATTTTCTAGTAGCCCTATGTGTTAGCTTTCCAACGCATCATGTTTCACTTAAAAATCACTTTTTTAGCCCAAGATATGATCAAAATACTATAGGTATGCCGAAAACTACCTTACAATGCACCACTGTCACTTCCTTTGAGCTTTTGGAACCTTTCTTGGAAGAATTTTGGAATGGTTCTATCACAAAAGTTGTAGCTAACTCACTTACCTTTCCAAACACAAAAGATTCACTTTATGGAGGTTCCTACATGGGGAGTAGTGATTTGTGCATTTGTACATTAACGTTCATATAAATTTCTCATACAATAGGCCCCAATACAAAGCACTTTTTGAAATTTCAACTTTTTGAACATTTTGTATCCTTTTCCAATAGCCCTATGTGTTAGCTTTGCAACGCATCAAGTTTCAACTAAAAATCATTTTTGTAGCCCAAGTTATGATCAAAATACTAAAGGTATGAAAGTACCTCAAAATGCACCACAGTCACTTCCTTTGAGCTTTTGGTCACTTTCTTGCAAGAAATTTGGAATGGCTCCAACACAAAAGTTGTAGCTAATTCACTTATCTTTCTAAAAATATTCGAGTCACTACGGGGAGGTTCCCACAGTAGGAGTTGTGATCGTGCATTTATACATTAACGTTCGTATAAAGTTCACATCTAATTAGCCCCAAATAAAAAGTCATTTTCTAGTAGCCCTATGTGTTAGCTTTCCAATGCATCTTGTTTCACTTAACAATCATTTTTTTTAGCCCAAGATATGATCAAAATACTATAGGTATGCCGAAAACTACCTTACAATGCACCACTGTCACTTCCTTTGAGCTTTTGGAACCTTTCTTGCAAGAATTTTGGAATGGTTCTATCACAAAAGTTGTAGCTAACTCACTTACCTTTCCAAACACAAAGGATTCACTTGATGGAGGTTCCTAGATGGGGAATAGTGATTTGTGCATTTGTACATTAACGTTCATATGAATTTCGCATACAATAGGCCCCAATACAAAGCACTTTTTGAAATTTCAACTTTTTGAACATTTTGTATCCTTTTCCAGTAGCCCTATGTGTTAGCTTTGCATTGCATCAAGTTTCACCTAAAAATCATTTTTGTAGCCCAAGTTATGACCAAAATACTAAAGGTATGCTTGAAAGTACCTCAAAATGCATCACAGTCACTTCCTTTGAGCTTTTGGTCACTTTCTTGCAAGAAATTTGGAATGGCTACAACACAAAAGTTGTAGATAATTCACTTAGCTTTCTAAAAATATTTGAGTCACTATGGGAAGGTTCACACAGTAGGAGTTGTGATCTATCATTTATACATTAACGTTCGTATAAAGTTCACATCTAATTAGCCCCAAATAAAAAGCACTTTTTGAAACTTTATTTTCATTTTCTAGTAGCCCTATGTGTTAGCTTTCCAACGCATCTTGTTTCACTTAAAAATCATTTTTTTAGCCCAAGATATGATCAAAATACTATAGGTATGCTGAAAACTACCTTACAATGCACCACTGTCACTTCCTTTGAGCTTTTGGAACCTTTCTTGCAAGAACTTTGGAATGGTTCTATCACAAAAGTTGTAGCTAACTCACTTACCTTTCCAAAAACAAAAGATTCACTTGATGGAGGTTCCTAAATGGGGAGTAGTGATTTGTGCATTTGTACATTAACGTTCATATGAATTTCGCATACAATAGGCCCCAATACAAAGCACTTTTTGAAATTTCAACTTTTTGAATATTTTGTATCCATTTTCAGTAGCCCTGTGTGTTAGCTTTGCAATGCATCAAGTTTCAACTAAAAATCATTTTTGTAGCCCAAGTTATGACCAAAATACTAAAGGTATGCTGGAAAGTACCTCAAAATGCACCACAGTCACTTCCTTTGAGCTTTTGGTCACTTTCTTGCAAGAAATTTGGAATGGTTCCAACACAAAAGTTGTAGCTAATTCACTTAGTTTTCTAAAAATATTCGAGTCACTTCGGGGAGGTTCCTACAGTAGGAGTTGTGATCTAGCATTTATACATTAACGTTCGTATAAAGTTCACATCTAATTAGCCCCAAATAAAAAGAACTTTTTGAAATTTTATTTTCATTTTCTAGTAGCCCTATGTGTTGTCTTTCCAACGCATCTTGTTTCACTTAAAAATCATTTTTTTAGCCCAAGATATGATCAAAATACTATAGGTATGCCGAAAACTACCTTACAGTGCACCACTGTCAATTCCTTTGAGCTTTTAGAACCTTTCTTGCAAGAATTTTGGAATGGTTCTATCAAAAAAGTCGTAGCTAACTCACTTACCTTCCCTAAAACAAAAGATTCACTTTGTGGAGGTTCCTACATGGGGAGTAGTGATTTGTGCATTTGTACATTAACATTCATATAAATTTCGCATACAATAGGCCCCAACAAAAAGCACTTTTTGAAATTTCTACTTTTTGAAAATTTTGTATCCTTTTCCAGTAGCCCTGTGTGAGCTTTGCATTGCATCAAGTTTCACCTAAAAATCATTTTTGTAGCCCAAGTTATGACCAAAATACTAAAGGTATGCTGGAAAGTACCTCAAAATGCACCACAGTCACTTCCTTTGAGCTTTTGGTCACTTTCTTGCAAGAAATTTGGAATGGATCCAACACAAAAGTTGTAGATAATTCACTTAGCTTTCTAAAAATATTCGAGTCACTACGGGAAGGTTCACACAGTAGGAGTTGTGATCTATCTTTTATACATTAACATTCGTATAAAGTTCACATCTAATTAGCCCCAAATAAAAAGCACTTTTTGAAATATTCTTTTCATTTTCTAGTAGCCCTATGTGTTAGCTTTCCAACGCATCTTGTTTCACTTAAAAATCATTTTTTTAGCCCAAGATATGATCAAAATACTATAGGTATGCTGAAAACTACCTTACAATGCACCACTGTCACTTCCTTTGAGCTTTTGGAACCTTTCTTGCAAGAACATTGGAATGGTTCTATCACAAAAGTTGTAGCTAACTCACTTACCTTGACAAAAACAAAAGATTCACTTGATGGAGGTTCCTAAATGGGGAATAGTGATTTGTGCATTTGTACATTAACGTTCATATGAATTTCGCATACAATAGGCCCCAACACAAAGCACTTTTTGAAATTTCAACTTTTTGAATATTTTGTATCCATTTTCAGTAGCCCTGTGTGTTAGCTTTGCAATGCATCAAGTTTCAACTAAAAATCATTTTTGTAGCCCAAGTTATGACCAAAATACTAAAGGTATGCTAGAAAGTACCTCAAAATGCACCACATTCACTTCCTTTGAGCTTTTGGTCACTTTCTTGCAAGAAATTTGGAATGGCTACAACACAAAAGTTGTAGATAATTCACTTATCTTTCTAAAAATATTTGAGTCACTATGGGAAGGTTCACACAGTAGGAGTTGTGATCTATCATTTATACATTAACGTTCGTATAAAGTTTACATCTAATTAGCCCCAAATAAAAAGCACTTTTTGAAACTTTATTTTCATTTTCTAGTAGCCCTATGTGTTAGCTTTCCAACGCATCTTGTTTCACTTAAAAATCATTTTTTAGACCAAGATATGATCAAAATACTATAGGTATGCCGAAAACTACCTTACAATGCACCACTGTCACTTCCTTTGTGCTTTTGGAACCTTTCTTGCAAGAATTTTGGAATGGTTCTATCACAAAAGTTGTAGCTAACTCACTTATCTTTCCAAAAAGAAAAGATTCACTTTGTGGAGGTTCCTACATGGGGGGTAGTGATTTGTGCATTTGTACATTAACATTCATCTAAATTTCGCATACAATAGGCCCCAATACAAAGCACTTTTTGAAATTTCAAATTTTTGAACATTTTGTATCCTTTTCCAGTAGCCCTGTGTTTTAGCTTTGCAATGCATCAAGTTTCAACTAAAAATCATTTTTGTAGCCCAAGTTATGATCAAAATACTAAAGGTGTGCTGGAAAGTACCTCAAAATGCACCACAGTCACTTCCTTTGAGCTTTTGGTCACCTTCTTGCAAGAAATTTGGAATAGTTCCAACACAAAACTTGTAGCTAATTCACATAGCTTTCTATAAATATTCGATTCACTTCGGGGAGTTTCCTACAGTAGGAGTTATGATCTAGCATTTATACATTAACGTTCGTATAAAGTTCACATCTAATTAGCCCTAAATAAAAAGCACTTTTTGAAATTATCTTTTCATTTTCTAGTATCCCTATGTGTTAGCTTTCCAACGCATCTTGTTTCACATAAAAATCATTTTTTTAGCCCAAGATATGATCAAAATACTATAGGTATGCCGAAAACTACCTTACAATGCACCACTGTCACTTCCTTTGTGCTTTTGGAACCTTTCTTGCAAGAATTTTGGAATGGTTCTATCACAAAAGTTGTAGCTAACTCACTTACCTTTCCAAAAACAAAAGATTCACTTTCGGAGGTTCCTACATGGGGAGTAGTGATTTGTGCATTTGTACATTAACATTCATATAAATTTCTCATACAATAGGCCCCAATAAAAAGCACTTTTTCAAATTTCAAATTTTTGAACATTTTGTATCCTTTTCCAGTAGCCCTGTGTGTTAGCTTTGCAATGCATCAAGTTTCACCTAAAAATCATTTTTGTAGCCCAAGTTATGATCAAAATACTAAAGGTATGCTGGAAAGTACCTCAAAATGCACCACAGTCACTTCCTTTGAGCTTTTGGCCACTTTCTTGCAAGAAATTTGGAATGGTTCAAACACAAAAGTTGTATCTAATTCACTTAGCTTTCTGAAAATATTCGAGTCACTTTGGGAGGTTCCTCATGTAGGAGTTGTGATCGTGCATTTATACATTAACGTTCGTATAAATCTCACATCTAATTATCCCCAAATAAAAAGCACTTTTTGAAACTTTCTTTTCATTTTCTAGTAGCTCTATGTGTTAGCTTTCCAACACATCTTGTTTCAATTAAAAATCATTTTTTTAGCCCAAGATATGATCAAAATACTATAGGTATGCCGAAAACTACCTTACAATGCACCACTGTCACTTCCTTTGAGCTTTTGGAACCTTTCTTGCAAGAACTTTGGAATGGTTCTATCACAAAAGTTGTAGCTAACTCACTTACCTTTCCAAAAACAAAAAGATTCACTTCGTGGAGATTCCTACATGGGGAGTAGTGATTTGTGCATTTGTACATTAACGTTCATATAAATTTCGCATACAATAGGCCCCAATAAAAAACACTTTTTGAAATTTTAACTTTTTGAACATTTTGTATCCTTTTCCAGTAGCCCTGTGTGTTAGCTTTGCAATGCATCTAGTTTCACCTAAAAATCATTTATGTAGCCCAAGTTATGACCAAAATACTAAAGGTATGCTGGAAAGTACCTCAAAATGCACCACAGTCACTTCCTTTGAGCTTTTGGCCTCTTTCTTGCAAGAACTTTGAAATGGTTCCAACACTAAAGTTTTAGCTAATTCACTTAGCTTTCTAAAAATATTCGAGTCACTTTGGGGAGGTTCCTACAGTAGGAGTTGTGATCGTGCATTTATCCATTAACGTTCATATAAAGCTCACATCTAATTATCCCCAAATAAAAAGCACTTTTTGAAACTTTCTTTTCGTTTTCTAGTAGCCCTATGTGTTAGCTTTCCAACGCATCTTGTTTCACCTAAAAATCGTTTTTTTAGCCCAAGATATGATTAAAATACTATAGGTATGCCGAAAACTACCTTACAATGCACCACTGTCACTTCCTTTGAGCTTTTGGAACCTTTCTTGCAAGAACTTTGGAATGGTTCTATCACAAAAGTTGTAGCTAACTCAGTTACCTTTCCAAAAACAAAATATTCACTTTGTGGAGGTTTCTACATGGGGAGTAGTGATTTGTGCATTTGTACATTAACGTTCATATAAATTTCAAATACAATAGGCCCCAATAAAAAGCACTTTTTGAAATTTAAACTTTTTGAACATTTTGTATCCTTTTCCAGTAGCCCTGTGTGATAGCTTTGCAATGCATCAAGTTTCACCTGAAAATCATTTATGTAGCCCGAGTTATGACCAAAATACTAAAGGTATGCTGCAAAGTACCTCAAAATGCACCACAGTCACTTCCTTTGAGCTGTTGGCCTCTTTCTTGCAAGAACATTGGAATGGTTCCAACATAAAAGTTGTAGGTAATTCACTTAGCTTTCTAAAAATATTCGAGTCACTTCGGGGAGGTTCCTACAGTAGGAGTTGTGATCGTGCATTTATACATTAACGTTCATATAAAGCTCACATCCAATTATCCCCAAATAAAAAGCACTTTTTGAAACTTTCTTTTCCTTTTCTAGTAGCCCTATGTGTTAGCTTTCCAACGCATCTTGTTTCACCTAAAAATCGTTTTTTTAGCCCAAGATATGATCA
Source organism: Ajuga chamaepitys (assembly GCA_958295605.1). NCBI lineage: Eukaryota > Viridiplantae > Streptophyta > Magnoliopsida > Lamiales > Lamiaceae > Ajuga > Ajuga chamaepitys. The sequence goes on along the minus strand of OY282499.1, from coordinate 470,420 downwards.
AAATACTATAGGTATGCAGAAAACTACCTTACAATGCACCACTGTCACTTCCTTGAGCTTTTGGAACCTTTCTTGCAAGAACTTTGGAATGGTTCTATAACAAAAGTTGTAGCTAACTAATTTACCTTTCCAAAAAAAAAATATTCACTTTGTGCAGGTTCCTACATGGGGAGTAGTGATTTGTGCATTTGTACATTAACGTTCAAATAAATTTCGCATACAGTAGGCCCCAATAAAAAGCACTTTTTGAAATTTAAACTTTTTGAACATTTTGTATCCTTTTCCACTAGCCCTGTGTGTTAGCTTTGCAATGCATCAAGTTTCACCTGAAAATCATTTATGTAGCCCAAGTTATGACCAAAATACTAAAGGTATGCTGCAAAGTACCTCAAAATGCACCACAGTCACTTCCTTTGAGCTGTTGGCCTCTTTCTTGCAAGAACATTGGAATTGTTCTAACATAAAAGTTGTAGGTAATTCATTTAGCTTTCTAAAAATATTCGAGTCACTTCGGGGAGGTTCCTACAGTAGGAGTTGTGATCGTGCATTTATACATTAACGTTCATATAAAGCTCACATCCAATTATCCCCAAATAAAAAGCACTTTTTGAAACTTTCTTTTCCTTTTCTAGTAGCCCTATGTGTTAGCTTTCCAACGCATCTTGTTTCAATTAAAAATCATTTTTTTAACCTAAGATATGATCAAAATACTATAGGTATGCCGAAAACTACCTTACAATGCACCACTGTCACTTCCTTTGAGCTTTTGGAACCTTTCTTGCAAGAACTTTGGAATGGTTCTATCACAAAAGTTGTAGCTAACTCACTTACCTTTCCAAAAACAAAAAGATTCACTTCGTGGAGGTTCCTACATGGGGAGTAGTGATTTGTGCATTTGTACATTAACGTTCATATAAATTTCGCATACAATAGGCCCCAATAAAAAACACTTTTTGAAATTTTAACTTTTTGAACATTTTGTATCCTTTTCCAGTAGCCCTGTGTGTTAGCTTTGCAATGCATCTAGTTTCACCTAAAAATCATTTATGTAGCCCAAGTTATGACCAAAATACTAAAGGTATGCTGGAAAGTACCTCAAAATGCACCACAGTCACTTCCTTTGAGCTTTTGGCCTCTTTCTTGCAAGAACTTTGGAATGGTTCCAACACTAAAGTTTTAGCTAATTCACTTAGCTTTCTAAAAATATTCGAGTCACTTCGGGGAGGTTCCTACAGTAGGAGTTGTGATCGTGCATTTATCCATTAACGTTCATATAAAGCTCACATCTAATTATCCCCAAATAAAAAGCACTTTTTGAAACTTTCTTTTAATTTTCTAGTACCCCTATGTGTTAGCTTTCCAACGCATCTTGTTTCACTTAAAAATCATTTTTTTAGCCCAAGATATGATCAAAATACTATAGGTATGCCGAAAACTACCTTACAATGCACCACTGTCACTTCCTTTGAGCTTTTGGAACCTTTCTTGCAAGAACTTTGGAATGGTTCTATCACAAAAGTTGTAGCTAACTCACTTACCTTTCCAAAACAAAAGATTCACTTTGTGGAGGTTCCTACATGGGGAGTAGTGATTTGTGCATTTGTACATTAACGTTCATATAAATTTCGCATACAATAGGCCCCAATAAAAATCACTTTTTGAAATTTCAACTTTTTGTACATTTTGTATCCTTTTCCAGTAACCCTGTGTGTTAGCTTTGCATTGCATTATGTTTCACTAGAAAATCATTTTTGTAGCCCAAGTTATGACCAAAATACTAAAGGTATGCTGGAACGTACCTCAAAATTCACCACAGTCACTTCCTTTGAGCTTTTGGCCCCTTTCTTGCAAGAAATTTGGAATGGTTCCAACATAAAAGTTGTAGCTAATTCACTTAGCTTTCTAAAAATATTCAAGTCACTTTAGGGAGGTTCCTACAGTAGGAGTTGTGATCGTGCATTTATACATTAACGTTCATATAAAGCTCACATCTAATTATCCCCAATGAAAAAGCACTTTTTGAAACTTTCTTTTCCTTTTCTAGTAGCCCTATGTGTTAGCTTTCCAACGCATCTTGTTTCACTTAAAAATCATTTTTTTAGCCCAAGATATGATCAAAATACTATAGGTATGCAGAAAACTACATTACAATGCACCACTGTCACTTCCTTTGAGCTTTTGGAACCTTTCTTGCAAGAACTTTGGAATGGTTCTATCACAAAAGTTGTAGCTAACTCAGTTACCCTTCCAAAAACAAAATATTCACTTTGTGGAGGTTCCTACATGGGGAGTAGTGATTTGTGCATTTGTACATTAACGTTCATATAAATTTCGCATACAATAGGCCCCAATAAAAAGCACTTTGTGAAATTTAAACTTTTAGAACATTTTGTATCCTTTTCCAGTAGCCCTGTGTGTTAGCTTTGCAATGCATCAAGTTTCACCTGAAAATCATTTATGTAGCCCATGTTATGACCAAAATACTAAAGGTATGCTGCAAAGTACCTCAAAATGCACCACAGTCACTTCCTTTGAGCTGTTGGCCTCTTTCTTGCAAGAACATTGGAATGGTTCCAACACAAAAGTTGTAGGTAATTCACTTAGCTTTCTAAAAATATGCGAGTCACTTCGGGGAGGTTCCTTCAGTAGGAGTTGTGATCGTGCATTTATCCATTAACGTTCATATAAAGCTCACATCTAATTATCCCCAAATAAAAAGCACTTTTTGAAACTTTCTTTTAATTTTCTAGTACCCCTATGTGTTAGCTTTCCAACGCATCTTCTTTCACTTAAAAATCATTTTTTAGCCCAAGATATGATCAAAATACTATAGGTATGCCGAAAACTACCTTACAATGCACCACTGTCACTTCCTTTGAGCTTTTGGAACCTTTCTTGCAAGAACTTTGGAATGGTTCTATCACAAAAGTTGTAGCTAACTCACTTACCTTTCCAAAACAAAAGATTCACTTTGTGGAGGTTCCTACATGGGGAGTACTGATTTGTGCATTTGTACATTAACGTTCATATAAATTTCGCATACAATAGGCCCCAATAAAAATCACTTTTTGAAATTTCAACTTTTTGTACATTTTGTATCCTTTTCCAGTAACCCTGTGTGTTAGCTTTGCATTGCATTATGTTTCACTAGAAAATCATTTTTGTAGCCCAAGTTATGACCAAAATACTAAAGGTATGCTGGAACGTACCTCAAAATTCACCACAGTCAGTTCCTTTGAGCTTTTGGCCCCTTTCTTGCAAGAAATTTGGAATGGTTCCAACATAAAAGTTGTAGCTAATTCACTTAGCTTTCTAAAAATATTCAAGTCACTTTAGGGAGGTTCCTACAGTAGGAGTTGTGATCGTGCATTTATACATTAACGTTCATATAAAGCTCACATCTAATTATCCCCAATGAAAAAGCACTTTTTGAAACTTTCTTTTCCTTTTCTAGTAGCCCTGTGTGTTAGCTTTCCAACGCATCTTGTTTCACTTAAAAATCATTTTTTTAGCCCAAGATATGATCAAAATACTATAGGTATGCAGAAAACTACCTTACAATGCACCACTGTCACTTCCTTTGAGCTTTTGGAACCTTTCTTGCAAGAACTTTGGAATGGTTCTATCACAAAAGTTGTCGCTAACTCAGTTACCTTTCCAAAAACAAAATATTCACTTTGTGGAGGTTCCTACATGGGGAGTAGTGATTTGTGCATTTGTACATTAACGTTCATATATATTTCGCATACAATAGGCCCCAATAAAAAGCACTTTTGAAATTTCGACTTTTTGAACATTTTGTATCCTTTTCCAATAGCCCTATGTGTTAGCTTTGCAATGCATCAAGTTTCACCTGAAAATCATTTCTGTAGCCCAAGTTATGACCAAAATACTAAAGGTATGCTGGAAAGTATCTCAAAATGCACCACAGTCACTTCCTTTGAGCTGTTGGCCTCTTTCTTGCAAGAACTTTGGAATGGTTCCAGCACTAAAGTTGTAGCTAATTCACTTAGCTTTCTAAAAATATTTAAGTCACTTCAGGGAGGTTCCTACAGTAGGAGTTGTGATCGTGCATTTATACATTAACGTTCATATAAAGCTCACATCTAATTATCCCCAACGAAAAAGCACTTTTTGAAACTTTCTTTTCATTTTCTAGTAGCCCTATGTGTTAGCTTTCCAACGCATCTTGTTTCACTTAAAAATCATTTTTTTAGCCCAAGATATGATCAAAATACTATAGGTATGCAGAAAACTACCTTACAATGCACCACTGTCACTTCCTTTGAGCTTTTGGAACCTTTCTTGCAAGAACTTTGGAATGGTTCTATCACAAAAGTTGTAGCTAACTCACTTACCTTTCCAAAAATAAAAGATTCACTTTGTGGAGGTTCCTACATGGGGAGTAGTGATTTGTGCATTAATACATTAACGTTCATATAAATTTCGCATACAATAGGCCCCAATAAAAAGCACTTTTTGAAATTTTAACTTTTTGAACATTTTGTATCCTTTTCCAGTAGCCCTGTGTGTTAGCTTTGCAATGCATTAAGTTTCACCTGAAAATCATTTATGTAGCCCAAGTTATGACCAAAATACTAAAGGTATGCTGCAAAGTACCTCAAAATGCACCACAGTCACTTCCTTTGAGCTGTTGGCCTCTTTCTTGCAAGAACATTGGAATGGTTCCAACATAAAAGTTGTAGGTAATTCACTTAGCTTTCTAAAAATATTCGAGTCACTTCAGGGAGGTTCCTACAGTAGGAGTTGTGATCGTGCATTTATACATTAACGTTCATATAAAGCTCACATCTAATTATCCCCAATTAAAAAGCACTTTTTGAAACTTTCTTTTAATTTTCTAGTAGCCCTATGTGTTAGCTTTCCAACGCATCTTGTTTCACTTAAAAATCATTTTTATAGCCCAAGATATGATCAAAATACTATAGGTATGGCGAAAACTACCTTACAATGCACCACTGTCACTTCCTTTGAGCTTTTGGAACCTTTCTTGCAAGAACTTTGGAATGGTTCTATCACAAAAGTTGTAGCTAACTCACTTACCTTTCCAAAACAAAAGATTCACTTTGTGGAGGTTCCTACATGGGGAGTAGTGATTTGTGCATTTGTACATTAACGTTCATATAAATTTCGCATACAATAGGCCCCAATAAAAAGCACTTTTTGAAATTTAAACTTTTTGAACATTTTGTATCCTTTTCCAGTAGCCCTGTGTGTTAGCTTTGCAATGAATCAAGTTTCACCTGAAAATCATTTATGTAGCCCAAGTTATGACCAAAATACTAAAGGTATGCTGCAAAGTACCTCAAAATGCACCATAGTCACTTCCTTTGAGCTGTTGGCCTCTTTCTTGCAAGAACATTGGAATGGTTCCAACATAAAAGTTGTAGGTAATTCACTTAGCTTTCTTAAAATATTCGAGTCACTTCGGGGAGGTTCCTACAGTAGGAGTTGTGATCGTGCATTTATACATTAACGTTCATATAAAGCTCACATCTAATTATCCCCAAATAAAAAGCACTTTTTGAAACTTTCTTTTCCTTTTCTAGTAGCCCTATGTGTTAGCTTTCCAACGCATCTTGTTTCTCTTAAAAATCATTTTTTAGCCCAAGATATGATCAAAATACTATAGGTATGCCGAAAACTACCTTACGATGCACCACTGTCACTTCCTTTGAGCTTTTGGAACCTTTCTTGCAAGAACTTTGTAATGGTTCTATCACAAAAGTTGTAGCTAACTCACTTATCTTTCCAAAAACAAAAGATTCACTTTGTGGAGGTTCCTACATGGGGAGTAGTGATTTGTGCATTTGTACATTAACGTTCATATAAATTTCGCATACAATAGGCCCCAATAAAAAGCACTTTTTGAAATTTTAACTTTTTGAACATTTTGTATCCTTTTCCAGTAGCCCTATGTGTTAGCTTTGCAATGCATCTAGTTTCACCTAAAAATCATTTTTGTAGCCCAACTTATGACCAAAATACTAAAGGTATGCTTGAAAGTACCTCAAAATGCACCACAGTCACTTCCTTTGAGCTGTTGGCCTCTTTCTTGCAAGAACTTTGGAATGGTTCCAGCACTAAAATTGTAGCTAATTCACTTAGCTTTCTAAAAATATTCAAGTCACTTCAGGGAGGTTCCTACAGTAGGAGTTGTGATCGTGCATTTATACATTAACGTTCATATAAAGCTCACATCTAATTATCCCCAATGAAAAAGCACTTTTTGAAACTTTCTTTTCTTTTTCTAGTAGCCCTATGTGTTAGCTTTCCAACGCATCTTGTTTCACTTAAAAATCATTTTTTTAGCCCAAGATATGATCAAAATACTATAGGTATGCAGAAAACTACCTTACAATGCACCACTGTCACTTCCTTTGAGCTTTTGGAACCTTTCTTGCAAGAACTTTGGATTGGTTCTATCACAAAAGTTGTAGCTAACTCAGTTACCTTTCCAAAAACAAAATATTCACTTTGTGGAGGTTCCTACATGGGGAGTAGTGATTTGTGCATTTGTACATTAACGTTCATATAAATTTCGCATACAATAGGCCCCAATAAAAAGCACTTTTTGAAATTTTAACTTTTTTAACATTTTGTATCCTTTTCCAGTAGCCCTGTGTGTTAGCTTTGCAATGCATCTAGTTTCACCTAAAAATCATTTTTGTAGCCCAACTTATGACCAAAATACTAAAGGTATGCTTGAAAGTACCTCAAAATGCACCACAGTCACTTCCTTTGAGCTGTTGGCCTCTTTCTTGCAAGAACTTTGGAATGGTTCCAGCACTAAAGTTGTAGCTAATTCACTTAGCTTTCTAAAAATATTTAAGTCACTTCAGGGAGGTTCCTACAGTAGGAGTTGTGATCGTGCATTTATACATTAACGTTCATATAAAGCTCACATCTAATTATCCCCAACGAAAAAGCACTTTTTGAAACTTTCTTTTCATTTTCTAGTAGCCCCATGTGTTAGCTTTCCAACGCATCTTGTTTCACTTAAAAATCATTTTTTTAGCCCAAGATATGATCAAAATACTATAGGTATGCAGAAAACTACCTTACAATGCACCACTGTCACTTCCTTTGAGCTTTTGGAACCTTTCTTGCAAGAACTTTGGAATGGTTCTATCACAAAAGTTGTAGCTAACTCACTTACCTTTCCAAAAATAAAAGATTCACTTTGTGGAGGTTCCTACATGGGGAGTAGTGATTTGTGCATTAATACATTAACGTTCATATAAATTTCGCATACAATAGGCCCCAATAAAAAGCACTTTTTGAAATTTTAACTTTTTGAACATTTTGTATCCTTTTCCAGTAGCCCTGTGTGTTAGCTTTGCAATGCATTAAGTTTCACCTGAAAATCATTTATGTAGCCCAAGTTATGACCAAAATACTAAAGGTATGCTGCAAAGTACCTCAAAATGCACCACAGTCACTTCCTTTGAGCTGTTGGCCTCTTTCTTGCAAGAACATTGGAATGGTTCCAACATAAAAGTTGTAGGTAATTCACTTAGCTTTCTAAAAATATTCGAGTCACTTCAGGGAGGTTCCTACAGTAGGAGTTGTGATCGTGCATTTATACATTAACGTTCATATAAAGCTCACATCTAATTATCCCCAATTAAAATGCACTTTTTGAAACTTTCTTTTAATTTTCTAGTAGCCCTATGTGTTAGCTTTCCAACGCATCTTGTTTCACTTAAAAATCATTTTTATAGCCCAAGATATGATCAAAATACTATAGGTATGGCGAAAACTACCTTACAATGCACCACTGTCACTTCCTTTGAGCTTTTGGAACCTTTCTTGCAAGAACTTTGGAATGGTTCTATCACAAAAGTTGTAGCTAACTCACTTACCTTTCCAAAACAAAAGATTCACTTTGTGGAGGTTCCTACATGGGGAGTAGTGATTTGTGCATTTGTACATTAACGTTCATATAAATTTCGCATACAATAGGCCCCAATAAAAAGCACTTTTTGAAATTTCAACTTTTTGTACATTTTGTATCCTTTTCCAGTAACCCTGTGTGTTAGCTTTGCATTGCATCAAGTTTCACCAGAAAATCATTTTTGTAGCCCAAGTTATGACCAAAATACTAAAGGTATGCTGGAACGTACCTCAAAATGCACCACAGTCACTTCCTTTGAGCTTTTGGTATGCACCACAGTCACTTCCTTTGAGCTGTTGGCCTCTTTCTTGCAAGAACATTGGAATGGGTCCAACACAAAAGTTGTAGGTAATTCACTTAGCTTTCTAAAAATATGCGAGTCACTTCGGGGAGGTTCCTTCAGTAGGAGTTGTGATCGTGCATTTATCCATACGTTCATATAAAGCTCACATCTAATTATCCCCAAATAAAAAGCACTTTTTGAAACTTTATTTCAATTTTCTAGTAGCCCTATGTGTTAGCTTTCCAACGCATCTTGTTTCACTTAAAAATCATTTTTTTAGCTCAAGATATGATCATAATACTATAGGTATGCCGAAAACTACCTTACAATGCACCACTGTCACTTCCTTTGAGCTTTTGGAACCTTTCTTGCAAGAACTTTGGAATGGTTCTATCACAAAGGTTGTAGCTAACTCACTTACCATTCAAAAAACAAAAGATTCACTTAGTGGAGGTTCCTACATGGGGAGTAGTGATTTGTGCATTTGTACATTAACGTTCATATAAATTTCGCATGCAATAGGCCCACATAAAAAGCACTTTTTGAAATTTCAACTTTTTGAACATTTTGTATCCTTTTCCTGTAACCCTATGTTTTAGCTTTGCATTGCATCAAGTTTCACCAGAAAATCATTTTTGTAGCCCAAGTTATGACCAAAATACTAAAGGTATGCTGGAAAGTACCTCAAAATGCACCACAGTCACTTCCTTTGAGCTTTTGGCCCCTTTCTTGCAAGAACTTTGGAATGGTTCCAACATAAAAGTTGTAGCTAATTCACTTAGCTTTCTAAAAATATTCGAGTCACTTCGGGGAGGTTCCTACAGTAGGAGTTGTGATAGTGCATTTATACATTAACGTTCATATAAAGCTCACATCTAATTATCCCCAAATAAAAAGCACTTTTTGAAACTTTCTTTTCATTTTCTAGTAGCCCTATGTGTTAGCTTTCCAGCGCATCTTGTTTCACTTAAAAATCATTTTTTTAGCCCAAGATATGATCAAAATACTATAGGTATGCCGAAAACTACCTTACAATGCACCACTGTCACTTCCTTTGAGCTTTTGGAACCTTTCTTGCATGAACTTTGGAATGGTTCTGTCAAAAGTTTGTATCTAACTCAGTTACCTTTCCAAAAACAAAATATTCACTTTGTGGAGGTTCCTACATGGGGAGTAGTGATTTGTGCATTTGTACATTAATGTTCATATAAATTTCGCATACAATAGGCCCCAATAAAAAGCACTTTTTGAACATTTTGTCTCCTTTTCCAATAGCCCTGTGTGTTAGCTTTGCAATGCATCAAGTTTCACCTGAAAATCATTTTTGTAGCCCAAGTTATGACCAAAATACTAAAGGCATGCTGGAAAGTATCTCAAAATGCACCACAGTCACTTCCTTTGAGCTTTTGGTCACTTTCTTGCAAGAAATTTGGAATGGCTCCAACCCAAAAGTTGTAGCTAATTCACTTATCTTTCTAAAAATATTCGAGTCACTACGGGGAGGTTCCCACAGTAGGAGTTGTGATCTAGCATTTATACATTAACATTCGTATAAAGTTCACATCTAATTAGCCCCAAATAAAAAGCACTTTTTGAAATTTTATTTTCATTTTCTAGTAACCCTATGTGTTAGCTTTCCAACGCATCTTGTTTCACTTAAAAATCATTTTTTTAGCCCAAGATATGATCAAAATACTATAGGTATGCCGAAAAGTACCTTACAATGCACCACTGTCACTTCCTTTGAGCTTTTGGAACCTTTCTTGCAAGAACTTTGGAATGGTTCTATCACAAAAGTTGTAGCTAACTCACTTACCTTTCCAAAAACAAAAGATTCACTTTGTGGAGGTTCCTACATGGGGAGTAGTGATTTGTGCATTTGTACATTAACGTTCATATAAATTTCGCATACAATAGGCCCCAATAAAAAGCACTTTTTGAAATTTCAACTTTTTGTACATTTTGTATCCTTTTCCAGTAACCCTGTGTGTTAGCTTTGCAATGCATCAAGTTTCACCAGAAAATCATTTTTGTAGCCCAAGTTATGACCAAAATACTAAAGGTATGCTGGAACGTACCTCAAAATGCACCACAGTCACTTCCTTTGAGCTTTTGGCCCTTTCTTGCAAGAAATTTGGAATGGTTCCAACATAAAAGTTGTAGCTAATTCACTTAGCTTTCTAAAAATATTCAAGTCACTTTAGGGAGGTTCCTACAGTAGGAGTTGTGATCGTGCATTTATACATTAACGTTCATATAAAGCTCACATCTAATTATCCCCAATGAAAAAGCACTTTCTGAAACTTTCTTTTCATTTTCTAGTAGCCCTATGTGTTAGCTTTCCAACGCATCTTGTTTCACTTAAAAATCATTTTTTTAGCCCAAGATATGATCAAAATACTATAGGTATGCAGAAAACTACCTTACAATGCACCACTGTCACTTCCTTTGAGCTTTTGGAACCTTTCTTGCAAGAACTTTGGAATGGTTCTATCACAAAGGTTGTAGCTAACTCACTTACCATTCAAAAAACAAAAGATTCACTTTGTGGAGGTTCCTACATGGGGAGTAGTGATTTGTGCATTTGTACATTAACGTTCATATATCTTTCGCATACAATAGGCCCCAATAAAAAGCACTTTTTGAAATTTCAACTTTTTGAACATTTTGTATCCTTTTCCAATAGCCCTGTGTGTTAGCTTTGCAATGCATCAAGTTTCAGCTGGAAATCATTTCTGTAGCCCAAGTTATGACCAAAATACTAAAGGTATGCTGCAAAGTACCTCAAAATGCACCACAGTCACTTCCGTTGATCTTTTGGCCACTTTCTTGCAAGAAATTTGGAATGGTTCAACATAAAAGTTGTAGCTAATTCACTTAGCTTTCTAAAAACATTCGAGTCACTTCGGGGAGGTTCATACAGTAGGAGTTCTGATCGTGCATTTATACATTAACGTTCGTATAAAGTTCACATCTAATTAGCCCCAAATAAAAAGCACTTTTTGAAATTTTCTTTTCATTTTCTAGTAGCCCTATGTGTTAGCTTTCCAACACATCTTGTTTCACTTAAAAATCATTTTTTTAGCCCAAGATAGGATCAAAATACTATAGGTATGCCGAAAACTACCTCACGATGCACCACTGTCACTTCCTTTGAGCTTTGGGAACCTTTCTTGCAAGAACTTTGGAATGGTTCTATCACAAAGGTTGTAGCTAACTCACTTACCATTCAAAAAACAAAAGATTCACTTTGTGGAGGTTCCTACATGGGGAGTAGTGATTTATGCATTTGTACATTAACGTTCATATAAATTTCGCATGCAATAGGCCCCAATAAAAAGCACTTTTTGAAATTTCAACTTTTTGAACATTTTGTATCCTTTTCCTGTAACCCTATGTTTTAGCTTTGCATTGCATCAAGTTTCACCAGAAAATCATTTTTGTAGCCCAAGTTATGACCAAAATACTAAAGGTATGCTGGAAAGTACCTCAAAATGCACCACAGTCACTTCCTTTGAGCTTTTGGCCCCTTTCTTGCAAGAACTTTGGAATGGTTCCAACATAAAAGTTGTAGCTAATTCACTTAGCTTTCTAAAAATATTCGAGTCACTTCGGGGAGGTTCCTACAGTAGGAGTTGTGATAGTGCATTTATACATTAACGTTCATATAAAGCTCACATCTAATTATCCCCAAATAAAAAGCACTTTTTGAAACTTTCTTTTCATTTTCTAGTAGCCCTATGTGTTAGCTTTCCAGCGCATCTTGTTTCACTTAAAAATCATTTTTTTAGCCCAAGATATGATCAAAATACTATAGGTATGCCGAAAACTACCTTACAATGCACCACTGTCACTTCCTTTGAGCTTTTGGAACCTTTCTTGCATGAACTTTGGAATGGTTCTGTCAAAAGTTTGTATCTAACTCAGTTACCTTTCCAAAAACAAAATATTCACTTTGTGGAGGTTCCTACATGGGGAGTAGTGATTTGTGCATTTGTACATTAATGTTCATATAAATTTCGCATACAATAGGCCCCAATAAAAAGCACTTTTTGAACATTTTGTCTCCTTTTCCAATAGCCCTGTGTGTTAGCTTTGCAATGCATCAAGTTTCACCTGAAAATCATTTTTGTAGCCCAAGTTATGACCAAAATACTAAAGGCATGCTGGAAAGTATCTCAAAATGCACCACAGTCACTTCCTTTGAGCTTTTGGTCACTTTCTTGCAAGAAATTTGGAATGGCTCCAACCCAAAAGTTGTAGCTAATTCACTTATCTTTCTAAAAATATTCGAGTCACTACGGGGAGGTTCCCACAGTAGGAGTTGTGATCTAGCATTTATACATTAACATTCGTATAAAGTTCACATCTAATTAGGCCCAAATAAAAAGCACTTTTTGAAATTTTATTTTCATTTTCTAGTAACCCTATGTGTTAGCTTTCCAACGCATCTTGTTTCACTTAAAAATCATTTTTTTAGCCCAAGATATGATCAAAATACTATAGGTATGCCGAAAAGTACCTTACAATGCACCACTGTCACTTCCTTTGAGCTTTTGGAACCTTTCTTGCAAGAACTTTGGAATGGTTCTATCACAAAAGTTGTAGCTAACTCACTTACCTTTCCAAAAACAAAAGATTCACTTTGTGGAGGTTCCTACATGGGGAGTAGTGATTTGTGCATTTGTACATTAACGTTCATATAAATTTCGCATACAATAGGCCCCAATAAAAAGCACTTTTTGAAATTTCAACTTTTTGTACATTTTGTATCCTTTTCCAGTAACCCTGTGTGTTAGCTTTGCAATGCATCAAGTTTCACCAGAAAATCATTTTTGTAGCCCAAGTTATGACCAAAATACTAAAGGTATGCTGGAACGTACCTCAAAATGCACCACAGTCACTTCCTTTGAGCTTTTGGCCCTTTCTTGCAAGAAATTTGGAATGGTTCCAACATAAAAGTTGTAGCTAATTCACTTAGCTTTCTAAAAATATTCAAGTCACTTTAGGGAGGTTCCTACAGTAGGAGTTGTGATCGTGCATTTATACATTAACGTTCATATAAAGCTCACATCTAATTATCCCCAATGAAAAAGCACTTTCTGAAACTTTCTTTTCATTTTCTAGTAGCCCTATGTGTTAGCTTTCCAACGCATCTTGTTTCACTTAAAAATCATTTTTTTAGCCCAAGATATGATCAAAATACTATAGGTATGCAGAAAACTACCTTACAATGCACCACTGTCACTTCCTTTGAGCTTTTGGAACCTTTCTTGCAAGAACTTTGGAATGGTTCTATCACAAAGGTTGTAGCTAACTCACTTACCATTCAAAAAACAAAAGATTCACTTTGTGGAGGTTCCTACATGGGGAGTAGTGATTTGTGCATTTGTACATTAACGTTCATATATCTTTCGCATACAATAGGCCCCAATAAAAAGCACTTTTTGAAATTTCAACTTTTTGAACATTTTGTATCCTTTTCCAATAGCCCTGTGTGTTAGCTTTGCAATGCATCAAGTTTCAGCTGGAAATCATTTCTGTAGCCCAAGTTATGACCAAAATACTAAAGGTATGCTGCAAAGTACCTCAAAATGCACCACAGTCACTTCCTTTGAGCTGTCGGCCTCTTTCTTGCAAGAACATTGGAATGGTTCCAACACAAAATTTGTAGGTAATTCACTTAGCTTTCTAAAAATATGCGAGTCACATCGGGGAGGTTCCTTCAGTAGGAGTTGTGATCGTGCATTTATCCATTAACGTTCATATAAAGCTCACATCTAATTATCCCCAAATAAAAAGCACTTTTTGAAAATTTCTTTTCCTTTTCTAGTAGCCCTATGTGTTAGCTTTCCAACGCATCTTGTTTCACTTAAAAATCATTTTTTTAGCCCAAGATATTATCAAAATACTATAGGTATGCCGAAAACTACCTTACAATGCACCACTGTCACTTCCTTTGAGCTTTTGAACCTTTCTTGCAAGAACTTTGGAATGGTTCTATCACAAAAGTTGTAGCTAACTCAGTTACCTTTCCAAAAACAAAAAGATTCACTTTGTGGAGGTTCCTACATGGGGAGTAGTGATTTGTGCATTTATATATTAACGTTCATATAAATTTCGCATACAATAGGCCCCAATAAAAAGCACTTTTTGAAATTTCAACTTTTAGTACATTTTGTATCCTTTTCCAGTAACCCTGTGTGTTAGCTTTGCATTGCATCAAGTTTCACCAGAAAATCATTTTTGTAGCCCAAGTTATGACCAAAATACTAAAGGTATGCTGGAACGTACCTCAAAATGCACCACAGTCAGTTCCGTTGATCTTTTGGCCACTTTCTTGCAAGAAATTTGGAATGGTTCAACATAAAAGTTGTAGCTAATTCACTTAGCTTTCTAAAAACATTCGAGTCACTTCGGGGAGGTTCATACAGTAGGAGTTCTGATCGTGCATTTATACATTAACGTTCGTATAAAGTTCACATCTAATTAGCCCCAAATAAAAAGCACTTTTTGAAATTTTCATTTCATTTTCTAGTAGCCCTATGTGTTAGCTTTCCAACGCATCTTGTTTCACTTAAAAATCATTTTTTTAGCCCAAGATAGGATCAAAATACTATAGGTATGCCGAAAACTACCTCACGATGCACCACTGTCACTTCCTTTGAGCTTTGGGAACCTTTCTTGCAAGAACTTTGGAATGGTTCTATCACAAAGGTTGTAGCTAACTCACTTACCATTCAAAAAACAAAAGATTCACTTTGTGGAGGTTCCTACATGGGGAGTAGTGATTTGTGCATTTGTACATTAACGTTCATATAAATTTCGCATGCAATAGGCCCTAATAAAAAGCACTTTTTGAAATTTCAACTTTTTGAACATTTTGTATCCTTTTCCTGTAACCCTATGTGTTAGCTTTGCATTGCATCAAGTTTCACCAGAAAATCATTTTTGTAGCCCAAGTTATGACCAAAATACTAAAGGTATGCTGGAAAGTACCTCAAAATGCACCACAATCACTTCCTTTGAGCTTTTGGCCCCTTTCTTGCAAGAACTTTGGAATGGTTCCAACATAAAAGTTGTAGCTAATTCACTTAGCTTTCTAAAAATATTCGAGTCACTACGGGGAGGTTCCTACAGTAGGAGTTGTGATCGTGCATTTATACATTAACGTTCATATAAAGCTCACATCTAATTATCCCCAATGAAAAAGCACTTTCTGAAACTTTCTTTTCATTTTCTAGTAGCCCTATGTGTTAGCTTTCCAACGCATCTTGTTTCACTTAAAAATCATTTTTTTAGCCCAAGATATGATCAAAATACTATAGGTATGCAGAAAACTACCTTACAATGCACCACTGTCACTTCCTTTGAGCTTTTGGAACCTTTCTTGCAAGAACTTTGGAATGGTTCTATCACAAAAGTTGTAGCTAGCTCAGTTACCTTTCCAAAAACAAAATATTCACTTTGTGGAGGTTCCTACATGGGGAGTAGTGATTTGTGCATTTGTACATTAACGTTCATATATCTTTCGCATACAATAGGCCCCAATAAAAAGCACTTTTTGAAATTTCAACTTTTTGAACATTTTGTATCCTTTTCCAATAGCCCTGTGTGTTAGCTTTGCAATGCATCAAGTTTCAGCTGGAAATCATTTCTGTAGCCCAAGTTATGACCAAAATACTAAAGGTATGCTGCAAAGTACCTTAAAATGCACCACAGTCACTTCCTTTGAGCTGTCGGCCTCTTTCTTGCAAGAACATTGGAATGGTTCCAACACAAAAATTGTAGGTAATTCACTTAGCTTTCTAAAAATATGCGAGTCACATCGGGGAGGTTCCTTCAGTAGGAGTTGTGATCGTGCATTTATCCATTAACGTTCATATAAAGCTCACATCTAATTATCCCCAAATAAAAAGCACTTTTTGAAACTTTCTTTTCATTTTCTAGTAGCCCTATGTGTTAGCTTTCCAACGCATCTTGTTTCACTTAAAAATCATTTTTTTAGCCCAAGATATGATCAAAATACTATAGGTATGCAGAAAACTACCTTACAATGCACCATTGTCACTTCCTTTGAGCTTTTGGAACCTTTCTTGCAAGAACTTTGGAATGGTTCTATCACAAAAGTTGTAGCTAACTCAGTTACCTTTCCAAAAACAAAATATTCACTTTGTGGAGGTTCCTACATGGGGAGTAGTGATCTGTGCATTTGTACATTAACGTTCATATATATTTCGCATACAATAGGCCCCAATAAAAAGCACTTTTTGAAATTTCGACTTTTTGAACATTTTGTATCCTTTTCCAATAGCCCTGTGTGTTAGCTTTGCAATGCATCAAGTTTCACCTGAAAATCATTTCTGTAGCCCAAGTTATGACCAAAATACTAAAGGTATGCTGGAAAGTACCTCAAAATGCACCACAGTCACTTCCTTTGAGCTGTTGGCCTCTTTCTTGCAAGAACTTTGGAATGGTTCCAACACTAAAGTTGTAGGTAATTCACTTAGCTTTCTAAAAATATTCGAGTCACTTCGGGGAGGTTCCTACAGTAGGAGTTGTGATCGTGCATTTATCCATTAACGTTCATATAAAGCTCACATCTAATTATCCCCAAACAAAAAGCACTTTTTGAAAAATTCTTTTCCTTTTCTAGTAGCCCTATGTGTTAGCTTTCCAACGCATCTTGTTTCACTTAAAAATCATTTTTTTAGCCCAAGATATTATCAAAATACTATAGGTATGCCGAAAACTACCTTACAATGCACCACTGTCACTTCCTTTGAGCTTTTGAACCTTTCTTGCAAGAACTTTGGAATGGTTCTATCACAAAAGTTGTAGCTAACTCAGTTACCTTTCCAAAAACAAAAAGATTCACTTTGTGGAGGTTCCTACATGGGGAGTAGTGATTTGTGCATTTGTATATTAACGTTCATATAAATTTCGCATACAATAGGCCCCAATAAAAAGCACTTTTTGAAATTTCAACTTTTTGTACATTTTGTATCCTTTTCCAGTAACCCTGTGTGTTAGCTTTGCATTGCATCAAGTTTCACCAGAAAATCATTTTTGTAGCCCAAGTTATGACCAAAATACTAAAGGTATGCTGGAACGTACCTCAAAATGCACCACAGTCAGTTCCGTTGATCTTTTGGCCACTTTCTTGCAAGAAATTTGGAATGGTTCAACATAAAAGTTGTAGCTAATTCACTTAGCTTTCTAAAAACATTCGAGTCACTTCGGGGAGGTTCATACAGTAGGAGTTCTGATCGTGCATTTATACATTAACGTTCGTATAAAGTTCACATCTAATTAGCCCCAAATAAAAAGCACTTTTTGAAATTTTCATTTCATTTTCTAGTAGCCCTATGTGTTAGCTTTCCAACGCATCTTGTTTCACTTAAAAATCATTTTTTTAGCCCAAGATAGGATCAAAATACTATAGGTATGCCGAAAACTACCTCACGATGCACCACTGTCACTTCCTTTGAGCTTTGGGAACCTTTCTTGCAAGAACTTTGGAATGGTTCTATCACAAAGGTTGTATCTAACTCACTTACCATTCAAAAAACAAAAGATTCACTTTGTGGAGGTTCCTACATGGGGAGTAGTGATTTGTGCATTTGTACATTAACGTTCATATAAATTTCGCATACAATAGGCCCCAATAAAAAGCACTTTTTGAAATTTCAACTTTTTGAACATTTTGTATCCTTTTCCAATAGCCCTGTGTGTTAGCTTTGCAATGCATCTAGTTTCACCTGAAAATCATTTCTGTAGCCCAAGTTATGACCAAAATACTAAAGGTATGCTGGAAAGTACCTCAAAATGCACCACAGTCACTTCCTTTGAGTTGTTGGCCTCTTTCTTGCAAGAACTTTGGAATGGTTCCAACGCTAAAGTTGTAGGTAATTCACTTAGCTTTCTAAAAATATGCGAGTCACATCGGGGAGGTTCCTTCAGTAGGAGTTGTGATCGTGCATTTATCCATTAACGTTCATATAAAGCTCACATCTAATTATCCCCAAACAAAAAGCACTTTTTGAAACTTTCTTTTCATTTTCTAGTAGCCCTATGTGTTAGCTTTCCAACGCATCTTGTTTCATTTAAAAATCATTTTTTTAGCCCAAGATATGATCAAAATACTATAG
Source organism: Ajuga chamaepitys (assembly GCA_958295605.1). NCBI lineage: Eukaryota > Viridiplantae > Streptophyta > Magnoliopsida > Lamiales > Lamiaceae > Ajuga > Ajuga chamaepitys. The sequence continues at coordinate 452,068 of OY282499.1, read as the reverse complement.
GTATGCCGAAAACTACCTTACAACGCACCACTATCACTTCCTTTGAGCTTTTGGAACCTTTCTTGCAAGAACTTTGGAATGGTTCTATCACAAAAGTTGTAGCTAACTCAGTTACCTTTCCAAAAACAAAATATTCACTTTGTGGAGGTTCCTACATGGGGAGTAGTGATTTGTGCATTTGTACATTAACGTTCATATAAATTTCGCATTCAATAGGCCCCAATAAAAAGCACTTTGTGAAATTTAAACTGTTTGATCATTTTGTATCCTTTTCCAGTAGCCCTGTGTGTTAGCTTTGCAATGCATCAAGTTTCACCTGAATATCATTTATATAGCCCATGTTATGACCAAAATACTAAAGGTATGCCGCAAAGTACCTCAAAATGCACCACAGTCACTTCCTTTGAGCTGTTGGCCTCTTTCTTGCAAGAACATTGGAATGGTTCCAACACAAAAGTTGTAGGTAATTCACTTAGCTTTCTAAAAATATTCGAGTCACTTCGGGGAGGTTCCTTCAGTAGGAGTTGTGATCGTGCATTTATCCATTAATGTTCATATAAAGCTCACATCTAATTATCCCCAAATAAAAAGCACTTTTTGAAACTTTCTTTTAATTTTCTAGTAGCCCTATGTGTGAGCTTTCCAATGCATCTTGTTTCACTTAAAAATCATGTTTTTAGCCCAAGATATGATCAAAATACTATAGGTATGCCGAAAACTACCTTACAATGCACCACTGTCACTTCCTTTGAGCTTTTGGAACCTTTCTTGCAAGAACTTTGGAATGGTTCTATCACAAAAGTTGTAGCTAACTCACTTACCTTTCAAAAAACAAAAGATTCACATTGTGGAGGTTCCTACATGGGGAGTAGTGATTTGTGCATTTGTACATTAACGTTCATATAAATTTCGCATACAATAGGCCCCAATAAAAAGCACTTTTTGAAATTTTAACTTTTTGAACATTTTGTATCCTTTTCCAATAGCCATGTGTGTTACCTTTGCAATGCATCTAGTTTCACCTAAAAATCGTTTTTGTAGCCCAAGTTATGACCAAAATACTAAAGGTATGCTGGAAAGTACCTCAAAATGCACCACAGTCACTTCCGTTGAGCTTTTGGCCACTTTATTGCAAGAAATTTGGAATGGTTCCAACATAAAAGTTGTAGCTAATTCACTTAGCTTCCTAAAAACATTCGAGTCACTTCAGGGAGGTTCCTACAGTAGGTCTTGTGATCGTGCATTTATACATTAACGTTCGTATAAAGTTCACATCAAATTAGCCCCAAATAAAAAGCACATTTTGAAATTTTCTTATCATTTTCTAGTAGCCCTATGTGTTAGCTTTCCAACGCATCTTGTTTCACTTAAAAATAATCTTTTTAGCCCAAGATATGATCAAAATATTATAGGTATGCCGAAAACTACCTTACAATGCACCACTATCACTTCCTTTGAGCTTTTAGAACCTTTCTTGCAAGAACTTTGGAATGGTTCTATCACAAAAGTTGTAGCTAACTCAGTTACCTTTCCAAAAACAAAATATTCACTTTGTGGAGGTTCCTACATGGGGAGTAGTGATTTGTGCATTTGTACATTAACGTTCATATAAATTTCGCATACAATAGGCCCCAATAGAAAACACTTTTTGAACATTTTGTATCCTTTTCAAATAACCCTGTGTGTTAGCTTTGCATTGCATCAAGTTTCACCAAAAAATCATTTTTGTAGCCCAAGTTATGACCAAAATACTAAAGGTATGCTGGAAAGTACCTCAAAATGCACCACAGTCACTTCCTTTGAGCTTTTGGCCACTTTCTTGCAAGAAATTTGGAATGGTTCCAACATAAAAGTTGTAGCTAATTCACTTAGCTTTCTAAAAATATTTGAGTCACTTTGGGGAGGTTCTTACAGTAGGAGTTGTGATCGTGCATTTATGCATTAACGTTCATATAAAGCTCACATCTAATTATCCCCAAATAAAAAGCACTTTTTGAAACTTTCTTTTCCTTTTCTAGTAGCCCTATGTGTTAGCTTTCCAACGCATCTTGTTTCACTTAAAAATCATTTTTTTAGCCCAAGATATGATCAAAATACTATAGGTATGCAAAAAACTACCTTACAATGCACCACTGTCACTTCCTTTGAGCTTTTGGAACCTTTCTTGCAAGAACTTTGGAATGATTCTATCACAAAAGTTGTAGCTAACTCAGTTACCTTTCTAAAAACAAAATATTCACTTTGTGGAGGTTCCTACATGGGGAGTAGTGAGTTGTGCATTTGTACATTAACGTTCATATATATTTCGCATACAATAGGCCCCAATAAAAAGCACTTTTTGAAATTTCAACTTTTTGAACATTTTGTATCCTTTTCCAATAGCCCTGTGTGTTAGCTTTGCAATGCATCAAGTTTCACCTGAAAATCATTTCTGTAGCCCAAGTTATGACCAAAATACTAAAGGTATGCTGGAAAGTACCTCAAAATGCACCACAGTCACTTCCTTTGAGTTGTTGGCCTCTTTCTTGCAAGAACTTTGGAATGGTTCCAACACTAAAGTTGTAGGTAATTCACTTAGCGTTCTAAAATATTCGAGTCACTTCGGGGAGGTTCCTACAGTAGGAGTTGTGATCGTGCATTTATCCATTAACGTTCATATAAAGCTCACATCTAATTATCCCCAAACAAAAAGCACTTTTTGAAACTTTCTTTTCCTTTTCTAGTAGCCCTATGTGTTATCTTTCCAACGCATCTTGTTTCACTTAAAAATCATTTTTTTAGCCCAAGATATGATCAAAATACTATAGGTATGCCGAAAACTACCTTACAATGCACCACTATCACTTCCTTTGAGCTTTTGGAACCTTTCTTGCAAGAAATTTGGAATGGTTCTATCACAAAAGTTGTAGCTAACTCACTTACCTTTCAAAAAACAAAAGATTCACATTGTGGAGGTTCCTACATGGGGAGTAGGGATTTGTGCATTTGTACATTAACGTTCATATAAATTTCGCATACAATAGGCCCCAATAAAAAGCACTTTTTAAAATTTCAACTTTTTGAACATTTTGTAACCTTTTCCAGTAACCCTGTGCGTTAGCTTTGCAATGCATCAAGTTTCACCAGAAAATCATTTTTGTAGCCCAAGTTATGACCAAAATACTAAAGGTATGCCGCAAAGTACCTCAAAATGCACCACAGTCACTTCCTTTGAGCTGTTGGCCTCTTTCTTGCAAGAACATTGGAATGGTTCCAACACAAAAGTTGTAGGTAATTCACTTAGCTTTCTAAAAATATGCGAGTCACTTCGGGGAGGTTCCTTCAGTAGGAGTTGTGATCGTGCATTTATCCATTAATATTCATATAAAGCTCACATCTAATTATCCCCAAATAAAAAGCACTTTTTGAGCCATTCTTTTAATTTTCTAGTAGCCCTATGTGTGAGATTTCCAATGCATCTTGTTTCACTTAAAAATCATGTTTTTAGCCCAAGATATGGTCAAAATACTATAGGTATGCCGAAAACTACCTTACAATGCACCACTGTCACTTCCTTTGAGCTTTTGGAACCTTTCTTGCAAGAACTTTGGAATGGTTCTATCACAAAAGTTGTAGCTAACTCACTTACCTTTCAAAAAACAAAAGATTCACATTGTGGAGGTTCCTACATGGGGAGTAGTGATTTGTGCATTTGTACATTAACGTTCATATAAATTTCGCATACAATAGGCCCCAATAAAAAGCACTTTTTGAAATTTTAACTTTTTGAACATTTTGTATCCTTTTCCAGTAGCCCTGTGTGTTACCTTTGCAATGCATCTAGTGTCACCTAAAAATCATTTTTGTAGCCCAAGTTATGACCAAAATACTAAAGGTATGCTGGAAAGTACTTCAAAATGCACCACAGTCACTTCCGTTGAGCTTTTGGCCACTTTATTGAGAGAAATTTGGAATGGTTCCAACATAAAAGCTGTAGCTAATTCACTTATCTTTCTAAAAACATTCGAGTCACTTCAGGGAGGTTCCTACAATAGGAGTTGTGATCGTGCATTTATACATTAACGTTCGTATAAAGTTCACATCTAATTAGCACCAAATAAAAAGCACATTTTGAAATTTTCTTATCATTTTCTAGTAGCCCTATGTGTTATCTTTCCAACGCATCTTGTTTCACTTAAAAATCATTTTTTTTTTGCCCAAGATATGATCATAATACTATAGGTATGCCGAAAACTACCTTACAATGCACCACTGTCACTTCCTTTGAGCTTTTGGAACCTTTCTTGCAAGAACTTTGGAATGGTTCTATCACAAAAGTTGTAGCTAACTCACTTACCTTTCAAAAAACAAAAGATTCACTTTGTGGAGGTTCCTACATGGGGAGTAGTGATTTGTGCATTTGTACATTAACGTTCATATAAATTTCGCATACAATAGGCCCCAATAAAAAGCACTTTTTGAAATTTCAACTTTTTGAACATTTGGTATCCTTTTCCAGTAACCCTGTGTGTTAGCTTTGCATTGCATCAAGTTTCACCAGAAAATCATTTTTGTAGCCCAAGTTATGACCAAAATACTAAAGGTATGCTGGAAAGTACCTCAAAATGCACCACAGTCACTTCCTTTGAGCTTTTGGCCACTTTCTTGCAAGAAATTTGGAATGGTTCCAACATAAAAGTTGTAGCTAATTCACTTAGCTTTCTTAAAATATTTGAGTCACTTCGGGGAGGTTCCTACAGTAGGAGTTGTGATTGTGCATTTATACATTAACATTCATATAAAGCTCACATCTAATTATCCCCAAATAAAAAGCACATTTTGAAATTTTCTTATCATTTTCTAGTAGCCCTATGTGTTATCTTTCCAACGCATCTTGTTTCACTTAAAAATCATTTTTTGTGCCCAAGATATGATCAAAATACTATAGGTATGCCGAAAACTACCTTACAATGCACCACTGTCACTTCCTTTGAGCTTTTAGAACCTTTCTTGCAAGAACTTTGGAATGGTTCTATCACAAAAGTTGTAGCTAACTCACTTACCTTTCAAAAAACAAAAGATTCACATTGTGGAGGTTCCTACATGGGGAGTAGTGATTTGTGCATTTGTACATTAACGTTCATATAAATTTCGCATACAATAGGCCCCAATAAAAAGCACTTTTTGAAATTTTAACTTTTTGAACATTTTGTATCCTTTTCCAGTAGCCCTGTGTGTTACCTTTGCAATGCATCTAGTTTCACCTAAAAATCATTTTTATGACCAAAATACTAAGGGTATGCTGGAAAGTACCTCAAAATGCACCACAGTCACTTCCGTTGAGCTTTTGGCCACTTTATTGCAAGAAATTTGGAATGGTTCCAACATAAAAGTTGTAGCTAATTCACTTAGCTTTCTAAAAACATTCGAGTCACTTCAGGGAGGTTCCTACAATAGGTCTTGTGATCGTGCATTTATACATTAACATTCGTATAAAGTTCACATGTAATTAGCCCCAAATAAAAAGCACATTTTGAAATTTTCTTATCATTTTCTAGTAGCCCTATGTGTTAGCTTTCCAACTCATCTTGTTTCACTTAAAAATAATCTTTTTAGCCCATGATATGATCAAAATATTATAGGTATGCCGAAAACTACCTTACAATGCACCACTATCACTTCCTTTGAGCTTTTAGAACCCTTCTTGCAAGAACTTTGGAATGGTTCTATCACAAAAGTTGTAGCTAACTCAGTTACCTTTCCAAAAACAAAATATTCACTTTGTGGAGGTTCCTACATGGGGAGTAGTGATTTGTGCATTTGTACATTAACGTTCATATAAATTTCGCATACAATAGACCCCATTAGAAAGCACTTTTTGAACATTTTGTATCCTTTTCAAATAACCCTGTGTGTTAGCTTTGCACTGCATCAAGTTTCACCTGAAAATCATTTTCTGTAGCCCAAGTTATGACCAAAATACTAAAGGTATGCTGGAAAGTACCTCAAAATGCACCACAGTCACTTCCTTTGAGTTGTTGGCCTCTTTCTTGCGAGAACTTTAGAATGGTTCCAACACTAAAGTTGTAGGTAATTCACTTAGCTTTCTAAAAATATTCGAGTCACTTCGGGGAGGTTTCTACAGTAAGAGTTGTGATCGTGCATTTATCCATTAACGTTCATATAAAGCTCACATCTAATTATCCCCAAAAAAAAAAAAGCACTTTTTGAAACTTTGTTTTCCTTTTCTAGTAGCCCTATGTGTTAGCTTTCCAACGCATCTTGTTTCACTTAAAAATCATTTTTTTAGCTCAAGATATGATCAAAATACTATAGGTATGCCGAAAACTACCTTACAATGCACCACTGTCACTTCCTTTGAGCTTTTGGAACCTTTTTTGCAAGAACATTGGAATGGTTCTATCACAAAAGTTGTAGCTAACTCACTTACCTTTCCAAAAACAAAAGATTCACTTTGTGGAGGTTCCTACATGGGGAGTAGTGATTTGTGCATTTGTATATTAACGTTCATATAAATTTCGCATACAATAGGCCCCAATAAAAAGCACTTTTTGAAATTTCAACTTTTTGTACATTTTGTATCCTTTTCCAGTAACCCTGTGTGTTAGCTTTGCATTGCATCAAGTTTCACCAGAAAATCATTTTTGTAGCCCAAGTTATGACCAAAATACTAAAGGTATGCTGGAACGTACCTCAAAATGCACCACAGTCACTTCCGTTGATCTTTTGGCCACTTTCTTGCAAGAAATTTGGAATGGTTCAACATAAAAGTTGTAGCTAATTCACTTAGCTTTCTAAAAACATTCGAGTCACTTCGGGGAGGTTCATACAGTAGGAGTTCTGATCGTGCATTTATACATTAACGTTCGTATAAAGTTCACATCTAATTAGCCCCAAATAAAAAGCACTTTTTGAAATTTTCATTTCATTTTCTATTAGCCCTATGTGTTAGCTTTCCAACGCATCTTGTTTCACTTAAAAATCATTTTTTTAGCCCAAGATAGGATCAAAATACTATAGGTATGCCGAAAACTACCTCACGATGCACCACTGTCACTTCCTTTGAGCTTTGGGAACCTTTCTTGCAAGAACTTTGGAATGGTTCTATCACAAAGGTTGTAGCTAACTCACTTACCATTCAAAAAACAAAAGATTCACTTTGTGGAGGTTCCTACATGGGGAGTAGTGATTTGTGCATTTGTACATTAACGTTCATATAAATTTCGCATACAATAGGCCCCAATAAAAAGCACTTTTTGAAATTTCAACTTTTTGAACATTTTGTATCCTTTTCCAATAGCCCTGTGTGTTAGCTTTGCAATGCATCTAGTTTCACCTGAAAATCATTTCTGTAGCCCAAGTTATGACCAAAATACTAAAGGTATGCTGGAAAGTACCTCAAAATGCACCACAGTCACTTCCTTTGAGTTGTTGGCCTCTTTCTTGCAAGAACTTTGGAATGGTTCCAACACTAAAGTTGTAGGTAATTCACTTAGCTTTCTAAAAATATGCGAGTCACATCGGGGAGGTTCCTTCAGTAGGAGTTGTGATCGTGCATTTATCCATTAACGTTCATATAAAGCTCACATCTAATTATCCCCAAACAAAAAGCACTTTTTGAAACTTTCTTTTCATTTTCTAGTAGCCCTATGTGTTAGCTTTCCAACGCATCTTGTTTCATTTAAAAATCATTTTTTTAGCCCAAGATATGATCAAATTACTATAGGTATGCCGAAAACTACCTTACAACGCACCACTATCACTTCCTTTGAGCTTTTGGAACCTTTCTTGCAAGAACTTTGGAATGGTTCTATCACAAAAGTTGTAGCTAACTCAGTTACCTTTCCAAAAACAAAATATTCACTTTGTGGAGGTTCCTACATGGGGAGTAGTGATTTGTGCATTTGTACATTAACGTTCATATAAATTTCGCATTCAATAGGCCCCAATAAAAAGCACTTTGTGAAATTTAAACTGTTTGATCATTTTGTATCCTTTTCCAGTAGCCCTATGTGTTAGCTTTGCAATGCATCAAGTTTCACCTGAATATCATTTATATAGCCCATGTTATGACCAAAATACTAAAGGTATGCCGCAAAGTACCTCAAAATGCACCACAGTCACTTCCTTTGAGCTGTTGGCCTCTTTCTTGCAAGAACATTGGAATGGTTCCAACACAAAAGTTGTAGGTAATTCACTTAGCTTTCTAAAAATATTCGAGTCACTTCGGGGAGGTTCCTTCAGTAGGAGTTGTGATCGTGCATTTATCCATTAATGTTCATATAAAGCTCACATCTAATTATCCCCAAATAAAAAGCACTTTTTGAAACTTTCTTTTAATTTTCTAGTAGCCCTATGTGTGAGCTTTCCAATGCATCTTGTTTCACTTAAAAATCATGTTTTTAGCCCAAGATATGATCAAAATACTATAGGTATGCCGAAAACTACCTTACAATGCACCACTGTCACTTCCTTTGAGCTTTTGGAACCTTTCTTGCAAGAACTTTGGAATGGTTCTATCACAAAAGTTGTAGCTAACTCACTTACCTTTCAAAAAACAAAAGATTCACATTGTGGAGGTTCCTACATGGGGAGTAGTGATTTGTGCATTTGTACATTAACGTTCATATAAATTTCGCATACAATAGGCCCCAATAAAAATCACTTTTTGAAATTTTAACTTTTTGAACATTTTGTATCCTTTTCCAGTAGCCTTGTGTGTTACCTTTGCAATGCATCTAGTTTCACCTAAAAATCATTTTTGTAGCCCAAGTTATGACCAAAATACTAAAGGTATGCTGGAAAGTACGTCAAAATGCACCACAGTCACTTCCGTTGAGCTTTTGGCCACTTTATTGCAATAAATTTGGAATGGTTCCAACATAAAAGTTGTAGCTAATTCACTTAGCTTTCTAAAAACATTCGAGTCACTTCAGGGAGGTTCCTACAGTAGGTCTTGTGATCGTGCATTTATACATTAACGTTCGTATAAAGTTCACATCTAATTAGCCCCAAATAAAAAGCACATTTTGAAATTTTCTTATCATTTTCTAGTAGCCCTATGTGTTAGCTTTCCAACGCATCTTGTTTCACTTAAAAATAATCTTTTTAGCCCAAGATATGATCAAAATATTATAGGTATGCCGAAAACTACCTTACAATGCACCACTATCACTTCCTTTGAGTTTTTAGAACCTTTCTTGCAAGAACTTTGGAATGGTTCTATCACAAAAGTTGTAGCTAACTTAGTTACCTTTCCAAAAACCAAATATTCACTTTGTGGAGGTTCCTACATGGGGAGTAGTGATTTGTGCATTTGTACATTAACGTTCATATAAATTTCGCATACAATAGGCCCCAATAGAAAGCACTTTTTGAACATTTTGTATCCTTTTCAAATAACCCTGTGTGTTAGCTTTGCATTGCATCAAGTTTCACCAGAAAATCATTTTTGTAGCCCAAGTTATGACCAAAATACTAATGGTATGCTGGAAAGTACCTCAAAATGCACCACAGTCACTTCCTTTGAGCTTTTGGCCACTTTCTTGCAAGAAATTTGGAATGGTTCCAACATAAAAGTTGTAGCTAATTCGCTTAGCTTTCTTAAAATATTCGAGTCACTTTGGGGAGGTTCCTACAGTAGGAGTTGTGATCGTGCATTTATACATTAACGTTCATATGAAGCTCACATCTAATTATCCCCAAATAAAAAGCACATTTTGAAATTTTCTTATCATTTTCTAGTAGCCCTATGTGTTAGCTTTCCAACGCATCTTGTTTCACTTAAAAATAATCTTTTTAGCCCAAGATATGATCAAAATATTATAGGTATGCCGAAAACTACCTTACAATGCACCACTATCACTTCCTTTGAGCTTTTAGAACCTTTCTTGCAAGAACTTTTGAATGGTTCTATCACAAAAGTTGTAGCTAACTCACTTACCTTTCAAAAAACAAAAGATTCACATTGTGGAGGTTCCTACATGGGGAGTAGTGATTTGTGCATTTGTACATTAACGTTCATATAAATTTCGCATACAATAGGCCCCAATAAAAAGCACTTTTTGAAATTTTAACTTTTTGAACATTTTGTATCCTTTTCCAATAGCCATGTGTGTTACCTTTGCAATGCATCTAGTTTCACCTAAAAATCGTTTTTGTAGCCCAAGTTATGACCAAAATACTAAAGGTATGCTGGAAAGTACCTCAAAATGCACCACAGTCACTTCCGTTGAGCTTTTGGCCACTTTATTGCAAGAAATTTGGAATGGTTCCAACATAAAAGTTGTAGCTAATTCACTTAGCTTCCTAAAAACATTCGAGTCACTTCAGGGAGGTTCCTACAGTAGGTCTTGTGATCGTGCATTTATACATTAACGTTCGTATAAAGTTCACATCAAATTAGCCCCAAATAAAAAGCACATTTTGAAATTTTCTTATCATTTTCTAGTAGCCCTATGTGTTAGCTTTCCAACGCATCTTGTTTCACTTAAAAATAATCTTTTTAGCCCAAGATATGATCAAAATATTATAGGTATGCCGAAAACTACCTTACAATGCACCACTATCACTTCCTTTGAGCTTTTAGAACCTTTCTTGCAAGAACTTTGGAATGGTTCTATCACAAAAGTTGTAGCTAACTCAGTTACCTTTCCAAAAACAAAATATTCAATTTGTGGAGGTTCCTACATGGGGAGTAGTGATTTGTGCATTTGTACATTAACGTTCATATAAATTTCGCATACAATAGGCCCCAATAGAAAGCACTTTTTGAACATTTTGTATCCTTTTCAAATAACCCTGTGTGTTAGCTTTGCATTGCATCAAGTTTCACCAAAAAATCATTTTTGTAGCCCAAGTTATGACCAAAATACTAAAGGTATGCTGGAAAGTACCTCAAAATGCACCACAGTCACTTCCTTTGAGCTTTTGGCCACTTTCTTGCAAGAAATTTGGAATGGTTCCAACATAAAAGTTGTAGCTAATTCACTTAGCTTTCTAAAAATATTTGAGTCACTTTGGGGAGGTTCTTACAGTAGGAGTTGTGATCGTGCATTTATGCATTAACGTTCATATAAAGCTCACATCTAATTATCCCCAAATAAAAAGCACTTTTTGAAACTTTCTTTTCCTTTTCTAGTAGCCCTATGTGTTAGCTTTCCAACGCATCTTGTTTCACTTAAAAATCATTTTTTTAGCCCAAGATATGATCAAAATACTATAGGTATGCAAAAAACTACCTTACAATGCACCACTGTCACTTCCTTTGAGCTTTTGGAACCTTTCTTGCAAGAACTTTGGAATGATTCTATCACAAAAGTTGTAGCTAACTCAGTTACCTTTCTAAAAACAAAATATTCACTTTGTGGAGGTTCCTACATGGGGAGTAGTGAGTTGTGCATTTGTACATTAACGTTCATATATATTTCGCATACAATAGGCCCCAGTAAAAAGCACTTTTTAAAATTTCAACTTTTTGAACATTTTGTATCCTTTTCCAATAGCCCTGTGTGTTAGCTTTGCAATGCATCAAGTTTCACCTGAAAATCATTTCTGTAGCCCAAGTTATGACCAAAATACTAAAGGTATGCTGGAAAGTACCTCAAAATGCACCACAGTCACTTCCTTTGAGTTGTTGGCCTCTTTCTTGCAAGAACTTTGGAATGGTTCCAACACTAAAGTTGTAGGTAATTCACTTAGCGTTCTAAAATATTCGAGTCACTTCGGGGAGGTTCCTACAGTAGGAGTTGTGATCGTGCATTTATCCATTAACGTTCATATAAAGCTCACATCTAATTATCCCCAAACAAAAAGCACTTTTTGAAACTTTCTTTTCATTTTCTAGTAGCCCTATGTGTTATCTTTCCAACGCATCTTGTTTCACTTAAAAATCATTTTTTTAGCCCAAGATATGATCAAAATACTATAGGTATGCCGAAAACTACCTTACAATGCACCACTATCACTTCCTTTGAGCTTTTGGAACCTTTCTTGCAAGAACTTTGGAATGGTTCTATCACAAAAGTTGTAGCTAACTCACTTACCTTTCAAAAAACAAAAGATTCACATTGTGGAGGTTCCTACATGGGGAGTAGGGATTTGTGCATTTGTACATTAACGTTCATATAAATTTCGCATACAATAGGCCCCAATAAAAAGCACTTTTTAAAATTTCAACTTTTTGAACATTTTGTAACCTTTTCCAGTAACCCTGTGCGTTAGCTTTGCAATGCATCAAGTTTCACCAGAAAATCATTTTTGTAGCCCAAGTTATGACCAAAATACTAAAGGTATGCCGCAAAGTACCTCAAAATGCACCACAGTCACTTCCTTTGAGCTGTTGGCCTCTTTCTTGCAAGAACATTGGAATGGTTCCAACACAAAAGTTGTAGGTAATTCACTTAGCTTTCTAAAAATATGCGAGTCACTTCGGGGAGGTTCCTTCAGTAGGAGTTGTGATCGTGCATTTATCCATTAATATTCATATAAAGCTCACATCTAATTATCCCCAAATAAAAAGCACTTTTTGAGCCATTCTTTTAATTTTCTAGTAGCCCTATGTGTGAGATTTCCAATGCATCTTGTTTCACTTAAAAATCATGTTTTTAGCCCAAGATATGGTCAAAATACTATAGGTATGCCGAAAACTACCTTACAATGCACCACTGTCACTTCCTTTGAGCTTTTGGAACCTTTCTTGCAAGAACTTTGGAATGGTTCTATCACAAAAGTTGTAGCTAACTCACTTACCTTTCAAAAAACAAAAGATTCACATTGTGGAGGTTCCTACATGGGGAGTAGTGATTTGTGCATTTGTACATTAACGTTCATATAAATTTCGCATACAATAGGCCCCAATAAAAAGCACTTTTTGAAATTTTAACTTTTTGAACATTTTGTATCCTTTTCCAGTAGCCCTGTGTGTTACCTTTGCAATGCATCTAGTGTCACCTAAAAATCATTTTTGTAGCCCAAGTTATGACCAAAATACTAAAGGTATGCTGGAAAGTACTTCAAAATGCACCACAGTCACTTCCGTTGAGCTTTTGGCCACTTTATTGAGAGAAATTTGGAATGGTTCCAACATAAAAGCTGTAGCTAATTCACTTATCTTTCTAAAAACATTCGAGTCACTTCAGGGAGGTTCCTACAGTAGGAGTTGTGATCGTGCATTTATACATTAACGTTCGTATAAAGTTCACATCTAATTAGCACCAAATAAAAAGCACATTTTGAAATTTTCTTATCATTTTCTAGTAGCCCTATGTGTTATCTTTCCAACGCATCTTGTTTCACTTAAAAATCATTTTTTTTTTGCCCAAGATATGATCATAATACTATAGGTATGCCGAAAACTACCTTACAATGCACCACTGTCACTTCCTTTGAGCTTTTGGAACCTTTCTTGCAAGAACTTTGGAATGGTTCTATCACAAAAGTTGTAGCTAACTCACTTACCTTTCAAAAAACAAAAGATTCACTTTGTGGAGGTTCCTACATGGGGAGTAGTGATTTGTGCATTTGTACATTAACGTTCATATAAATTTCGCATACAATAGGCCCCAATAAAAAGCACTTTTTGAAATTTCAACTTTTTGAACATTTGGTATCCTTTTCCAGTAACCCTGTGTGTTAGCTTTGCATTGCATCAAGTTTCACCAGAAAATCATTTTTGTAGCCCAAGTTATGACCAAAATACTAAAGGTATGCTGGAAAGTACCTCAAAATGCACCACAGTCACTTCCTTTGAGCTTTTGGCCACTTTCTTGCAAGAAATTTGGAATGGTTCCAACATAAAAGTTGTAGCTAATTCACTTAGCTTTCTTAAAATATTTGAGTCACTTCGGGGAGGTTCCTACAGTAGGAGTTGTGATTGTGCATTTATACATTAACATTCATATAAAGCTCACATCTAATTATCCCCAAATAAAAAGCACATTTTGAAATTTTCTTATCATTTTCTAGTAGCCCTATGTGTTATCTTTCCAACGCATCTTGTTTCACTTAAAAATCATTTTTTGTGCCCAAGATATGATCAAAATACTATAGGTATGCCGAAAACTACCTTACAATGCACCACTGTCACTTCCTTTGAGCTTTTAGAACCTTTCTTGCAAGAACTTTGGAATGGTTCTATCACAAAAGTTGTAGCTAACTCACTTACCTTTCAAAAAACAAAAGATTCACATTGTGGAGGTTCCTACATGGGGAGTAGTGATTTGTGCATTTGTACATTAACGTTCATATAAATTTCGCATACAATAGGCCCCAATAAAAAGCACTTTTTGAAATTTTAACTTTTTGAACATTTTGTATCCTTTTCCAGTAGCCCTGTGTGTTACCTTTGCAATGCATCTAGTTTCACCTAAAAATCATTTTTATGACCAAAATACTAAGGGTATGCTGGAAAGTACCTCAAAATGCACCACAGTCACTTCCGTTGAGCTTTTGGCCACTTTATTGCAAGAAATTTGGAATGGTTCCAACATAAAAGTTGTAGCTAATTCACTTAGCTTTCTAAAAACATTCGAGTCACTTCAGGGAGGTTCCTACAATAGGTCTTGTGATCGTGCATTTATACATTAACATTCGTATAAAGTTCACATGTAATTAGCCCCAAATAAAAAGCACATTTTGAAATTTTCTTATCATTTTCTAGTAGCCCTATGTGTTAGCTTTCCAACTCATCTTGTTTCACTTAAAAATAATCTTTTTAGCCCATGATATGATCAAAATATTATAGGTATGCCGAAAACTACCTTACAATGCACCACTATCACTTCCTTTGAGCTTTTAGAACCCTTCTTGCAAGAACTTTGGAATGGTTCTATCACAAAAGTTGTAGCTAACTCAGTTACCTTTCCAAAAACAAAATATTCACTTTGTGGAGGTTCCTACATGGGGAGTAGTGATTTGTGCATTTGTACATTAACGTTCATATAAATTTCGCATACAATAGACCCCATTAGAAAGCACTTTTTGAACATTTTGTATCCTTTTCAAATAACCCTGTGTGTTAGCTTTGCACTGCATCAAGTTTCACCTGAAAATCATTTTCTGTAGCCCAAGTTATGACCAAAATACTAAAGGTATGCTGGAAAGTACCTCAAAATGCACCACAGTCACTTCCTTTGAGTTGTTGGCCTCTTTCTTGCGAGAACTTTAGAATGGTTCCAACACTAAAGTTGTAGGTAATTCACTTAGCTTTCTAAAAATATTCGAGTCACTTCGGGGAGGTTTCTACAGTAAGAGTTGTGATCGTGCATTTATCCATTAACGTTCATATAAAGCTCACATCTAATTATCCCCAAAAAAAAAAAAGCACTTTTTGAAACTTTGTTTTCCTTTTCTAGTAGCCCTATGTGTTAGCTTTCCAACGCATCTTGTTTCACTTAAAAATCATTTTTTTAGCTCAAGATATGATCAAAATACTATAGGTATGCCGAAAACTACCTTACAATGCACCACTGTCACTTCCTTTGAGCTTTTGGAACCTTTTTTGCAAGAACATTGGAATGGTTCTATCACAAAAGTTGTAGCTAACTCACTTACCTTTCCAAAAACAAAAGATTCACTTTGTGGAGGTTCCTACATGGGGAGTAGTGATTTGTGCATTTGTATATTAACGTTCATATAAATTTCGCATACAATAGGCCCCAATAAAAAGCACTTTTTGAAATTTCAACTTTTTGTACATTTTGTATCCTTTTCCAGTAACCCTGTGTGTTAGCTTTGCATTGCATCAAGTTTCACCAGAAAATCATTTTTGTAGCCCAAGTTATGACCAAAATACTAAAGGTATGCTGGAACGTACCTCAAAATGCACCACAGTCACTTCCGTTGATCTTTTGGCCACTTTCTTGCAAGAAATTTGGAATGGTTCAACATAAAAGTTGTAGCTAATTCACTTAGCTTTCTAAAAACATTCGAGTCACTTCGGGGAGGTTCATACAGTAGGAGTTCTGATCGTGCATTTATACATTAACGTTCGTATAAAGTTCACATCTAATTAGCCCCAAATAAAAAGCACTTTTTGAAATTTTCATTTCATTTTCTATTAGCCCTATGTGTTAGCTTTCCAACGCATCTTGTTTCACTTAAAAATCATTTTTTTAGCCCAAGATAGGATCAAAATACTATAGGTATGCCGAAAACTACCTCACGATGCACCACTGTCACTTCCTTTGAGCTTTGGGAACCTTTCTTGCAAGAACTTTGGAATGGTTCTATCACAAAGGTTGTAGCTAACTCACTTACCATTCAAAAAACAAAAGATTCACTTTGTGGAGGTTCCTACATGGGGAGTAGTGATTTGTGCATTTGTACATTAACGTTCATATAAATTTCGCATACAATAGGCCCCAATAAAAAGCACTTTTTGAAATTTCAACTTTTTGAACATTTTGTATCCTTTTCCAATAGCCCTGTGTGTTAGCTTTGCAATGCATCTAGTTTCACCTGAAAATCATTTCTGTAGCCCAAGTTATGACCAAAATACTAAAGGTATGCTGGAAAGTACCTCAAAATGCACCACAGTCACTTCCTTTGAGTTGTTGGCCTCTTTCTTGCAAGAACTTTGGAATGGTTCCAACACTAAAGTTGTAGGTAATTCACTTAGCTTTCTAAAAATATGCGAGTCACATCGGGGAGGTTCCTTCAGTAGGAGTTGTGATCGTGCATTTATCCATTAACGTTCATATAAAGCTCACATCTAATTATCCCCAAACAAAAAGCACTTTTTGAAACTTTCTTTTCATTTTCTAGTAGCCCTATGTGTTAGCTTTCCAACGCATCTTGTTTCATTTAAAAATCATTTTTTTAGCCCAAGATATGATCAAATTACTATAGGTATGCCGAAAACTACCTTACAACGCACCACTATCACTTCCTTTGAGCTTTTGGAACCTTTCTTGCAAGAACTTTGGAATGGTTCTATCACAAAAGTTGTAGCTAACTCAGTTACCTTTCCAAAAACAAAATATTCACTTTGTGGAGGTTCCTACATGGGGAGTAGTGATTTGTGCATTTGTACATTAACGTTCATATAAATTTCGCATTCAATAGGCCCCAATAAAAAGCACTTTGTGAAATTTAAACTGTTTGATCATTTTGTATCCTTTTCCAGTAGCCCTGTGTGTTAGCTTTGCAATGCATCAAGTTTCACCTGAATATCATTTATATAGCCCATGTTATGACCAAAATACTAAAGGTATGCCGCAAAGTACCTCAAAATGCACCACAGTCACTTCCTTTGAGCTGTTGGCCTCTTTCTTGCAAGAACATTGGAATGGTTCCAACACAAAAGTTGTAGGTAATTCACTTAGCTTTCTAAAAATATTCGAGTCACTTCGGGGAGGTTCCTTCAGTAGGAGTTGTGATCGTGCATTTATCCATTAATGTTCATATAAAGCTCACATCTAATTATCCCCAAATAAAAAGCACTTTTTGAAACTTTCTTTTAATTTTCTAGTAGCCCTATGTGTGAGCTTCCAATGCATCTTGTTTCACTTAAAAATCATGTTTTTAGCCCAAGATATGATCAAAATACTATAGGTATGCCGAAAACTACCTTACAATGCACCACTGTCACTTCCTTTGAGCTTTTGGAACCTTTCTTGCAAGAACTTTGGAATGGTTCTATCACAAAAGTTGTAGCTAACTCACTTACCTTTCAAAAAACAAAAGATTCACATTGTGGAGGTTCCTACATGGGGAGTAGTGATTTGTGCATTTGTACATTAACGTTCATATAAATTTCGCATACAATAGGCCCCAATAAAAATCACTTTTTGAAATTTTAACTTTTTGAACATTTTGTATCCTTTTCCAGTAGCCTTGTGTGTTACCTTTGCAATGCATCTAGTTTCACCTAAAAATCATTTTTGTAGCCCAAGTTATGACCAAAATACTAAAGGTATGCTGGAAAGTACGTCAAAATGCACCACAGTCACTTCCGTTGAGCTTTTGGCCACTTTATTGCAATAAATTTGGAATGGTTCCAACATAAAAGTTGTAGCTAATTCACTTAGCTTTCTAAAAACATTCGAGTCACTTCAGGGAGGTTCCTACAGTAGGTCTTGTGATCGTGCATTTATACATTAACGTTCGTATAAAGTTCACATCTAATTAGCCCCAAATAAAAAGCACATTTTGAAATTTTCTTATCATTTTCTAGTAGCCCTATGTGTTAGCTTTCCAACGCATCTTGTTTCACTTAAAAATAATCTTTTTAGCCCAAGATATGATCAAAATATTATAGGTATGCCGAAAACTACCTTACAATGCACCACTATCACTTCCTTTGAGTTTTTAGAACCTTTCTTGCAAGAACTTTGGAATGGTTCTATCACAAAAGTTGTAGCTAACTTAGTTACCTTTCCAAAAACCAAATATTCACTTTGTGGAGGTTCCTACATGGGGAGTAGTGATTTGTGCATTTGTACATTAACGTTCATATAAATTTCGCATACAATAGGCCCCAATAGAAAGCACTTTTTGAACATTTTGTATCCTTTTCAAATAACCCTGTGTGTTAGCTTTGCATTGCATCAAGTTTCACCAGAAAATCATTTTTGTAGCCCAAGTTATGACCAAAATACTAATGGTATGCTGGAAAGTACCTCAAAATGCACCACAGTCACTTCCTTTGAGCTTTTGGCCACTTTCTTGCAAGAAATTTGGAATGGTTCCAACATAAAAGTTGTAGCTAATTCGCTTAGCTTTCTTAAAATATTCGAGTCACTTTGGGGAGGTTCCTACAGTAGGAGTTGTGATCGTGCATTTATACATTAACGTTCATATGAAGCTCACATCTAATTATCCCCAAATAAAAAGCACATTTTGAAATTTTCTTATCATTTTCTAGTAGCCCTATGTGTTAGCTTTCCAACGCATCTTGTTTCACTTAAAAATAATCTTTTTAGCCCAAGATATGATCAAAATATTATAGGTATGCCGAAAACTACCTTACAATGCACCACTATCACTTCCTTTGAGCTTTTAGAACCTTTCTTGCAAGAACTTTTGAATGGTTCTATCACAAAAGTTGTAGCTAACTCACTTACCTTTCAAAAAACAAAAGATTCACATTGTGGAGGTTCCTACATGGGGAGTAGTGATTTGTGCATTTGTACATTAACGTTCATATAAATTTCGCATACAATAGGCCCCAATAAAAAGCACTTTTTGAAATTTTAACTTTTTGAACATTTTGTATCCTTTTCCAATAGCCATGTGTGTTACCTTTGCAATGCATCTAGTTTCACCTAAAAATCGTTTTTGTAGCCCAAGTTATGACCAAAATACTAAAGGTATGCTGGAAAGTACCTCAAAATGCACCACAGTCACTTCCGTTGAGCTTTTGGCCACTTTATTGCAAGAAATTTGGAATGGTTCCAACATAAAAGTTGTAGCTAATTCACTTAGCTTCCTAAAAACATTCGAGTCACTTCAGGGAGGTTCCTACAGTAGGTCTTGTGATCGTGCATTTATACATTAACGTTCGTATAAAGTTCACATCAAATTAGCCCCAAATAAAAAGCACATTTTGAAATTTTCTTATCATTTTCTAGTAGCCCTATGTGTTAGCTTTCCAACGCATCTTGTTTCACTTAAAAATAATCTTTTTAGCCCAAGATATGATCAAAATATTATAGGTATGCCGAAAACTACCTTACAATGCACCACTATCACTTCCTTTGAGCTTTTAGAACCTTTCTTGCAAGAACTTTGGAATGGTTCTATCACAAAAGTTGTAGCTAACTCAGTTACCTTTCCAAAAACAAAATATTCAATTTGTGGAGGTTCCTACATGGGGAGTAGTGATTTGTGCATTTGTACATTAACGTTCATATAAATTTCGCATACAATAGGCCCCAATAGAAAGCACTTTTTGAACATTTTGTATCCTTTTCAAATAACCCTGTGTGTTAGCTTTGCATTGCATCAAGTTTCACCAAAAAATCATTTTTGTAGCCCAAGTTATGACCAAAATACTAAAGGTATGCTGGAAAGTACCTCAAAATGCACCACAGTCACTTCCTTTGAGCTTTTGGCCACTTTCTTGCAAGAAATTTGGAATGGTTCCAACATAAAAGTTGTAGCTAATTCACTTAGCTTTCTAAAAATATTTGAGTCACTTTGGGGAGGTTCTTACAGTAGGAGTTGTGATCGTGCATTTATGCATTAACGTTCATATAAAGCTCACATCTAATTATCCCCAAATAAAAAGCACTTTTTGAAACTTTCTTTTCCTTTTCTAGTAGCCCTATGTGTTAGCTTTCCAACGCATCTTGTTTCACTTAAAAATCATTTTTTTAGCCCAAGATATGATCAAAATACTATAGGTATGCAAAAAACTACCTTACAATGCACCACTGTCACTTCCTTTGAGCTTTTGGAACCTTTCTTGCAAGAACTTTGGAATGATTCTATCACAAAAGTTGTAGCTAACTCAGTTACCTTTCTAAAAACAAAATATTCACTTTGTGGAGGTTCCTACATGGGGAGTAGTGAGTTGTGCATTTGTACATTAACGTTCATATATATTTCGCATACAATAGGCCCCAGTAAAAAGCACTTTTTAAAATTTCAACTTTTTGAACATTTTGTATCCTTTTCCAATAGCCCTGTGTGTTAGCTTTGCAATGCATCAAGTTTCACCTGAAAATCATTTCTGTAGCCCAAGTTATGACCAAAATACTAAAGGTATGCTGGAAAGTACCTCAAAATGCACCACAGTCACTTCCTTTGAGTTGTTGGCCTCTTTCTTGCAAGAACTTTGGAATGGTTCCAACACTAAAGTTGTAGGTAATTCACTTAGCGTTCTAAAATATTCGAGTCACTTCGGGGAGGTTCCTACAGTAGGAGTTGTGATCGTGCATTTATCCATTAACGTTCATATAAAGCTCACATCTAATTATCCCCAAACAAAAAGCACTTTTTGAAACTTTCTTTTCATTTTCTAGTAGCCCTATGTGTTATCTTTCCAACGCATCTTGTTTCACTTAAAAATCATTTTTTTAGCCCAAGATATGATCAAAATACTATAGGTATGCCGAAAACTACCTTACAATGCACCACTATCACTTCCTTTGAGCTTTTGGAACCTTTCTTGCAAGAACTTTGGAATGGTTCTATCACAAAAGTTGTAGCTAACTCACTTACCTTTCAAAAAACAAAAGATTCACATTGTGGAGGTTCCTACATGGGGAGTAGGGATTTGTGCATTTGTACATTAACGTTCATATAAATTTCGCATACAATAGGCCCCAATAAAAAGCACTTTTTAAAATTTCAACTTTTTGAACATTTTGTAACCTTTTCCAGTAACCCTGTGCGTTAGCTTTGCAATGCATCAAGTTTCACCAGAAAATCATTTTTGTAGCCCAAGTTATGACCAAAATACTAAAGGTATGCCGCAAAGTACCTCAAAATGCACCACAGTCACTTCCTTTGAGCTGTTGGCCTCTTTCTTGCAAGAACATTGGAATGGTTCCAACACAAAAGTTGTAGGTAATTCACTTAGCTTTCTAAAAATATGCGAGTCACTTCGGGGAGGTTCCTTCAGTAGGAGTTGTGATCGTGCATTTATCCATTAATGTTCATATAAAGCTCACATCTAATTATCCCCAAATAAAAAGCACTTTTTGAGCCATTCTTTTAATTTTCTAGTAGCCCTATGTGTGAGCTTTCCAATGCATCTTGTTTCACTTAAAAATCATGTTTTTAGCCCAAGATATGGTCAAAATACTATAGGTATGCCGAAAACTACCTTACAATGCACCACTGTCACTTCCTTTGAGCTTTTGGAACCTTTCTTGCAAGAACTTTGGAATGGTTCTGTCACAAAAGTTGTAGCTAACTCACTTACCTTTCAAAAAACAAAAGATTCACATTGTGGAGGTTCCTACATGGGGAGTAGTGATTTGTGCATTTGTACATTAACGTTCATATAAATTTCGCATACAATAGGCCCCAATAAAAAGCACTTTTTGAAATTTTAACTTTTTGAACATTTTGTATCCTTTTCCAGTAGCCCTGTGTGTTACCTTTGCAATGCATCTAGTGTCACCTAAAAATCATTTTTGTAGCCCAAGTTATGACCAAAATACTAAAGGTATGCTGGAAAGTACTTCAAAATGCACCACAGTCACTTCCGTTGAGCTTTTGGCCACTTTATTGAGAGAAATTTGGAATGGTTCCAACATAAAAGCTGTAGCTAATTCACTTATCTTTCTAAAAACATTCGAGTCACTTCAGGGAGGTTCCTACAGTAGGAGTTGTGATCGTGCATTTATACATTAACGTTCGTATAAAGTTCACATCTAATTAGCACCAAATAAAAAGCACATTTTGAAATTTTCTTATCATTTTATAGTAGCCCTATGTCTTATCTTTCCAACGCATCTTGTTTCACTTAAAAATCATTTTTTTTTTGCCCAAGATATGATCATAATACTATAGGTATGCCGAAAACTACCTTACAATGCACCACTGTCACTTCCTTTGAGCTTTTGGAACCTTTCTTGCAAGAACTTTGGAATGGTTCTATCACAAAAGTTGTAGCTAACTCACTTACCTTTCAAAAAACAAAAGATTCACTTTGTGGAGGTTCCTACATGGGGAGTAGTGATTTGTGCATTTGTACATTAACGTTCATATAAATTTCGCATACAATAGGCCCCAATAAAAAGCACTTTTTGAAATTTCAACTTTTTGAACATTTGGTATCCTTTTCCAGTAACCCTGTGTGTTAGCTTTGCATTGCATCAAGTTTCACCAGAAAATCATTTTTGTAGCCCAAGTTATGACCAAAATACTAAAGGTATGCTGGAAAGTACCTCAAAATGCACCACAGTCACTTCCTTTGAGCTTTTGGCCACTTTCTTGCAAGAAATTTGGAATGGTTCCAACATAAAAGTTGTAGCTAATTCACTTAGCTTTCTTAAAATATTCGAGTCACTTCGGGGAGGTTCTTACAGTAGGAGTTGTGATCGTGCATTTATACATTAACATTCATATAAAGCTCACATCTAATTATCCCCAAATAAAAAGCACATTTTGAAATTTTCTTATCATTTTCTAGTAGCCCTATGTGTTATCTTTCCAACGCATCTTGTTTCACTTAAAAATCATTTTTTGTGCCCAAGATATGATCAAAATACTATAGGTATGCCGAAAACTACCTTACAATGCACCACTGTCACTTCCTTTGAGCTTTTAGAACCTTTCTTGCAAGAACTTTGGAATGGTTCTATCACAAAAGTTGTAGCTAACTCACTTACCTTTCAAAAAACAAAAGATTCACATTGTGGAGGTTCCTACATGGGGAGTAGTGATTTGTGCATTTGTACATTAACGTTCATATAAATTTCGCATACAATAGGCCCCAATAAAAAGCACTTTTTGAAATTTTAACTTTTTGAACATTTTGTATCCTTTTCCAGTAGCCCTGTGTGTTACCTTTGCAATGCATCTAGTTTCACCTAAAAATCATTTTTATGACCAAAATACTAAGGGTATGCTGGAAAGTACCTCAAAATGCACCACAGTCACTTCCGTTGAGCTTTTGGCCACTTTATTGCAAGAAATTTGGAATGGTTCCAACATAAAAGTTGTAGCTAATTCACTTAGCTTTCTAAAAACATTCAAGTCACTTCAGGGAGGTTCCTACAATAGGTCTTGTGATCGTGCATTTATACATTAACATTCGTATAAAGTTCACATGTAATTAGCCCCAAATAAAAAGCACATTTTGAAATTTTCTTATCATTTTCTAGTAGCCCTATGTGTTAGCTTTCCAACTCATCTTGTTTCACTTAAAAATAATCTTTTTAGCCCATGATATGATCAAAATATTATAGGTATGCCGAAAACGACCTTACAATGCACCACTATCACTTCCTTTGAGCTTTTAGAACCCTTCTTGCAAGAACTTTGGAATGGTTCTATCACAAAAGTTGTAGCTAACTCAGTTACCTTTCCAAAAACAAAATATTCACTTTGTGGAGGTTCCTACATGGGGAGTAGTGATTTGTGCATTTGTACATTAACGTTCATATAAATTTCGCATACAATAGACCCCATTAGAAAGCACTTTTTGAACATTTTGTATCCTTTTCAAATAACCCTGTGTGTTAGCTTTGCACTGCATCAAGTTTCACCTGAAAATCATTTTCTGTAGCCCAAGTTATGACCAAAATACTAAAGGTATGCTGGAAAGTACCTCAAAATGCACCACAGTCACTTCCTTTGAGTTGTTGGCCTCTTTCTTGCGAGAACTTTGGAATGGTTCCAACACTAAAGTTGTAGGTAATTCACTTAGCTTTCTAAAAATATTCGAGTCACTTCGGGGAGGTTTCTACAGTAAGAGTTGTGATCGTGCATTTATCCATTAACGTTCATATAAAGCTCACATCTAATTATCCCCAAAAAAAAAAGCACTTTTTGAAACTTTGTTTTCCTTTTCTAGTAGCCCTATGTGTTAGCTTTCCAACGCATCTTGTTTCACTTAAAAATCATTTTTTTAGCCCAAGATATGATCAAAATACTATAGGTATGCAGAAAACTACCTTACAATGCACCACTGTCACTTCCTTTGAGCTTTTGGAACCTTTCTTGCAAGAACTTTGGAATGGTTCTATCACAAAAAATGTAGCTAACTCACTTACCTTTCAAAAAACAAAAGATTCACTTTGCGGAGGTTCCTACATGGGGAGTAGGGATTTGTGCATTTGTACATTAACGTTCATATAAATTTCGCATACAATAGGCCCCAATAAAAAGCACTTTTTAAAATTTCAACTTTTTGAAAATTTTGTATCCTTTTCCAGTAGCCTTGTGTGTTACCTTTGCAATGCATCTAGTTTCACCTAAAAATCATTTTTGTAGCCCAAGTTATGACCAAAATACTAAAGGTATGCTGGAAAGTACCTCAAAATGCACCACAGTCACTTCCGTTGAGCTTTTGGCCACTTTATTGCAAAAAATTTGGAATGGTTCCAACATAAAAGTTGTAGCTAATTCACTTAGCTTTCTAAAAACATTCGAGTCACTTCAGGGAGGTTCCTACAGTAGGTCTTGTGATCGTCCATTTATACATTAACGTTCGTATAAAGTTCACATCTAATTAGCCCCAAATAAAAAGCACATTTTGAAATTTTCTTATCATTTTCTAGTAGCCCTATGTGTTAGCTTTCCAACGCATCTTGTTTCACTTAAAAATAATCTTTTTAGCCCAAGATATGATCAAAATATTATAGGTATGCCAAAAACTACCTTACAATGCACCACTATCACTTCCTTTGAGCTTTTAGAACCTTTCTTGCAAGAACTTTGGAATGGTTCTATCACAAAAGTTGTAGCTAACTCAGTTACCTTTCCAAAAACCAAATATTCACTTTGTGGAGGTTCCTACATGGGGAGTAGTGATTTGTGCATTTGTACATTCACGTTCATATAAATTTCGCATACAATAGGCCCCAATAGAAAGCACTTTTTGAACATTTTGTATCCTTTTCAAATAACCCTGTGTGTTAGCTTTGCATTGCATCAAGTTTCACCAGAAAATCATTTTTGTAGCCCAAGTTATGACCAAAATACTAATGGTATGCTGGAAAGTACCTCAAAATGCACCACAGTCACTTCCTTTGAGCTTTTGGCCACTTTCTTGCAAGAAATTTGGAATGGTTCCAACATAAAAGTTGTAGCTAATTCGCTTAGCTTTCTTAAAATATTCGAGTCACTTTGGGGAGGTTCCTACAGTAGGAGTTGTGATCGTGCATTTATGCATTAACGTTCATATAAAGCTCACATCTAATTATCCCCAAATAAAAAGCACATTTTGAAATTTTCTTATCATTTTCTAGTAGCCCTATGTGTTAGCTTTCCAACGCATCTTGTTTCACTTAAAAATAATCTTTTTAGCCCAAGATATGATCAAAATATTATAGGTATGCCGAAAACTACCTTACAATGCACCACTATCACTTCCTTTGAGCTTTTAGAACCTTTCTTGCAAGAACTTTTGAATGGTTCTATCACAAAAGTTGTAGCTAACTCACTTACCTTTCAAAAAACAAAAGATTCACATTGTGGAGGTTCCTACATGGGGAGTAGTGATTTGTGCATTTGTACATTAACGTTCATATAAATTTCGCATACAATAGGCCCCAATAAAAAGCACTTTTTGAAATTTTAACTTTTTGAACATTTTGTATCCTTTTCCAATAGCCATGTGTGTTACCTTTGCAATGCATCTAGTTTCACCTAAAAATCGTTTTTGTAGCCCAAGTTATGACCAAAATACTAAAGGTATGCTGGAAAGTACCTCAAAATGCACCACAGTCACTTCCGTTGAGCTTTTGGCCACTTTATTGCAAGAAATTTGGAATGGTTCCAACATAAAAGTTGTAGCTAATTCACTTAGCTTCCTAAAAACATTCGAGTCACTTCAGGGAGGTTCCTACAGTAGGTCTTGTGATCGTGCATTTATACATTAACGTTCGTATAAAGTTCACATCAAATTAGCCCCAAATAAAAAGCACATTTTGAAATTTTCTTATAATTTTCTAGTAGCCCTATGTGTTAGCTTTCCAACGCATCTTGTTTCACTTAAAAATAATCTTTTTAGCCCAAGATATGATCAAAATATTATAGGTATGCCGAAAACTACCTTACAATGCACCACTATCACTTCCTTTGAGCTTTTAGAACCTTTCTTGCAAGAACTTTGGAATGGTTCTATCACAAAAGTTGTAGCTAACTCAGTTACCTTTCCAAAAACAAAATATTCACTTTGTGGAGGTTCCTACATGGGGAGTAGTGATTTGTGCATTTGTACATTAACGTTCATATAAATTTCGCATACAATAGGCCCCAATAGAAAGCACTTTTTGAACATTTTGTATCCTTTTCAAATAACCCTGTGTGTTAGCTTTGCATTGCATCAAGTTTCACCAAAAAATCATTTTTGTAGCCCAAGTTATGACCAAAATACTAAAGGTATGCTGGAAAGTACCTCAAAATGCACCACAGTCACTTCCTTTGAGCTTTTGGCCACTTTCTTGCAAGAAATTTGGAATGGTTCCAACATAAAAGTTGTAGCTAATTCACTTAGCTTTCTAAAAATATTTGAGTCACTTTGGGGAGGTTCTTACAGTAGGAGTTGTGATCGTGCATTTATGCATTAACGTTCATATAAAGCTCACATCTAATTATCCCCAAATAAAAAGCACTTTTTGAAACTTTCTTTTCCTTTTCTAGTAGCCCTATGTGTTAGCTTTCCAACGCATCTTGTTTCACTTAAAAATCATTTTTTTAGCCCAAGATATGATCAAAATACTATAGGTATGCAAAAAACTACCTTACAATGCACCACTGTCACTTCCTTTGAGCTTTTGGAACCTTTATTGCAAGAACTTTGGAATGATTCTATCACAAAAGTTGTAGCTAACTCAGTTACCTTTCTAAAAACAAAATATTCACTTTGTGGAGGTTCCTACATGGGGAGTAGTGAGTTGTGCATTTGTACATTAACGTTCATATATATTTCGCATACAATAGGCCCCAATAAAAAGCACTTTTTAAAATTTCAACTTTTTGAAAATTTTGTATCCTTTTCCAATAGCCCTGTGTGTTAGCTTTGCAATGCATCAAGTTTCACCTGAAAATCATTTCTGTAGCCCAAGTTATGACCAAAATACTAAAGGTATGCTGGAAAGTACCTCAAAATGCACCACAGTCACTTCCTTTGAGTTGTTGGCCTCTTTCTTGCAAGAACTTTGGAATGGTTCCAACACTAAAGTTGTAGGTAATTCACTTAGCCTTCTAAAATATTCGAGTCACTTCGGGGAGGTTCCTATAGTAGGAGTTGTGATCGTGCATTTATCCATTAACGTTCATATAAAGCTCACATCTAATTATCCCCA
Source organism: Ajuga chamaepitys (assembly GCA_958295605.1). Taxonomy (NCBI): domain Eukaryota; kingdom Viridiplantae; phylum Streptophyta; class Magnoliopsida; order Lamiales; family Lamiaceae; genus Ajuga; species Ajuga chamaepitys. The sequence continues at coordinate 424,139 of OY282499.1, read as the reverse complement.
AACAAAAAGCACTTTTTGAAACTTTCTTTTCCTTTTCTAGTAGCCCTATGTGTTATCTTTCCAACGCATCTTGTTTCACTTAAAAATCATTTTTTTAGCCCAAGATATGATCAAAATACTATAGGTATGCCGAAAACTACCTTACAATGCACCACTATCACTTCCTTTGAGCTTTTGGAACCTTTCTTGCAAGAACTTTGGAATGGTTCTATCACAAAAGTTGTAGGTAACTCAGTTACCTTTCCAAAAACAAAATATTCACTTTGTGCAGGTTCCTACATGGGGAGTAGTGATTTGTGCATTTGTACATTAACGTTCATATAAATTTCGCATACAATAGGCCCCAATAAAAAGCACTTTGTGAAATTTAAACTTTTTGAACATTTTGTATCCTTTTCTAGTAGCCCTGTGTGTTAGCTTTTCAATGCATCAAGTTTCACCTGAAAATCATTTATGTAGCCCATGTTATGACCAAAATACTAAAGGTATGCCGCAAAGTACCTCAAAATGCACCACAGTCACTTCCTTTGAGCTGTTGGCCTCTTTCTTGCAAGAACATTGGAATGGTTCCAACACAAAAGTTGTAGGTAATTCACTTAGCTTTCTAAAAATATGCGAGTCACTTCGGGGAGGTTCCTTCAGTAGGAGTTGTGATCGTGCATTTATCCATTAATGTTCATATAAAGCTCACATCTAATTATCCCCAAATAAAAAGCACTTTTTGAGCCATTCTTTTAATTTTCTAGTAGCCCTATGTGTGAGCTTTCCAATGCATCTTGTTTCACTTAAAAATCATGTTTTTAGCCCAAGATATGGTCAAAATACTATAGGTATGCCGAAAACTACCTTACAATGCACCACTGTCACTTCCTTTGAGCTTTTGGAACCTTTCTTGCAAGAACTTTGGAATGGTTCTGTCACAAAAGTTGTAGCTAACTCACTTACCTTTCAAAAAACAAAAGATTCACATTGTGGAGGTTCCTACATGGGGAGTAGTGATTTGTGCATTTGTACATTAACGTTCATATAAATTTCGCATACAATAGGCCCCAATAAAAAGCACTTTTTGAAATTTTAACTTTTTGAACATTTTGTATCCTTTTCCAGTAGCCCTGTGTGTTACCTTTGCAATGCATCTAGTGTCACCTAAAAATCATTTTTGTAGCCCAAGTTATGACCAAAATACTAAAGGTATGCTGGAAAGTACTTCAAAATGCACCACAGTCACTTCCGTTGAGCTTTTGGCCACTTTATTGAGAGAAATTTGGAATGGTTCCAACATAAAAGCTGTAGCTAATTCACTTATCTTTCTAAAAACATTCGAGTCACTTCAGGGAGGTTCCTACAGTAGGAGTTGTGATCGTGCATTTATACATTAACGTTCGTATAAAGTTCACATCTAATTAGCACCAAATAAAAAGCACATTTTGAAATTTTCTTATCATTTTCTAGTAGCCCTATGTGTTATCTTTCCAACGCATCTTGTTTCACTTAAAAATCATTTTTTTTTTGCCCAAGATATGATCATAATACTATAGGTATGCCGAAAACTACCTTACAATGCACCACTGTCACTTCCTTTGAGCTTTTGGAACCTTTCTTGCAAGAACTTTGGAATGGTTCTATCACAAACGTTGTAGCTAACTCACTTACCTTTCAAAAAACAAAAGATTCACTTTGTGGAGTTTCCTACATGGGGAGTAGTGATTTGTGCATTTGTACATTAACGTTCATATAAATTTCGCATACAATAGGCCCCAATAAAAAGCACTTTTTGAAATTTCAACTTTTTGAACATTTGGTATCCTTTTCCAGTAACCCTGTGTGTTAGCTTTGCATTGCATCAAGTTTCACCAGAAAATCATTTTTGTAGCCCAAGTTATGACCAAAATACTAAAGGTATGCTGGAAAGTACCTCAAAATGCACCACAGTCACTTCCTTTGAGCTTTTGGCCACTTTCTTGCAAGAAATTTGGAATGGTTCCAACATAAAAGTTGTAGCTAATTCACTTAGCTTTCTTAAAATATTCGAGTCACTTCGGGGAGGTTCCTACAGTAGGAGTTGTGATCGTGCATTTATACATTAACATTCATATAAAGCTCACATCTAATTATCCCCAAATAAAAAGCACATTTTGAAATTTTCTTATCATTTTCTAGTAGCCCTATGTGTTATCTTTCCAACGCATCTTGTTTCACTTAAAAATCATTTTTTGTGCCCAAGATATGATCAAAATACTATAGGTATGCCGAAAACTACCTTACAATGCACCACTGTCACTTCCTTTGAGCTTTTGGAACCTTTCTTGCAAGAACTTTGGAATGGTTCTATCACAAAAGTTGTAGCTAACTCACTTACCTTTCAAAAAACAAAAGATTCACATTGTGGAGGTTCCTACATGGGGAGTAGTGATTTGTGCATTTGTACATTAACGTTCATATAAATTTCGCATACAATAGGCCCCAATAAAAAGCACTTTTTGAAATTTTAACTTTTTGAACATTTTGTATCCTTTTCCAGTAGCCCTGTGTGTTACCTTTGCAATGCATCTAGTTTCACCTAAAAATCATTTTTATGACCAAAATACTAAGGGTATGCTGGAAAGTACCTCAAAATGCACCACAGTCACTTCCGTTGAGCTTTTGGCCACTTTATTGCAAGAAATTTGGAATGGTTCCAACATAAAAGTTGTAGCTAATTCACTTAGCTTTCTAAAATCATTCGAGTCACTTCAGGGAGGTTCCTACAATAGGTCTTGTGATCGTGCATTTATACATTAACATTCGTATAAAGTTCACATGTAATTAGCCCCAAATAAAAAGCACATTTTGAAATTTTCTTATCATTTTCTAGTAGCCCTATGTGTTAGCTTTCCAACTCATCTTGTTTCACTTAAAAATAATCTTTTTAGCCCATGATATGATCAAAATATTATAGGTATGCCGAAAACTACCTTACAATGCACCACTATCACTTCCTTTGAGCTTTTAGAACCCTTCTTGCAAGAACTTTGGAATGGTTCTATCACAAAAGTTGTAGCTAACTCAGTTACCTTTCCAAAAACAAAATATTCACTTTGTGGAGGTTCCTACATGGGGAGTAGTGATTTGTGCATTTGTACATTAACGTTCATATAAATTTCGCATACAATAGACCCCATTAGAAAGCACTTTTTGAACATTTTGTATCCTTTTCAAATAACCCTGTGTGTTAGCTTTGCACTGCATCAAGTTTCACCTGAAAATCATTTTCTGTAGCCCAAGTTATGACCAAAATACTAAAGGTATGCTGGAAAGTACCTCAAAATGCACCACAGTCACTTCCTTTGAGTTGTTGGCCTCTTTCTTGCGAGAACTTTGGAATGGTTCCAACACTAAAGTTGTAGGTAATTCACTTAGCTTTCTAAAAATATTCGAGTCACTTCGGGGAGGTTTCTACAGTAAGAGTTGTGATCGTGCATTTATCCATTAACGTTCATATAAAGCTCACATCTAATTATCCCCAAAAAAAAAAGCACTTTTTGAAACTTTGTTTTCCTTTTCTAGTAGCCCTATGTGTTAGCTTTCCAACGCATCTTGTTTCACTTAAAAATCATTTTTTTAGCCCAAGATATGATCAAAATACTATAGGTATGCCGAAAACTACCTTACAATGCACCACTATCACTCCCTTTGAGCTTTTGGAACCTTTCTTGCAAGAACATTGGAATGGTTCTATCACAAAAGTTGTAGCTAACTCAGTTACCTTTCCAAAAACCAAATATTCACTTTGTGGAGGTTCCTACATGGGGAGTAGTGATTAGTGCATTTGTACATTAACGTTCATATAAATTTCGCATACAATAGGCCCCAATAAAAAGCACTTTGTGAAATTTAAACTTTTTGACCATTTTGTATCCTTTTCCAGTAGCCCTGTGTGTTAGCTTTGCAATGCATCAACTTTCACATGAAAATCATTTATGTAGCCCATGTTATGACCAAAATACTAAAGGTATGCTGCAAAGTACCTCAAAATGCACCACAGTCACTTCCTTTGAGCTGTTGGCCTCTTTCTTGCAAGAACATTGGAATGGTTCCAACACAAAAGTTGTAGGTAATTCACTTAGCTTTCTAAAAATATGCGAGTCACTTCGGGGAGGTTCCTTCAGTAGGAGTTGTGATCGTGCATTTATCCATTAATGTTCATATAAAGCTCACATCTAATTATCCCCTAATAATAAGCACTTTTTGAAACTTTCTTTTAATTTTCTAGTAGCCCTATGTGTCAGCTTTCCAATACATCTTGTTTCACTTAAAAATCATGTTTTTAGCCCAAGATATGATCAAAATACTATAGGTATGCCGAAAACTACCTTACAATGCACCACTGTCACTTCCTTTGAGCTTTTGGAACCTTTCTTGCAAGAACTTTGGAATGGTTCTATCACAAAAGTTGTAGCTAACTCACTTACCTTTCAAAAAAAAAAAAGATTAACTTTTTGGAGGTTCCTACATGGGGAGTAGTGATTTGTGCATTTGTACATTAACGTTCATATAAATTTCGCATACAATAGGCCCCAATAAAAAGCACTTTTTGAAATTTTAACTTTTTGAACATTTTGTATCCTTTTCCAGTAGCCCTGTGTGTTACCTTTGCAATGCATCTAGTTTCATCTAAAAATCATTTTTGTAGCCCAAGTTATGACCAAAATACTAAAGGTATGCTGGAAAGTACCTCAAAATGCACCACAGTCACATCCGTTGAGCTTTTGGCCACTTTATTGCAAGAAATTTGGAATGGTTCCAACATAAAAGTTGTAGCTAATTCACTTAGCTTTCTAAAAACATTCGAGTCACTTCAGGGAGGTTCCTACAGTAGGAGTTGTGATCGTGCATTTATACATTAACATTCGTATAAAGTTCACATCTAATTACCCCCAAATAAAAAGCACATTTTGAAATTTTCTTATCATTTTCTAGTAGCCCTATGTGTTAGCTTTCCAACGCATCTTGTTTCACTTAAAAATCATTTTTTTTGCCCAAGATATGATCAAAATACTATAGGTATGCCGAAAACTACCTTACAATGCACCACTGTCACTTCCTTTGAGCTTTTGGAACCTTTCTTGCAAGAACTTTGGAATGGTTCTATCACAAAAGTTGTAGCTAACTAAGTTACCTTTCCAAAAACAAAATATTCACTTTGTGCAGGTTCCTACATGGGGAGTAGTGATTTGTGCATTTGTACATTAACGTTCATATAAATTTGGCATACAATAGGCCCCAATAAAAAGCACTTTTTGAAATTTCAACTTTTTGTACATTTTGTATCCTTTTCCAATAGCCCTGTGTGTTAGCTTTGCAATGCATCAAGTTTCACATGAAAATCATTTCTGTAGCCCAAGTTATGACCAAAATACTAAAGGTATGCTGGAAAGTATCTCAAAATGCACCACAGTCACTTCCTTTGAGCTTTTGGCTCCTTTCTTGCAAGAAATTTGGAATGGTTCCAACATAAAAGTTGTATCTAATTCACTTAACTTTCTAAAAATATTCGAGTCACTTTGGGGAGGTTCCGACAGTAGGAGTTGTGATCGTGCATTTATACATTAACGTTCATATAAAGCTCACATCTAATTATCCCCAAATAAAAAGCACTTTTTGAAACTTTCTTTTCATTTTCTAGTAGCCCTATGTGTTAGCTTTCCAACGCATCTTGTTTCACTTAAAAATCATTTTTTTAGCCCAAGATATGATCAAAATACTATAGGTATGCCGAAAACTACCTTACGATGCACCACTATCACTTCCTTTGAGCTTTTGGAACCTTTCTTGCAAGAACTTTGGAATGGTTCTATCGCAAAAGTTGTAGCTAACTCTCTTACCTTTCAAAAAACAAAAGATTCACTTTGTGGAGGTTCCTACATGGGGAGTAGTGATTTGTGCATTTGTACATTAACGTTCATATAAATTTGGCATACAATAGGCCCCAATAAAAAGCACTTTTTAAAATTTCAACTTTTTCAACATTTTGTATTCTTTTCCAGTAACCTTGTGTGTTAGCTTTGCAATGCATCAAGTTTCACCAGAAAATCATTTTTGTAGCCCAAGTTATGACAAAAATACTAAAGGTATGCTGGAAAGTACCCCAAAATGCACCACAGTCACTTCCTTTGAGCTTTTGGCCCTTTTCTTGCAAGAAATTTGGAATGGTTCCAACATAAAAGTTGTAGCTAATTCACTTAGCTTTCTAAAAATATTTGAGTCACTTCGAGGAGGTTCCTACAGTAGGAGTTGTGATCGTGCATTTATACATTAACGTTCATATAAAGCTCACATCTAATTATCCCCTGATAAAAATCACTTTTTGAAACTTTCTTTTAATTTTCTAGTATCCCTATGAGTTAGCTTTCCAACGCATCTTGTTTCACTTAAAAACATTTTTTAGCCCAAGATATGATCAAAATACTATAGGTATGCCGATAACTACCTTACTATGCACCACTATTACTTCCTTTGAGCTTTTGGAACCTTTCTTGCAAGAACTTTGGAATGGTTCTGTCACAAAAGTTGTAGCTAACTCAGTTACCTTTCCAAAAACAAAAGATTCACTTTGTGGAGGTTCCTACATGGGGAGTAGTGATTTGTGCATTTGTATATTAACGTTCATATAAATTTCGCATACAATAGGCCCCAATAAAAAGCACTTTTTAAAATTTCATCTTTTTGAAAATTTTGTATCCTTTTCCAGTAGCCCTGTGTGTTAGCTTTGCAATGCATCAAGTTTCACCTGAAAATCATTTTTGTAGCCCAAGTTATGTCCAAAATACTAAAGGTATGCTAGAAAATACCTCAAAATGCACCACAGTCACTTCCTTTGAGCTTTTGGCCTTTTCCTTGCAAGAACTTTGGAATGGTTCCAACATAAAAGTTGTAGCTAATTCGCTTAGCTTTCTAAAAACATTCAAGTCACTTCGGGGAGGTTCATACAGTAGGAGTTGTGATCGTTCATTTATACATTAACGTTTGTATAAAGTTCACATCTAATTAGCCCCAAATAAAAAGCACTTATTGAAATTTTCTTTTCATTTTCCAGTAGCCCTATGTTTTAGCTTTCCAACGCATCTTTTTTCACTTAAAAATCATTTTTTAGCCCAAGATATGATCAAAATACTATAGGTATGCCGAAAACCACCTTACGATGCACCACTGTCACTTCCTTTGAGCTTTTGGAACCTTTCTCGCAAGAACTTTGGAATGGTTCTATCACAAAAGTTGTAGCTAACTCACTTACCTTTCAAAAAACAAAAGATTCACTTTGTGGAGGTTCCTACATGGGGAGTAGTGATTTGTGTATTTGTACATTAACGTTCATATAAATTTCGCATACAATAGGCCCCAATAAAAAGCACTTTTTGAAATTTCAACTTTTTGAACATTTTATATCCTTTTCCAGTAGCCCTGTGTGTTAGCTTTGCAATGCATCAAGTTTCACTTGAAAATCATTATTGTAGCCCAAGTTATGACCAAAATACTAAAGGTATGCTGGAAAGTACCGCAAAATGCACCACAGTCACTTCCTTTGAGCTTTTGGCCACTTTCTTGCAAGAAGTTTGGAATGGTTCCAACACAAAAGTTGTAGCTAATTCACTTAGCTTTCTAAAAATATATGAGTCACTTCGGGGAGGTTCCTACAGTAGGAGTTGTGATCGTGCATTTATACATTAACGTTCATATAAAGCTCACATCTAATTCTCCCCAAATAAAAAGCACTTTTTGAAACTTTCTTTTAATTTTCTAGTAGCCCTATGTGTTAGCTCTCCAACGCATCTTTTTTTATTTAAAAATCATTTTTTTAGCCCAAGATATGATCAAAATACTATTGGTATGCCGAAAACTACCTTACGATGCACCACTGTCACTTCCTTTGAGCTTTTGGAACATTTCTTGCAAGAACTTTGGAATGGTTCTATCACAAAAGTTGTAGCTAACTCACTTACCTTTCCAAAAACAAAAGATTCACTTTGTGGAGGTTCCTACCTGGGGAGTAGTGATTTGTGCATTTGTAGAGTGAACGTAAACCTGAGAACAATTGAACCAAATTCAAGATGTATATTATGGAAACACATGGACGGAAACTGTAAAAATTTCCTTCTGCTTTTTATTCTTGTCAAGTAAACCTTCTATTGGGGATTTTTTTCAGTGATACGAACGTGTGTTATTGAATGATTATGCACCTGAATGGCCAATTGGAAACGAGAAGCATATCATCCTTTTAATAAACTATGATCAATAGCACTAAAATATTCAGCTTTCTCAGAAAATTTAACAATTTCATTCCTCGATAATTATATTCTCTAGACAGGTACAAGGTGTTATTCAAGCTTCACATTCTGAATTTTCTCTTAAAAATCATGGTTCAGCGCCCTCTTTTCTTGGGTTTTGAAGTCCACAACAGCATTCATGGTGTTCGGGTGGACGAACAGCCTTTACTGTGATCGGCTGTAATTTTGGCCGAACAGGTCTCTCTCTCTTCCCCCCCCCCCCCCTCTTCCTCTCCCTCCATTCTGTATTTTATTAGCTTTGTAAGTCTATTTGAGATTCGCCATGTCGTTTTGGATGTCGCTGCCCAAGACATCATTTGGAGGTAAACCTTTTCTATCGACCTAAAAGATTCATAAGTTCATTATTGTTATATACACATAAAATATTAGGCCTAACATACTTTTTCTATAATTTCTCTAATAAATAATGTCTATTTCAACATACATTTGCACATGAAATTCTTTACATATTTTAGTGTGAGGAAAACCTTCTAGCAACTTAGTGTCAAGGTCTAACATCTAACTTTTGTTATTAAAATTCTTTTCTAATTTTTTTTATTATTATTAAGTAAAACTCTCTTTAATACAATTTACTTATCGATTTAAGATTGCTTGTTTCAATTCACTTAATTATTTTCTTAATTCAACATCGAAGTTAAAAATTATGTGTGATTTAAAATAAAATTCCTCCAATAGTATAATTACAAAATAAATATATTTTTTCGCACATTGCACACCCATTTAAAAGTCTTATATATATATATATGTTTAAACCACGCATTCTGATTTTATTTTTCATTTAGACTATACAATACTTTATTCAACGCAAATATTATTTACTTTTAATCTAATCTATTCTCAAGCAAGAATTAACTTCACATTTTACTGTCTTTAGTTTTTTGCATTTTTTTTTAATTTAATTATGTGATACTCATTCACAAAGTACAACTTTTTAATCATTCACATCGTACAACTTAGTCCATTATTTCTTTATAGTCCCTTTTTATTCTTCATTGTACCCTATAATTTTATATAGCATAGTAAATTCACTTATCAAGTTATTACATATGTTTAAAATATATGCATAATATTTTTATTGATTTAATAATTTATTTAATGTTATATGTTAAATGTATAAAAGAATCTGGGGGAATTATTCATGTCCACTAATTTTTACGTTTGTCATTTTATCATTTCTATTATTAATAGTACAATAAAATTTCATACCTCAATTTAAACTCCAATTATTATAAACCTTGGGAATTTGATGTCTCTCTCCAATTTTCTAACATAATAGTGGAGGATATGTTGGTCTTTTTTGCTTTTTTTTTTTTTGTTTTGTTTTGTTTTATTTTGTTTTACTTTTGTTAAAAGTTATGTCATATATTTTGATATGTATAAGGATAAAATGATCGCACATATGCTTACTTCATGTATACAATCTATTATTTCTTTCAATGATTTTGAATAAAAAAAATAAAAAATAAAATCTTGAAGAGTCATAAATTTATATATATATATATATATATATATATATATATATTTCAAATTATCTCATTAACAATCATATAAGTTGTACCACATCACCTTTAAACTAAAGGTTATTTAATGCAAATGCAAAATATATATCAAACATATATATATTTCAAATTATCTCATTCTTGTAATGCAAAATATATATTATTAAATATATATACATGAGAATGTGAATTGTATCTCTTTCTGTTTTCAAATATATGTTACTTGAAATCGTGAACTAATACTTTTCAAGTAATTATATATCAATAATTATAGATAGTGTTAGTTAACTTTATTATTGAGATGTATATCATGAAAATATATATACACATTGTTTTATCATGAATCAATAAAGAAGTTTCATAAAGATCGAGTAAATTACTTTACTTTCTAAATTTATTATCTCTTCTAAATTTTGAGCTTTGTAGAAATTAAAAAGATATAATAGTTATCAATATATATTACTCCCTCCATCCCAGCTAACTTGTCACAGTTTTCATTTTGATCAGTCCCACTTAACTTTGCACACCCTTAAAAATGAAATTTCTCTCACAATCTCCACCCTCAAAATCTCCACGCTCAATCTCCACCTTTAAAAGAGTCAAATAAAAAGTAAAATTTATTTTTTCTTAATATTCGTGCCCGGTCAACTGTGACAAGTTAACTGGGACGAAGGGAGTACTTATTATGAAAAAATATACATCAAGAATATTCTCACTTGAGTTTGAAATTTCACTTTTAGAAATATAAACAAAGATTGAGTATGTAAATAAGTCATGCATTGTTTGCACAATTAAATAATATCTTTCGATCCAGGGAATATGTTACAAAAAGTTATTTAAATTAGTAATGAAATATAATTATGAATAACGGGTTGAAGAGTATTCTATATATATATATAATATTTACTTTATAAGATAACTCTATAATTTATTCTCATTACTTTGTAAAAGATATTCTGTGATTTTAAATTAGTTTGTAAACCGCATACAACCTTTTTAATTTTTTTCTACATGATTATTTATATTCACATTTTTTACCGATATTATATATGTGATAAAAAAGATATGCTAAAAATTAAAATTGAAATAATAGTAAAATATACGGCGTGAAATGTCATTGGATAAAATCGTCGTTTGATAGGAATACAAATTTTAGATAATAATTCTCTTATCTGATTTTTACGAATGTTTGACCAGCTACTTTTCTTAAAACTAATTTTTATTATTTAGCATAAAAACATAATGCATGGTATTTTTTCTTTACACCGTAAGCATATGTTTTCTCGTCAGAAATATTATATTAGAATTACCTTGTAATATATCCTAAAAGTTATATCCATGATCTTATTGTAGTTTTCTTCCAATTTACTCCACATGATATATTGAATTTGCATATAATTTTTTTTTTAAAATTTTCGTGTCAAACAATGCATTAAAGCTAAATATATATTATGAAAATTTAATAAATTATAAATTTTATACTACATTGCACGAGTTTAATTAATTCCATATCTAAAAAATAAAATATAAATTTACTGCTTTTGATTATAAGTTTTAGATTTAAAAACAATACAAATAAGCAACATAAAACTTAGGAGATGATATTATTAACTTGTTGCAATAAATACATATTAAAAATATGGTAAATTACGTAGTTGTCCTTGCACATTTTCCCATAAATAATGTATGATAGAAGGGTATTTTGGACACTACATTATTTTGTAAGAAACACCCATATATTTAAGTTCTTTTACCTGCCGTTATATGATATATTTATATTTATTATTTGTTTAGTTAAATTTTTTTAAATGAGATTTTAAGTGGATCGTTAGTAATTTGGTTATGTTTTGGATTGAGTTTATAGAGTATCAATATTTAAATTTTACGACATTATTTTCCAGATCATTGACAAAAAAAAAAACAAAAAAAAAAGGAATTACTTATTTATTTATATTTAAGTTCTTATACATACCGTAATATGATATATATATTTATATTTATATTTATTAATATTAGTTTAGTTGGATTTTGTAAATGAAATTTTAAGTGGGTGAAATTTTATTTAATTTAAGTTTATTTGGTTGTTTTCTATATTAAGTTTATAGAGTAGCACCTTTCAATTTTTACGATTTCCAAATCATTTATGCAGGTATTGTAATTTTCATGACCAATGACTTTTTTGCACTTCAAATTATGTTTGAATCATGCAACCTTCTCCTAATTCTATATATATATATAGATATATAATAAGATAACTCTATAATTTATCTCATTACTTTGTAAAAGATATTCTGTGATTTTAAATTAGTTTGTAAATCGCGTACAACCTTTTTATTTTTTTTCTACATGATTATTCATATTCACATTTTTTACCGATATTATATATGTGATAAAAAAGATATGCTAAAAATTAAAATTGAAATAATACTAAAATATACGGCGTGAAATGTCATTGGATAAAATCGTCGTTTGATAGGAAGACAAATTTTATATAATAATTCTCTTATTTTGATTTTTACGAATGGTTGACCAGCTGCTTATCTTAAAACTAATTTTTATTATTTAGCATAAAAACATAATGCATGATATTTTTTTTTTGCATCGTAAGCATATGTTTTCTCGTCAGAAATATTATATTAGAATTACCTTGTAATATATCCTAAAAGTTATATCCATGATCGTATTGTAGCTTTCTTCCAATTTACTCCACATGATATATTGAATTTGCATATAGTTTTTTTTTTAAATTTTCATGTCAAACAATGCATTAAAGCTAAATATATATTATGAAAACTTAATAAATTATAAATTTTATACTACATTGCACAAGTTTAATTAATTCCATATCTAAAAAATAAAATATAAACTTACTGCATTTGATTACAAGTTTTAGATTTAAAAACAATGCAAATAAGCAACATAAAATTTAGGGGATGATATTATTAAGTTTTTGCAATAAATACATATTAAAAATATGGTAAATTACGTAGTTGTTCTTGCACATTTTCTCATAAATAATGTATAATATAAGGGTATTTTGGACACTACATTATTTTGTAAGAAACACTCATACTTTTTAAGTTAGGGAGATGTATGCACCATGGACATGACAAGCAGATGAAAATGAACAGGATTAGTTGATTCTTGCATACCATATGAATCCTCTTGGGTTAGAGCTGATGAATCATCTGCAACTATGGCCACACCAGCTGCCGAGGGTACATATGTGATGAATACGACAGCAAAAAACACCATTTGAAGTGATGCTATTGGGGCCATTTGTGAAGCTAACCTGCCTGGACAGAGAACGGATGAGGGGCAAGATATTAGTAAGTTTTGTTCTGCGGACTTGGCAAAGATTGATATACCATCTACAAATGGGGATGGTGAACCTGAGGTAGTTGACGAAATTGACAAAACCCGGAAATCAAATGGCCATCTGGTTGTATACACATCTTCTAGGAAGAATAGTGCTCGTGTTACAAATACCGAATTAAGAAACTGTAGGATATTTGCCCAGAAACGCTGAGAGTCAGATTTGAAGTCCTTGCAGATTGCTAGGAGAAGAAGGAGCTTATTCTCCAAAGAACACGGTGTGCTTGACCCAATATCAGGTAATGGGAAAAAGATAGGGAGAGAAGGAAGTGGTAGAGGGAAAAGAAATGTTATAAGGGGCGAGACAGGTCATAAATCAGTGCAGAAGAGTTGCGCTCCAACTCGTCACATCACTTTGAAGATTAAAATCGGCAATCAAAGATGTGGTTACTGTTAGTGAAAAACTTATTGCTTCAGGGGAGAGCATTTCCTGGTCTATGTGACATTATGGAAAGTAAATAAGGTAACCGGTGCTGAAATCAAACATAATGCTAAAGCACTTGCTGAACTTGAACCAAGGCAGAAAATGGTTGACATCTCTAAACGTGGTGATTCTTTAGTAATTTCAACTGCAAACCTATGTACAAGTACATACACCTGGAACAGAGTTTCCAGCGGTGTTTCGGGTTTTTCAAGGATGACCAACTCAAGAACCCTTACTACTACCTTAGAAAAAGCTTATACTTGAAGTGAATCCTTCTGTGTTTGCTGATGGCACGGAGTCCTCAAACCCACAGTCCTATGACTCATTACTTCCTTGTAGCAATGGGCAAAAATCCCCGAAATATTCTGGTACAGAGGGATGGCACAAGAGCAGATCTGGAGACTTGGATTTCGCCAGCAATTAAGGCAAATAAAGATAAAAATGACTCTGTAGCCAAGCATCAAATTTATGAGGATGATACTAGTTGTCTTTTCAATGGAGTCGAAAGCCATTTGACAGCAGATATCTGTTTAAATCCTGTTTAGATCAACATTTATGTAATACTGAAAGAGCATGAAACTCGATAATGACACTGCGTGGAATTCAATGCAGGTTTAATGTAGGACAGTAACAATTTGTTCTATTCGCAAAGAGATAGATGATCAATGCAGTACTATATTTAAGCAATAGTTTGCCTGTTTTCAGTTTCCTTCTGCAGCTATATTTACTATATTCTGAGGTTTACTAGCACAAAAGTGAAAACTGAAAAACCTCATAAGTTCTCTTTTCCTTAAAAAGGAAACTTATCTATCGTTTCCCGAATAGGTGCTCATGTATCATAGCCACCAAGGCAAATGGACCCACAAGTGCACTACTTTCACTTCCTCGGCAATTTGTGCCCATTTTTTTTAGGGATTGGGAAATATTGCCAACATAAAAGTTGTAGGCCTTTAAGTCAGCTTTCATATGCCTCTAATTTCACCATGATCTAATATGTGTAGCACGAGATATGATCTAAATACTAGAGGTATATCAAAGCGGATCCACAAGTGCAGTACTTTCACTTCGTTGGCGATTTGTGTAAATATTTTGCATGAAGTAGGAAATATTTTCAACATAAAAGTTGTAGGTATCCGTCTTGGCTTTCCAAGGAACCAAGAATCGCCTAATTTCAATTTCTACATTACACGAAAGTAGCAGACGAACACTATGAGTAGTTTCGGCCCAAATTTCCCAAGTTTCGGCCGAAGACTGTGAAGAACATTCGCCCGAAGTTTCAGCCGAGCCTTGTGAAGGCGTTTCGGCTAAAGTTATAGCCGAGCCTTCTGAAGGCTATTCGGCCGAAAGTTTAGCCGAAGTCTGTGAAGCGTGTTCGGCCACATTTTCAGCCGAACACGGCTATTGCATTCTTTTCTTTTTCTTATTGAATTCTTATGCTTATAACTTGACACTCATGCACTGATAGAAAAATGCAATAACAGGACAATGCCAATAGTATTACAAACACAAAACCGGATGTTTTTAAAAACGTCGTGTAAACGAAACCGGAGCACATGAAAATTTATAAGCAGCAGTTTCTCTGTATATGGTTCTGCTACTCACAAATATTTTTACTTCACCATCAATGCCATTATCAGCGCTAGTTAAATAGTCATAGTTTTTATGTTTTTGGAAAGTACAATCACCTAAAAGCACACATTAAGAGCACTTCAAATCTTTGATCACCGCAAGGTGACCGGACCAAATTCGCATCATGTTTCTTGTTAGCAGAAAACTTTTGTGCAGTTCCCCCCGATCGCCTTGATGGTGACAGAAGCTCTTGCTGCCTTTTGAAATTACGGAGTTGCCCTGATAAGCCTTACTTGGCCCTTCACCAGCTTTAGAATCAAGAAACCTGTCAACAGGAACAGCATCACAACGGTCGAGCAGCATGAAATCTCGGTAAATATCACTTGTGGCTAACTGCAACAATAAAACTATCCATTATCTTTCAACAGAGATAGGCAATACGATATAGTTCGAGAAGTAACACAGGTATACCAGATACGACTCTAGCTCCCCAGTATCACCACTGGCATCCAAGCATTCACCTTCGAGCACAACTAGATTTGCAGGGGGCCGTACGGAATGACTGGGTGGTGCATCTCGACAGGTTGCACTATCGAGCATATCCTTTGCTTCCACTACAACACGATAGGCCAAATGAATCAAATTTTGTAATATGTACACTACCACAATTGCCAAGTACACAACCTACCAGGTATATCATCCAAACCCCAATATTGATCACCCTATTCATCTTTTGCACTTTTTGCACCTGAATCTGATCGAGCAGATGGACTTGCTGCTTGATCTTCTTGACTGTCAAAATAATGATATCAAACCATAAATTTCCTAAAAGTACAATCACCTAAAAGCACACATTAAGAAAATGCACATTGGTAAGCCTCAACACCTTTGGAACCATGCGGATTACTTTCCGGATGACGTGCCATAGCAAAAGGACAGGGCCTAGAGATTGATGCAAAAAAGAATCGAAACCGCATTGCCCACCCATTGTACAACACTCGGAGCATATTCTCTCATAAGGAACACTGTAAGTTACACTAAAACCTTGCATTAAGGCTTCCTCAAGATTCAGCTGCGAATTCCTGAGCTGATTGCTTACGGCCCTCAAAACCGTGACGGGAATACTCGTGCTACTGATGGAGAAGCTTGAAACTTGGAGTGTTGATGATATTCGAATAGTCATTTTACTACAAACCTAGTAGCAAAACAGAAATTTTATTAATGAAGAGTCATGATTTTGAAATGTTCTCTATACATACGATCAAAACTGTTGTTTCAGTTCATTATCTTTGGTAGTCGCTCTTTCCACCTTATTTGCATGCTTGATGAATCGAATCGTTCCCTGAACTTATGCCCTTAATAGTCGAATTATCAGAATCCTATTTCTCTGTTTCCTGAAGTCCCATGGTGAAATCCTCATTCGCTTCTCCAAACGTGGTACCTGATATAATTTGGATGATTTTGCAGTTACGTAATAACTCCAAATAATGAGTACCCACAATTGCTTGGGTTACTTCTGGAATTGCTTAGTGGTGCGCTAGCTTTCTCTACGAAGCGCGAAGTGTTGAAGGGAGCTGGATTGCACAATAATCGGTTTTGTGCTACATGTAGTTTGTTACTTCAAAATGTGCTTTGGTTATTGCTAGGTCCTTGGGATAACGGGTGCTTTAGATCCACATGCACATAAACGAAATCAACTAAGCTTACGAGGTTCCCACGGTGAAGTTGCTCGCACTGCTGGTAATCCTGCTCAGCATATTCTGTCAGTGGATGAACTGCCTTTGGATCTCTGGCCATATCTTTCGACATCAGAAGATTATTATTCCACTTTAAGAATTCATATTTGATTGTCTGCTTGGCTAGAGGGCTTCATAATATTATAGTCTACTTATCTCATTCGGGCCTTCATGAAGGGAACCTCCTCTCTCCAACATTTGTCCGTGCCATGCTGATTTCCCTGAATCATGACTACTACTGCTACACAAGCTGCTGAACCTACTGCCATATCAAAATCATCCATTAACTTAGCTGCACAAAACTCAAAGGCTGCTGGAGATATGTGGCAGGACAGAGGGTGTTGCTTCGAAAAACTTGGCCGAGGGAAATACTATTGAAGTTGCAAGATACTCCTCCTGGAAGGCCTTTTGCTCCTCGAACAAGATCACCTCTTTTACCCTTTCTGCTTTCGTATCTTCTCCAATAAAGACCTGACTTCCATCCGACCAGTTTGATGATGATGATGATGATGGTTTAGATGATGATCCGGACGATAGCTCAGAGTCTGACAAAGAATCTGAATATGATGGATTACCTCCATTCAAATCATCGACTAAAGCTCAACCGGAAAATCTTAGTAAACTAAAAAGGAAGGCTTATTATGATGAGCAGCTGAAGGAAGAGAGAAAGCGATGGAAGATGACGAAGAAATTGCAGGAAGAAGCCAAGAAGAGAGCAATGCAGTTGCATCTGTACCGTTCCTGTCCAGACTTGATCCTACCTACTGGATTCTGATAATCCATCTCCCGAGTTCGGGGATCTGTAGAGAGAGCTTCTTTTGTTGAACTTGAGTCTAACTACTTTGTGAAGGCAGGCCACATCACTGAACAACAATCAGCCCTTGAGGAAGCTGCTGTCAAGGGTAGGGACCGGAAAATAAGTCGCGTCTCTTGGGAATGAAAGCTTTAGTCGAGCCATTCTCCAAGATTGAAAGATTTGTGAACTGATTCTTCACAGCATTGTCAGTTCTGGATGAAAAATGATACTATCTTAGAAAGAAGTGCTTTAGGAATTACGAACATGTTAATAAAGGGAGGCTGCTCGCCCTGGAAATACCGATCCTTGAACGGCTTCACGAGCATGCTCCTTCACCGTTCTATTACAGCTCAACACCAACTTGCAACTAATTCACCTTGAACTACACTGTGATGTAATATTAATAAATGTTTTCACCGAGATTCCTCAGACGTAACTGACCTTAGATTCAGGCTAGATACATGTACCTGTACAAACCTTAAATTTACGTCTTTGTTCATTTGGTTCGGAATAAAAGTCAAGTTCTTACCTTCCAGGATCATTTTCAACTTTAAGAGCTAGCTGGGAAAACTTTTTCAGCAGCAAACTATTACTGGTGCATAATGGGTTAATCATCAGATTACCTGAGTGGGATACTAAAAATATCTTCCATGCATCCTGGAAATCATTTGATGAGCAAAACAGAAAAATAATATTCTCGGAGGTTAACGTGAACATTAGAATTGTATGTACATACACAACTCATGCAGTTTATATGTATAATTGCTAATGAAGGCAAATTGAAAAAAAAAATCACCCAAAACAGTCTTCTACGCAAAGTTATGGCCTTTCAAAGTTCCGCCCCGGTGCAACGCGCGTAACGAGTGGTCATAATTACGAAGGTGATAAAAGAAGCAACACACACCTACTGTGCACGGCGGCAGCGTAGTTGGGTTGATATTGTAGGTAATATGGGATGATTATTTATTCCTAAGTAATTCAACATTACCATATTGGAGTTTGCTGTTTCTCAACTCCCTATATCTTAGCTCAGTTTGCTTCGTTTTTTGCTGTGTTTTTGTGCTCACGTATAATTAGTGTAATCAATGTACTGATATCACGAATGGTTTTGTCAAACTTTGTATTGATAGTGCTATATTGAAGTCATGAATAGCATGCTTGTATAACTTTTTGGATTGCAATGGTTGTTATTGTGGAGTTTTATTTCTGTTCATTTTCAATGGCTTATCCGTGATAATTTTTGACCAGTGATATTAGGACACATTTCTTGTGGTGGTGGCGGAAATTCGATATCAGGGGTGCCAAATCTTCTGTCTGATGTGAGCTGCTTTTGGTAAGGCTAAGCAGATCACTACTGATTCAAATTGACTTCCTGTGGCAGAAATCTTTGATATATAAGCAGTACTTTGCTCATATGGGTTCTGTGAGAATTGGTGTTGAGGTTTCTCTCATATCTAATGAATCTCAGTGAGTTGGATAATATGTCCACTGAGATACATATTTGCGAAAACGCTGGTGACAGCAAGGCAGTCTCATCTTTACTTGATCTTGATTTTGGTATTGGTGAATTAGCTGTTTCTCGCATACCGTATGAATCCTCTTGGGTTAGAGCTGATGAATCATCTGCAACTATGGCCACACCAGCTGCTGATGGTTTTCTTTCCGCTTTGCCGAGGGTGCAGATGTGATGGATGCGAGAGCAAAAAACACCATTCGAAGTGATGCTAACCTGTCTGGACAGAGAATGGATGAGAGGCAAAGATTGCTAAACCATCTACAAACGGAGATGGTGAACCTGAGATTGTTGACGAAATTGACAAAACCCGGAAATCAAATGGCCATCTGATTGTATACACATCTTCTAGGAAGAATAGTGCTCGTGTTACGTATACTGAATTAAATCAGAGTCAGATTTGACGTCCTTGATTGCTAGAAGAAGAAGGAGCTTATTCTCCAAGCGGGCTACATCCTTCCAAAGAACACGATGTGCTTGACCCAATATCAGGTAACGGGAAACATTTAGGGAAAGAAGGAAGTAGTCAAGGTAAAAGAAATGCTATCACAGACGAGCATAAATCAGTGCAAAAGAGCTGCGCTCCAAATTGTCACATAACTTTGAAGATTAAAATCAGCAATCAAAGATGTGGTGTGGTTAATGTTTGTGAAAAACTTAATGCTTCAGGGGAGAGCATTCATGGTTAATATCATACTTTAAAAAGACAGAGAGAGAGAGAGTAATTAGAAGTTTGTGCATAGCATGGTTGATATCATACTATGCTTTAACCTCTAGTTTTGCAAGCTCATCCACCAACTTTGTTGTTTTTTTCACTACTTTCACTTCCTTGGCAATTTATGTAAACTTTGTTTATGAATTGGGAAATGTTGTCAACAGAAAACTTGTATAAATTTGATTTATCTTTCATGTGGCTCTGATTTCACCATGGTCGGATATATGTAGCCCGAGATATGATCAAAATACTAGTAGTGTGTCGAGACGGACCCACAAGTGCACTACTTTCACTTTCTTGGCCATTTGTGGACATTTTTTGTATGAACTGAGAAATGTCATCAACAAAAAATCCGTAGCCCTTTAAGTCAGCTTTCCTATGCCTCTAGTTTCACCATGATCGGATATGTGTAGCCCGAGATATGATCAAAATACTAGAGTTGTATCGGGGCGGATCCACAAGTGCACTACTTTCAGTTTCTCGGCAATTTTTTAACATCTTTTGTATGAATCGGGAAATGTTGTCAACATAAAAGTTGTAGGTATTCGTCTTGGCTTTCTAAAGAACCAAGAATCGCCTGATTTCAATTTTTACATTACACGAAAATAGCAGCTGAACACAATGCGCACGGTTCGGCCGAAGTTTCCCAAGTTTCGGCCGAAATTTGTGAAGTAGCTTCGGCTCAAAATTCAGCCGAAGCTTTTGAAGGATCTTCGGCCAGAAGTTCAGCCGAAGCTATTGAAACAGCTTCGGCCAGAATTTCAGCCGAAGCTATTGAAGCTTGTTCGGCCCCTTTTTCGGCCGAACACTGTTATTACTGGGTCAACCACCTAAACTTAAGCTGTTCTATGATTCAACCAAATGAAACTGGAGTTAGAGCGAACATTAAGACAACAAGTATGTACATTTGTATAAATACCCCTCGATGCCATTGAAACAAATGAGATGCTTTCATTTTCTATTTCTGATTATCTGATCTTTAGCATCGTATAAGAGCTAGGAAAATTTATACCTGCTCAGTCTAATACTCATGTATCTGCTTCTACTGATCAATATGATGCAACACACACACCATCTAGTTCTCATCACAATGATTCTGCTGAATCACACACACAATTTGTTTCTCATCAACCAGCTACTATTCCTCCTGCTACTACAAATACTCATACTGTGGTTACAAGGTCTAAACTGGGAATATATAAGCCAAAGATATATACTGCTCTTCATAATTAGGAAGTTTCTGAGCCAAAGACGGTTACTGAAGCATTAACATCAACTCATTGAAAGGGAGAAATGCAGCATGAATATGATGCACTTACTGAACATGGGAAATCAAATACTGCTGTCGTGAAAAAGTCACACAAGTAAAGAAGGAAGCCTCGGAGCCAGTAAAGAAGGTCTGAAACACAAATAATTCACATAAAAAAACTGAAAGATAATTTATTTTTTGAAGGAAAATCAATAGCATCACATTGAATTCTACCATGTGGTGAAGTTCTGCCAGAAAAATTGTCTCAGGCTAATCTGAAAATATGGCGAAAACCTGTCAACATTAGCATCACATTTCATCACTTGTCTAAACAATGATTCGAGTTCTTCTTCAAGAACCTGAATGCTCGGGTCCATCTATTTCAAGTGACTCGCTAGCTCCTCCTATTCTTGGTTCAGTTGTAAGAATGAATCCACCTGGTCGAACTCATTCAGAAACGGGTCTTCAACTTTCTTCAGTTGCAACAATAGCTGAGTCAGAAGAATGCGTTCAATCTTGGGACGGAACTATTCCATGATCATTTGACGAACTGGCTAAAATTGTTGCAGGAAGCTTCTATGAATGCATCCGATGTCATGCGAGTTTGCATCTCGATATTGGAGTTTGAGGTGTCAAGGGATGGCATATTTAGGCATACAAATGAAGGTTCTTTATCATGCTTATATACATCAGTTTGACGTCTATTCCTTGTTCAATATTGCACTGCAAGTTATCTTTTGTTACAGGGGCTGAGAAAAAATGGATGCTTGCACAAAGAAATTGCAAGAACATTATGGAATAAATACAGGGATGTTATCTGCTTTATGTGATGGTTATTCTGTGAAATTTCTGCCCCATTATTATACTTGTATAGTGGTATACATTCACCGAAAATTCATCCAATGTTCGGCATGGTGTCACTTACTTGCATGGTTGATGCAGCAGCAGCAGCTGCCAAGAACCCATTGGCCAGCAGATTTCTTTGGAGTAGGCAAAGAAGTGCAACCAGTAAGGCAAAGTATCATCGAGGGCACCAGAGAACTTCTGCTCCAAAAGAGAACATAAAATGTACTCCATCATCGTTTGTATGAGTTCGTCAACTCAAATGTTGAAAGATTTTAGCCATATACAAATCCTGTCCAATTGCCTGGAACACATTCAATGTCTTCTGACACAAGACATGATTTTAGCATTCAATGTGGTGCTATTGATTGTTCTTCAAAAAAATCTTTCAGTTCTGTGATGTAAGTCCATTGTTTTGGCAGCAAAAGTGTGTATAAACTCTATATTGTTTCTCAAAAACACATAGAATCTGATTTGTGCTTGTAAACTCTATATTCTGCTTTTTAAAATCACTTAAGACTCTGATTTTCAGAAGCTTGTGCCTGGTAATAGCCAGCTTCAAGCTGATCCTTTGGCTTTCTTGTAAATATTAAGGAGGGATGGAAACAGATACTGAATCTCACATGCTTCCAGCAGAAAAAATACTTAGAAGATATTGAAAAGGATGTGGAGCTCTCTCGTTCTGGTGCACAGAGGCAAACGATGCTCATTGTCCACATTGTTTATGCAGCTCAGTGTTCATTGATTGCAACTGCTGATGTAGTAACATGTTTTTCTCTCCAACCTAAACATCAGTAAGTACTTAAGTTCCTGCAATTTCAGAAGTATGTAAGATAAGTATTTAAACACCAGTACTTCTCCTCCCCCTCTCCCCTTCTCTCGTGTCTACGAATAACTAAATACAGAATCAGCAATGCAGCGTTCTGTTATTTGAGTCCAATTGTTCTTATGCAGGATATAGCGGTCATATTCTTTTGATACTGTCTATTGTCTGATCTTCTTGAAGATGCCAATTGTTTGTGGTTGTGAGCCGGCGGCTACTGAAGATTGGTTCTGAGCGTTCTGCGGAATTAAGTGCAAATGTAAACCAGGTAAGTTATCATTCCCCATCACATTTGCTCCTAAAGGCTGTAATTGATTATAAGTTCCATTAGAGTGCAAAGTTTTTCCTCTGTGTAAAAGTATCTTATTGATTACAGTACATGCACGGGTTGTAAGACTACTCGGACATATGATACTCCTTACAAATGAAGACGCTCTATCCTTCCTTCTCTATGGAAAATAATTTAACTCAGAATTGGATGGATTCTGAAGTCTTAGCAGACTAGACTAGATTATGAATAATCTTGTGGTATATTTGTGTAATTATGTAATACTTAGGGACTCTTGTGAATAAGTATTGTAGGATTGTAACATTATATATTTCGGATTAATGAGAATCCCAGATCAGGGAGAATTCCACTATGTATCAGATACGTTTCGATCCTGTTAGGTTTTTCCTTTCCTTTCTGAGTCCCTCCCATGCATAGATATTGTAGGGTTGTAACATTATATATTTCAAGATTATTCATAATCTAGTCTGCTAATAATTATCTGAAGGACAAATTGCACCCTACACAAACATTTCAGCAATGGCACATTTGAAACATGGTGAACTTAGTTATCAGAAATCATGGAGAATACACAATAAGTGAGAGGTACATCCCAACATTTTAGATCGGCTGGGCCATAGCAATCTAGGCCCCGAATCGAGCTAAAAGCCTGACAGGTGACGGGCCGGCTCAAAAACCTTAGTATATTTAAGGAGGATGGGCTGGGCTCAATAATTTTTGGCCAGATGAGATTTTGGGACCGTCCGACCCGGCCTGATATATGGCGATAGCCCGTTGGGCTGGGCCGTCGGAATTGCCAACTGTAACAAGGAGCATATATTCAAAGAATTACAATGACATTTGAATAGTTGAATCAAAACATGGACGTTTTCCTTGTACATGAATGATCGATCCTAGCTTCTGATATCAATGATTTAAAATTGTGAAGAGAACCGACTAAAAATGAGTGTACAAGCTGCAAACTTTAAAATTTTCTGGCTACCAAAGCAGTTTCCAAGAAAAGATTAAGCCCGCCATACCGCTTGATACCCGAGTCGAGTTCAGTTGGGAGAGCAGCAGACCAGGTAGTGAAATCGGCAAAGATCCAGTCAGAGCCAGATAGTTTTCTCCTGCACTCTTTGGCATCTTCTTCCAGTTTACCTGATATTGACAACGCATAGACAATCAGAGTTGACTCTAAGTGCAGTGGTGTGTGGTAGTCTGCATTGATGCATAACTAATATTTTTGAACTCATTATATTGATTGCTTGAGCCTCGACTCAAGAAATAAGTGGAATACAGAAGGCACCCTACTTGTCCCGGAAATGCTTCGCATAGAGCCCTAAGGGTAGCGTTTACTTTCCACGAGCCATCTGTTGATGAGTTGTCTTTTGTAGCAGGCAATGCATTTTCTCCGGCTCCATGAATACCAAAAAGAGAAAGAAGGGTTCAAGTGGCTAATAAATATCACCTGCTCTAACTGTGGCAAAACTTTTCCTTGCGCGAACAAATCAACTATGATCCCTGCAGTTTGTGCAACAGATAAAGAATTACCATTATCAGATCAGGACGGCATATACATCTTCAGCATGTGTGTTATGCAGTGATGTACACGCCGAGTATTCAAGAATTACAAAGAATAACATTACAAATGAGATATATGGCATCCTAGAATATTCACGTACTTTTCAGTCCAATTTTTTTTTTATATTTCTTTTCTTTTACTCACGTAAATCTTACCGGCATATATCCTCCAGAAATAGCAGCTTCTTGAGAGAAAACATCACCGATGTGAATATTAAGCACTCCACCATCTGTAGTTTGTTTCTCTAGGTCACACAGCCCAAAATAGTGTCTTGATTTATCAATTAACCGACACAAATACATGTCGATATTACAAATATACACAACAAAATAAAACCTCTTGCGGTTCGTAGTGATACTATTCAAAATTTGAGTTTCAACTATCATTGGTAAAACTTCCACAAATAAAACGAATTCAGGATTATTACGAGTTCATCTATTTCCCAGCCTTCTGGCTGCAATGAAGGACATAAATGAAGCATCAAATGCGCTGCCGTTCCTCCGCCCTGAAAATTTTGTCATGTCACTCTGATGTATCAGCTCAGGTCGATTTTTTATGCAAGAGGAAACTGCACTACTCTATTAGAACAGTAACCTGGAAACAAAAGATTCACCATAAAAGATTAAGCAATACCAAGCCAAAGATTGCGATGGGACCCTTTGGAACCACAGGTGGCAATGTAGCAAATTCGTCCTGCACAAGTGAATTAATTGGATTACAATCTCAACTATGTATCATAAGACAATACCTTTCTACTCATCTATGGTACGATTAAAGCTTTGGCTTAATAAAAAAATTCAACTGACTTTTTATGTTTTTTTTTTTCATTTGGTACCTTACCTTAAAAACATCTCCCTTTGCTGCATGTATTTTACGATTTTGCCAGTTGCTACATAAACTACCGGAAAAAAAACATTTGTTTATTCTTATTTACTTCTACACATTTGGTTGATTTTCTGTGCAAATATCATTGCCAATTAATTCCATAACTCTTGAACGTGTCAGCTGAGTCAGCGGCGAGCGTTTCCCCTGGTGCTACTGCTTCTTTGGTTCTGAAACAGATTTTCCATCAAATGCTTTTTTAAAAGACTTGTCAGCAGATACCATCTCTTTCATGTTCAACTTCCCCATCCCCTTTTCTGCCTGATCCAGTGACTGTGCTTCAGAACCACTTGCACATCCATCGCCATTCTTCAAATTAGGTTCTCTAGTCAATGTCCTATCTCAGTTAGCAGTTCGTTTTTCCATGAGCTGTGCTGCATCTTTGCTTCTGAAATAGATTCCCCTTCAGGTGCTATCTTAGAAACGGTATAAACAGATACCACATCTTTCATGATCAAGTTTAAATAGATTCCTCTTTTCTGCCTGGTCCAACGATCGTGCTTCGAATCTCTTGCACATCCATCATCATTCATTGATGCAACTTCTTCTGACAATGATTTATCCTGATCAGCTGTATCAGTAGTTTGATTTTTCGCTTGCTGATGCTTCTTTGACTCTGAAATAGATCTTCTTCAGATGATTTGTCAGAAAGGGAACAAGTATGATAAAGCTCGCCAAAACGGCTAAGTGGACCTTCCAAGCTCCATGTTCGGCTGTCAGTTCTGGCATAACAGAATTCAAAGTGTTCGGCTGTTAATTCTGGTCGAATAGTCTGAATGCTTTTTCTCCGTCGGGTGTCTCTGATATTCCAGGGAAACAGCTGCAAGAACTGTGAGGGAGAAAATTCAAGCACGTCCAAGGTGGAGAGCAGCAAAAGAAGCTGCTAAAAAGCATGAGTTTGAACTACATTCTCAAATTTTGCAGGAAATCTTTTAGGAAAAGGATCACAAATCTGGACGAAGTTAAAATGTTGAAACAACAGATGATTTATGTCTATCTATGTAATCTTCCTCTGAGCTCTCAACAGATGCACCTGAAAGAAAGCTAGCAGAACCCAGTTATTTGTTGGACATAACACATGAAAATGAACATAACTATAGCAGCTTCAAGGAATCTGATTCGGGGCTAAAGAAAAAGAAATTCATACTCATAGTCAGATTTTTAAGTACGCCAGCTTGAGAGAAGAAACCTCAGAAGCAGAAAGATAAGAACTTTACCTTCTCAGGAGTAATTTCAATGGCCACAGACACTTCAGAGACCTGACTATCACTCTGAAAGGTAAACATAAAAATCTTTTGAGATCCTTCACTGCGAAGATAATCTGGGCCGCACGACGGCTATCACGGGACCATCAAGAGCTGGGAAAACAACTTTTCTTTCTGCTCTAGCTGGAAAGGGTTGGATGTATGGTTAATGGTATGATTTTAATCAACGGATACACTCCTACAGAAAAATCTAGAAAGTTATGCCATTAACGCTCCTACTATGTACCTAAATATTTCTCTGATGGGTGGAAGTTCAGCAAGACGATCCAAATGACCCTTAAATGTTCTCATGCCCGAACCTCTCGCGGTCCTGTTCTACGCTTCTTTTTTTCCTTCTAATATTACTGTGCTGTTAACACTGCTGCTTCTGTTAGCAGTGCTGATAGCAAATGCAGACAAGAAAGTTCAAACCTTTTGGGGTGCTTAATTCGCCATTGCAAGAGATTAGGTCTCCTATATATTGCTCCAATACACAAGGTTTTATATTCACTGCGTTATGTTTAGTTTGCTTAGCGATTTGCTTTTGCCTCTGTGATTTATTTATTTTTCTAAATTCTCGGGCCCTTAATTCAGAACTCCGTTACGGAACCCGGGTGAATGCTAATAATGGAATTATAAGTGGGGTTCTGGTTGCTGTTGACAATCTCTCAAGAGTGGGGTTTTCGTATGGCTGCTGCACTTTCAGAAAACCTGCGAGGGAACCAAACCACTAAGCAAATCAACATACAAGTGCACTACTTTCAGTCCCTTGACGATTTGTGCAAATTTTTTGTACGAATAGGGAAGTGTTGTCAACAAAAAAGTTGTAGCCCTTTAGGTTAGTTGTTCTATGCCTCTGATTTCACCGTGACTTGATATGTGTATCCCAAGATATGATCGAAATACTAGAGGTGTGTCGGGATGAACCCACAAGTGCACTACTTTCATTTTATTGGCGATTTGTGAACATTTTTTATGTGAATCAGGAAATGTTGTCAACAGAAACGTTGTATCCCTCTAGGTCAGCTTTCCTATGCCTCTAATGCCACCATGATCTGATATGCGTAGGTCGAGATATGATCAAAATACTAGAGAGGTGTCAGGGCGGACCCACAAGTGCACTACTTTCACTTTGTTGGCGATTTGTGTAAATTTTGTTGTATGAACTAGGAAATGTTGTCAACAGAAAAGTTGTAGATATCCGTCTTATCTTTCCAAAGAACCAATAATCACCTTATTTAAGTTTCTACATCACACGTTATGCTCATCCAAACTTGAACATGCATATTTCAATATGTTCGGCGAGTATACATCGAACATTTGTCAAATGTTCGGTGAGTATACCCCGAACATGCATCAAATGTTCGGTGTTTATCCACCGAACATTTATCAAATGTCCGGCGAGTACTAACCGAACATTTGTCTAATGTTCGGTGAGTACCCACCGAACGTTTCTTTTTCTTTCCACTTACTTCACTTATCTCCTCCTTGCCAAGATTTTTTGCAAAGGTTACCGAGTCTGCTAAGAGGTAAATGCATGCATGAATGCAGATCATTGGCAAACTCAAGTTATTGAATTGGTATAATATTGGCACTTTATAAGGCTGAAACACTTGATAATGCTCCTTTGCTCTATCATTGGTACAGATACTTTCTGTGCGGAATTTGCATTGCCAAGGGTCGAGCATAATGAAATCAAGAAAACTGTCAACAGCAACACCATCACAAGGGTCGACCAAAATGAAATCCCGGAAAATATCACTTGTGGCTAACTGCAACAATAAAACTATCCATTATCTTTCAACAGGGATAGGAAATACGGTATAGTTCGAGAAGTAAGCAGGTATACCAGATACGACTCTAGCTCCCCAGCATCACCACTGGCATCCAAGCATTCACCTTCGAGCACAGCTAGATTTGTAGAGGCCGTACGGAATGACTGGGTGGTGCATCTCGACAGGTTGCACCATCGAGCATATTCTTTGCTTCCACTACAACACGATAGGCCAAATGAATCAAATTGTGTGATATGTACACTACCACAAATTCCAAGTACACAACCTACCAGGTATATCATCCGAACCCCAAAATTGATCATCCTCTTCATCTTTTGCACTTTTTGCACCTGAATCTGATCGAGCAGATGGACTTGCTGCTTGATCTTCTTGACTGTCAAAATAATGATATCAAACCACAAATTTCCTAAAAGTACAATCACCTAAAAGCACACATTTAGAAAATGCACATTGGTAAGCCTCAACACCTTTGGAACCATGCGGATTACTTTCCGGATGACGTGCCATAGCAAAAGGACAGGGCCTAGAGATTGATGCAAAAAAGAATTGAAACCGCATTGCTCGCCCATTGTACAAAACTCGGAGCATATTCTCTCATAAGGAACACTGTAAGTTTCACTAAAACCTTGCATTAAGGCTTCCCCAAGATTCAGCTGCGAATTCCTGAGCTGATTGCTTACGGCCCTCAAAACCGTGACGGGAGTACTCGTGCTACTGATGGAGAAGCTTGAAACTTGGAATGTTGATGATATTAAAATAGTCATTTT
This sequence comes from Ajuga chamaepitys, assembly GCA_958295605.1. Classification (NCBI taxonomy): domain Eukaryota; kingdom Viridiplantae; phylum Streptophyta; class Magnoliopsida; order Lamiales; family Lamiaceae; genus Ajuga; species Ajuga chamaepitys. Next base: position 394,731 of record OY282499.1, on the reverse strand, counting down.
ACTACAAACCTAGTAGCAAAACAGAAATTTTAGTCTGCCAGCCTCATTTCATATAGTATTTCAATGAAGAGTCATGATTTTGAAATGTTCTCTATACATGCGATCAAAACTGTTGCTTCAGTTCATTATCTTTGGTAGTCGCTCTTTCCACCTTATTTGCATGCTTGATGAATCGAATCATGCCCTGAACTTATGCCCTTAATAGTCGAATTATCAGAATCCTATTTGATATCATTTGGATGATTTTGCAGTTACGTAATAACTATAAATAATGAGTATCCAAAATTGCTCGGGTTACTTCTGAAATTGTTTAATGGTGAGCTAGCTTGGTCTACCAGGCGCGAGGTATTGAAGGTAGCTGGATTACACAATAATCAGTTTTAATTTGTGCTACTTGTAGTTTGTTACTTAAACTGTTATTGCTAGGTCCTTGGATAAACGAAATCACGAAAAAATCTAGTTGCAACTAAAGCGTTTAAAGTTGCATCTATGGCTGCTATTCTGGCCGAACAGTCAGAATATATATTTTTTTTTTAATCTCCGATGTGCCAAATCCATGGAGAAAATGCAAGCACATGCAAGGTGTCTCTGATATGCCAAAACAATCACCATTCCTTCTAGAGCTTGGACATCTGATGGTTTCCATGAGTTGAGATTGTAGACTGTCGACACTCTTGAGTCGATATAGAAGCAATTATTGTAAAATCTATGTGGTGGAATTTCAGTAGCAAGAATAGGAGAAAAATAACAAGAATGTAGAGCCGCACCACCATTAGAGAAGACTGAAGCTCTAGCTTTAGTATAACACCACGAGGTATACAAAATCCACGACTTCCCATCATTGGGCAAAGAAGTGTAGATAGCATTACCCACTAGATCATCGACAATACGATTCTGTCTTGATGGCTACCCAATCTTGAGGCCAGAATTGACTTAGAAACAGCTTGATTTTATCACCATAAAAGTGTTCATTCCAACATCAGTATAACGTGATTGGCTGCTGCAATTTCCGGCCCTTTACTTGATGCAAATCTGATAAGCCCCACTTCACACACGAAATTATGCAATTCTTTCCCAGAGTAGTTTGATGATGATGATGGTTTAGATGATGATCTGGACGATAGCTCAGAGTCTGACAAAGAATCAGAATATGATGGATTACCTCCACTCAAGTCATTGACTAAAGCTCAACTGGAAAAGCTTAATAAACTACAACGGAAGGCGTATTATGATGAGCAAGAACTAAGAGAAATTTTTTTCATGAAGAAGCAGCTGAAGGAAGAGAGAAAGCTATGGAAGATGACGAAGGAATTGCAGGAAGAAGCAAAGAAGAGAGCAATGCTGCTGCATCAGTAACAGTTCCTGTCCCAGACTTGACCCTACATTGATTGTTATTTAGAATATATTACTTCCAACATAAACTAGCTTTTTAGGAATTCGGATGGATTTGAAAATCCACTCTATTTTGTGGTGATTGACATCCAAGCATCTCATCCCTTGCTTTATGAATCCCTCTAAACAGAATCATGTTTCTATATTGTCGCGTCGATTCAGTTTTATCAAGTAAAGGGCACAAATAATGAGGAAAGTAAATACATCATGCTTCTGGCAAAAACAAAAAAAAAAAAAATTCAAACTTCTCGCAACGTTTAGAAGAAATTACTCTTTCATTTATTTCGGTCTAGTAGTGGAACAGTCATTTAACTTTACTCGGTTCATTGACAAGGTATGGATGGCTAGTGCTTGCATTGGCTATACAGTAGACTCAGTAGGAGCAGATAAAAATTTAAATAACAAGTGGTCTTGTAAAGAATTGGGATACGTACGTCAACACCAAAGTTATAGTTATCCGTCTTAGCTTTCCGACGAACCAAGAATCACCCAATTTCAATTTCTACATTACACGCTATGATCATTCAACACGTTCGGTTTGGTTCAACACGTTATACCAATGGAGATTACAAATCCTGCTCTTCTTCCAGTCTCTCAATTTCAGCAGCATCTTTTGTTGGCTTAAGGCAAAGATCATCATAATTTCTCTTAGCAGAACCAAACTTATCAATGTAAATTCAGCACCCTGCCTTCGAGCGACTAATATAACGTCAGATGAGATATTTTATAATAAAAGCAAAAGTTGCGGGCAACGATGAACTGAGCTGGTTGTAAGTTAATTTAGTGGGAGGATCCTCTGCAACAATACTAAATACATTTTGAAGTGCGGAAACCGTAGAAGAAAGGCCATGATCCAACTCAGCTACGCTTATCTATGTCATGGCCTCTTGAATTACCTTGGGAAATACTTGCTATTTCTCTTTGGATTTGTAGAGTTGAGGACCGTTACATTAAGCAAATCTCCTTGTGATACTGTCCCATAGCTTCTTCTCAGGATCGGCGTATACAAAGGTGTTTGACATCTCCTTGAATAAGGAATTGATAATCCATGACATTACCATGCTATCAACTTTTTTCCATTCTGCATCCTCTGGAGGTGTAACATTTCCATTCACAAAACCAAGCTTATCTTTCACAATTAGCGCAATCCGTTAAATAGGGAACCTTGTAGAGCAACAAGTTGTGATATGTTTGTGACACCGAGATCACATGTGGTTCAGCAAGCAATATGTATGGCTACTGGAGATATGTGGCAGGACAGAGGGTGTTGCTTCGAATATCTTGGCCGAGGGAAATACTCTATTGAAGTTGCAAGATACTCCTCCTGGAAGGCCTTTTTCTCCTCGAATAAGATCACCTCTTTTACCCTTCTGCTTTCGTCTCTTCTCCAATCAAGACCCGACTTCCATCAGACCAGTTTGATGATGATGGTTTAGATGATGATCTGGACGATAGCTCAGAGTCTGACAAAGAATCTGAATGTGATGAATTACCTCCATTCAAATCATTGACTAAAGCTCAACCGGAAAATCTTAGTAAACTACAAAGGAAGTCTTATTATGATGAGCAGCTGAAGGAAGAGAGAAAGCGATGGAAGATGACGAAGAAATTGCAGGAAGCAGCCAAGAAGAGAGCAATGCTGTTGCATCTGTACTGTTCCTGTCCAGACTTGATCCTACCTGCTTCTTTTGATTCTGATAATCCGACTTATTGATATCGGTCTCTTTCTCAGGTAACATTTGGTTGTCTGCGTGGCTAGAGGGCTTCTCAATAATATAGTCTATTTATCTCATTTGGGCCTTCATAAGATTAGTGCTGCAAAATTTGAGTATGCGAGAAGATAGACTGACCTACATAAACATCACTGTATTTGCCGATTTGATTAGAGTATTTGATGGTAATTTGTAGGAATCTCGCAAATAGATAATATGAAGCGCGATCAAAAGGGCGAAAAATATCATTACACGAGTGAACTGGAGAGGAAAATGCAGACTCTGCAGACTGAAGCAGCAACTCTATCTGCTCAGATCACAATATTGCAGGTTTCTGTAAACAAAAACTATGTGCTGATTATGTGGAGTGTAGCAAAAACTTAGCATTTATTTTTTGGTCTGAATGCAGAGATATTCAAGTGGATTGACAAATGAGAACAAGAAATCAAACTAAAGCTACAGGCTATGGAGCAGCAGGCACACCTCAGAGACGGTAAGTTTTTACTTCTATATTAGTTGAGTGAGTTCAAGTGTCTCTAATGTTCGCATTACTTTGTGCAACCAATAATTTCAATAACGAAATGGCTACGGTATGTGGGTTCAGCTCTGAGGAATGAACATTCAGCATAAGAAATATATTTTTTTGCACAACGAGAACCATAAAACTTGATGAATATATGCATGAGAAAAATGTGAATAAGACAGAATATGCAACTATCATGCTTGAGTAAGATAAGAAAGCAACATTATTGAAGCAATATGGTATACATTTAACTCATGCTTATAGAGCATGTAAAAGGGATAGTAGCAAACCTCACAACGTAAAGAACGACTGGAGAACAAAAACTATGTGCTGATTATGTGGAGTAGTAGCAACTCCTTGAATTTCAGTTTATTAGCTTGGTTTTTCATATTGTTCTATTTTCTGGTACAAGAGCAGTAGGTTAAGCACTGCTGGTTACCATATTGCACACTCTTCCACAACCTTTCTTCCTTTCTATTGTGTTGTCACCATCAAAACAAAGATCCATGTTTCATTCTTTTGAAATAGCTGTTGAAGCGGAGGAAATTCCACAGAGGGTGCTTTCCCGTCTGCGTGTATGCAACAGCAACAGCGTGCTTTATGTTCAGATTCCTGTAATTATTTACAGAATCACCCCTCTTACATGCGTTCAGATAATAGTTCTTTATCTGATCTGACTTCAGTAAATCCAACATCCTCTGCTTCAAATCTGAAAACAATGACTTGAAATACCCATCACCAAGAGAATCATCCCAAGCATTCAGTCAGTTGTCATTAATAGATGGTTTTCATGGCTCTTCACTTCTAGTGACTGCTCTAGCAGGATCTGGAAAAAGAGAAAAGCTACATAATTACCAAGTTGTTTTGGATGTTGGGCAAGTGGCGTTTCCCGTGGTAACTAGAGAAAAACTGCAAGTCTTATCCTGAACCACCAAAGTCTCCTGTGTTGAAACAAATGGGCAGATTCGTACTAAAACGCTTTACATCCCAAGAGTACTAGATGCTGCAGATCTAATAAGATCAACAGCCTAACTTGGTCATCTAATATTTTGAGCCACTCTCAACTGCCTGCTCCTCCCTTCCGACCAGAATGAAATTTCAATTATTTGCAGAAAACCAAAGTCATCCTTCCTACCGAGTGGCGATATCATAGGGTATGCATGCATTGAAAGGGAATCAGCTCAATCAGTACACAGCTCGGCGAGGGAGATTTCTGCCAGCTCACATCATCAGCCACGCAAGCAACTGAACTACATTCACACCATGCACACTATGGTGCGTAATAGCAACCCGGCGTAGGAATCAACTCGTACCATTCTGCAGTAATTAATCAATTTGTACTATGCGGAATTAGTATCTTCTCTTTTGTATAGCCAATATGAGGAGAATATGTGTTCCTAGTCTAGTAGGATCCACTGATTGTACATAAAGCGTATACTGTTGCATTGAATGATGATATACAGAAAATTGTCCCGAAAACGGTTTCAAGCTTTTATTGCATTCTATTTATGGCTTCTTCCAGTGTTAGCTTCCTTAATTGTTTTATAAGCTATCCTAACATGCATCGGAATCGATCACATATATCACATTAACGAGCTGCTAAATCGCCCATCCAACAACACTCAGAGGAAGTAAAGTCATATAGAGCCAGTTTTGTGTGGCATCATTTACTAGAACTTCAGTAAGGTTCTTAGTCTACATGTTTGTCAGAAGAAGCAAAATTATGTAAAGAACCCATTTTTCAGTTATACGTTGAGATTTTCTCTCAGGGATCCCATTCTGTTGGTGGGTGTGTGGACATGGATGTCTCACTAATACACCCAATGAGTTAAGACAAGTATACCACAGTCCGACTGGAAGGCTTTAATCTTAGTTTGAAACTTCCTCTTAACAGAAATTAAGAAGTGTTTTAAAATAGACAATGCCTACTCTTTGCTGTCAGAGGATGAAGTATATATAGTGAATGCATCCTTACAACCAGTAGTAGATGCACTTGAGCTGGACTTGAAACATCAAAATACTCTAAGTCAGAAGGAGCTTTAACATGGCTAACACCACAAGAAAAGTGCATTTGATGTATTTTCCCAGCTTTACGATCATTACAAAACAAGCTAGACAATCCAGTAGTTGAGGATGTAATCATCAATTGAAGAATCATCCTTCTTGGTTGATTGCAATTAAAACCGAAGACTTAATATGCTTGCCTTGGACCGACTCCAGAACAATGTCTCAAAAGCACTCCATAGATCAGAGGCTTTAATTTCCCTGTATTCTCTTGTGCAATGACATTGTTGGGAATGTGAATGAAGCGGTTGTACCCAGTGTGATGAATCTATTATTTGTGAAGAGTGTTCGGCCGAACACAGTTATTGCATTCTTTTCTTTTTCTTATTGAATTCTTATGCTTATAACTTATAGCTTTTTTTTAGTTTGTTCTTATCTTCCACTTTTTATTATATAGGATAATGTATTTTCGAAAATTTCAATTTACGTCATTTACAAAAGGGCCAGCATATTGTTAACTACTAACTAAGGTGCAAGCTTACAAAGAATCCATGAAACAAAATATTCATTTTCAGAATAGTGATCTTATGTAGATTACTCCTACTCTGTAGAAGAGTAAACCTCAGCTCTGAATTCAGCTAAGAGGTATTATTCACGCTTAATCCAGAAACAGTTACAGAATTGGTTATATAACCAGAACAGAAAGTGAAATTACAGTTATGCCCTTCAGTTTGTTGCTAATAACAGTTTCTATCCTTTTTGTATATTTACTAACTATATGTTGTAGAAGAGTGATCATTTTGTATACTTGTACATCCCCCCCTCAAGCTAGGACGTCATGCCGAGCTTGGACAGAAGAAACTGAAATTGTTGAGCACCCAACTGCTTTGTAAGCATATCTGCAAGCTATGATTTTGTAGGAACATGTATGAGCTGCAAGAAACCATCTTTGTATTTGTTACGAACAATGTGACAGTCAATATCGATGTGTTTGGTGCGTTCGTGAAATACCGGGTTCTGCGCTATGTGAACTGCTGCCTGATTATCACATAGGAGGCGAACAGGTTTTGGGATAGAGATGTGAAGATCTTGAAGGACATAATCAATCCAGAGGAGCTCACAAGTCGTGCTTGCTAAAGCACGGTACTCAACCTCAGCAGAACTGCGGGAGACCGTAGACTGTTTCTTGGTTTTCCACGATATGAGGGAAGATCCTAAGAACACACAAAAACCTGTTAGTGATTTCCTGGAATCTGTACATGAACCCCAGTCCGAATCACTGAAAGCATGAATATTCAATGAGCTTTGGGAGCTATAAAAAAGACCAAGTGTGGGAGTGCCTTTGAGGTACTTCAACAAGTGAATGGCAGCCTGCCAGTGTTCAGTATGAGGGGTCTGGACATATTGGCTTAGTTGTTGAACTGCATGAGTGATGTCTGCCCGTGTGAGATTGAGGTATAGTAGTCTACCAACGAGTCGTCGATATGGCTCAGGATCTGTCATGAGAGTTCCAGACTGAAGAGTCAATTTTAAACCCGGAGGAAGGGGGGTGGAAGTAGCTTTACAATCAGTCACCCCAGCATCTTTAAGAATGTCTAAGATGTATTTTCGCTGGTTTAGGTGAATACCTGTTGGTCCTCTTTTAATCTCCATGCCAAGAAAATAGTGAGCCAAACCGAGGTCTTTGATAGTGAAGGTATGATGTAGGTAGCGTTTGAAGTCCAAGATGTGAGAATCTGAATTGCCAATGATGAGGACATCATCCACATAAACCACGAGGGCCATGTAGTCAGTTTGTTTCTGCCAAGTAAACAAGCAGTGATTATTAGGTGATTGTGAAAACCCATAGGAGAAGAGGGTCGTACAAAACTGATTATTCCATTGCCGAGAAGCCTGTTTCAAACCATATAAGCTTTTGAGCAATTTACAGACCTGTCCCGGTTGAGCTTTGGTATAACCCTGAGGTGGATGCATGTAGACTTCCTTATCAATGTATCCATGTAAAAATGCATTGTTTATGTCCAGTTGATGGATAGGCCAATGCTTTATGGCAGCAAGAGCAATTAAGAGTCTAACAGTGACTTGTTTGGCGACAGGGGCAAAACTATCCAAATAATCTTCACCAGCTACTTGGTTATAACCCTTAGCCACAAGCCTGGCCTTGTGCCTCTCTATGGTACCATCAGAATGTAGTTTAGTTTTGAATACCCACTTACAACCAATTGCTCTTTTAGTCGGAGGTAAATCAGTGAGGATCCATGTCTCATTGTTCTCAAGAGCTGTGAATCTGCATCCATAGCCTGTTGCCAGTGTGGGTGAAGTTTTGCTTCGAAATAAGAAGTGGGATCCTGAACAGCATCAGCGCAGGCCATAAAGGAAATATAAGAAGGATCCGGGACAAACACAGAAGCTGAAGGAGCACTGTCAGCAGTGTTGGTGACAAAGTCATTAAGATATTGGGGCTGAACTGATGGTCTAAGACTCCTTCTAAGTGGAGTAATGGAAGAAACCTCTTCTGCGGTTGAAGAATTGTCCATAGAGTGAGGTATCTCTGCATCTGTAGTAGTGGGAAGAGAGGTATTGGAGTCTGAAGACGATGTTGGTACAGCATATGGAAAAATATTTTCCAGAAAAACCACATCCCTTGAAGTGATTATCTTATATGTATCTATATCATATACTCTGTAAGCTTTCTGTCCAGGGGGGTATCCCATCATGACACATTTATGAGCCCTGGTAGTGAACTTGGATTTGTCTGGAGATATATTGGTGACATAGCAAAGACAACCAAAAGGTTTGAGCATGTCATAAGGAGGAGAGTGACTAAACATAATTTCATAGGGTGTTTTCCAAGCAAGGATGGAAGAAGGTAGTCTATTTATGAGAAATGCGGCAGTAAGAACAGAGTAAGGCCACAGGTAATTTGGAACCTTGGACTCAGTCATAACAGCTCTGGCAACCTCCAGTAGGTGTCTATGTTTTCTTTCAACCACCCCATTCTGCTGGGGTGTGTATGTACATGTTTTCTAGTGTAGAATTCCAAGCTCAGAGAATAGTTTCTGACATGCTGAACCAGTAAATTCTGTGCCATTATCTGTTCGAACAATTTTGACAGGTTTAGATAACTGAATACTGACCATTCTGAGAAAGGTAGATAAGGAGGAAATGGCTTGTTTCTTGGTGTGTAAAAGGCATATCCAAGTAGTTCGGCTGAAGTCATCCACTACAGTTAGGAAGTAAGGGGTATTTGTGATGCTAGGTTTGTTGTATGGGCCCCATATATCCACATGAAGCAGCTCAAGGACTTGTGTGGTTTGGATGGAGCTATGTGGGAAAACCAGCCGAGTTTGCTTGGAAAAATGACAAATATCACATGCCTTATGAGCTTCTATGACCGGAGGGGTGCATAAATGTTTGAGAAACTCCAAATGCTGTAAGGTGGATGGAGGTGCATGACCAAATCTTCGATGCCATGAGTCAAAAACTTTGATGTAGTGTGAGGCACTCAAAAATGGTGTTCACAGCAGGGGAATATTGAAGGATATATAGTCTGCCTATAAGTTTACCAGTAGCAAGGGTTTGTTGTGATGTAGCATCCATAATCTCACAACCAGTGGAATGGAAGAGAGCTCTAATATTCATATGCATGGCCAACTGAGAAATGGATAGCAAATTGAATTTAAAAGTAGGAACCAGAAATACCTCAGTGAGAATGAGAGTATCAGTGAGAATCACTTGTCCAATATGAGTGACTTTTTGATGTGTTCCGTCTGGGAGAGTAACAGAAGCTGGGTGTGCAAGTGGCATGAGGTTGGTCATAAGAGTTGCAGTTTTACAGATGTGTTTACTGCATCCAATATCTATGATCCAGGAATCAGAATGCAAGTCTTCAAGGGCAGTAAATGCAAAATAAGAACTACCAAGGGAAGTAACTTCTGTTGCATTGGCATGAGAAAGTGGACTGGGATCTGAAGAAGTAACTGAGGCAGTCTTACTTTGCAATGCTTTTGCCACCTCCTTTTGAATTAAGGCAGCGATATCTACGGATGTATTTGACTGAGTAATGAGGTTTGATTCTGGAGCAGACTGGGAACCAACCATATGAGCACTATGCCTTTGATCTTTTGGTTTGTAGTACCAATCAGGGTACCCATTGAGTTTGAAGCAGTCTTGAATCTCATGGCCTGGGAGTTGACAATGTTCACATATCAACTTAGCTTTTTCTTCTTTAGTTTTCTTGATATAGCCCCGGCCTTTGCCAAATCGATTGGATGAAATCTGAGGCTTAGTTTGCTGACCCCTGCCTTGGGTGGGTTTGCTAAACATAGCAGAGGTATCCATAGAATCAGATGTGGCAATATTTACGGATCTCTGTCTTTCAACTCGCAATACAAGAGAATATGCCTTGTCAACATGCGGAAGCGGATCCATCACTAGAATGTTATTCTTCACATCCTCATAGCTCTCATTTAGTCCCATAAGGAATTGTATTAATTTGGTATTCATCTCAAATTCATCCCATTCTGTAGCAGCACCACATGTACACCGGGGAGTGGGACGAACAAGATTAAACTCTTCCCATAATTTGTTCAAACGATTAAAATATACTACAAGAGACTGTGATCCTTGTGTAATAGTGCTGATATCACGTTGAAGCTGATAAATGTGTGGACCATTATGCTGACCAAATCTACGAGTGATTGTTGCCCAAAGTGTTTTTGCATCCTTTGCATATAGAAACGATTCATTGATATCTTTGGATATGGAATTTATGAGCCATGAACGAACCATACCATCAACACGTAACCATTGAGCGAGCATGTTTGAATCAGTGGGAATGGGAACGCTGCCGGTTACAAATCCTAATTTATTTTTCGCAAGTAACGCGATTTGAATAGATGTGCTCCAAGGCAAGTAGTTAGATCCATTCAGTGGTGTGGATACCAAGCTCATACCTGGATGATCGGAGCTGGTAAGAAGAAGCGGATCATTATCTCGAAATGTGGAATGTGACTGGACTGAATCCGCAGTTGAATGTACGGGAGACTGTTGATCTTGAGCATGGATCGAAGAAGCACTGGAAGTTAGAGCAGGCCACTGCTCTTTTCCAAGGTTATTGTTGCGCGGAGGCACCATTGACAGAGATCGAGAGGTTAAACAGCAGCTGCAACGAAGATACTGATGATTTATGGATCAAAACATCCGGAATTCGAATTGACGTTGAAATATCGTCAATATGGAAGATTTAATCGGTAAAATTTACAGGATTGAATCCTGAAATCTGATACCATGTAGAAGAGTAAACCTCAGCTCTGAATTCAGCTAAGAGGTATTATTCACGCTTAATCCAGAAACAGTTACAGAATTGGTTATATAACCAGAACAGAAAGTGAAATTACAGTTATGCCCTTCAGTTTGTTGCTAATAACAGTTTCTATCCTTTTTGTATATTTACTAACTATATGTTGTAGAAGAGTGATCATTTTGTATACTTGTACATACTCTGACATTGTTAAAAAGTTTGATCTTTGTTTCTTTCCATCTGTTGGCAAAAACAAGACTGAGACACTCAAGAACTCACTCAAGCAATTTGTCGACCAATTGATGTGCACAGTCAACGACAAGCGAGAATTAAACAAAAAACTCAAGAACACAGAACAATTTACGTGGTTCGGAAAATATGCCTACATCCACGGGCCAGGGAGAGTAATCTACTAACTTGAGAATCGAAATTACAAGATACAAGATCAAAAACCGAGCTCAAAATCAACTATGGCTCTTAATCCCTTTTGATCAATCTCTAGAATGTAAAACCTCTCTCTCTCTCGGTAGTTATTCCAGAACTAACTCCAACTACAAGTTTCTCTAACTATCTAATACAAGAGAGAACGAAATAGGAGCAGAAATTGACTAAGAATCACACAAATGCCCTCTTAAGCTGTTAGACGAGCTGGCCAAACGACAACGGCAAAGACCTCAAAACAACAACGGTTCTGCAACGGTTTTGACAGTTAAATCTGTTAACGTTGTTAAAGACCCTACGACAGATTTGAATTATTTCTTCCACTTCCACCAGCTTATTTTAAGCTGACTATTTGACCTGCTTTTCAACCCGCTTCTAAGAAGTTGTTTGCTGATTGTAAAGACACAACATCCTACTTCAACACCATCCCCCTTTTTTTAATTTCTTTCTCAAAAGTAAAAAACCTTTGTTGACAATTCCTAACTTGTGGTCCGCTACATGCGTCTGGTCTTGAGGAAGTATATGCGGTCGAATCTGTTGTTGGTGGGACAGTGGAGGTGATTAATTTGAGCAGAAACCAGTTTCAAGGCCATATTTCTCAGGTAAACTTTAGCTCCTCTTTCGATTGATCGAAATTGCTTTACCTGGACATGTCAGAAAATCACTTTATTGGAGAGTTTTCTACTGATTTTAGCCGTGCTGTGAATCTAAAACACCTTAATCTTGCACACAACAGGTCTTGTAAACAACAATGCTTGCACACAACAGGTTTTGCAAAAAAATTAACCATCCTGTGAATCTTAAACACCTTAATATTGCTTTCTGCATTCTTAGCTCTTATTTTCTTTCATGGTATCAGAGTGGGTCGAAAAACCTGACTCATATATCTGAGCACCCTTTTTGGCAAGTGGGCATCTGCAGTTGCTGGAAGATTGCAGGCTGGAGGCTTCTCTTGCAAGGTTCAATCTTCGCTTACACACTCGTTATTCAAAATCTTATATATTGTTTCTTAAAGTAAACGTCACATCTTTTTCCCAAGTTACAAAAAGTTCGACTCCATTAAACGTGATTTTTGGCTGATTGCATGGTGCTTTTCTTCATGCTTCTGTGCCAGCTAACAGACCCTGCTCTGGAAAGCTCTGCATCACTTTTTGTTTGTAGCTACATTTTACAACTTATTTTACATCTGCCTTGGCAGATACCACAGCATATCAGAGATCTCATGAGTGCACTTATCAGACGCATGCATTCTGCGGAAATTGCAGGATTCAGATTTCTTCAGTTCTAATTTTCACTAGATTGGTTTGCTCCAAACTGGACTATAGATGATTTTTCTAAATATTGTCTGTAAACTTAAATGTGTGCTTCACTTTATTGCATTTGATAAAATGTTTTAGCTAGGAAAATTTGTTTCTAGCATTCTTCAAGTGAGTGCCTCATTAATGTTGCATAGCGTGATTTGATATGAAGTTAAATGAACGTAAACCTGAGAAAAATTGAAGATTGAAGATGTAAATAGAAACATATGGAAGTAAACTGTAAAATTTCCTTCTGCTGTTTATTCTTGTCAAGTTACCCTTCAATGTTTACTTTATTAGATTTCTGTACCAGAAACTGGAACTGTGCTAGAGCAAATCTTAATTGATGATATGGCAACTGGTGAGATAATCACTCTGAGAAGCACAAATGAAATCCAGTATATTGTAAGGGATTAGCTGGACTAGGCTCACTAGTTCTCGACCCAATAAAACTTTGGGCCGAACTGGTCATGTTCCACTTGACATATGGAGTTAGCCTAACCAGAAAAAGTCACTACTAGCTGGGACCATGTTGCCTACTCTATTAATCATTTAATCGTCGCCTGAAAAATAATTATGTGCTGCAGACATGGTGCATTTTTGTTCTTCCTTTCTATACCATCTGCGATTTATGTTTGTATAGGAGTTTCAAAGTACATTATTATACTGTCAATTTGTGTGAAATTCAAAAAAAAAAAAAAAAAGTAACAAATTAAGATATTTGTTTACTTTATGAGGGAGCAAAAAAATAGGCAGTTGTTTATTTTTGTTGTATGGGTCCTACATTGATGTATTTTATCACACATCTAAGTGTACGCATCCAAATCCCTCTACTCAGTGAGCACAGTTTGCTGAGAAGAGGGAGATTCCAACTTAGGAAATGCTAATAAAAAAACGTTCAACCAAACAAATTATTACCGTAACCAACAACCATAGCAACATCTAGCGTAATCTTCTACTTTCTAACACAAAACAACGTCTACTCCCAGATTCCAACTTCCATGAAGCCATCTTCAGTAGCACATCCCCTGAACATTCCATTTGTATTAAACCCATAGGCCACCTCCCCTTTGCTCGACACCGCGATCAGCCCCGCCTGCCCCTGGTCCAACCGGTTCCTTATCACGTAGTCCACAGCCTCTTGAAGACCCAGTTCCTTGTACTCCATCACGGCTGCCACATCACGAGCAAGGGTTCCACGTATGATGGCCTCACCTTCACCTGTGCACGACACCCCGCATAAGTCACACGCGTATGTGCCCGCACCGATCAGTGGAGAATCCCCAATCCGTCCGACCATTTTGTTCATCAGACCACCAGTTGATGTGCCAGCAGCGCAACGACCTTCGCTATCCACCACGGCACATCCAACTGTCTCGGGGGAGTATACACTGATCGGAAGCCCATTCATTTGGAGCGGCGGAGCCTCCACCACCGTGCTGCACAGTTCTGATCCAACCGGGATCCTATAGTCAAACTGCCAACCAACTTATTAGTACTTTCTCCTAATATAAATAAGAACATGTGTTTTACATTAAAATGACAGAGAACCGGATCAAATGGAAAACTTACGAGGATTGAGTTGGCTTCTTTGGCCAACTTGAGCATGCCAATGTTGTCCTCGGTGATGAAGTAGTCATTGTCAACCATCTCCACACCCTAATTGACAAACTATGAATCAAAACTACAAAGACTCATTGTGCATGAATGGAATCTGAGTGCAATTTGTATTACCTGTTGTTTGGCAAATCGTTCAGCGCCGGAAAAGGCAAGATAGGAATGAGGAGACTTGTCCATAACAAGGCGGGCAAGGGAAATGGGGTTCTTGACGGTAGTGACGCCGGAAACGGCGCCGCAGCGCCTCCCGGGGCCATCCATGATGCTCGCCTCCATCTCCGCCTTCCCTTCCTCTGTTAGTGCAGATCCACGACCAGAATTAAACAACGGATCACTCTCCAGTTCGCGCACCTACCAAATTTACCCAGATTATTATAAATAGAAACAAAAAAGCCCTAGTCTGCAATCGGCGAAATAAAATGGAAAAGAAGAAGCGAAAATGAAGATCATACAACTAGTTCAACGACATCAATGGCGGGGAGAGAGGATTGAAGGGCGGAGATTCCGAGATTAAGGCAACGAGTGAGAAGAAGCTTGGCCTGTTCCTGACGCTCCTTAGGGAGGTTTGGATCCACGCCAGCGCCGCCATGCACCACTATAGCCCAGCCTCCCATCCTCTCTCTTTGCCGCCGATGCTGCTTAGGATGGCGTAGGGCAAACGATTTGTAATGGTTTTTACGTTATGTACAAGGCGAGGACAATGCCGAGATCTCTCCGCGAATTTATAGGCGGAGTACTGCATCTCGAGCTGATCCATCCACGGCAAAACTACCTGTAATGATAAATAAAAAAAATAAAAAATAATTAATGAAATCCCCGCACCACCATTGCATACCACTTTCTTTTCCAGTTATTCAAGAAATAATAAAATATTACTATTAGAAAAACAATTACTACTAAAAATACCGTCAAATCTGGTCAATGGTTCGGGTAATTGATTAGAAGAATTTTTAATAAAGATAAAAAAAGAAAATGGGTCAATGGTTCGGGTAATTGTTGATCTGATTTTGATTTTAATTAATATGTTTCGTAAAATAAGGAAATAATCAACTAAATTAAGTAAGTTATTTAAAATAATATTGGAAGAATTATCCTCCCTTCGTTTTAAATAGAATGTCACTAAAGTTATTTTTACCGAAATTAAGGATTGGTATTTAATTGGTATGTTTTGTGAAATAAGGAAATAATCAACTAAATTAAATAAGTTATTTGTAAAAACTTGGGTGCATAAGATGCACCATAGTGTTATTGTACACCTTGTGAGGTCCACCGGTTCAGCCCCAAAAATTCGCACGGTTCGGACCGGTTCAGACCGGTCTGAACCGGGCAATTATTATTATATTAATATTTTTCCGCGCGTACAAGTTATATACTTAGTGGCCTGTTTGTTGAACACTAAAAGCAAGTGGTCTGGTGGTATTTAATACAATTTTAAATATTTCAACCTTGAGGTCAAGGGTTCAATTCTGTTTGCATCTTTTTTCCTTCTTCCTTCATTTTTTTTCCTTTTCCTTCTTTTTTCTTTCTTTTTTGCCCTTTAATATTTTTTATCCTTTAGCCTATGAGTCTGGAAAAAAATATAAATTGTATTATTAAATTTTTTTATAACGCAACAATAATTGTATTGTAAGTTCGAAACATAAATATTGTACAATATACAAGAAAAAATAATCTAACCAAACCTATACTGTCATACATCATAATATACACCGTATCGAAATAATTAAATATACTGTGAGTATTGTAAGTTGGAAAAAATAAATATTTCGCAGTATGAAACAAAAATTAACTAAAACAACATATACTGTCAGGCATCACAACGTATACTGCATCGAAATATTAAATATACTGTGAGTATTGTAAGTTGGAAAAAATAAATTCGCAGTATAAAACAAAAATTAACTAAAATAACGTATACTGTCAGGCATCATAATGTATACTGTATCGAAATATTAAATATACTGTGTGTATTGTAAGTTGGAAAAAACAAATATTTTGTAGTATAAAACAAAACTTAACTAAAACAACGTATACTCTCATGCAACATAACGTATACTACATCGAAATATTAAATATATTGTTATGCATCTTCAATATACTACTGGTGAAAAATAAAAAGGAACAACGTATACTGTCATGCAACATAACGTATACTATATCGAAATATTAAATATACTGTCAGGCTTTATAACATATACTATGCTCGGAATTTGAATATACTGTTGGTGAAAAATAAGTATACTACATCGAAATATTAAATATACTGTCAGGCTTTATAACATATACTATGCTCGAAATTTGAATATATAAAAAGGTATTGTTAAGATTCGAACCCGCGCACTGAAATGTACAATGTCGCGCTTTTACCAACTAAGCCAGCGCCTGTTTTGTGATTTCAAACACACCTTAATATATATATATATATATATATATATATATCACGCGCGCGAAAATCATAAGTGGGCCCCACAAGGTGTACAATAACACTAATGTGCATCTTATGCACATGAGTGTCACTCTAAGTTATTTAAGATAATATTGGAAGAATTGTAGTTTTTTTTGGTAAAGTGACACTTATTGTTAAATTTTTCAAAGTATATGAAATGACATTCTTTTTGAAACGGAGAAAGTAGTTTTTTTTGGTAAAGTGACACTTATTATGAAATTTTTCAAAGTGTCTGAAATGACATTCTTTTTGAAACGGAGGGAGTATAATTTTATAGTTTGTTAGTTTAGGATTTAGCATTAACACATGATAAATTTTATTATATAGCTATATACATTACAAAAATATTAAAACTACAAAAAAAATTACAAAACAATTCATCCAAACCTATTGTTATGGTTTGAACCACCGTTTTGATACCCAACCAAAATTATGTATATCACGATTCGATTTCGATTTCCTTTGGAACGGATTCTCGAACTACTGATTCAAAATCAAAATCTAGTAGTTTAGCTTTAAAAATATTTTTTTTGGGAGTTTGTATGGATATTCTTGAGCTGAAGATTTTAAATTATTCGGTCAGGTTTCATCTTCTAATGATTGTGGTTTTCTTTCTATTATTTCAATGTCAGTTTTTGGAGCAAGCTAGCAACAGGCCTCCTGCAGCTACAATTGTCAAAACGGATCCGGCCTGCTCCATCCCGCATACTAAGTACTCCCTCCGTCCCCCAATTTGCTTATCTTGATCGAGCACGAGGTTAAAAGAAAATAGATTTTGTAGAATCTTTGACATTTTAAAAGGAGGAGATTGAATTTGGAGATTTTGAAGATGGACATTTGGAGGGAAATTTGTTATTTATGGATTGACATAGATTATGACAAATCGAAAACGAAAGTAAATAAATTAGAACGGGACGGAGGAATAGATTAGACTATGTATATTATAACCTCTTAATAAGTAGCGGGCCGTTACGCACTGACTTCGTGGGCTATGGACTTTTTTGGGCTGGGAGCGGATTGGGATGGGCAACTTGTCAACTCATTTTTTTCTTTAATTTTCTTATATGATTTAAGTTATTGAAATTAAACCCCAGCGCTAAAATTACTCTCACTTTCCACTTATCAACTACGACAAACACATTATTCTTAAAGAAAATAAATTCACTTCACACGCAATTATAGTTTAACGGTGCTCGTACAGGTAGTCGTCAAAGAATGAAGTGTCACATACGACTTCTCAATTCTCCCACTATCAACTGTGGCTTGGTGAAGGTAAAATTATTGTAGCAATTTGGTTTGGTGAAAGTAAAATTATTATAGCTGATATGAATTGAGGATTCAACTCATAATCAATAAATTTTTTAGAGGAGAAAAGTTATGAACCAAGGGGGCAAAACCAGAAAATTAATGACTAAAAATAAAATATATTCTTGATCTTCATACTTCCAGTCGGAATAGCCGTGATAATCCCAGCAAAACCACCAAAAGGATTTCCAGTGGAGAAACCTCCGATGCCAAAGTCAGAAAAATGACCAGTGGCGGAAGAGAGAAATAATGGAGAGGAAGTTGAGAGAAAAAGTAGAAAGTGAGTATTGGGTTGTGAATGTGTGTTTTTTGGCAGGAATGAGTATTTATACCTATTACCCGAAAGGCAAAATGGTCATTTCCTAAACTTCTCTAACCCTAACTTCGTTTAATTCTGATCACCCTAAAATCGTCTGTCCAACACTGCAGCTTTGAGACATACAATCCTGAACCAACAGGTTGGACCTTCCTCAAGAGTAGGCAGACGTGCACCTTTTAAGGTGTCCGCTTCGAAAATCATGCCCCTATCCTTTAGCTCAGCTCTGTATTTCAACTCTGATTTCCTTATATTATCATGCATGAAATATATATAATTTTACCCACATCAGTATTAATTTTCTCATTTGCTATTTTGGTTTGATACAACTTGTCTACAATCCTAGTTACTTCGAAGATTATTTTGATATGTATTCGTTGATGAATTAGATTATGACTTGTCTAATTGTTGAGTGAAGTAGTAAATTAGAGTATATTTCTTTTAGAATTTTACTATTTTTATTTTACATTGTATAAATAATTAATTGTAGTTCATGATTTCTCAACAAAAAAATTGCTCATAAATTTGTTATTACGTGTGTGTATTTTCTTTAATAGGTAAGTTGACCCGTTTTAACTTGTGGTCGTAGTAGATTAAATTGGGCCAAAATTATAGTAATTCGCTAATTTTACGATTCTCTCCCTCTGCATAATGCACACTAATAAATTTTGGATCCGCCCTAATCTTGGTAGCCGGTTCTGAATGGTCATCCTAAGAGGCATGGGATACCAAAATCACCACTTTTCAAAGCCCTCATCGAAGTTATTACCATGTTCATCTCTTGTCGGAAAAACAAATCAGATTAATTGCCTTTCATTTAATGTTCCTACAATCTTTTATTCTTTTATGTACTAACATAACGTGGTCTACTATGATTACTGTACAAATTTTTTGGTATAAAAATTACTAAGGGTCCGCTTGATTGCAAATCATCAATGATATTGTAAAATAAAATGAGGAAAATTGTTAATAAAATAGGGTAATGATTAACTTATTTATTACTATGTACCAAGCACCATAAATGAGAATGAGTTTTATTCATTCTCATTCCTTATCCCAAAACCTCCCAACCAAGCGGGCTCTAAATTAATTCAGTTTTAATTTATATAAATGATTACTAATTGAACTTAATCAAATCGGCCCCAACAAGTGTTTTAATGTTAAATGACCCAATCCATTACTATAATTATCCTCCTTTAATATAAAAGTTGCAGGATAGTTTACTGATGTGTCTTCACTAAAGTAAAAAATACATTGCACAGAATCTGGATGTAAAAAAAATAAAATATCAGAATTAAAAATGAATTAAGTTAGTAATTCCAACCAACATTAATTAATCTTGTAAAAAAAAAATATCAGAATTAAAAATGAATTAATTTAGTAATTCCAACTAACATTAATTAATCTTGTTCTTTAATATACAATACATTGTTCTCCCTCATTAATTAATCTTGTCTGTTAAGATTAATTAACATTATCCCTCTTTTTATAAATAAAATCTATTTTTAATACAGTTAACCTTGTATGTTAATATAAAATGCTATAGAGAAAATTTGTTCATGTTGTTTATCTTCCACGGAATAAATTTTTATTTCCATGTACATTGAGGCTATGTAAGTGTGCTCCTCAGAATTCAATTGTAGCATATTTGAGATTATTAGATAATAATAGCTTGTAAAAAGCAATTAGATTATTTTATCTTTTATATATCTTAATAATTAGATTATATCGTAATAGTTTTTAGGAATATCATCGAGATGACTTAGGACAATTTCGATAAGAAATTCTTTGAGGAGTTCTTCCACATAAAGGTGACCAACAAACATTACGACAAGTTCACTGAATTCCAACAGGGAGATTTATCAGTTGAAGAGGTGGTGAGAAAGTCCAAGAAGTTGGCATGATTGTGCCTAGGGTTAGTTGAGGACGAGAGTAGGATAATTTTGAAGATGTCACGACTTGAAATTTCCCTTAACGTGACAAGTGAAGTTCATCGACCTCAAACAGCGGAGGAATTGATTAGCAGGGCTCTAACCAGTGTTGCAGAATTCGAATTAGTCGTCCGACTAGTGGGCGCTTAGTCGCTAGTCGGTCACTGGCCAATCCGAGTTTACCATAGTCGGTTCATTTAGTCGTTGCATGAATTGATCGCCGACTAGTCGGTCAAGTCGGTATAATAATTTATCTTTTATTAAAAAAACTATAAAACAACATCTTTTTTAAATAAAAAAATAAAAATTTAATTCTCATTTCTCATAACCAGTTATATCTATATTAGTATATTTGTATTTGAAAGTACTTTTTATTTTTGCCGTTTTGGATGTCAATTGATTTATTAGAGGGCAGGGAAAAAAAGTCAAACCGAGTAGTCGGCCTACGTGCTAGTTGGTCGCTTTCCGTCCGATTACTGGTTTTCGATTTCTACAACCTTCAAAGGGGAAAAACATACAACATAAACAATCACTCAATGAGAATCGGAATCGAGGAAGTTTCGGGCCCCACGAACCTCAAGGAAACAGAAGGGGAATGACAACAATAATAACAAACAAAAGAAAGAAAGCATTAGGACCAGAAACCTACAACAGTCAAGACAGAAGAAAGGTTCTTCCATGTCCAAAGTGTGAAATTTATTTTATTTAATTAAATTATATTAAAATCGACTAAATACACATATGTAACAGCATATGTTTATGGGGTCAAGGGGCCCAACGCTCCCCTTGACCCCACCTTCGTCCGTCCCTGAGTCTAAGTATGATTAGACGGGAAATAATCAGAAAAAAGAACATAAACGATCAAGAATCGTATACCATCTAAACTTGATATAGTCTAAAGTAAACATAAATTTTTACATACACAGATAATTTTAAGTATTGAAAATGATGTCACGCAGTAGTTACGACAAGTTGATGTAAATGGTGGGAAGGCAATTGTTACGTTACGGCGCATTTACACAATTAACGAGACAGTTGATGTCAGTGCTTGTTCAATTTGAAGCCTATCAAACATATACAATTATAAATTAATATTATAAATGTCGTTATACTCTAAGGCTATGTTTGATTGGGGTTGGGGTGGCTGGGCTGAGGAAAATGGCTGAAGTTAGTGGCTAGGATGTTAGAGAGTGATGTTTGGTTGGGTGGCTGGGGTTATGGTTGGAGTGTGAAATTTAATTATTAATTGTAAAATGTGATATGATATGGGTACGAGGTAGTTATTAATGATTGGGAGAATGATTAAAGTAATGTTTCGATTTGTGATTGATGTCCCCCCACCAAATCCTAATAACCTGACTTGGCCAAACCAGCTCAAACAAACATGAGGTGGGGTTGGCCAAACTGATGAGAGGTTGGGCCAACCCCAACCAAACATGCCCTAAAAATGTTGTAAAAGTCGCTATATAATTATTGTGAAATATAGCTAATCATTTGTATATATAAATTATCATTATTCTAAAAGTCTCCATTTACCTCCGATTATATATCTAGGTGCTAGTCGGTCATTTACTGTCTATGTCTTTTTCCCGACTCCTCACCTAATCTCAATTAGACCCGATTAACCCTGTCTAGACCCCTATAATATTGTATGTCATATTACACTAAATTTCTTTTATAAGTATAAAAAGAGAAGAAAAAGATAAGACAAAAAAAAAAAGAAAAAGAAAAAGAATTTAGCTGGTAAAGAAATGTAAAAAATGAAAAAAGAAAAAAAAAAGGAAAAGCAAATAGATGAGGTAGAAAAGAAACTAAAATCTGGTGCTAATTCTAAACAGCGTCGTTTAACTAGCACAGGAGGGGATAAAAATCCGTGTTACATAGTGTTACAGAAAGTAATAATAAAAATAATACTCCCTCCGTCCCGACTAACTTTTCCTACTTTTCATTTTGGTTCGTCCCACTTAACTTTTCACACCCTTAAAAATCTTCACCCTCAAAATCTCTACAGTCAATCTCCACCTTTAAAAAAGTAAAAAGAAAAAGTAAAATCTTTCTTTTTCTTAACTTTAGGGTCCGGTCAACTATGAAAAGTTAGCCGGGAAGGAGAGAGCTAGTGATTGACCATGGGCTGAATGATGAAAAGAAACGGCCCACATAACACTGTCCATTAAGGTGATGAAGTTAGAACCCAAATAATCCAATTCCAGACGGCGTAAGAGGAGCCCGACCCTTGCCCCACCCAATTTGTTCTAACTGATAATATAGTATATTATTATATATATATAACATGTTAATGTGTTCACCGCTCGTACATATAGATGCACCAGTTGATGAACACATTACCAGGACTGACGAAATATGATGGATAGAAATACTTGCTTTAAGCTGAATAAAACATTCTACAGTCTACTATATAGGAAGCCAAGTCCACTAAAACGAATTTAATGATAAGTGTTACACATCATGACTAGAATAAGATAAAAGATTATTCTCAACAAATAAAACAATAAAAAGAAAAAGTAGGACAATCAGGACTACAGATAGACAAATAAATACAAAAAAATCGGATAACTCGCAAGTGGATCGAATAAAAATCACGTTTTCTAAATCCTGGAATTGGGATCTTGCTAAACAGTGAAAAATGTGCAACTTTTTAGTGAGAATTTTTTTAACTTCTATAAAAAATAGTGAAAATGTGTAGCACATTTTTAACCTTTCCCTTGCAGCCAATTTTGGATTGAAATATATTAATAATAAATATAAATAACCTAAATGAATCAAAGAAAAAATATAGGACCTAAAAGTTATTTCTGAATACTATAATATTTACTAATTCTTCTTGCATATAATAATAACAATAATATTATTATTATTGTTGTTATAATATTGCAACTTAAGCATATGCATTGACAAGAACTAAACTCGAATTACAATTCCTCTAATGTTATTGCATACGAAAATTGGAGCATTTCTACAAAATCCATAAACAATTCTTCATATCATACAATTTCGCCTCTACGGAGAAAGAGCAACTCAACTAAATTCTGTCTTGTTTTAGTCCTAGACATCTCCCTATTTATATCCTCCATCCAATATGCAAAAACTGGCTCAACCATCAAATCTAAGCACACTCAGTACAAAAATACATGATAAAAATGCATTTTACATCTCTTCATATGAGCTCAAAAAGGCAGGCCTAGATCCTAAAGCAAACTACGGAAATTGTAATCATCTTCATAGGCTTGGGGTAGCACATAGAAACAGAGTCATCTAGCAACGAAATTAGTTGTGTAGTAAAATACCGTAAAATTTACTCATCTGATGATAAGGTTACTTGTAGAGAGGACAGAAAGATGGTGTGATTACTGGATCTCCCCATCTTCACCGAGTTCACCATCTTCGAGCTCTTCATGACCCCCACTTCGTCTAGACCCATCACGGTGGTCTCTTTTGTGTCTTTTATGCCTGCTTTCGCTATCAGATTCAGGTGACGCATGCTGAATCAAAACATAAATGCCTCAGGTTATTGCAGTTGACAGTTATTTTGAATAATGGATAATAGCAAACTTCACCCTTCAAATCTACTTCCTCCCCCCCCCCCCCCCAACCCAAACATATTAAAAGTTTGTTTTCATGCGAATTGCAAGACTATCCCGAGAGGATATATTATATTTTAGAACAAACTTCGTTATATTTTGTAATTAGGCAAACCCTTGAGGTTATTATATGTAACAAATGAGTTGTCACAGAAAACCAAAGTACCTTTCTTGATTTTTTACGGTCACTGCCATGTCTACGGGATTTCTTTGATTCTTCTTTGTCATCTCTATCAGAACTCACATCATCGGTTGTGCTCTGGTGCCTCTTCCGATGCTTCCTCTCTTTGTCCTTCTCCCTTCGTTTGTCATCTTTGTGTCCATGACTTTCCACACTATCCATATTCTCAATCTCTTCATCCTTTCTTGAATTATCTTTCCCTTTCTCCTTTTCTCTTTCACGATCCTTATCTTTGTCTTTCTCCTCTTTCTCTTTCTCTTTGTCTTTCTCCCGTCTCTCTTTCTCTTTTCTCTTCTCTTTCTCCTCCCGTTCCCTCTCTTTCTTAGCCTGCAAAGGGGCACATGATACTTTATGGGACAACCCAGAAAAATCAGAATAAAGATTCAAATACTTCGACAAAAACCATCAGAATTATTTAGATTTCTCGCCAGAAAACTGTTATATCTCAACTGATGAGGCTGATATTACAAATTTGTAGACAGCAAATAAAGCAGATAAAGCAGTTCCGGATAAAACAAAATTTGCAGAAAACAGATCAAAGAACAGTGAAAAGAATCTCTCTGAAGATAACAAAGACAGAGCTAGTAACTTGACATGATTCAACTTGGGATATAGCAACTGCCAACACATGCATCTTAGTTTTCATTACCTTTTCTTCCTCTCGCTTGCGCTCTTTTTCCTTCGCTTTCTCTTGCAAGCGAGATATATATTCATCAAACATCTCCCTGCACAAGTTTTCTTCTCCAACAGACCTAGAAAACATCCAAGTCAGGTAAAGGAAAACAGACAGTATATTGGATATTCGCCACTCTCCAGTGAAATGCAATACATAACCTCTCTATTGATAAAATTTTACCTATACTCAGAGCTGTCCTCAACCAGTGGTTTGCATTCCTCCCAGGTTGATAGCACATTTATTTCCTGACAGAATATGGAGAAAACAACTAAGCTATACAACAAAATTCCAAGGAGAACAATAAACACAAAAATACCAGTCATATTCGTCATCTTACATACCTTGATGGTGCTCAATTTATCTGTAAAGTCTTTAGCCAGACGTTTGCGTTTCTTAGCCTCTTTCTCTTCTTTCTCTTTAGCTCGTTCAATTAGATCATCAAATACAAGCTACAATATTATCCACATCCACAAACTCAGAAATTACAAAACAACCACAAAATCACTGCCTAGATTTAACTCAGAGCAAATTTGAATTAAAAAACCTTGGAGACACAAGTTAAAATCTCAGGAAAAAAAGAAAGAGAAGGCAAATCCAAACTGCAAAGAAAAAATTTGCAACTTCGAACAATGAAGGATTATTAACAACATGAATCATCCGCCATTTGAAACTTGGAAGTGTGATTAGTTATATATCTTGAATATATGGATGATGCCTCTGGAAGAAGACAGGCTAAAAGAGGATAGTAACAAGTCCTGGAAAAACATAGTGGAGTACTTCATTCCTACATATTTCTCCCTCTGCTGACAAGCATTTGACACACATCATTATAGATATGGAAATTTTAAAGAGCATAAGATCGAAAAATGATGATGATTGAAATGTTTCAAACCGACGCTGGTCAATGATATTCATGTGTTCTTGACGAATGTTAAATGGTAAATCCAAAAGGATGATGTCGCATCCCGAGAAATTTCATATAATCCAACAGCACGCATATGCTGGCACGTGTGATATCAGAAAGTACAGGAACTAGAACGAAGATTGTTGCTTTAAAAAATAAAGAACCCAGTTTAACTATCCGGATGAACAAAATATAGTGCATTTTGTTTACAAAAACAAGCAGAGAAAATTGACACCTGTAAATTAATGTCAGATATGGAGGGGGAACCAGCATTCTCTTCAACAAAGGACTTGAAGTCATCAAATGACCATGTCGATGCAACTGTTATCTGAAATAAAGAATAAGAAATGTGTAGGTTCAAAATATCAACAGCCAGAAATAGATCCAGCGCAGGAAATATGAGTCCCAGAACCAGAACTCTACCTTTTCCTGCTTTAAAACATCCTTTATACAGGCTTTATCTTCATCATACTGCCCACCAATAAAGGAAGGATGTCAGCAGCATACATAAAACCAGTAGCCATTCAAAGTATCTGAAGAGTTCAGATTAGGAAAAAGTAGCAGTAATGCAAAGTATGAGCTAAAGCATTACATGCTGAGTGATTTCACTTGTAAAAGTACCCGATAAACCATTGCTTGAAAAACATAGTAGATCATCAGATTATTATTTCTTAGCAATAATATACAGAAATACATACATCATGGAAGTAAAGCAGAATCTTATTTGGAAGGACTGAACATCTGGACTGGAGTCCAATTACTATGTAAGCCCTAAAGACATTGTCAAGTGGCAATCTTGCACATCTCAAATGACAATTTATGTTCTTGGTGGATACTGTGTGGAGTGGGATGTTTCCACATAAGAAGTGCATAAACATAATATCTCCAAGTAACCAAGCAATCATGCGAAATAGAAATTGACGTAGACAAACCAATCACGCTGCAGGCCCGATGTTTCGTGAAAAAAATTTAGAAACCTTCACAGGTTGTACTCCCTTAGCTTGTGCTAATGTAAACAATAGAAAGTTCTGATCTATGGATTGCAAATTTGGACTAAGTGGGGTGTCACTTTTTTTTCAGAATGGGTCAAAATTAGGAGTCAAGTGTTGGAAAAATTGTCACTAGACAAGCGTAACAATCAGATTTTCCATTTTTACAGATAGATGTGGTTAGACAAGCGCCTTGTAACATGGAAGAGAACCATTATCATTGTATCAATTAATACTAGAACACTTCCAAAAAAAAAAATGGCAGACACGACCAAATTATGAAGCTATAATGATTTAATAGTGGCAAAAGATATATAAGTTTTTTTAACAGGCCAATGTTTCCCCCTTACCACAACATCAAACTACAGAAAACAGTACCTTTTTCTCCAATTCTTCTGTTATATCCTCAAACAAATCTTTAGGGGTAGAACCAGACATGTTTGACGCAACTGCCTCGTAAGCCTCAGAATCCTTGACCTATAATGTTCAAATTATCATCATAAAAACACAAGAATCTAGGAGAAGAAAAATCAATGTATAGAGCACAAAATAGACTATTCTTGATCAAGTTACTGATATGTAGGAGTAAAAGAAATAAAATATACTTTCTGACAATAATCTCGCCAGTGAGTTTTTGCAGTAAGAGTTCCGGCAGCAATATGTTCTTCCATCATTTTACGGAATGCATCACGGTTCTTGCGTTCAGCTCGCCTCAATTGTTCCTTGATGTTCAAAAGAATTAATCAGAATCAAGAAAAAATGCTATAATCAAATAACACAAAGAAAAGAGTTGTTTCCTAGAGACCTTTTGTCTCTTCTTTTGCTCTTCCTCCTCCTTCTCCAAGTCACGGATATAATCCTACAGCAGCAACATAAATCAATAGGTGCACACATACACACCTATCCTCAAAGTGGTTGCAGGTTTAAACCATTACCACACCATGTAAGGTTAATGTGAGAAGACTAATAGTAGGTGTATGAAGACTTTGAAATAGAATGGTGACCAATCATGGATAGTATTTCACCTGAAAAATCTCCAGCCGGATTATTTTATCAAGGCGTGTGCATCTTTCATCATCTTCCAGAAGATCTTGAACCTTCCGCCACTGGCTATCCACCTAAACATCATACATAGGTTACGACGAGGCACTGGAGCAGAAAGAAAGCAGGAAGTAGAAAAGAGAAAGGCTTAAGAGCTGAGCAAAGAGTATACCTTAATAAAGCCACAAGATTCCAAAAATTGCCTGAACTCCTGCCTATTCCGACGACTCTCCTCCTGAGCCTTTGCCTTCTCCTGAAAAAGACACAGAAAAAAACAGTCCTCAGGCTCAATGACATTGTGACCGATTTCTTATTGCAGGCTGCTTAACACATACAAGCAGGCCTGATCTGATTAACTCCCAGGAAAACAAAGAAATTCAAAGATAAGTGCAAGTAGATGTAACTACTGCTGCATAAGGAGGCCAGGGTTGTCATAGATATCACTATAACTCCCTAAATTAGTGCTCAATATGTACAAACTTTTGGTAAAATGTCCATTCAGGATTTGACACCACTCAACTTAATTTCAAGCAAGCCTTAATACTTGAGCAGAACACCTGGTCTAAGATTCCATTAGAGCCTTGGAACATATCTAAAGCATAATGTGACATCAAGTGCTCTGGAGTCTAGGGAAAGCCACAATTCATTTTTCATAAGAATAAGGAGAGAGCTAAACCTGATAGAACTTCAAAAAAATCGCATAAAAATCAAACTCTACATTCAAGCTGACAACCTTACTCTTCTATCTCCCATATTTTACCTAAGAATCATGGAAAGTTTGTACCAAATATGCTAGAACTTCAGTATCTACCACCCAGAAAATAAAAACTATTATGCACCTTTTTCTGAAGATCCACCAAGTAGTTTCTAAAGAGATCCTCACGATCCGCTTCTAGCTCAACAGCCTTGAACCGGATATCATCTTCGAACATTGTCACTGCTTTGCTGGTTATCACACAAAAAGTAAAATGATATTTCCGGACAAATATCTATATAAAAGATTGAAAGAGAGGGGAACGGGAATATAAACAACCTCCATCGTGTTGATGATGTGAGTTCTTCAGATTCCTAAGAGCAAAGTAGAACACAATTAGTTTCACATGAAAGAATCCATAATTAGAAAAGTCCCTATATGTAAAATAATCTTATGTCAACATGACAACAGAGGATGTTTCACACAACAAGCTTAAAAGAGGCAAGTAGAATCAACATGGTACACTGCGGAGACAAATAAATTACTGAAGGAGTTCAATCCTTACTTCCAGCATCTTCATAAACTCCTCCTTTGCTTTTCTCTGCCGGAGGCGCCTCTCCTCAGCCTCCACTTTTTTTCTTTGCATTAAGTACTATAAGACAATGTAAAAGACCAAATATCAACGCCTTAAACACTCTCAGAGTACATGATCTCTAGAATATGCAGCATACCCTATTATCATATATAAAAGCAAATAAGTACCTCATTGAATGCTTGCTTCCGTTCACCAAGGGTTTTCAGAGCACCATATCTTTTGTCATTAATTATCACCCGCATGGCCTGATACAGCAGCGTTTATCAACGTTTAGCAACCTCCAAGCATTTATCAGACAAACAGAATGGCACATTCAATTACCTGGTCCCAACTCCAATCAGCCTCAACATTTGCAGACTCTAGTAATGCTTTAAATGCATTTTTTGCCTCCTGAACGGACAGATCTGTAAATACCCAACCAACCATAAATATCATTGACAAAGCATGTTAAAAGGTACCTGCTTGGTGGCATACACAACAGGTTCATCATCCTCTTTCTTTTCTTCAGCCGGTGTCATATTCATTTGTCCATCAATCGGGGTTCCTTTCTTTTCCTCCTGAAAAATCAACCCAAAGACCATTACTACCAAGTACTTAACATAGTAAATTGTTAGGATTCTGAGCGTAAGCATCTCGAGTCTTTACAAACAGAGGATCCAATTTTGAAACAATTTTCAGAAGACGACTAAAATCAAAAGATTATGTCAAATGAAAAGAGGAATAGAGGGATAGAGAAATGGAGAGAGGAGTGGTTGGTGGGGAGAGGGGGTATGGGGAGCATAAAAATAAAAGATTTAACAGAAGCAATACAACAATACATGATGAGCATCTGGACTGCAGATGGATGCTTTAACAAACTAATCATACCTCACTATCTGGGACAGGTGCTCCACCTGAGGGACTTGCCCTGACATGAAATGAAGGATTTCCCATGCTGATCCTGAAATAATTTCAAGTAAAATTCAACAAAACCACCGAAAAAAATTGATGATGATGATGATAATAACTCATAATGAACACCATACATTGGAGTCGAATCAGCGCTCGACGATTTCACAGGAACACCAGAACTTCCAGGAGCTTCAGAAGGGGAGGTTACAGTTGCAACAGCAGTCTGTGTTACAGGAACAGATGTTGGTTCAGAAACCATCACAGTAGGAGTATTAACATCTGAACCAACAGATGCAACCGCAACTGGACTCAAGTTGACACCAGCTATTGTTGATGTAGTCGAGCTCGCCAAGCTGACAGCAGCAGATGGTTGTCCGACTGTACTGCCACTAGCAGTTGGCGGTTGAGAGCTAGCATTAGTTTCTGTAAGTAATCCCTCAGCTGCAGCTTTTTCAGCCTGTTCACGAGCCAACTGGAAGCACGTGTCCAAGAATCAGACCAGTGTCAGAGAAGAATAACATAGAAGCACTTTTTCACAAACCTTCAATTCATCAGGTATTGTCCACCTAGATTGTTTTGTCTCCTTGTTGAAGAAATACCTGTCAAAGTTGCATTAACATGACATTAGTTTAGGAATTAAAAATAACATGTTCTAACAGATATTTCAATGAATATACTTAATTAAGCATAAAAAATCTAAATAATATAATTCTAATTGCACCAAATTCTAGTCATTACTTACTTTCGACCCTCAGGAGTAGTGTATTCTTTCCAAACAGTTGACGCATCAGCTCTCTGTGCAAGCACAAATTGTGAGTCAGATATATTGCCAATTAATGATACGACAAAAGGCAAGTCATGAATACTACTGAACTCTTCGAGCTAGTCAAGATGAGGCTTGCTGTGCACGTGCATAAAAATAAAACAATGTAAATTAGGAAGGCGAAGTCTTAAAAATAAAAGTAAATAAATAAATAAAATAAAATAAAATAAAATAAAAAGCGATGCTTCTACATTACTAATATGTTGAGAACAAGAACCAAATGGCAAACAGCACTTCTCACAATCACCTAAAGTGACCTGACCCAAAGTCGCCTAAAGTGATCCAAAAATAACCTATTTAATCATGATGTACTAATTTACTAATCCCAAATGCATTTTAGGATTTTTCGACCCAGAAACAGTGTGTGTCCATTGTTTTCCCTCCCAGGTTCTTTCTTTTGTCATATTCCTTCTCTCCCAACAATGTCATCTAATATACAGCTTCTGTGGAGTAATGCAAGTGAAACTTCACTAAAACATTATATTCCGTCTAGCACACATGTAGCAAACATAATTTTGAGTTCAAGAACCTTAACCTGTAGAGCTCTTTGAGAACCACAAAGAAAGGATGAGATAAACAGGTACCATGAGTTGAAAATCAATAACATTTATCACTCCATATAAATAGGTAAAGAATTTTAAAAAGGAAGGAAAACTAGATAATATATAACTCATACTGATATCTATATGGACATAAATAAATAGGAAAAGTGTTAGAGACGACCATGGATGGATAAGCAGACAAAATTGTATGAAATTTCTTCACAGGATGAAACTCAAAAGGCTGGATGGCAAAAAAGAAGTAGCAATAGGTAAACATACCAGAATAAACAAAACAAAACAAAACAAAAAAAATCAACCCCAAAAATTTTCTCAAATGAAAAAGCCAAAAGCTATATTTACTAAAACAAACATTATCCGAAACATGCATGTTTGCTGGCCGATTCAGATGATTTATAGAGCATATCTTGTTATATCAATTTTGAGAAAGGATTATTAGCAAGACAGGCATATATGCTCCCCTTAGTCAAGTATAGAGCAACATATTTCCTATGCTAGACAAGAAAGCATCCAGAGATTACTACCACAAAAAATAAATCCCAACAATACATTTGAATGTAAAATAGCAAATTGTTGCCTGCCTCGAGAAAGTGAAACCGCCTTCAAAGCAAGAGAAAGTGCAGTCGTTATATTCCCCTGACGTGCCAAGACATCTACAAACCAGTGGAAGGACATGCAATAAACGAGAATGCATAAACAAGTCTACAATTTCAACATACACAGCATAGGAGAAAGCTTGCACAGGACCAGAGCAATATGGAGTAATTCAGAAAGAAATGGCTGGCTGCTACTCAATATCTCTTGAAAAGTAAAATATCAAGAAAATCGCTCACCTCTAGAGGGGTCATCAACTCAGGAGGTTTCTCCCAACTAGACTGCTTCGTATTCTTGTTGTAGTAATATCTGAGAAGATAAATAAATGAACAATAATGCACTAACTACAGGATTATATGGAAACAAATACTAACAAATACAAGAAGACAGCCTCAGTAAGAATAGAAAACAATATTCAACTCCAGTTTTGAATGCAATTCTACAACATGAAATGCTAGCAGATCAAGCACAAACTAACGTCTGACTTAAAATTCCAGCTGGAATGATGATATTCATTGGCAGGTAATTTTAAGTCTCAATCAAATTACCTTCTTCCATCAGCAGCTTCATATTCTTGCCAATCAGAAGCAGACTGTTGAGCTGTACCAGAACCATTAATAGCCTGAAGTAAAGTGACAGACAAGGTTATGCCAAAGCAAGAAATGCAAGCATTGGGTGAAAAATATATGCATAAAGATAAAACTAGTTTCTATTTCAAATTGATATCAATATATACTTTACAACAGTTAGGGAATTCCTTCAGAGCTTTTGAAAATGCATCAATGGCAACAAAGCATCAGCACCCCCTCCCCAACTCCCCCCCCCCCCCCCAAAAAAAAATTGAGGGGGAGGAGGAGGAGCTTACACCTAATTGTTTAGCACACAGGCATCTACTGTTGACCTCAAGATTCTAGACCTTCTTTTGCCTCCAAATTTCCACGAAAAAAGAATATTAAAGAACTATAGTAGCAAAACCTCCAGAGCAAACTTCATATTTCTACTACTAGAAGCAAGAAATTGCACAAATTCAATACACATTCAGCTATAGAAATCTGACTTGAGAAGTTCATCTTTAGCATACACAGCCTCATTTACAAGATATCTCAGATATGCTGCCATTAGGGTTTCAATTACTGTAGCTTAAGCGTACATTAATATTGGTGAAACTGTGTATTTATACATTGAGTATGTATAAATTAAATCCTAATGTGAGATACCAGTTTAATTTATGCTAACTTCACCCTAATAATTATTTTGAGCGGAACTGGCTATTGTGTAATATATTAAACAGTCCTCCAGCTACTACTAAAAGGGAAGAAATAAAATGACACCAACCCTATTTACATGGTGAAAACAAAAGGAGTCACTTCATCAGATGCATAGTGTCCATGCCAAAAAATATGGTTAGAAAGAATGAAAAAGGCTAAAGGAGTCGTGTACAAAAAAAAAAAAAAAAAAAAGAAAAATTAATCAATGAGGTATCCCGATAAACTAGCCAGACAGTACAAAGAGAGGACAGAGAAGGAACTCAAAACTTTTGCAGTAAAATAATTTCTAATATAGTGGGGAAAGTTAAAACAATGATTACAAGGAGCCTCAAACATAAAATTGGTTTACTAAAAAAAAAAAAAGAGAAAATAGCAAGAACAAAACAAATGACACTTGAAGGAGTACGAGACTTACTGCTGTAGTTGTACTGGTGGGGAAGGCTTGCAGACTACCCTGCTGCAAAGGTGCAACAGCTGGTGTACCTTGACTCGAGTGCATCCAAGGTTGTGCACCAGTAGGACCCATGGGTGCAGACATTTGGGAGGAAGGTTGAACTTGAGGAGGCATGCTACTCTGGGGCATCCCAAAAGAAGATGGTGCATACTTGGCAGGAGTACATTTAAAACACATCAGATAATGCCAAAAATAATATTTCTGACACTGACACAAATTGAAGAAAAATGTTTGCTTGTCTTACAGAATATGATGAAAATGCAACTCCATGGCTTGGGGGAGTAGACTGAGGCTGCGCCATGCCTGATGAGCTGGGCATACTTGGTTGAGTATAAGAAGATGGTGCAGCATGACCAGGTTGAACAGGGCGTGGCAGAAACTGTTGCATCGGTTGAGAATAGGTAGGTGGTTGACTTTGACCTGGATGCATCCCCAGATTTTGTGCTTGTCCTGCTGGATGAAATTGTTGACCTTGTTGGGGCATAAACTGTTGCCCTTGTGGTACCTGTGTTGCAGGACGGAACTGGTGCAAACAAAAAGGCCAAAAAATCAATCGTTTTTAGTTATATAGAGACCATAAGCACTAGATTAAAAGTTATATTTTTTAATTATAGATAGATAATCAAATTACATACCTGCATAGGATAGGGAGGAGCATAACCTTGAGGAGCCATAGATCCAGATGCAGGATGTGACCAAAGCGACTATTCCAAGACAAATGAAGCATCAGAAGAGATTAAAACCCCTAAATAAAGGAATTAGAGTCATCGACTCTACATTTATTTAACATTGTTTTATTAAACAAATCTTTGAATATCCAATCGAAACAAAAGAATTTAACTCTAAAGACTACTTTCAACATCTTAAAGTTATCAGAAATCCCAATTGAACCAAACAAAAGATATTAACCATAATAAGCCAACCAAAATGTTGCAGAACTATATTAAGCCAAAATTACACGAGCAGCTAAACTCAGATATCTGAATTGACTCATGTGAGGTATACGACTATATCTCTTAGCTAGTTTGTCAAAGTTCAAAATGATGTTCTAATCAACAGAAGCAATCACGGTTATTCACATGTATAACTCAATTATTCTCTCCAGCATGAACCTATCATACCTATGTTTCTTACCCTTATACTAAAAGTACTAAATGAAGAGTAGAACCAGATTATTTAAGCCAATGAAGGATTAGTTGAAATGCTTTTCGGGGACTCTACCTGTGAACCAGATGGTGGGGGGTTACTTGCCATGTCTACAGCAAGTATACAAAGCTAACCTGCAAAGAGGAACACTTCATAAACAAGAATATCCGGGAGAAAGGGTGGGAGGGAGGGAGGACAAAAAAGAAGCTGCCGTACAACAGCGGAAATATTTCATTGACAATCAACCCTTTATAATCAAATAGAGAGTAAATTACTGCATTAATTAATAAAACAAAACCCGTCCTAAGAACTAAACAGACATGAAAATTCAGCTTTAAAGAAATAAAAAGAAAGGAAGCACGTCAGCCTCCACAATCAAATAAAGAGAAAATTACTGCATTTTGTAATGAAACAACAAAACTTCTAAACTCTAACCACTTATCTGCAAAATCAATAGGTATATACACAATTATACTCCAAATTGAGGTGATCAATTGAAGTTGGAAAACAAAGGATAAGAACAACAAAGATTTACCGATGAACAAATCGCCGGGCAGAATCAATTTCAGAATAAAAAAGAATTATGTTGTGAGATATAAACCCTAGGAGCTAGTTGAATCCAGTCGATTCCACCAGTTGAGGATGCTGGCTCACAAAACGTACGACAGATTGGCTCAGAAGAATAGGCGTCATCGAGTTGGGCCAAATACGACAAAGTTTGGAGCTGGGCTCTCTTCTAAAGGTCCGAAATCCACCCACTGGGCTCGTTTCAAGGCCCACGATTTCACTTTAGTTTTATAAGTCCGGCATGTGCATGTTTTCGGAAATGGAAAGCACTCGGATAAAACGGTTTCATAGATGTAGTTTGCGAGTTTTGATACTTTAAAATTTAATTTTTTATTTTTTTATTACATCCTATAGTTCATGTTTTTGCACTATACAATCTCTGGTGATATTTAACGGCCAAAAAGTCCACACGTGATCTGTTGATACACGTTGTTTATGCATGCATTTATATCGATTTAAAAGAGTATTGTATATCATTTGCATGTGTAATTGGTTGAAATGTGTTTATATTTATCATATTGTGTTGAATGATGTGTTTGTGATTGTTTTGAAGTTAATTATGTGATTTTATGCCTAAAAGTCGATCTGGACGAGTTTTGGAGAAGAAACAAGTCACGTAGGGGTAAAAGCGGAAGAAAATAAGTCAAAAAACCGAACCGGTTGAGGAAAACCAGCTCTGGGCCGGTTTTGAATTGGAACGGATGCGGCTGCAAGAAAACATGCCTAGAAAGTGTTGTCAGCACTATCCAGCCAACGCGGCCGCGTTGCCCAATGAGTGACTCGGAGCTGCATTTGAATGGCGGTTGTGAGGGACAGATACACGTTTTAGATGGATTTCGTCATGTTTCAATTCCAATGGCTCCCAAACTACAAATACAAGCTCTCAAGGCCAAGAAAAACACACTTTATCATTGGGAAGCACTCAGAAGCTTGGATTGAAGAGCAAGGAACGCGAGAGACGAAGATCAAGATTCAAGATCCGAGTTTTGAGTATTTTTATCTTCATTTTTATTTGTACAAGATGTTTGTCTATGAATTATCTTGTCTTTTAGTTAAGATTATGGGCAACTAATTCTATAATGTTCTAGGGTTAGAGAGTAGATTTTTATTGACTATGTTTTGATTTTATTCGTTTAATTCTAGACTCCAAAGTATTCGTTTATCTATATGCTTGTTCTTGTTCATATGATTGTATCATTTTGATCACTTGATATTTGTATACAAGATTAACAATTCAACGTTAGAGAGGAGAGTTTTGTTAATAGATTTACGGTATATAGAGTAGACATCGATAATCGTCCGAGATGAGTGAGATATTTATGTACGCACTGATCTAGGATCTTTTGGGAGTTGTTGTGTGGTAGTTGGCCTGAGAGGGTAATTATCCATAATTGATATAAATGTTAACATCGTCCAAGAGTAGGGCTAAACAATAGTCGTGTTGCATAATAAATGGTAAAAGTGGTTTAAAAGTCTAGGTTAATAGGGTAATCAACATAGGAGATAATGATTGAAATCGAATCCCTAGAGCGTGTCTTCTATCTTATTAAATTTTTCGTGATTACTTGTTTCATTTGTTTGAGCAACTGTTTACTTTATTTGGTTTACCTATTTTCTACACTTTAAGGTTTTAGTTTATCATAACATTCACTTCCTTTTAGGTAGTCTTGATAGGGTAGAACTGTTATAATCGGGGTATATAGTTAACATAGGACACAGTCTCTGTGGGATCGGCCTTTTCGCAACTAGCTATACTAGCACCGTACATTTACAGTATAGTAGGTTTGAATTTAGTGCATCACCTGCACATGTCCAATTTGGAGTCCTTTTATTATTTTCGTTTTTTCAGATGCCAACTTATAAAAAATAAAAACATTCAACGCTAAAAAAAGACAAATTAACACCAATATTATTATACTCATCTTTTTTTTCTTCAGTTCTTCGAAGATAAAATGCAGAAAATAAGTGACTAATTAAAACCAAAATAAGTGTTTTTTTCAACGAAAGTGAAAGTGGTGCAGTGTTCGCAGTTTCCTACATATCTAGCTGACTCATTTATCCTTTTTTGAAAAACCTAGTAGTCACTTTGTGGGTATTCTTACATTGGGAGTTGGGATCGTGCATCGATACAATAAATTTTATATAAAGTTCACATCTAGTAAGCCTCATATAGAAAGCACTTTTTAAATTTTATTTTTATTTTCCAGTAGCCCTGTGTATTATCTTTCCAACGCATCTTGGTTCACCTAAAAATCCTTTGTGTAGCCTGAGATATGATCAAAGATACTAAAGGTATGTCGGAAACTGCCGAACAATGTACCATTTTAACTTTCGTTAAGTTTTTGGCCACTTTCTTGCAAGAATCTTGGAATGGTCCCAACACAAAAGATGTAGCTAACTCAGTTATCTTACAAAAAAAACTATGAGTCACTTTGGGGGGTGTTTCTACATTGGGGACTGGGATCGTGCATTGATACAATAAATTTCATATAAAACTCACATCCAATATCACCCAAATAAAAAGCACTTTTTTAAATTTTATTTTCATCTGACACTGTGTGTTAGCTTTACTTTCATCTAAAAATCATATGTGTAGCCCAAGATATGATCAAAATACTAAAGGTATGTCGAAAAATGCCAAACAATGCACCACTTTAACTTCCGTTGAGCTTTTTACCACATTTTTGCAAGAACCTTGGAATGATCCTAACACAAAAGATGTAGCTGACTCACTTATATTTAAAAAAACCTAGGAGTCACTCTGTGAGTGTTCCTACATTGGGAGCTGGGATCGTGCATTGAGACATTAAATTTCATATATAGTTCACATCAAATAAGCCCCAAATAAAAATCACTTTTTTCGAAATTTTCTTTTCACTTTCCATTAGCCTTGTGTGTTAGCTTTATAACGCATCTTATTTCAACTAAAAATCATATGTGTAGCTCGAGATATGATCAAAATACAAAAGGTTAATCGGAAAATGTCGAACAGTGCACCAATTTCACTTTTGTTGAGTGTTTGGCCACTTTATTGCAAGAACCATGGAATGGTCATAGCACAAAAGATGTAGCTAACTCACTTATCTTTCTAAAAACCTATGAGTCACTTTGTGGGTGTTCGTACACTGGGAGTCGGGATCCTGCATTGATCTATTAAATTTCATATAAAGTTCACATCCAATAAACCCAAATAAAAATCTCTTTTTTGAGTTCTTTTCTTCATTTTTCAGTAGCCCTCTGTGTTAGCTTTCCAAAGGATCTTGTTTCATCTAAAAATCATATGCGTAACCCAAGATATAATCAAAATACTAAAGGTATGTCGAAAAATGCCAAACAATGCACCACTTTCACTTCCGTTGAGTTTTTGACCACTTTTTTGCAAGAACCTTGGAATGGTCCCAACATAAAAGATATAGATGACTCATTTACCTTTTTTTTGAAACCCTAGGAGTCACTTCATGTGTGTTCTTACATTGGGAGTTGGGATAGTGCATTGATACATTAAATTTCATTTGAAGTTGAGATCCAATAAGCCACAAATAAAAAGTTATTTTTTTAAATTATGTTCTCATTTTCCAGTGGCCCTTTGTGTTAGCTTTCCAATGCATCTTGTTTCGCCTAAAACTCATATGTGTAGCCCTAGATATAATCAAAATACTAAAGGTATGTTGAAATTTGCCGAACAACTCACCACTTTCACTTCCGTTGAGTTTTTGTGCACTTTCTTGCAAGAACCTTGGAATGGTCCCAACACAAAAGATATAGCTTAATCACTTATAATTTTTTTGAAAAACCTAGGAGTCACTTTGTAGGTGTTTTTATATTGGGAGCTGGGATCGTGCATTGATACATATATTTCAGATAAAGTTCACATACAATAATCCCCAAACAAAATGCAATTTTTGGAAATTTCATATATATTTTCCAGTATCCCTAAGTGTTAGCTTTCCAACGCATCTTTTTTCACCT
Organism: Ajuga chamaepitys; assembly: GCA_958295605.1. Taxonomy (NCBI): domain Eukaryota; kingdom Viridiplantae; phylum Streptophyta; class Magnoliopsida; order Lamiales; family Lamiaceae; genus Ajuga; species Ajuga chamaepitys. The sequence continues at coordinate 355,493 of OY282499.1, read as the reverse complement.
AAAAATTATATGTGTAGATCGAGATATGATCAAAATACTAAGGTATGTCGGCAACTGCCGAACAGTGCACCACTTCAACTTCCATTGAGTTTTGGGCCACTTTCTTGAAAGAACCTTAAAATGGTCCCAACCCAAAAGATGTAGCTAACTCACTTATCTTTCCAAAAACCTATGAGTCACTTTGTGGGTATCTTATATTGGGAGTTGGTATTGTGCATTGATACATTAAATTTCATATATAGTTCACATCAAATAAGCCCCAAATAAAATGCACTTTTTTTAAATTTTCTTTTCATTTTCCAATAACCATGCGTGTTATCGTTCCAACGCATCTTATTTCACCGAAAAATCATATGTGTAGCCCCTAGATATGATCAAAATACTAAAGGTTAATCGGAAACTTTCGAACAGTACACCGCTTTAACTTCCATTAAGTTTTTGGCCGCTTTCTTGCAAGAACCTATGAATGGTCCCAACAAAAAGATGTAGCTAACTCATTTACTTTTCCAAAAACCTATGAGTCATTTTGTGGGTATTCCTACATTGGGAGTTGAGATCGTGTGCATTGATACATTAAATTTCATATAAATTTCACATCCTATAAGCCCCAAATAAAAAGCTCTTTTTGAAATTTTACTTTCATTTTTTAGTGACCATGTGTGTTAGCTTTCCAGCACATCCTTTTTTACCTAAAAATCATACTTGTAACTCAAGATATGATCGAAATACTAAAGGTATGTCGAAAACTACCGAACATTGCACCACTTTCACTTCCGTTGAGTTTTTGACCATTTTCTTACAAGAACCTTGGAATGGTCCCAATACAAAAGATGTAGCTGACTCACTTATCTTTTTTTGAAAAACCTAGGAGTCACTTTGTGAGTGTTCTTACATTGGGAGTTGGGATCGTGCATTGATACATTAAATTTCATATATAGTTCACATCAAATAAACCCAAATGAAAAACACTTTTTTGAAATTTTCTTTTCATTTTCCAGTATCCTTGTGTGTTATCTTTCCAACGCATCTTATTTCGCTAAAAATCATATGTGTAGCCCGAGATATGATTAAAATATTAAAAATTAATCGAAAATAGCCGAACGGTGCACCACTTTAACTTCTGTTAAGTTTTTTGTCACTTTCTTGCAAAAACCTTTGAATGGTCCCAACATAAAAGATGTAGTTAACTCACTTATGTTTCCAAAAACCTATAAGTTACTTTGTGGGTGTTTCTACATTGGGAGTTGAGATCGTGCTTTGATACATTAAATTTCATATAAAGTTCACATCTAATAAGATCCAAATAAAAAACACTTTTTCGAAATTTTACTTTCATTTTGTAGTGGTCATGTGTGTTAGCTTTCCAATACATTTTTTTTTTCACCTAAAAATAGATAAACCATGATGAGATTGTCATACATATCTATTTTGTCACCCATTGCTATAATTGTAGTGAATTGACGATTGAAGTTATCATGTGAGGTCTTCCATTCTCAATTAACAACAGAGGAAGTGATAGATTGTAAAATTGGTGAAGGGGTAAATGATAGTCTCGGTCCATCTAAAAATAGTGATGATAACACAATCAAATATTAAAAATATAATGGATGTGGTAATTGAACAAAACTTCAAAAATTGATGATTAACATTACTATATTTTAAAGGTCCTCTTGCAATTAAATTAATAAATAAAGCATAAGGGTCATAAAGGGCGAAAATTAAAAATAAAAAAATAGAAAAAAGATGAACTATTAACCAAACCGTACAGCCGCTTCTCACAGACATGAGAACACATTTCTTCCTTGTTCTTATTTTCTCTCCCTCTCTCTCGCTCTCGCGTGCTCAATGTCTACATAAGCAGCCAATCTCTGTATATTGACGGTAAATCATGGAACCTCCTTTCCATCTCTGTGTTTTTATTTCTATGTTTTTTTCATGGTTTTTGATTATCTGTATACAAGGCGGAATTTGAGTGATTGCATCTGGTTTACCCTCTCCTTGTGTATTATTTGATGTTTGCTTGGAGATATAACTGATGCGTATAAGGATCTGGATGGCTTACCAGCCCATTGCTGCACTCTGTTTGTATTGCTTTGGTGTCAAATGGATCTTCCAACATTTTCTGAATCTCGATAAACAAAATTGATTTTGCTTTCCAAGTTTTTATCGGATAAACATTTTTTTCCTCCCTTTGAATCTCGAAACAAACATTGGTTCTGCTATTGAAGTTTTAATCGAATACTTTTTTCCTTTTGAATATCAACAGAAAATGATTATGCTATTGAAGTTTTAATCGGGTAATTTCCTCCGTTTGAATCTCGAAAAACGAAATTTATTTTGCTATTAAGTTTTAATCGGATACTTTGTGCGATGGCGTATGATGATTAGTATCTTATCCTACACACTGAATATCTATGTTGACTACCTACTCCGCTTATTATCTGACGCCATTGCAATTTCTGTTACCCAATTTTAGGTTGGTTATTGTTGGTGATTCCTCTGGGCAGCAAGGACAGTTACCTATTTCCTTGATATAGTTTCAGTTGGAGGGTTATAGACCCTTTTTTCCATTGAATTATAATCGCTTTGTGCGTTCGGTTTATGCTACTCAGAGTGCCTCCTGTATTTCTGCTTCAGGTCTGTGTTAATTTGCCCTCTTTCTTCAGTGTGGATAAATTCGAACAACTAATAAATGATTGCAAACACCTATTTAAGTATCTAATTTGTTTGCAGATATGCTGATTCTTTACTGAATCACTATGCATTACTACGTCAAGTTAATATTAGTAATTCTGAATCATCTTCTCTTGTATTGCTCTTTCGCGTCGTTTTTGGTACAATAGCTTGAGGAGATGTGCTTGAAGTGGGTAACACCACGATCGATGTCTGATCTTATCTCGTCAAAACTTGGGGTTACATCAACAAGAAATGAAAAATCTTGCGGAGATTGTGGTACCAGCGTTGTGTTGGTCCATTTGGTCGGAGACGGAGAAATAGAAGGATCTTTCAAGAATGTACTTGGGGAAAGGGTCAAATTTATAGTAGCTTTTTTGTAGGGATTTTAGGAGTTTTCATGTCTCTGACATAGGGGTGTCTGCAATTACTTCTGCTTTTGTAGAAGTAATTTAAATAAGTGATTTTAAAAAGTAATAATATTTAGCTTGCAACTTTTAGCGCAAATTAGCTTAACTTTAAACTGAAGTTGTTATTTACAAACACTCTTTTCAACTTCGTTTAAGCTAAAAGTACTGATATTAAGCATTTGCAAACACCCCTTAATTAAAACTGTCAATATGCTTTGTAATTTCTAATCTCATTCTTTGTTTTTGGGAACCCTAAAAATATCAATAATTCTGGCATTGTTACTTTGATTTTCCATTAATGTCTTTCCCCCCTACTTTTCTAAACATAAATTTGGGGGAATATTGCGTTTTGACAAAAAATATTTGTTTTGCAGCAGTTCCTGAACTGTACCGAAATTGAGTAATAATGGAGGAGTCTGAGAAAAGGAGGGAAAGGCTGAAGGCGATGCGAATGGAAGCTGCTGGTCGAGCCGAAGGCGACGTCAACCCTGCTAGTTCAGGATTGCCACCCAGTGGCCTTTCCAACCCTTTGATCGAAATCGAAACCGCTTCTCCATCTCAATATAGCTCTTCGAGATTTGATTTCTATACGGATCCTACGGCCGCATTCTCTGGAGATAGACGGAGGAACATCCCCCCTCAGGTCTCGCAAGGACATTATAACCGTCCCCCGAGTAATTTGACTTAGGTTCATTTTATTTATCCTGTTTAACTGCACCAATTGTCTGTTTTGTTTTCCTGTTTGTTTGAAAATGAACTTTTTTTGCTTGCTTGTGATTCTGAATACTATTGGTGTGTTCCAATTCACTAATATTTTGGGCCAAAAGCCCGATGGGCCCAGCCCGACTATCTTTGAGCCTTGCCTTAAAAGTGCAAAACTTGTTTTTTCTGGCTTTAAGCTGAGTTTTTTCTGTTTGTCAAAGCTTGAGCTTAATCGTATTTGTACCGTAAATCTTTGTATTTATTAGTGGCTTTCAATGGCTTTAACAGGACCTATGTATGAAGATATGAACCCAAGCCCATTATATCAGTCCTAGTGTCAACTCTCCAGGTCAGACCATATTCCAATCGCCGGGGCCCCATTTCGACCATAGTGCTCCTGAAAGAATGCCAATGGCTCCCCCTAACGGTCGACCTCAAGGAAATCCTCCGAATGCTTGGGGGCGAACCGGGGGACCATTTCGACCAGAACCCTTCTATCGCAATCCACCGCCCAATTTCACCAACCCGGGATTAGTACAAGCGGATCCTTCTTATGTTAGTTATGGTGGAGGCAGAGGAGAGAGTTTCAACAACAGTCCTCACTATGATTCCGGACGAGGCAGGGGTCGGTGGCTAGGTAACAGGACGAACCAACGTGCAAGTCCGGGTGGTAGGAAGGGAGCCGGCCCACACGAGCCCGCTACAGCAGAGCAACGGCCGTATATGTATTACAGAAAGGAAATGGTGGAAGATCCTTGGAAGACGTTGACACCTGTTGTCTGGAAGGATGCTAATGTTAATTCTCGGGATTCTGATGAATCATGGCTCCCGAAATCTATTAGCTCGAAAAAAGCTAAAGTTTCTGGTGAAGCTTCACAGATATCGATTCCTCAGCAAAGCCTTGCCGAGTACCTAGCTTCCTCCTTCAATGACCTGACCAATGGCAATGAGGCTGTCGATGATGATCAAACTACCTGAAGAATCTGAATGCTGCCAAAGATTTCAAATTTGATCGAAACAAACAGACAATGGTGTACCGTTAGGTAAGTGACTTGACTCAACTTTGTTTCTTTTTTATCCGATTTTCGTTAGTAATGCACTGTTAGCAGTAGTATTTGTTGCCTTATTGATGGTGTATTTTAGGCTTATTGTTTTGTGCTGCAATTTGCATTTCATAAAACAAGTGCAATTTTTGTAGTTTCTTATGTTCCATCACTAAATTAAGTTTGCCTTCAGCATTTTATGGGGTTCGATGTAACGAAGGACGAAAATATTGGTATATGTGGATATATTGGTAGCTTAATTTTACAGAAATATCGATAAAACGCTGAATATTTTGAAATTTTTGAAAATTTACTTTAATTTTCAGAAAATATTGTGTGCTTATGACATGTTTAAACAACATGATATTTTTCAATATTTCTTGTTATTCACCGGTATTTTTCCATATTTTCTCCACAGTTACTTTATATTTCTTGTTTGACCTAATTTGCAATATTTCTTCGTTTTTTTCTGATATTTTCCTCGACATTTCTTGTAATTGGCCAAATAATTGGTTGATATTTCCTCGATATTTCCTTTATTTTCATTCTTTGGTGAGTACATGGATGTACGAAGATATCGGTTATCCCCCTTTATCGATATCGGACATGCTAAATGTTAGAAATATCGGTAGATAACATCTGCTCGTGTAAGATGGCATTGCGTATCTGAATAAGATTGTTATTTTAGTTAACGATGAGACACGTCATAATTTCATCGATATTATTATTTAAATAGGGGTTATATATATATATAATATAAATTATGATTTTTTGGTGACAAGAAGATTTTTGTCCCAAAGAGAAGTCATTGTCTACAAATGCAACTCTTCTAAAATAGTGTACTTTGCAATATATAATTTTTTCTTTCATTTCTAAGTTATTTTGCCCTCTTTAGTCTAATAAAGTTTAATGTTGCAACGAATTAGATCCAAGCATTATAATAACACCAATAATAAATTGCAATTTCTCCTTTTAAACTAAGGCTCAAAATTGTTATTTTCAACCCATTCAAATAATTGTTATTTGCATTACGTGTACTTTAAAAAATAATGATCTTGTTTCAAAGATCAATATCAAGTTTATTGGTTAAATTAAAAAAGTTGAAAAGCTTAGTTTAAACATATTATGTTTTAAATTATGTTTTTATTATTTTAGTTAATTTTGGTGGACTCGTATGTTTTGAATTATGTTTTTATATTTTAGTTAATTTTGACTAAGTCTACTGTATTTAATTTTTTATTCACATTTTGTCTCTATCCTAGTAATAAATAAACATCTCAAACTAAGAAATCATCTTCAATTATTCGGTTTCAAATTTATCTATCAATGCGTTCAAACTTTCACGTTTTAGTTTACCCTATCACTAAATTCTGAATTTGATAAGAATTCTATATCACTAACAAATGAAAACTTTATTGATGCACCCTATTTCATCGAATCAGTTATCACTAAATTTTGAATTTGCTCTGATTGTACGAAAACTGAAATGACAAGAATTATATATCACTAATAAATGAAAACTTTATTGGTGCACCCTTTTTCATCGAATCAGTTACTTTGGAGTTGATGAATTAAATCTTCCTATTTGTTCAAATTCTATTTATAGTATAGATGTACTGATTAAAGGTCTATATACAAGTGAAATGCCTCTTTATTCTGCATTTTCTTTCGTTGAAGGTGACTCAAAGATTAATGCCATTCTGCATTTTCTTTCTTTGAAGGTGACTCAAAGATTAATGCCATAAAAGACGCTAGCCGAACGGCCGCCACTCCCTCCGGCACGGGAGGATTTGGATGTGCATGCGGATGGCGCTGTGGGGGCAGCGGCGTAGGTGTAGCGGTAGAAGAAGACATCATCCTCTTCATCGTCGCTGTAGCTTCTCTTGCGGGACATTTTCTGTCTTTACTTAGATCATAGCGTTACTATAGTTTATAAACTAAAAGAAAAGGGAGCTCTGCAATGCATTTCAAAGGAAATAGGTTAAAGTAGCATATAAAAACAGAGAAATCGTGTCATGTCTAGAAGATATGCATTTTCAGTGTTAGGTAAAGCCAAAACTGAAAATAGGTTACTAGATAATTTCAGAGACTTGGGAAACCTAACTACTGTGATACCATCATCATCATCACAATCAAATCCTTAGCTTATGAGAAGTGAAGTTTGAATTTGAATCAAATTAAGATTGGCGAAAAGATAATCGAGTCGTAATACATACCTGAATTGGTGAGAGCAAGAGATTAAAAATTTATCTTTGGTCCACCAGCACGAGCACCTGCACCTGCATCTGATTTGGGGGGAAACGTTTGCCTCCACTCCACACGTGTTACAAATTTCCTCCCTTCTAAAATTACTCTTGTATACCCCACACTTTAACCCGGGTTTCGTCATTGAATCGATTTGCTGTATCTGTAACTGTACCAAGTTTTATTGATCATAAAGCAGACTTTGCATCACAGGAGATCCTTTTGTTTGAAGATGCAAATCAACACGCAACCTATATTTTGTAGGTCAGATTGTTTTGTATGAACAAATGAATTTTTAACAACCATATTTTTCTACTGGTCGTCGAGTTTTGGAGAAGAAACCGAGATAGGGACCTAACCAGCTGCTTCTCGTCAATGCAAGTATCATAATTAAATACAGTTGTTATTTTATAAACATAACCTTGTAAACAATATACAAGATAGCAATGATAGAAAAAGGGTTGGCGGGTTGACCCACACCAATCCATTTCTGTTCCATGATTCTGACCTACATTCGGATTTGGTTTTTTTCCACAAAAATATTTTTGTTTTTTATTTCGTCCCATAGCTTTGCAATCGCTCAATTTTCGTCTCAAAAAATGTCAGTGTCACTGCCACATTAATTAAAATCGATAGAAAGTTGGTATCACGTAACAGTCACATCAGGCAGATTTGCCCATTGATAGCAGAAATTGGTATAAATGCAAACAATTTCTTTAGTTATGGAAAGAAATTAAAACGGCAACAAGTTTAGGACGAGCAAGTGACACTAGCCTTATTCTTCTTCTTGGCTGCTCTCCACAATCAAATTATAAAAAAGGCAGGTTCTGGTTCTCAACTTATGTTCATAGTAAGATGGAATGTAATACACATCAAATCATTGAACAACACAGACCTGCTAACTTCCTACAGACAACTAATTTAAGATTGAGATTAGATTACAAACGTGACCTAATAAATCTTCTGATGCAACCACAGTAACCAGGTTTCCGATGCTCAAAAATGTCGCACGATGCTGGTATAGCAAATAGTCTGGATACAGAACAACTTCAAAATCCCAATGCTCAAACCAGCAGGAAAAGAACAGTCCTGTTTCAATCATCTTCATCACTCTCATCACTAAAATACCCTTTTCTCTTCTCTCTCTTCCCTTTTCTCTCACCTCCAGTCTCCCCTTCGCCCTTCAACAACCTCTCCGCCCCATCTCCATCCACCACCGACGCCCAATTCTCCGTGTCAAATTCAGCCTCTCCTTCTCCCTCCTCGAAATTATCCTCATAATTCTTCCAAGCTTTTTCTCCTCTCCGTCCCTTTTTCGCCACCGGCCGTTCCCTAGGCCCCAAAAAATTCTTCGGACACTCATACGACAAATGCCCCTCCTCTCCACACTCATAGCACCTACTCTTATCTTTGTAAACCTTCTTCTTAATAAACTCTGCCGCGCGTCCGTTATCCGCGGCAATCGATGCGCGTAGGGTTCTTCCGTTGAGTATCTTCTTATCCATCCCCTTCACGGCTTTAACAGCATCATCTCGGTCAACAAAGAGGACGAAAGCCACGCCCTTGCTCTGGCGCGTGACGCGGTCCTTGACGACCGTGACTTTAGCCACTTTGCCGAATGTGGAGAAGATTGTGTGGAGGTCGGAGTTTGTGAGGCTGTAGTCAATGTTGCTGATGTACACTGTGGATTTAGAGGGAGCGAGGCCGCCACTCCCTCTGGGGCGGGAGGATTTGGATGTGCCTGCGGACGGCGCTGTGGGGGCAGCAGTGGAGGTGTAGCGGTGGTAGAAGACATCATCCTCTTCATCGTCGCTGTAGCTTCTCTTGCGGGACATTTTCGTCTTTACTCAGATCTTAGCGTTACTACAATTTATAAACTAAAAGAAAAGGAACTCTGCAATGCATTTCAAAGGAAATAGGTTAAAGTTGCATATAAAAACAGAGAAATCGTGTCGTATCTAGAAGATACGCATTTCCAGTATTAGGTAAAGCCAAAACTAAAAATAGGTTACTAGACAATTTCAGAGACTTGGGATATCTAACTACTGTAATACCATCATCATCATCATCACAATCAAATCCTTAGCTTATGAGAAGTGAAGTTTGAATTTGAATCAAATTAATAGCAACCAATGAATGGTATTTTTAAACAGCTATATACGAGGCAATAATAAAGCTAGTGCAATATTTTTCATCTGAATTATAAGCCTCACAATGGAAGTAGTTTCACCCGAGAAACATAGTCCAGATTATCATATTGGTAAGAAAATATGAACTACGACAATACCATTAACGGACACCAATAACAATGTGTTGGTAAACTACTATCTCAGAAGCTTGTTTATGGATTCGTGATCAACTTATATATATATATATATATATATATATATATATATATATATATATAAGCAATTCATTAAACAAATTCAGACAGAATTTTTAGGCGTACTAAATCAATTTATTTAGACGAGTAAGTCGAAGGAGAATCCCTCAGGAAATATTACAGCCATTATCATGTTTCAGAGTGCTCGAACTCAGGTTGCGTTTGAATTAAGGATTAGAATTTATAAATGGATGGATTAAGAATCAATGGATTTTAAATCCACTCAAGATAGAGGGAAATCCACTCGAATCCTTCACAACAATAACTCAAAATAAAATTATAGATTTCCAAATCCGTGGTAATCCAAACAACAATAATGGATTTAAGACTATGAATCTCAAATCCTTCCATCCAAATGCAACATTAGATTCTTATGCTCTCTGATTATGGGAAAAACTATTTGCATTCAGTTGGACCATGTTAAAAATGTTACAAAACGGTGATCAATTACATTTATAGATGTGTCATATGTCATACATCCAACGGACATGAGTAGCATAGTCACCCCTAATTAAGTGAAATGGAAAGTTAGAGTTAAAATTCATCTTCACTATAATTAACTATGTTTCTTCCTAGCCTTTTATAATCTGCATATCCAAGGCCAAACCTACTAAGGTGGCGCTTGGTACAGCGATTAGGGGTGGATAATGGGAGTAAACGATAATCAATTCCCATTCTTATGCTTGCTAAACGTGAATGAGAATCAAATTTAGTTAATCATTACCATCCTTTGGTTAACTACCACCCAAATAATTCAACAGTGTGATTGACCTCTCGTTCATATTCATCACCATTATCATTCCCAACCTTGAACCAAGCGGCCCCTAAATGTTTTACCATTTGTAAATTAAGAGTGATTACGGATGATAAGATAACTAGTAAAGCCAATCAGCTAGTATGAAAGTGAAAAACTCGCACTCATTCGTTGAATTCGACTCCACATTACATTATAACAGCAACGAACATCAACAAATTAAACAGTTTATTAGTCGACAACAACAGAAATTCTGGTAACTGCATAAAAATTCCATATGTTTATAGATTTCATCTCAACCACAAAACCGTTCTAGATGAAGTTAATAACAACCAAACATCATTCAATTTCGACAAAAAAAAATTAAAAATTGGAACAGAGCTAACCTTTTGGATGGGGTAATCGGTGGAATTTAATGGAAATTGCTTTCTGGAAGGTGAATTTGAGCTCGAACAACAAACAGACCTACACGACAGTCTGTGCGGCTGGAACCAAATCCCAGAAGTGATAGCTGCTGCTGCAAAATTCGTCATTTGAAAACTCAGAATGACGATTGAGATGAGAGTTCTAGAAAGTAGAAACAAACCTTTCCTCAATCGAGGATTAGGTCCACGCAATCGTGTTTGGGTGTTATGGGCCCTTTCATTGAAATGGAGATGGGTTGGGCCTTCACAAAATATAACCAATTCGAGTCTTGGCCCAAATGAAATCGCGTCAAAAAACCACGGTTCATATAAACTTACGAGTACAGATGATAGGAATGCTATTTTTGATTATACGCCGGGTTATTTGGTCATATTTGATATATACCATTAAAGGAGAATTTTCAGAAATGGAAAGTCAAAATATGACTTATCAAGAATGACCTTAGTTATTCTAAACAATAAAAAATAGTCTCTTGTTTAACAACTCATGTTTTGACATATTAAACAACCCAGTTGTTTAAACAACGACTTAGTTGTTTACGAGTTGTTTAAACAACTACCAAGTTGTTATCTGCAGACAAGCAGGCATTATGCATTAGTGTAATATTTGCAGCAAAATGATGCATATGAAGCACTTTTAAACAAATCTTTAAAGAAAAGGAACAAGGAAAAGAGTGCATCTTTGTTAAGCTTTTGCCCTTGTAATTTTGCATCATCTACCTATTCTCATCAACAGCTAACAAAGTAGGTAGTGGTGGCATTTGCTGTACTCTGTGTGTGTGTGACATTTGAGGGAAGCTGAGAAGGGACAATCAAGCTTAACTTGTGATTTGTGATAATACTAACAACTATGTATGCGTCCACATGTGTGTGTGTGTTTTAACATCTTAAGTGAGTCCAATACAGATGATTCTTCGTTTTCGAGATGAAATAAATCAAGTCAAAGGATATACCAGATACGCTCCCACAAGGTGAAGAAAAATACACACATTAGCAAGGTCAACAAGACAATACGGCTCATAGAATCCAAAGCCCGTCAGCAGATTTCCAGGTCCTTAGAGTATCCTTCATTTGGACCACTTTTTTTTACTTTTTTAAATAATACTAATCTGATAGAAAGTACTACAGTATCCTGAATGTCCAAAAGAATTATAGTGTAGTTGAAACAAAACGCAATGTCCCCAAGTGCTTGCAACGAGAGAAAAACTTTACGAGCTGGATTACTCGCAGCTACTCCACTAATGTAGCCTTTACTCGGCCGATTTTCTGCATTGCAGTCACTTTGTAAACCAGAATCCACATAGAAATCCTACGCCTACAGACGTACCACTACCCAAATTTACAATTACAGATACGCAATTATAACAAACTAAGCCTTCTTCCAACTATATCGATCATATAGTTCATATATGGCCATCATTTTCTGTCTAGACGTACATTCCCGTGGGTCCATCCCGACACACCTCTAGTATTTTGATTATATCTCGGGCTAGACATATCCGATCATGGTGAAATCAGATCCATTGGAAAGATTAATCAAAGTTCTACAACTTTTCTGTTGACAGCAATACAACAATTCTTACTATGAATGACAAGAAACAAAGCAATATCCAAACAATTAATCAAACATTCTCACAACAAAAGGATTTACGTGGTTCAGATTCGAGTGTCAATTACGTCCACGGAGCCAATCAAACACAGTGCTTCTCATTAAGAATCTGCTCATGAGTTTACTAGGAATCAACAAGAACTAGCCAAGATATGATACACTCTTTTGACAAGATTACAATCACACTATTTCCAACAGCTGGTCTCTCCTCACTCTCTTTTCTCTCTTTATGAGAATCAAAGTCTCTCACGGAAGCAGTCGAGCATAAAAGATAAACTGAAGAAGTTGAAGTAATAGCACACAAAATCTTCACAGCTTTTGCAACTGAATTCTGTTATCTAACTGTTGTTAGGAGTAATAAATGAATCCATGCAAATCTAAGCCTAATGTACCTCTAATCACCCTTATACATCAGAAAAGACAATTATGCCCCCAACTTACGCTTCAAATTTCAACTCTGCCCCTAACTGTATTAACAGAAAATCAATTTTGAGCTAACAAGTCCTACAAACTGTGTCACTATAGGATATTGTGTTGAGGGCTCTCTTTTCCTTGTATATGAATACGTCGAGCATGGAAACCTAAGTCACATGTATGCTGACTTCAAATGCATAAATATGACACAACAATTTGATATTTGCAAAAAATTGCTGATCCAACATGTACTTTTACAGGCAGGCAGAGAACCAATGTTGTATGTTGCAGATTTTGGCTTGAAAAAGGGCCGACTTGTGGGTACATTTGGCTACATGCCGCCTGAGTAAGTTTCTTGACGCATCTTTACTTCTCAGCTAGTCTCAGAAGTTCAACCACTATACGTCTATACGGATTTGTCCCAGCATTTTTCTCTTAAGGATCTTGGCAAGCTCAATTTCTTTTAGGGAATTGAAGTTTCAGAAACAAGTTCAATTTATCGCCAAAACTCGGTAGGAAGGATGACTTTGGTTTTCTGCAAACAACTAAAATTTCGCTGAAGCACTAAGTGGTTAATTATTCTCTTGGTTAAGATCAAAACTTTGCGTTGAAAGAAGAACCTCGTTCGAGTGGTGCGGCATGAAAACGAACAAAGACAGCTTGCCAAGTCAACCCAAACTGCACAAGCTGCTGCAATAGAGGATTTGGTCCTGAGAACATTTTAGGGTCATGTAGATCGTCTTGCTCGAATATCCTTCTACACATCAGGGAAATACTTGGCTTAACTAGCTTTGACAAGACGTGGAGATTATGGGATGTAGAGACTGTGAGGAGTTGCTCGAATAGTAGGAGTGTTTTGGCATCCAACTGCTTTCCAGCTAGAGCAGAAATAAAGCTGTTTTCCCAGCTCTTGGTGGTCCATGATAGCCGTAGTGCGGGCCAGTTTGTTATGTTTGCCTTTCCGAGTGATAGTTAGGTCTCTGAAAGCAATCTCAATCAACGGCCTTTTATTGGTTCCAGTGTCTGTGGCAATTGAAATTACTCCTGAGAAGGTAAGGTTCCTATTTTTCTGCTGCCAAGTTTTCTCTCTCTCAAGCTGCGAATTTGCGTACTTAAAAATCGGACTATGAGTATGAAATTTGCTTTTTTTAGCCCCGAATCAGATTCTTCAAAGCTGCTATAGCTATGTTCCTCTTCATCTGTTATGTCCAACAAATAATTGGGTTCTGCTAGCTTTATTCCAGGTGCATCTGTTGGTAACTCAGAGGCAGATGACATAGATAGACATATCTGTTTTTTCAACATTTTAACTTCCACTACAAGAAAACTGCCAAATTCCAACAAAAAAAATTCCAACGGCATAAAAACCGTTGGAATTTTTTAAAATTCCAACGGTAATTCCAACGGCAAATGAGCCGTTGGAATTTTTTCCAAAATTCCAACAGCAAAAGGCCGTTAGAATAGCTGTTGGAAAGAAATTCCAACAGCAGAAGCCGTTGGAATAGCTGTTGGAAAAAAAATTCCAACGGTAAAAAGTCTGTTGGAATTGCCGTTGGAATCATTTTTTCCGTTGGAATTTAATTGTTGGAAAAAAAAATTCCAACAGCCACTTTTCCAACGGCATAAAAACCGTTGGAATTGCCGTTGGAATTAAAATTCCAACGGTAATTTATGGAATTCCAACGGCAATTCCAACGGTTTTTATGCCGTTGGAAAAGTGGCTGTTGGAATTTTTTTTTCCAACAATTAAATTCCAACGGAAAAAATGATTCCAACGGCAATTCCGACGGACTTTTTACCGTTGGAATTTTTTTTCCAACAGCTATTCCAACGGCCTTTTGCCGTTGGAATTTTGGAAAAAATTCCAACGGCTCATTTGCCGTTGAAATTACCGTTGGAATTTTTAAAAATTCCAACAGTTTTTATGCCGTTGGAATTCTTCTGGTTGGAATTTGGCAGTTTTCTTGTAGTGTTCCCGAAAATTTGAGAATGTAGTTTAAGGCATGCCTTTTAGCAGCTTCTTTTGCTTCTTTCCACCTTAGACGTGCTTGTGTTTTCTCCCTCACGGTTCTGGCAGCTGCTTCCCTGACATATTAGAGACACCCGACAGATAAGAAGCATTCAGACTGTTTGACCATAATTAACAGCCAAACACTTTGAATTCTGAAGACTAAACAAGTAGATATATAACCTGTTTGCAAAATCGGGAAAGAATTAGCATAATTTTGTATGTGAACTGGGGCTTATCAGGTTTACATCAGAAGTCAAGGGCCGGTAATTGCAGCAGCCAATCACGTTTTACTGATGTTGGAATGAACACTTTTAAGGTGATAAAATCAAACTGTTTCTAAGTCAATTCTGGCCTCAAGAATGGGTAGCCATCACAGCCGGAAGCTTTTAAGAGCGAGAGATCAGGCAAATGAAAATAATTGGAACAAGCAACGAATAACTATACGAGTATAGGGGAATGAGACCTAGCCACAGCCAACACCTATGGTGAGTAGCCCAGATCAAGGTCAGCCTATAGCAGATGAATATTAATGCAGAAGCATTGCTGGCACATCGCAATATGCCACAATCAAGAAGTCCGGAAATGGCATTTTCATCTCCAAACATACCTCCAGAAATTCTTGCGACGCTTTTGAACTTGGTATACTTCAAATGATTTCGCCAAAAAAATTAAAATTTAAAATACTGTCCAGTCTCTAGCTAGTATTTTTTCCCCTTAAGCAGTTGCTTGCTGTTGGTTAATGTGCTAGGGCGGTAGATTATTTGGCTCAGTAAAACTCAATCGTTTGGGAGGTTTAGTTTGACAAATTTTAAAAATTGTATGTCAAATGGGGGCCTTGCCACAATATTAGCAGAGAAAAACTCAATGATTGAGTCAGTACTTGCCCAAGAAAAAAAAGATGCAAGTAGTACCACGGAGAAGTTGCGGCAATTTGAAAAACATGTTTGCAACTCAACACCGTCCCACCCCTAAATAAATAACAGAACATGTTAATCTTACGTCCTTACCCTTTAAGAGAACAAAGATGAAAAAAAGCAACTCCACTATTATTCTCCTAAAACGACATTAGTGATGAAAAATCCAGTCAAACATAGTTATGATAGAATATGCTTGATTATGGGTAATCTTGTAAATTTGTCAGTGCGGAAGGGAAACTGTGAACCAGAGTGACATTTTTAGTCCAGGCAAAGAGACACTCATCTCTTTTAATGGTAATCAAGACAGAATCGTATTACTGATGATCTTGTGGGTACTGCTATCTACACTTCTTTGCCCATTGAGGGAAGTCGTGGATTTTGTATGCCTCGTGGTGTTATACTAAAGCTAGAGCTTCAGTCTTCTCTAATGGTGGTTCGGCTCTACATTCTTGCTACTGAAATTCCACCTCATAGACTTTACAATAATTGCTTCTATATGTTGAGTTATGGAGCCAAAAACAAGGGAACAGGGGTGTTTCTCGCTGGAAAGTAATCTCGGCCGAGACAGGGAAGGATCTCGGCCGAGACGGGATGTCGAGTCATCTCGGCCGAGACAGAGAATGATCTCGGCCGAGACATGAAGGCAGGCAAAATGGAGGTTTGCCCTGGAGAGTCATCTCGGCCGAGACAGAGAATGATCTCGGCCGAGACGTGAAGGCAGGCAAAACTGGAAGTTTGCTCTGAGGACTCATCTCGGCCGAGACAGAGAGTGATCTCGGCCGAGACGTTGACACCGCCTTATCATCTCGGCCGAGACAGGGACTGATCTCGGCCGAGATTCTTAAACCGTCCTACTTTTCAGGGCCTCAAGCTGAGGTCAGAGATTTTGTGTCCAAGAAGCTATTAAAATAGATTTTTTGCTTCATTGTTTATTGTAACTCCTAAATTCATCTCAAAGTAAAATATCCTGGCTTGGTATCGCCCCCAGACGTAGTTACACTTCGTAACGAACTGGGTAATCAAATCGTTGTCTTGTTGTTTGCTATTGTTATTGCGTTTTTTTATCCGATTGTCTAGTCGTTTGGAGATCGTGGGTAGGATAAATTCTTAACAACTGGTATCAGAGCTTCGGGTTAGCTTCCTGGAGGATACACGATGAACGACGGAAAGATTACGGTGGAGAGATTCGATGGGTCTGATTATGGATTCTGGAAGATGCAAATTGAAGATTACCTTTACGGTAAGGATTTGCACCAGCCCCTCAAGGAGATGCCCGAGAAGATGTCTACGGAGGAGTGGGAGCTATTGGACAGGAAAGCGATGTGCGCGGTGCGTCTGTCGCTGTCCAAGGAAGTGGCCTACCATACCACAGGCGCGAAGTCTACTCGGGAGATGCTGAAAACCTTGGAGGAGATGTATCAAAAGCCATCGACGGCAAACAAGGTTCATCTGATTAGACGGTTGTTTAATCTGAGGATGACAGAGGGAACACCAGTAAGGCAACACTTAAATGAGTTCAACATGCTAACCTCACAGTTGGACTCGGTGGATATAAAGTTTGATGATGAGATTCGGGCCCTAATAATGCTATCTTCTCTGCCAAACAGTTGGGCCGGTACAGTGACAGCCGTTAGCGCCACAGACGCTAAGCTGAAGTATGACAGGGTGAGGGACTTGATGATCGGGGAAGAGATTCGGAGAAACGAATCAGGATCAGGATCGTCCTCAGGGTCAGCACTGAATACCGAGAACAGAGGCAGACAAGAGGGAAGGCAGTCTAGGGGGAGGTCAAAATCCAGAGGGAAGAGTCAGACGAAGAAGTGCTGGAATTGTGACGAGGTTGGTCACTTCAAATACCAGTGCAAGGCGCCGAAGAAGAACAAGGGGGGTCAGGCAGACAGGAAGACAGCAAATGCAGCCACGGATGAGGATGATGGCGATGCATTGGTCTTAAGTGTGTGCAGTCCCATGGAGTCTTGGGTCTTGGATTCCGGCGCATCATTCCATTCATGCGGTAACTTCAGTATTATGCAAAATTATGTTTCTGGCGATTTTGGACAGGTGTATCTGGCAGATGATGAACCCCTGAAAATCGTGGGTAAAGGAGACGTAAAGGTTGAGACATCAAATGGCTCAAAACTGATGTTGAATGGAGTGAGACATATCCCTGGATTAAAGAGGAACTTGCTTTCAGTTGGACAGCTTGACAGGGAAGGTTACGTAGTGACGTTTGGCTGTAGCAACTGGAAGATTACCAAGGGAGCTATGGTTGTAGCTCGTGGTAAGAAGGAAGGAACGCTGTACATGACCAGTAACTCGCAGGATTCTCTTGATCTTGCGAGTGGTAATGGTGATGTAGATTTGTGGCACTGCCGACTGGGCCACATGAGCGAAAAAGGGATGAAAGTCATGTGTTCGAAGGGTAATCTGCCTGGTTTACAAACCGTGGAGGTTGGTATATGTGAAGATTGTGTCTTCGGGAAACAAAGGAGAGTGAGTTTCTCGAGGAGTGGCAGGACCCTGAAGAAGGAGAAGCTAGAGCTGGTCCATAGCGATCTATGGGGACCAGCTCCGGTGGCGTCCATCGGAGGATCGATGTACTACATGACGTTCATCGACGATTCAACCCGCAAGGTATGGATTTATTTTCTTAAAAATAAGTCTAATGCATTTGACGTTTTCAAAAGGTGGAAGGCCTTGGTTGAGACGGAGACGGGGTTGAAGGTGAAGTGCCTGCGTTCCGACAATGGTGGTGAATATGAACTCAAGGAGTTCAAGGAGTATTGTGCTGAGAATGGGATTCGTACAGAGAAGACTGTACGTGGAACGCCCCAGCAGAATGGTGTGGCCGAGAGGATGAACAGAACTCTAAATGAACGAGCGAGATGCATGAGACTGAAGAGCGGACTGCCTCAGTCATTCTGGGCGGATGCAGTGAGCACAGCTGCATTCCTGATCAACCGAGGTCCATCGGTTCCCTTGGATAATCGGATACCCGAGGAGGAGTGGACTGGAAAGGAGGTAAATCTATCTTACCTGCGTATTTTCGGTTGTGTTGCTTACGCTCTTTTGGATTCTGTTGGAAGAAATAAGCTAGACGCCAAGTCCGTGAAGTGTACGTTTGTTGGGTATGGCGGCGATGAGTTCGGCTATAGGCTATGGGATGAGCAAAGCCGAAAAGTAATTCGCAGCCGAGATGTGATATTCAATGAACAGGTTATGTACAAGGATAGAATGAAGGATTTGGGCGTTGATAGTGGAAAGCTCCGCACTGTTGAGTTACCCGATCTAGACTCGAGTGGGAGCAAAGAGTGTTCGGTCGATGAGGAGGTTCATGATGACGAACCAAGAACACCACCACCACCTCAAAGACCAGTTAGAGATCAAAGGCCACCAAATAAGTATTCACCCTCTAACTTTTACTTATTGTTGACTGATGGTGGTGAACCTGAGAGCTTTGCAGAGGCAAGGCAGGTTGTTGATAAACGAAGTTGGATGGCTGCCATGGAAGATGAAATGGCATCACTTCGTGTGAATGGCACTTGGGAACTGTCCAAGCTTCCCAAGGGCAAGAAGGCGTTGCACAGCAAGTGGGTCTACCGAATCAAGAATGAGGCCGATGGTAGCAAACGCTACAAAGCTAGGTTAGTCGTGAAAGGATTCGAGCAACGGTATGGTATAGACTATACGGATGTGTTCACTCCTGTTGTGAAGTTGACAACGATTCGCATGGTGTTGAGCATGGTGGTTGCGGAGAATCTACTGTTGCATCAGATGGATGTGAAGACGGCTTTCCTTCATGGTGATTTGGCGGAGGAGTTGTACATGGTACAGCCGGAGGGGTTCGTGTTAGACGGAAAGGAAAGTCTTGTGTGCAAGTTGAAGAAGAGCTTGTATGGGTTGAAGCAAGCTCCGAAGCAGTGGTACATGAAGTTCGACAATTTCATGTTGGAGATTGGATACCATAGATGCCATGCTGATCATTGCTGTTACTACAAAAGGTTTGACAATAGCTATCTCATCCTACTACTATACGTTGATGATATGTTGATTGTAGGAGCAAATCCAAGGGAGTTGGAGAGGCTGAAGAAGCAATTGTCTGAGAGGTTCTCCATGAAAAACCTTGGAGAAGCGAAACAGATTTTGGGTATGAGGATCGAGAGAAAGGCGGCAAATTTGTTGTATCTTTCGCAGGCGGACTATATCGAGAAGGTCCTTGAAAGATTTAACATGGAGGTTTCGAAGCCGGTCAATGTTCCCTTGGGGGGCACTTTAAGCTGTCGAAGAAGGAGTCGCCGAGTACCAAGGAGGAGCGTACTCAAATGATGGATGTGCCATATGCATCGGCAATTGGGAGTATCATGTACGCCATGGTCTGTACTCGTCCGGATATTGCGCATGCAGTGGGAGTAGTGAGCCGGTTCATGGGTGATCCGGGCAAACAGCATTGGGAAGCGGTAAAGTGGATTCTAAGGTACTTGCGAGGTACCACAAGTAAAGCTTTGTGCTTTGACGGAAGAAATTCTGAGTTAGTTGGCTACGTTGATGCGGACCTAGCATCAAACGATCTTGATGGAAGAAAGAGTACGACCGGGTATGTATTTACTTATGGTGGTACGGCAATTTCTTGGACATCTAAGTTGCAAAAGGTGGTTGCACTGTCCACCACGGAGGCGGAGTACGTTGCCGTGATGGAGGCAAGTAAGGAGATGGTGTGGTTGCAAAGGTTCTTGGGTGAACTTGGAAAGGAGCACGGAAATAGTGTACTCTACAGTGATAGTCAGAGTGCAATATTCTTGGCGAGTAATCCGGCATTTCATTCAAGAACTAAGCATGTTGAGTTAAAGTATCACTTCATCCGACACTTGCTTGAGAAGAAAGCCTTGCGACTTGAGAAGATTCTCGGGAGTGAGAATCCAGCCGACATGTTTACTAAGGTTGTAACCTTAGAGAAATTGAAGTTGTGCATAACTTCAATTGGCCTCGAAACGTGAAGATGAAGAGGAGATGGTGATACCAAGTAGGAAACGGGAAGGAAGAAATTTGCTTTGAAGGTGTTTTAGTCTCCAAGTGGGAGATTGTTGAGTTATGGAGCCAAAAACAAGGGAATAGGGGTGTTTCTCGCTGGAAAGTAATCTCGGCCGAGACAGGGAAGGATCTCGGCCGAGACGGGATGTCGAGTCATCTCGGCCGAGACAGAGAATGATCTCGGCCGAGACATGAAGGCAGGCAAAATGGAGGTTTGCCCTGGAGAGTCATCTCGGCCGAGACAGAGAATGATCTCGGCCGAGACGTGAAGGCAGGCAAAACTGGAAGTTTGCTCTGAGGACTCATCTCGGCCGAGACAGAGAGTGATCTCGGCCGAGACGTTGACACCGCCTTATCATCTCGGCCGAGACAGGGACTGATCTCGGCCGAGATTCTTAAACCGTCCTACTTTTCAGGGCCTCAAGCTGAGGTCAGAGATTTTGTGTCCAAGAAGCTATTAAAATAGGTTTTTTGCTTCATTGTTTATTGTAACTCCTAAATTCATCTCAAAGTAAAATATCCTGGCTTGGTATCGCCCCCAGACGTAGTTACACTTCGTAACGAACTGGGTAATCAAATCGTTGTCTTGTTGTTTGCTATTGTTATTGCGTTTTTTTATCCGATTGTCTAGTCGTTTGGAGATCGTGGGTAGGATAAATTCTTAACAACTGGTATCAGAGCTACGGGTTAGCTTCCTGGAGGATACACGATGAACGACGGAAAGATTACGGTGGAGAGATTCGATGGGTCTGATTATGGATTCTGGAAGATGCAAATTGAAGATTACCTTTACGGTAAGGATTTGCACCAGCCCCTCAAGGAGATGCCCGAGAAGATGTCTACGGAGGAGTGGGAGCTATTGGACAGGAAAGCGATGTGCGCGGTGCGTCTGTCGCTGTCCAAGGAAGTGGCCTACCATACCACAGGCGCGAAGTCTACTCGGGAGATGCTGAAAACCTTGGAGGAGATGTATCAAAAGCCATCGACGGCAAACAAGGTTCATCTGATTAGACGGTTGTTTAATCTGAGGATGACAGAGGGAACACCAGTAAGGCAACACTTAAATGAGTTCAACATGCTAACCTCACAGTTGGACTCGGTGGATATAAAGTTTGATGATGAGATTCGGGCCCTAATAATGCTATCTTCTCTGCCAAACAGTTGGGCCGGTACAGTGACAGCCGTTAGCGCCACAGACGCTAAGCTGAAGTATGACAGGGTGAGGGACTTGATGATCGGGGAAGAGATTCGGAGAAACGAATCAGGATCAGGATCGTCCTCAGGGTCAGCACTGAATACCGAGAACAGAGGCAGACAAGAGGGAAGGCAGTCTAGGGGGAGGTCAAAATCCAGAGGGAAGAGTCAGACGAAGAAGTGCTGGAATTGTGACGAGGTTGGTCACTTCAAATACCAGTGCAAGGCGCCGAAGAAGAACAAGGGGGGTCAGGCAGACAGGAAGACAGCAAATGCAGCCACGGATGAGGATGATGGCGATGCATTGGTCTTAAGTGTGTGCAGTCCCATGGAGTCTTGGGTCTTGGATTCCGGCGCATCATTCCATTCATGCGGTAACTTCAGTATTATGCAAAATTATGTTTCTGGCGATTTTGGACAGGTGTATCTGGCAGATGATGAACCCCTGAAAATCGTGGGTAAAGGAGACGTAAAGGTTGAGACATCAAATGGCTCAAAACTGATGTTGAATGGAGTGAGACATATCCCTGGATTAAAGAGGAACTTGCTTTCAGTTGGACAGCTTGACAGGGAAGGTTACGTAGTGACGTTTGGCTGTAGCAACTGGAAGATTACCAAGGGAGCTATGGTTGTAGCTCGTGGTAAGAAGGAAGGAACGCTGTACATGACCAGTAACTCGCAGGATTCTCTTGATCTTGCGAGTGGTAATGGTGATGTAGATTTGTGGCACTGCCGACTGGGCCACATGAGCGAAAAAGGGATGAAAGTCATGTGTTCGAAGGGTAATCTGCCTGGTTTACAAACCGTGGAGGTTGGTATATGTGAAGATTGTGTCTTCGGGAAACAAAGGAGAGTGAGTTTCTCGAGGAGTGGCAGGACCCTGAAGAAGGAGAAGCTAGAGCTGGTCCATAGCGATCTATGGGGACCAGCTCCGGTGGCGTCCATCGGAGGATCGATGTACTACATGACGTTCATCGACGATTCAACCCGCAAGGTATGGATTTATTTTCTTAAAAATAAGTCTAATGCATTTGACGTTTTCAAAAGGTGGAAGGCCTTGGTTGAGACGGAGACGGGGTTGAAGGTGAAGTGCCTGCGTTCCGACAATGGTGGTGAATATGAACTCAAGGAGTTCAAGGAGTATTGTGCTGAGAATGGGATTCGTACAGAGAAGACTGTACGTGGAACGCCCCAGCAGAATGGTGTGGCCGAGAGGATGAACAGAACTCTAAATGAACGAGCGAGATGCATGAGACTGAAGAGCGGACTGCCTCAGTCATTCTGGGCGGATGCAGTGAGCACAGCTGCATTCCTGATCAACCGAGGTCCATCGGTTCCCTTGGATAATCGGATACCCGAGGAGGAGTGGACTGGAAAGGAGGTAAATCTATCTTACCTGCGTATTTTCGGTTGTGTTGCTTACGCTCTTTTGGATTCTGTTGGAAGAAATAAGCTAGACGCCAAGTCCGTGAAGTGTACGTTTGTTGGGTATGGCGGCGATGAGTTCGGCTATAGGCTATGGGATGAGCAAAGCCGAAAAGTAATTCGCAGCCGAGATGTGATATTCAATGAACAGGTTATGTACAAGGATAGAATGAAGGATTTGGGCGTTGATAGTGGAAAGCTCCGCACTGTTGAGTTACCCGATCTAGACTCGAGTGGGAGCAAAGAGTGTCCGGTCGATGAGGAGGTTCATGATGACGAACCAAGAACACCACCACCACCTCAAAGACCAGTTAGAGATCAAAGGCCACCAAATAAGTATTCACCCTCTAACTTTTACTTATTGTTGACTGATGGTGGTGAACCTGAGAGCTTTGCAGAGGCAAGGCAGGTTGTTGATAAACGAAGTTGGATGGCTGCCATGGAAGATGAAATGGCATCACTTCGTGTGAATGGCACTTGGGAACTGTCCAAGCTTCCCAAGGGCAAGAAGGCGTTGCACAGCAAGTGGGTCTACCGAATCAAGAATGAGGCCGATGGTAGCAAACGCTACAAAGCTAGGTTAGTCGTGAAAGGATTCGAGCAACGGTATGGTATAGACTATACGGATGTGTTCACTCCTGTTGTGAAGTTGACAACGATTCGCATGGTGTTGAGCATGGTGGTTGCGGAGAATCTACTGTTGCATCAGATGGATGTGAAGACGGCTTTCCTTCATGGTGATTTGGCGGAGGAGTTGTACATGGTACAGCCGGAGGGGTTCGTGTTAGACGGAAAGGAAAGTCTTGTGTGCAAGTTGAAGAAGAGCTTGTATGGGTTGAAGCAAGCTCCGAAGCAGTGGTACATGAAGTTCGACAATTTCATGTTGGAGATTGGATACCATAGATGCCATGCTGATCATTGCTGTTACTACAAAAGGTTTGACAATAGCTATCTCATCCTACTACTATACGTTGATGATATGTTGATTGTAGGAGCAAATCCAAGGGAGTTGGAGAGGCTGAAGAAGCAATTGTCTGAGAGGTTCTCCATGAAAAACCTTGGAGAAGCGAAACAGATTTTGGGTATGAGGATCGAGAGAAAGGCGGCAAATTTGTTGTATCTTTCGCAAGCGGACTATATCGAGAAGGTCCTTGAAAGATTTAACATGGAGGTTTCGAAGCCGGTCAATGTTCCCTTGGGGGGCACTTTAAGCTGTCGAAGAAGGAGTCGCCGAGTACCAAGGAGGAGCGTACTCAAATGATGGATGTGCCATATGCATCGGCAATTGGGAGTATCATGTACGCCATGGTCTGTACTCGTCCGGATATTGCGCATGCAGTGGGAGTAGTGAGCCGGTTCATGGGTGATCCGGGCAAACAGCATTGGGAAGCGGTAAAGTGGATTCTAAGGTACTTGCGAGGTACCACAAGTAAAGCTTTGTGCTTTGACGGAAGAAATTCTGAGTTAGTTGGCTACGTTGATGCGGACCTAGCATCAAACGATCTTGATGGAAGAAAGAGTACGACCGGGTATGTATTTACTTATGGTGGTACGGCAATTTCTTGGACATCTAAGTTGCAAAAGGTGGTTGCACTGTCCACCACGGAGGCGGAGTACGTTGCCGTGACGGAGGCAAGTAAGGAGATGGTGTGGTTGCAAAGGTTCTTGGGTGAACTTGGAAAGGAGCACGGAAATAGTGTACTCTACAGTGATAGTCAGAGTGCAATATTCTTGGCGAGTAATCCGGCATTTCATTCAAGAACTAAGCATGTTGAGTTAAAGTATCACTTCATCCGACACTTGCTTGAGAAGAAAGCCTTGCGACTTGAGAAGATTATCGGGAGTGAGAATCCAGCCGACATGTTTACTAAGGTTGTAACCTTAGAGAAATTGAAGTTGTGCATAACTTCAATTGGCCTCGAAACGTGAAGATGAAGAGGAGATGGTGATACCAAGTAGGAAACGGGAAGGAAGAAATTTGCTTTGAAGGTGTTTTAGTCTCCAAGTGGGAGATTGTTGAGTTATGGAGCCAAAAACAAGGGAACAGGGGTGTTTCTCGCTGGAAAGTAATCTCGGCCGAGACAGGGAAGGATCTCGGCCGAGACGGGATGTCGAGTCATCTCGGCCGAGACAGAGAATGATCTCGGCCGAGACATGAAGGCAGGCAAAATGGAGGTTTGCCCTGGAGAGTCATCTCGGCCGAGACAGAGAATGATCTCGGCCGAGACGTGAAGGCAGGCAAAACTGGAAGTTTGCTCTGAGGACTCATCTCGGCCGAGACAGAGAGTGATCTCGGCCGAGACGTTGACACCGCCTTATCATCTCGGCCGAGACAGGGACTGATCTCGGCCGAGATTCTTAAACCGTCCTACTTTTCAGGGCCTCAAGCTGAGGTCAGAGATTTTGTGTCCAAGAAGCTATTAAAATAGGTTTTTTGCTTCATTGTTTATTGTAACTCCTAAATTCATCTCAAAGTAAAATATCCTGGCTTGGTATCGCCCCCAGACGTAGTTACACTTCGTAACGAACTGGGTAATCAAATCGTTGTCTTGTTGTTTGCTATTGTTATTGCGTTTTTTTATCCGATTGTCTAGTCGTTTGGAGATCGTGGGTAGGATAAATTCTTAACACTATAGCGACTCAAGAGTGTCGACAGACTATTATCTCGACTCATAGAAACCATCAGATGTAGATTGCTCAGCGTCCAAGCTACAGAAGGAATGCTGATGGTTTTGGCATATCAGAGGCACCTTGCACGTGCTTGCGTTTTCTCCATGGATTTGGCACATCGGAGATAAAAAAAACATTCTGACTGTTGCCAGAACAGCAGCCGTAGATGCAACTTTAAACGCTTTCATTGCAACTAGTTTTTTCGTCATTTCGTTTATCCAAGGACCTAGCAATAACAAAATCACAGTTTAAGTAACAAATTACATGTAGCACAAAATTGATTATTGTGTAATCCAGCTACCTTCAACACCTCGCGCCTGGTAGACCAAGCTAGCTCACCATTAAACCATTTCAGAAGTAACCCGAGCAATTTTGGATACTCATTATTTATAGTTATTTTATTACTGCAAAATCATCCAAATGATACCAAATAAGATTCTGATAAATTAAGGGCATAAGTTGGCATGATTCGATTCATCAAGCATTGAAAAAAGTTGGAAAGAGCGACTACCAAAGATAATGAACTGAAGCAACAGTTTTGATCGTATGTACAGAGAACATTTCAAAATCATGACTCTTCATTTATAAAACTGAAGTACTACATGAAATGAGGCTGGCAGACTAAAATTTCTGTTTTGCTACTAGGTTTGTAGTAAAATGACTGTTGAATATCATCAACACTCCAAGTTTCAAGCTTCTCCATCAGTAGCCCGAGTATTCCCGCCACGATTTTGAGGGCCGTAAGCAATCATGTGAGGAATTCGCAGCTCAATCTTGGGGAAGCCTTAATGCAAGGTTTTAGTGTAACTTACAGTGTTCCTTATGAGAGAATATGCTCCAAGGTTGTAGAATGGGCGGGCAATGCGGTTTCGATTCTTTTTCCACATAAACCTCTAGGCCCTGTCCTTTTGCTATGGCACTTCATCCGGAATGTAATCCGAATGGTTCCAAAGGTGTTGAGGCTTACCAATGTGCATTTTCTTGGTAATGTTTCTGTGTCCGTTTATTCAAAATGATAGAGAGAGAGAGGGAGAGAGGGAGAGAGAGATTAATTGTGCATAGCATGGTTGATATCATACTATGCTTTTACATCTAGTTTTGCAAGCTCATGCGCCAACTTTGTTATTTTTTCACTACTTTCACTTCCTTGACAATTTATGTAAATTTTATGCATGAATTGGGAAATGTTGTCAACGGAAAAGTTGTAGAACTTTGATTTACCTTTCCTATGGCTCTAATTTCAACATGATCGGATATGTGTAGCTCGAGATATGATCAAAATACTAGTAGTGTGTCGGGATGGACCCACAAGTACACTACTTTCACTTTCTTGGCCATTTGTGGACATTTTTTATATGAATTGAGCAACGTCATCAACGGAAAAGTTGTAAATTTGAAGATTATAGTATACTAAAAGAATTGAGGTGCTAATTGAATAAGTATTTGTGTATTCGTCAATGAAATATATAATTTTGATTATTATAGTATACTAAAAGAATTGAGGTGCTAATTGAATAAGTACTTGTTTATTCGTCAATTAGATTTATAATTTTGAAGATTATAGTATACTAAATGAATTGAGGTGCTAATTGAATAAATACTTGTTTATTCGTCAATTAGATTAATAATTTTGAAGATTATAGTATACTAAATGAATTGAGGTGCTAATTGAATAAGTATTTGTGTATTCTGTCAATGAAATTTAGATGAAGCTGGTGAAAGAACTTGGTATTCCTATCCCCATCCGAAAGCCACTTCATCCTACTCTTCTGCCGAAAAAACCGCATCTGTTTCAGAAGGATAGCATTAATCTCTACTTGAAGGTTCACCTCCTTATCAAACATCTCTGCTGAATAGCCATACACATAAATGACTTCTTGCACCGCTGATACATTAGCCCGAGCCTCCTCCATCTGAAGATAAACATTCCTGAAGACAACCTGATTCCAGACCCCAAGCTCTCCTTTCAACCGCTTCAACTTATTAATACAGTCCGAAGTACGATCTCCAGCAACCATGGGTCCACCCTACAAACTAGCAACCAAGGCCATAAAACCCTCATGCACCGTCCACATATCCTGAAACCAGAAGGGACGAGGTAACCGTTCCCCTCCATATAAACACTGAAACAGTATCGGATGATGGTTCGAATTATTCCTAGCCAAAGCCACCGCCAGAAGAGAATCCCACAGATCCTAGAAATTATCTGCGACGAAAACCCTGCCAATCTTACAAGCAAAGATACGACGTAAAATGCGTCTGGAACACCACATATAACTACTACCAGAAACCGCAATCTCATGCAACCCGGCATCCTCAATAGTAATACAAAACTCCTCACAAGAAATTGTTGGAGGAGCACGTAGACTCACTCTTTCGTGTTCCCCTAGCATCGTATTAAAATCACCTAGAACACCGATACGACAATCAGAGAATAAAGACAAATCATGCCATAAATCACGCCTACGAACATAACTATTACTGGCATGCACAAAAGCGGAAAAAACATGAACATCATCAATAAGCCTCTCAACAAGCAATATCTGCGAAGAAAAATACACAACACTAACATTAGAAGCCCAACTCACAGGACAGAACACCCAAATGTTCGGGCCCATATCAACCCTCTCATTGGCCCCCACAAAGTGCAAGTTAAGGGACCTCGAAAAGGAGCAATGGATAGAAAAAATACACACCTTGGGCTCAAGAATAGCAACCAAGTCAGGATCATACAACCGGCAAAGCTCCTTTAACGTACCCTTCGTAAGATCTCTGCCGAAACCTTGCGCATTCCAGCAAATCTTCATGGAGCAACTGAAGCCACACCGTGCTCAGACGGCGCATGGTCCATATGCCTCAAAATACCCTCTCAATCCTCCTTAGCAATCAAATGCATCATGTGCATAGCCGGCCCGGCATCACTCCCTTCTAGAACACAATCAGGTCTCGGTGTGAACCCCTCTGAGCCAGGACCACGAACTAGTGAGCGTGTCTCCACATTAAGAGAGGCTTCAATCTCTTCTTCCAACTCATCAAACAGATCAAAACCAGGATGCACATAACCCAGTCCCGGCTCACCCGAGACCGAAAAATAATCAGGACCAGAAAATGAGATCAATCCTAAAGATCCCATAGAATGATCGCCGAGCAGCTCATCCACTAAACCATCCACATCAGTCACATCACCCACACCAGCCACATCATCCTTCTTAACAACATCAGCCCCCTCCCCCACATGACTCACATCATCACCCTCCTGAACCACCTTGCCACCTGGTACGCCAAGATCCGAAGTCGGTCCGAAGACCGCCTCTGGCTCCAAGGCCGAACCAGGACCACCAGATACAACACCCAACTGAGCCTCAACATCAAACGAATCCTCCTGACCCAAAGGAGCAAAACTGTTCCCCCCCTTGGGGAGAACCAACCTTAGCTCCAATGGAACCAACCTTAGGATGCAACCCCTCATTATCACCCTGCTGAATCGAAATCAAAGCCTGACAAGCTCTACGGCGAGCCCGTTGAGACACGACCGGCTGAAAACCAGAACTCAACCCTGAAACAACTGCATCTCCCACCTCCCTTGCACACGCATCCACAACACCAACATCCTTCACCTCCTTTACTCCCGGAACTAAATCAGCTCCAGCAACACTCGAGACAACAACATCCCCCACCTCCTTAACATCCAAAGTCAAGCCAAATCCACCAACACCCGAAGATAAATCCCTCTCCTTACGACCCCAAAGCCTAGTTTTTTTATGAAAGGCCTATAAGGTGCTGACGACCCCGAAAGTAAGCCATAACATGATCAGGCTTAGCCTTCAGAGAGTTCAGCTCAACAAGAACAAAAAAATTAACAAAGAAAATACAAAGAAAGAACAAAATGTTTTACAAAGGAAATACAAAGGAAGAACAAAAAAATTAACAAAGGAAATACAAAGGAAGAACAAAAAAATTAACAAGGGAAATACGAAGGAAGAACAAAAAAAAAAATAACAAAGGAAGAACAAAAAAATTAACAAAGGAAATACAAAGGAAGAACAAAAAAATTAACAAAGGAAATACAAAGAAGAACAAAAAAATTAACAAAGGAAAGACAAAGAAAGAACAAAAAAATTAACAAAGGAAATACAAAGAAAGAACAAAAAAATTAACAAAAGAAATACAAAGAAGAACAAAATAATTAACAAAGGAAATACAAAGGAAGAACAAAAAAATTAACAAAGGAAATACAAAGAAGAACAAAAAAATTAACAAAGGAAATACAAAGGAAGAACAAAAAAATTAACAAAGGAAATACAAAGAAGAACAAAAAATTAACAAAGGAAATACAAAGGAAGAACAAATAAATTAACAAAGGAAATACAAAGGAAGAACAAAAAAATTAACAAAGGAAATACAAAGGAAGAACAAAAAAATTAACAAAAGAAATACAAAGAAAGAGCAAAAAATTAACAAAGGAAGAACAAAAAACTTTACAAAGGAAATACAAAGGAAGAACAAAAAAATTAACAAAGGAAGAACAAAAAAATTAACAAAGGAAATACAAAGGAAGAACAAAAAAATTAACAAAGAAAATACAAAGAAGAACAAAAAAATTAACAAAGGAAATACAAAGGAAGAACAAAAAAAATTAACAAAGGAAATACAAAGGAAGAGCAATAAAATTAACAAAGGAAATACAAAGGAAGAACAAAAAAAATAACAAAGGAAATACAAAGGAAGAGCAATAAAATTAACAAAGGAAATACAAAGGAAGAACAAAAAAATTAACAAAGGAAATACAAAGGAAGAACTAAAAAAATTAACAAAGGAAATACAAAGGAAGAACAAAAAATTAACAAAGGAAATACAAAGGAAGAACAAAAAAATTAACAAAGGAAGAACAAAAAAATTAACAAAGGAAATACAAAGGAAGAACAAAAAAATTAACAAAGAAAATACAAAGGAAGAACAAAAAAATTAACAAAGGAAATACAAAGGAAGAACAAAAAATTTTACAAAGCAAATACAAAGAAGAACAAAAAAATTAACAAAGGAAGAACTAAAAAAATTAACAAAGGAAATACAAAGGAAGAACAAAAAATTAACAAAGGAAATACAAAGGAAGAACAAAAAAATTAACAAAGGAAGAACAAAAAAATTAACAAAGGAAATACAAAGGAAGAACAAAAAAATTAACAAAGAAAATACAAAGGAAGAATAAAAAAATTAACAAAGGAAATACAAAGGAAGAACAATAAAATTAACAAAGAAAATAAAAAGGAAGAACAAAAAAATTAACAAAGGAAATACAAAGAAAGAACAATAAAATTAACAAAGAAAATACAAAGAAAGAACAAAAAAATTAACAAAGGAAATACAAAGGAAGAACAAAAAAAATTAACAAAGGAAATACAAAGAAGAACAAAAAAATTAACAAAGGAAATATAAAGGAAGAACTAAAAAATTAACAAAGGACATACAAAGGAAGAACACAAAAATTAACAAAGGAAATACAAAGAAGAACAAAAAAAATTAACAAAGGAAGAACAAAAAAATTAACAAAGGAAATACAAAGAAGAACAAAAAAATTAACAAAGGAAATACAAAGGAAGAACAAAAAAATTAACAAAGGAAATACAAAGAAAGAAAAAAAAAAATTAACAAAGAAAATACAAAGAAGAACAAAAAAATTTACAAAGGAAATACAAAGGAAGAACAAAAAAATTAACAAAGGAAATACAAAGGAAGAGCAATAAAATTAACAAAGGAAATACAAAGGAAGAACAAAAAAATTAACAAAGGAAATACAAAGGAAGAACAAAACAATTAACAAAGGAAATACAAAGAAGAACAAAAAAAATTAACAAAGGAAATACAAAGGAAGAACAAAAAAATTAACAAAGGAAATACAAAGAAGAACAAAAAATTAACAAAGGAAATACAAAGGAAGAACAAAAAAATTAACAAAGGAAATACAAAGGAAGAACAAAAAAATTAACAAAGAAAATACAAAGAAAGAACAAAAAATTAACAAAGGAAATATTAAGGAAGAACAAAAAATTTTACAAAGGAAATACAAAGGAGGAACAAAAAAATTAACAAAGGAAGAACAAAAAAATTAACAAAGGAAATACAAAGAAGAACAAAAAAATTAACAAAGGAAATACAAAGGAAGAAGAAATTTTTTTACAAAGGAAATACAAAGGAAAAAAAAAAAAAATTTACAAAGGAAATGCAAAGGAAGAACAAAAAAATTAACAAAGGAAATACAAAGAAAGAACAAATTTTTTTACAAAGGAAATACAAAGGAAGAACAAAAAATTGACAAAGGAAATACAAAGGAAGAACAAAAAAATTAACAAAGGAAATACAAAGGAAGAACAAAAAATTAACAAGGGAAATACAAAGAAGAACAAAAAAATTAACAAAGGAAATACAAAGGAAAAATAAAAAAATTAACAAAGGAAATACAAAGGAAGAACAAAAAAATTAAAAAAGGAAATACAAAGGAAGAATAAAAAAATTAAAAAAGGAAATACAAAGGAAGAAGAAATTTTTTTACGAAGGAAATACAAAGGAAGAACAAAAAAATTAACAAAGGAAATACAAAGGAAGAAGAAAAAAAATTAACAAAGGAAATACAAAGGAAGAACAAAAAAATTAATAAAGGAAATACAAAGAAGAACAAAAAAATTAAGAAAGGAAATACAAAGGATGAAGAATTTTTTTTACAAAGGAAATACAAAGGAAGAACAAAAAATTTCCGCCACCACAACAAGAAATGTGTCCTAAAATCACTGGTCAAAAAATTATCACGGATAAGCCATTGAAAATGAACAATAATAAAACTCCACGATAACAACCATTGCAATCCAAAAAGTTATACAAGCATGCTATTCATGACTTCTATATATGTAAACCTGCATAGCACTATCAATACAAAGTTTGACAAAACCATTCGTGATATCAGCACATTGATTACATGAATTATACGTGAGCACAAAAACACAACAAAAAACGAAGCAAACTGAGCTAAGATATAAGGAGTTGAGAAACAGCAAACTCCAATATGGTAATGTCGAATTTCTTAGGAATAAATAATCATCCCATATTCACTACAATATCAACCTAACTACGCTGCTGCCGTGCACAGTAGGTGTGTGTTGCTTACCTTCGTAATTATGACCACTCGTTACGCGCGTTGCACCGGGGCAGAAGTTTGAAAGGCCATAACTTTGCGTCGAAGACTGTTTTGAATGATTTTTTTTTTTTTTTTTTTTTTTTTTTTTTTTTTTCTTTTTTCAATTTGCCTTCATTAGCAATTATACATATAAACTGCATGAGTTGTGTATGTACATACAATTCTAATGTTCATGTTAACCTCCGAGAATATTATTTTTCTGTTTTGCTCATCAAATGATTTCCAGGATGCATGGAAGATATTTTCAGTATCCCACTCAGGTAATCTGATGATTAACCCATTATGCACCAGTAATAGTTTGCTGTTGAAAAAGTTTCCCCAGCTAGCTCTTAAAGTTGAAAATGATCCTGGAAGGTAAGAACTTGACTTTTATTCCGAACCAAATGAACAAAGACGTAAATTTAAGGTTTGTACAGGTACATGTATCTAGCCTGAATCTAAGGTCAGTTACGTCTGAGGAATCTCGGTGAAAACATTTATTAATATTACATCACAGTGTAGTTCAAGATGAATTAGTTGCAAGTTGGTGTTGAGCTGTTATAGAACGGTGAAGGAGCATGCTCGTGAAGCCGTTCAAGGATCGGTATTTCTAGGGCGAGCAGCCTCCCTTTATTAACATGTTTGTAATTCCTAAAGCACTTCTTTCTAAGATAATATCATTTTTCATCCAGAACTGACAATGCTGTGAAGAATCGGTTCACAACTCTTTCAATCTTGGAGAATGGCTCGGCTAAAGCTTTGATATCATTATTTTGACAGTCAAGAAGATCAAGCAGCAAGTCCATCTGCTCGATCAGATTCAGGTGCAAAAAGTGCAAAAGATGAATAGGGTGATCAATATTGGGGTTTGGATGATACCTGGTAGGTTGTGTACTTGGGAATTGTGGTAGTGTACATATTACACAATTTGATTCATTTGGCCTATCGTGTTGTAGTGGAAGCAAAGGATATGCTCGATAGTGCAACCTGTCGAGATGCACCACCCAGTCATTCCGTACGGCTCCCTGCAAATCTAGTTGTGCTCGAAAGGTGAATGCTTGGATGCCAGTGGTGATGCTGGGGAGCTAGAGTCGTATCTGGTATACCTGCGTTACTTCTCGAACTATATCGTATTGCCTATCCCTGTTGAAAGATAATGGATAGTTTTATTGTTGCAGTTAGGCACAAGTGATTTCATTCTGCTCGACCGTTGTGATGCTGTTCTTGTTGACAGTTTTCTTTATTCTAAAGCTGGTGAAGGGCCAAGTAACGCTTATCAGGGCAACTCCGTAATTTCAAAAGGCAGCAAGAGCTTCTGTCACCATCAAGGCGATCGGGGGGGACTGCACAAAAGTTTTCTGCTAACAAGAAACATGATGTGAATCTAGTCTAGTCACCTTGCGGTGATCAAAGATTTGAAGTGCTCTTAATGTGTGCTTTTAGGTGATTGTACTTTTCAAAAACATAAAAACTATGACTATTTAACTAGTCTTGATAATGGCACTGATGGTGAAGTAAAAATGTTTGTGAGTAGCAGAACCATATACAGAGAAACTGCTGCTTATAAATTTTCATGTGCTCCGGTTTCGTTTACACGATGTTTTTAAAAACATCCGGTTTTGTGTTCGTAATACTATTGGCATTGTCCTGTTATTGCATTTTTCTATCAGTGCATGAGTGGCAAGTTATAAGCATAAGAATTCAATAAGAAAAAGAAAAGAATGCAATAGCCGTGTTCGGCTGAAAATGTGGCCGAACACGCTTCACAGACTTCGGCTGAACTTTCGGCCGAAATACCTTCAGAAGGCTCGGCTGAAACTTCGGCCGAATGTTCTTCACAGTCTTCAGCCGAAACGTGGGAAATTTAGGCCGAAACTACTCATAGTGTTCGTCTGCTACTTTCGTGTAATGTAGAAATTGAAATTAGGCGATTCTTGGTTCCTTGAAAAGCCAAGACGGATACCTACAACTTTTATGTTGAAAATATTTCCTACTTCATGCAAAATATTCACAAATCGCCAACGAAGTGAAAGTACTGCACTTGTGGATCCGCTCTGACATACCTCTAGTATTTAGATCATATCTCGTGCTACACATATTAGATCATGATGAAGTTAGAGGCATATGAAAGCTGGCTTAAAGGCCTACAACTTTTATGTTGGCAATATTTCCCAATTCATAAAAAAAATGGGCACAAATCGCGAAGGAAGTGAAAGTAGTGCACTTGTGGGTCCATCTGCCTTGGTGGCTATGATACATGAGCACCTATTCGGGAAACGATAGATAAGTTTCCTTTTTAAGGAAAAGAGAACTTATGAGGTTTTTCAGTTTTCACTTTTGTGCTAGTAAACCTCAGAATATAGTAAATATAGCTGCAGAAGGA
The DNA here is from genome assembly GCA_958295605.1 of Ajuga chamaepitys. Lineage (NCBI taxonomy): Eukaryota > Viridiplantae > Streptophyta > Magnoliopsida > Lamiales > Lamiaceae > Ajuga > Ajuga chamaepitys. Next base: position 320,040 of record OY282499.1, on the reverse strand, counting down.
AACTGAAAACAGACAAACTATTGCTTAAATATAGTACTGCATTGATCATCTATCTCTTTGCGAATATAACAAATTGTTACTGTCCTACATTAAACCTGCATTGAATTCCACGCAGTGTCATTATCGAGTTTCATGCTCTTTCAGTATTACATAAATGTTGATCTAAACAGGATTTAAACAGATATCTGCTGTCAAATGGCTTTCGACTCCATTGATTAAGCCACTAGTATCATCCTCATAAATTTGATGCTTGGCTACAGAGTCATTTTTATCTTTATTTGTCTTAATTGCTGGGTAAATCCAAGACTCCAGATCTGCTCTTGTGCCGTCCCTCTGTACCAGAATATTTCGGGGATTTTTGCCCATTGCTACAAGTATAAGCTTTTTCTAAGGTAGTAGTAAGGGTTCTTGAGTTGGTCATCCTTGAAAAACCCGAAGCACCGCTGGAAACTCTGTTCTAGCTGTATGTACTTGTACATAGGTTTGCAGTTGAAATTACTAAAGAATCACCACGTTTAGAGATGTCAACCATTTTCTGCCTTGGTTCAAGTTCAACAAGTGCTTTAGCATTATGTTTGATTTCAGCACCGGTTACCTTATTTACTTTCCATAATGTCACATAGACTAGGAAATGCTCTCCCCTGAAGCAATAAGTTTTTCACTAACAGTAACCACATCTTTGATTGCCGATTTTAATCTTCAAAGTGATGTGACGAGTTGGAGCGCAGCTCTTCTGCACTGATTTATGACCTGTCTCACCCCTGATAACATTTCTTTTCCCTCTACCACTTCCTTCTCTCCCTATCTTTTTTTGTTACCTGATATTGGGTCAAGCACACGGTGTTCTTTGGAGAATAAGTTCCTTCTTCTTCTAGTATTTGTAACACGAGCACTATTCTTCCTAGAAGATGTGTATACAATTAGATGGCCATTTGATTTTCGGGTTTCGTCAATTTCGTCAACTACCTCAGGTTCACCATCCCCGTTTGTAGATGGTTTAGCAATCTTTGCCAAGTCAGAAGAACCAAATTTACAAGTATCTTGCCCCTCATCCGCTCTCTGTCCAGGAAGGTTAGCATCACCCCGAATGGTATTTTTTGCTCTCGCATCCATCACATCTGCATCCTCGACAAAGCTGAAAGAAGACCATCAGCAGCTGGTTTGGCCATAGTTGCAGATGATTCATCAGCTCCAAGAGGATTCATACGGTATGCGAGAAACAACTAATTCACCAATACCAAAATCAAGATCAATTAAAGATGAGACTGCCTTGCTGTCACCGGCAGGGCTACTAGAAAATGAAAAGAAAGTTTCAAAAAGTGCTTTTTATTTGGGGCTAATTAGATGTGAACTTTATACAAACGTTAATGTATAAATGCACGATCACAACTCCTACTGTAGGAACCTACCCGAAGTGACTCGAATATTTTTAGAAAGCTAAGTGAATTAGCAACAACTTTTGTGTTGGAACCATTCCAAATTTCGTGCAAGAAAGTGGCCAAAAGCTCAAAGGAAGTACTGTGGTGCATTTTGAGGTACTTTCCAGCATACCTTTAGTATTTTGGTCATAACTTGGGATACAAAAATGATTTTAAGGTGAAACTTGATGCATTGCAAAGCTAACACACAAGGCTACTGGAAAACGATACAAAATGTTTAAAAAGTTGAAATTTCAAAAAGTGCTTTTTATTGGGGCCTATTGTATGCGAAATTTATATGAACGTTAATGTACAATTGCACAAATCACTACTCCCCATGTAGGAACCTCCACAAAGTGAATCTTTTGTTTTTGGAAAGGCAAGTGAGTTAGCTACAACTTTTGTGATAGAACCATTCCAAAGTTCTTGCAAGAAAGGTTCCAAAAGCTCAAAGGAAGTGACAGTGGTGCATTCTAAGGTAGTTCTCGGCATATCTATAGTATTTTGATCATATCTTGGGCTAAAAAAATGATTTTTAAGTGAAACAAGATGCGTTGGAAATATAACACATACGGCTACTAGAAAATGAAAAGAAAATTTCAAAAATTGCTTTTTATTTGGGGCTAATTAGATGTGAACTTTATACGAACGTTAATGTATAAATGCACGATCACAACTCCTACTGTAGGAACCTCCCCCGAAGTGACTCGAATATTTTTAGAAAGCTAAGTGAATTAGCTACAACTTTTGTGTTGGAACCATTCCAAATTTCTTGCAATAAAGTGGCCAAAAGCTCAAAGGAAGTGACTGTGGTGCATTTTGAGGTACTTTCCAGCATACCTTTAGTATTTTGGTCATAACTTGGGCTACAAAAATGATTTTAAGGTGAAACTTGATGCATTGCAAAGCTAACACACAAGGCTACTGGAAAACGATACAAAATGTTCAAAAAGTTGAAATTTCAAAAAGTGCTTTTTATTGGGGCCTATTGTATGCGAAATTTATATGAACGTTAAAGTACAATTGCACAAATCACTACTCCCCATGTAGGAATCTCCACAAAGTGAATCTTTTGTTTTTGGAAAGGCAAGTGAGTTAGATACAACTTTTGTGATAGAACCATTCCAAAGTTCTTGCAAGAAAGGTTCCAAAAGCTCAAAGGAAGTGACAGTGGTGCATTCTAAGGTAGTTCTCGGCATACTTATAGTATTTTGATCATATCTTGGGTTAAAAAAAATGATTTTTAAGTGAAACAAGATGCGTTGGAAAGCTAACACATAGGGATACTAGAAAATGAAAAGAAAATTTAAAAAAGTGCTTTTTATTTGGGGCTAATTAGATGTGAACTTTATACAAACGTTAATGTATAAATACACGATCACAACTCCTACAGTAGGAACCTCCCCGAAGTGACTCCAATATTTTTAGAAAGCTAAGTGAATTAGCTACAACTTTTGTGTTGGAACCATTCCAAATTTCGTGCAAGAAAGTGGCCAAAAGCTCAAAGGAAGTACTATGGTGCATTTTGAGGTACTTTCTAGCATACCTTTAGTATGTTGGTCATAACTTGGGCTACAAAAATGATTTTTAGGTGAAACTTGATGTATTGAAAAGCTAACACACAAGGCTACTGGAAAAGGATACAAAATGTTCAAAAAGTTGAAATTTCAAAAAGTGCTTTTTATTGGGGCCTATTGTATGCGAAATTTATATGAACGTTATTGTACAAATGCACAAATCACTACTCCCCATGTAGGAACCTCCACAAAGTGATTCTTTGGTTTTTGGAAAGGTAAGTGAGTTAGATACAACTTTTGTGATAGAACCATTCCAAAGTTCTTGCAAGAAAGGTTCCAAAAGCTCAAAGGAATTGACAGTGGTGCATTGTAAGGTAGTTTTTGGCATATCTATAGTATTTTGATCATATCTTGGGCTAAAAAAATGATTTTTAAGTGAAACAAGATGCGTTGGAAATATAACACATACGGCTACTAGAAAATGAAAAGAAAATTTCAAAAAGTGCTTTTTATTTGGGGCTAATTAGATGTGAACTTTATACGAACGTTAATGTATAAATGCACGATCACAACTCCTACTGTAGGAACCTCCCCCGAAGTGACTCGAATATTTTTAGAAAGCTAAGTGAATTAGCTACAACTTTTGTGTTGGAACCATTCCAAATTTCTTGCAATAAAGTGGCCAAAAGCTCAAAGGAAGTGACTGTGGTGCATTTTGAGGTACTTTCCAGCATACCTTTAGTATTTTGGTCATAACTTGGGCTACAAAAATGATTTTAAGGTGAAACTTGATGCATTGCAAAGCTAACACACAAGGCTACTGGAAAACGATACAAAATGTTCAAAAAGTTGAAATTTCAAAAAGTGCTTTTTATTGGGGCCTATTGTATGCGAAATTTATATGAACGTTAAAGTACAATTGCACAAATCACTACTCCCCATGTAGGAACCTCCACAAAGTGAATCTTTTGTTTTTGGAAAGGCAAGTGAGTTAGATACAACTTTTGTGATAGAACCATTCCAAAGTTCTTGCAAGAAAGGTTCCAAAAGCTCAAAGGAAGTGACAGTGGTGCATTCTAAGGTAGTTCTCGGCATACTGATAGTATTTTGATCATATCTTGGGTTAAAAAAAATGATTTTTAAGTGAAACAAGATGCGTTGGAAAGCTAACACATAGGGATACTAGAAAATGAAAAGAAAATTTAAAAAAGTGCTTTTTATTTGGGGCTAATTAGATGTGAACTTTATACAAACGTTAATGTATAAATACACGATCACAACTCCTACAGTAGGAACCTCCCCGAAGTGACTCGAATATTTTTAGAAAGCTAAGTGAATTAGCTACAACTTTTGTGTTGGAACCATTCCAAATTTCGTGCAAGAAAGTGGCCAAAAGCTCAAAGGAAGTACTATGGTGCATTTTGAGGTACTTTCTAGCATACCTTTAGTATGTTGGTCATAACTTGGGCTACAAAAATGATTTTTAGGTGAAACTTGATGCATTGAAAAGCTAACACACAAGGCTACTGGAAAAGGATACAAAATGTTCAAAAAGTTGAAATTTCAAAAAGTGCTTTTTATTGGGGCCTATTGTATGCGAAATTTATATGAACGTTATTGTACAAATGCACAAATCACTACTCCCCATGTAGGAACCTCCACAAAGTAATTCTTTTGTTTTTGGAAAGGTAAGTGAGTTAGATACAACTTTTGTGATAGAACCATTCCAAAGTTCTTGCAAGAAAGGTTCCAAAAGCTCAAAGGAATTGACAGTGGTGCATTGTAAGGTAGTTTTTTGCATATCTATAGTATTTTGATCATATCTTGGGCTAAAAAAATGATTTTTAAGTGAAACAAGATGCATTGGAAATATAACACATACGGCTACTAGAAAATGAAAAGAAAATTTCAAAAAGTGCTTTTTATTTGGGGCTAATTAGATGTGAACTTTATAGAAACGTTAATGTATAAATGCACGATCACAACTCCTACTATAGGAACCTCCCCGAAGTGACTCGAATATTTTTAGAAAGCTAAGTGAATTAGCTACAACTTTTGTGTTGGAACCATTCCAAATTTCGGGCAAGAAAGTGGCCAAAAGCTCAAAGGAAGTACTGTGGTGCATTTTGAGGTACTTTCCAGCATACCTTTAGTATTTTGGTCATAACTTGGGTTACAAAAATGATTTTTAGGTGAAACTTGATGCATTGTAAAGCTAACACACAGGGCTACTAGAAAAGGATACAAAATGTTCAAAAAGTTAAAATTTCAAAAAGTGCTTTTTATTGGGGCCTATTGTATGCGAAATTTATATGAACGTTAATGTACAAATGCACAAATCACTACTCCCCATGTAGGAACCTCCACAAAGTGAATATTTTGTTTTTGGAAAGGCAAGTGAGTTAGCTACAACTTTTGTGATAGAACCATTCCAAAGTTCTTGCAAGAAAGGTTCCAAAAGCTCAAAGGAAGTGACAGTGGTGCATTCTAAGGTAGTTCTCGGCATACCTATAGTATTTTGATCATATCTTTGGCTAAAAAAATGATTTTTAAGTGAAACAAGATGCGTTGGAAAGAGAACACATAGGGATACTAGAAAATGAAAAGAAAATTTCAAAAAGTGCTTTTTATTTGGGGCTAATTAGATGTGAACTTTATACAAACCTTAATGTATAAATGCACGATCACAACTCCTACTGTAGGAACCTCCACGAAGTGACTCGATTTTAGAAAGCTAAGTGAATTAGCTACAACTTTTATGTTGGAACCATTCCAAATTTCGTGCAAGAAAGTGGCCAAAAGCTCAAAGGAAGTACTGTGGTGCATTTTGAGGTACTTTCTAGCATACCTTTAGTATGTTGGTCATAACTTGGGCTACAAAAATGATTTTCAGGTGAAACTTGATGCATTGAAAATCTAACACACAGGGCTACTGGAAAAGGATACAAAATGTTCAAAAAGTTGAAATTTAAAAAAGTGCTTTTTATTGGGGCCTATTGTATGCGAAATTTATATGAACGTTAATGTACAAATGCACAAATCACTACTCCCCATGTAGGAACCTCCACAAAGTGAATCTTTTGTTTTAGGAAAGGCAAGTGAGTTAGCTAAAACTTTTGTGATAGAACCATTCCAAAGTTCTTGCAAGAAAGGCTCCAAAAGGTCAAAGGAAGTGACAGTGGTGCATTGTAAGGTAGTTTTCGGCATACCTATAGTATTTTGATCATATCTTGGGCTAAAAAAATGATTTTTAAGTGAAACAAGATGCGTTGGAAAGATAACACATAGGGCTACTAGAAATGAAAAGAAAGTTTCAAAAAGAGATTTTTATTTTGGGCTAATTAGATGTGAACTTTATACGAACGTTAATGTATAAATGCACGATCACAACTCCTACTGTAGGAACCTCCCCGAAGTGACTCGAATATTTTTAGAAAGCTAAGTGAATTAGCTACAACTTTTGTGTTGGAACCATTCCAAAGTTCGTGCAAGAAAGTGGCCAAAAGCTCAAAGGAAGTGACAGTGGTGCATTTTGAGGTACATTCCAGCATACCTTTAGTATTTTGGTCATAACTTGGGCTACAAAAATGATTTTTAGGTGAATCTTGATGCATTGAAAAGCTAACACACAAGGCTACTGGAAAAGGATATAAAATGTTCAAAAAGTTTAAATTTCAAAAAGTGGTTTTTATTGGGGCCTATGTATGCGAAATTTATATGAACGTTAATGTACAAATGCACAAATCACTACTCCCCATGTAGGAACCTCCACAAAGTGAATCTTTTGTTTTTGGCACGGCAAGTGAGTTAGCTACAACTTTTGTGATAGAACTATTCCAATGTTCTTGCAAAAAAGGTTCCAAAAGCTCAAAGGAAGTGACAGTGGTGCATTGTAAGGTAGTTTTCGGCATACCTATAGTATTTTGATCATATCTTGGGCTAAAAAAATGATTTTTAAGTGAAACAAGATGTGTTGGAAAGATAACACATAGGGCTACTAGAAAATGAAAAGAAAGTTTCAAAAAGTGGTTTTTATTTTGGGCTAATTAGATGTGAACTTTATACGGACGTTAATGTATAAATGCACGATCACAACTCCTACTGTAGGAACCTCCCCAAAGTGACTCAAATATTTTTAGAAATCTAAGTGAATTAGCTACAACTTTTATGTTGGAACCATTCCAAAGTTCGTGCAAGAAAGTGGTCAAAAGCTCAAAGGAAGTGACAGTGGTGCATTTTGAGGTACTTTCCAGCATACCTTTAGTATTTTGGTCATAACTTGGGCTACAAAAATGATTTTTAGGTGAAACTTGATGCATTGCAAAGCTAACGCACAAGGCCACTGGAAAAGGATACAAAATGTTCAAAAAGTTGAAATTTCAAAAAGTGCTTTTTATTGGGGCCTATTGTATGCGAAATTTATATGAACGTTAATGTACAAATGCACAAATCACTACTCCCGATGTAGGAACCTCCAAAAAGTGAATCTTTTGTTTTTGGAAAGGCAAGTGAGTTAGCTACAACTTTTGTGATAGAACCATTCCAAAGTTCTTGCAAAAAAGGTTCCAAAAGCTCAAAGGAAGTGACAGTGGTGCATTGTAAGGTAGTTTTCGGCATACCTATAGTATTTTGATCATATCATGGGCTCAATAAATGATTTTTAAGTGAAACAAGATGCGTTGGAAAGATAACAAATAGGGATACTAGAAAATGAAAAGAAAGTTTCAAAAAGTGCTTTTTATTTGGGGCCAATTAGATGTGAACTTTATACGAACGTTAATGTATAAATGCACGATCACAACTCCTACTGTAGGAACCTCCCCGTAGTGACTCGAATATTTTTAAAAAGCTAAGTGAATTAGCTACAACTTTTGTGTTGGAACTATTCCAAATTTCATGCAAGAAAGTGACGAAAAGCTCAAAGGAAGTGACTGTGGTGCATTTTGAGGTACTTTCCAGCATACCTTTAGTATTTTGGTCATAACTTGGGCTACAAAAATGATTATTAGGTGAAACTTGATGCATTGCAAAGCTAACACACAAGGCTACTGGAAAAGGATACAAAATGTTCAAAAAGTTGAAGTTTCAAAAAGTGCTTTTCATTGGGGCCTATTGTATGCAAAATTTATATGAACGTCAATGTACAAATGCACAAATCACTACTCCCCATGTAGGAACCTCCACAAAGTGAATCTTTTGTTTTTGGAAAGGCAAGTGAGTCAGCTACAACTTTTGTGATAGAACCATTCCAAAGTTCTTGCAAGAAAGGTTTCAAAAGCTCAAAGGAAGTGACAGTGGTGCATTGTAATGTAGTTTTCGGCATACCTATAGTATTTTGATCATATCTTGGGCTAAAAAAATGATTTTTAAGTGAAACAAGATGTGTTGGAAAGCTAACACATAGGGCTACTAGAAAATGAAAAGAAATTTTCAAAATGTGCTTTTTATTTGGGGCTAATTAGATGTGAACTTTATACGAACATTAATGTATAAATGCACGATCACAACTCCTACTGTAGCGACCTCCCCGAAGTGACTCGAATATTTTTAGAAAGCTAAGTGAATTAGCTACAACTTTTATGTTGGAACCATTCCAAATTTCGAGCAAGAAAGTGACGAAAAGCTCAAAGGAAGTGACTGTGGTGCATTTTGAGGTACTTTCCAGCATACCTTTAGTATTTTGGTCATAACTTGGGCTACAAAAATGATTTTTAGGTGAAACTTGATGCATTGCAAAGCTAACACACAAGGCTACTGGAAAAGGATACAAAATGTTCAAAAAGTTGAAATTTCAAAAAGTGCTTTTTATTGGGGCCTATTAAATACGAAATTTATATGAACGTTAATGTACAAATACACAAATCAGTACTCCCCATGTAGGAACCTCCACAAAGTGAATCTTTTGTTTTTGGAAAGGTAAGTGAGTTAGCTACAACTTTTGTGATAGAACCATTCCAATGTTCTTGCAAGAAAGGTTCCAAAAGCTAAAAGGAAGTGACAGTAGTGCATTGTAATGTAGTTTTCGGCATACCTATAGTATTTTGATCATATCTTGGGCTAGAAAAATGATTTTTAAGTGAAACAAGATGCGTTGGAAAGCGAAAATGAAATGAAAATTTCAAAAAGTGCTTTTTATTTGGGGATAATTAGATGTGAACTTTATACGAACGTTAATGTATAAATGCACGATCACAACTCCTACTGTAGGAACCTCCCCAAAGTGACTCGAATAATTTTAGAAAGCTAAGTGAATTAGCTACAACTTTTGTGTTGGAACCATTCCAAATTTCGTGCAAGAAAGTGACCAAAAGCTCAAAGGAAGTGACTGTGGTGCATTTTGAGGTACTTTCCAGCATACCTTTAGTATTTTGGTCATAACTTGGGCAACAAAAATGATTTTAAGGTGAAACTTGATGCATTGCAAATCTAACACACAAGGCTACTGGAAAAGGATACAAAATGTTCAAAAAGTTGAAATTTCAAAAAGTGCTTTTTTGTTGGGGCCTATTGTATGCGAAATTTATATGAACGTTAATGTACAAATGCACAAATCACTACTTCCCATGTAGGAACCTCCACAAAGTGAATCTTTTGTTTTTGGAAAGGCAAGTGAGTCAGCTACAACTTTTGTGATAGAACCATTCCAAAGTTCTTGCAAGAAAGATTCCAAAAGCTCAAAGGAAGTGACAGTGGTGCATTGTAAGGTAGTTTTCAGCATACCTATAGTATTTTGATCATATCTTGGGCTAAAAAAATGATTTTTAAGTGAAACAAGATGCGTTGGAAAGAGAACACATAGGGCTACTAGAAAATGAAAAGAAAGTTTCAAAAAGTGCTTTTTATTTTGGGCTAATTAGATGTGAACTTTATACGAACGTTAATGTATAAATGCACGATCACAACTCCTACTGTAGGAACCTCCCTAAAGTGACTCGAATATTTTTAGAAAGCTAAGTGAATTAGCTACGACTTTTGTGTTGGAACCATTCCAAAGTTCGTGCAAGAAAGTGGCCAAAAGCTCAAAGGAAGTGACAGTGGTGCATTTTGAGGTACTTTCCAGCATACCTTTAGTATTTTGGTCATAACTTGGGCTACAAAAATGATTTTTAGGTGAAAATTGATGCATTGAAAAGCTAACACACAAGGCTACTGGAAAAGGATATAAAATGTTCAAAAAGTTGAAATTTCAAAAAGTGCTTTTTATTGGGGCCTATGTATGCGAAATTTATATGAACGTTAATGTACAAATGCACAAATCACTACTCCCCATGTAGGAACCTCCACAAAGTGAATCTTTTGTTTTTTGCACGGCAAGTGAGTTAGCTACAACTTTTGTGATAGAACCATTCCAAAGTTCTTGCAAAAAAGGTTCCAAAAGCTCAAAGGAAGTGACAGTGGTGCATTGTAAGGTAGTTTTCGGCATACCTATAGTATTTTGATCATATCTTGGGCTAAAAAAATGATTTTTAAGTGAAACAATATGTGTTGGAAAGATAACACATAGGGCTACTAGAAAATGAAAAGAAAGTTTCAAAAAGTGGTTTTTATTTTGGGCTAATTAGATGTGAACTTTATACGGACGTTAATGTATAAATGCACGATCACAACTCCTACTGTAGGAACCTCCCCGAAGTGACTCAAATATTTTTAGAAATATAAGTGAATTAGCTACAACTTTTGTGTTGGAACCATTCCAAAGTTCGTGCAATAAAGTGGCCTAAAGCTCAAAGGAAGTGACAGTGGTGCATTTTGAGGTACTTTCCAGCATACCTTTAGTATTTTGGTCATAACTTGGGCTACAAAAATGATTTTTGGGTGAAACTTGATGCATTGCAAAGCTAACGCACAAGGCCACTGGAAAAGGATACAAAATGTTCAAAAAGTTGAAATTTCAAAAAGTGCTTTTTATTGGGGTCTATTGTATGCGAAATTTATATGAACGTTAATGTACAAATGCACAAATCACTACTCCCGATGTAGGAACCTCCAAAAAGTGAATCTTTTGTTTTTGGAAAGGCAAGTGAGTTAGCTACAACTTTTGTGATAGAACCATTCCAAAGTTCTTGCAAAAAAGGTTCCAAAAGCTCAAAGGAAGTGACAGTGGTGCATTGTAAGGTAGTTTTCGGCATACCTATAGTATTTTGATCGTATCATTGGCTCAATAAATGATTTTTAAGTGAAACAAGATGCGTTGGAAAGATAACAAATAGGGATACTAGAAAATGAAAAGAAAGTTTCAAAAAGTGCTTTTTATTTGGGGCTAATTAGATGTGAACTTTATACGAACGTTAATGTATAAATGCACGATCACAACTCCTACTGTAGGAACCTCCCCATAGTGACTCGAATATTTTTAAAAAGCTAAGTGAATTAGCTACAACTTTTGTGTTGGAACTATTCCAAATTTCGTGCAAGAAAGTGACGAAAAGCTCAAAGGAAGTGACTGTGGTGCATTTTGAGGTACTTTCCAGCATACCTTTAGTATTTTGGTCATAACTTGGGCTACAAAAATGATTATTAGGTGAAACTTGATGCATTGCAAAGCTAACACACAAGGCTACTGGAAAAGGATACAAAATGTTCAAAAAGTTGAAATTTCAAAAAGTGCTTTTCATTGGGGCCTATTGTATGCAAAATTTATATGAACGTCAATGTACAAATGCACAAATCACTACTCCCCATGTAGGAACCTCCACAAAGTGAATCTTTTGTTTTTGGAAAGGCAAGTGAGTCAGCTACAACTTTTGTGATAGAACCATTCCAAAGTTCTTGCAAGAAAGGTTTCAAAAGCTCAAAGGAAGTGACAGTGGTGCATTGTAATGTAGTTTTCGGCATACCTATAGTATTTTGATCATATCTTGGGCTAAAAAAATGATTTTTAAGTGAAACAAGATGTGTTGGAAAGCTAACACATAGGGCTACTAGAAAATGAAAAGAAATTTTCAAAATGTGCTTTTTATTTGGGGCTAATTAGATGTGAACTTTATACGAACATTAATGTATAAATGCACGATCACAACTCCTACTGTAGCGACCTCCCCGAAGTGACTCGAATATTTTTAGAAAGCTAAGTGAATTAGCTACAACTTTTATGTTGGAACCATTCCAAATTTCGAGCAAGAAAGTGACCAAAAGCTCAAAGGAAGTGACTGTGGTGCATTTTGAGGTACTTTCCAGCATACCTTTAGTATTTTGGTCATAACTTAGGCTACAAAAATGATTTTTAGGTGAAACTTGATGCATTGCAAAGCTAACACACAAGGCTACTGGAAAATGATACAAAATGTTCAAAAAGTTGAAATTTCAAAAAGTGCTTTTTATTGGGGCCTATTAAATGCGAAATTTATATGAACGTTAATGTACAAATACACAAATCAGTACTCCCCATGTAGGAACCTCCACAAAGTGAATCTTTTGTTTTTGGAAAGGTAAGTGAGTTAGCTACAACTTTTGTGATAGAACCATTCCAATGTTCTTGCAAGAAAGGTTCCAAAAGCTAAAAGGTAGTGACAGTAGTGCATTGTAATGTAGTTTTCGGCATACCTATAGTATTTTGATCATATCTTAGGCTAGAAAAATGATTTTTAAGTGAAACAAGATGCGTTGGAAATCGAAAATGAAATGAAAATTTCAAAAAGTGCTTTTTATTTGGGGCTAATTAGATGTGAACTTTATACGAACGTTAATGTATAAATGCACGATCACAATTCCTACTGTAGGAACCTCTCCGAAGTGACTCGAATAATTTTAGAAAGCTAAGTGAATTAGCTACAACTTTTGTGTTGGAACCATTCCAAATTTCGTGCAAGAAAGTGACCAAAAGCTCAAAGGAAGTGACTGTGGTGCATTTTGAGGTACTTTCCAGCATACCTTTAGTATTTTGGTCATAACTTGGGCAACAAAAATGATTTTAAGGTGAAACTTGATGCATTGAAAAGCTAACACACAAGGCTACTGGAAAAGGATACAAAATGTTCAAAAAGTTGAAATTTCAAAAAGTGCCTTTTATTGGGGCCTATTGTATGCGAAATTTATATGAACGTTAATGTACAAATGCACAAATCACTACTCCCCATGTAGGAACCTCCACAAAGTGAATCTTTTGTTTTTGGAAAGGCAAGTGAGTCAGCTACAACTTTTGTGATAGAACCATTCCAAAGTTCTTGCAAGAAAGATTCCAAAAGCTCAAAGGAAGTGACAGTGGTGCATTGTAAGGTAGTTTTCGGCATACCTATAGTATTTTGATCATATCTTGGGCTAAAAAAATGATTTTTAAGTGAAACAAGATGCGTTGGAAAGATAACACATAGGGCTACAAGAAAATGAAAAGAAAGTTTCAAAAAGTGCTTTTTATTTTGGGCTAATTAGATGTCAACTTTATAAGAACGTTAATGTATAAATGCACGATCACAACTCCTACTGTAGGAACCTCCAAAAAGTGAATCTTTTGTTTTTGGAAAGGCAAGTGAGTTAGCTACAACTTTTGTGATAGAACCATTCCAAAGTTCTTGCAAAAAAGGTTCCAAAAGCTCAAAGGAAGTGACAGTGGTGCATTGTAAGGTAGTTTTCGGCATACCTATAGTATTTTGATCATATCATGGGCTCAATAAATGATTTTTAAGTGAAACAAGATGCGTTGGAAAGATAACAAATAGGGATACTAGAAAATGAAAAGAAAGTTTCAAAAAGTGCTTTTTATTTGGGGCCAATTAGATGTGAACTTTATACGAACGTTAATGTATAAATGCACGATCACAACTCCTACTGTAGGAACCTCCCCGTAGTGACTCGAATATTTTTAAAAAGCTAAGTGAATTAGCTACAACTTTTGTGTTGGAACTATTCCAAATTTCATGCAAGAAAGTGACGAAAAGCTCAAAGGAAGTGACTGTGGTGCATTTTGAGGTACTTTCCAGCATACCTTTAGTATTTTGGTCATAACTTGGGCTACAAAAATGATTATTAGGTGAAACTTGATGCATTGCAAAGCTAACACACAAGGCTACTGGAAAAGGATACAAAATGTTCAAAAAGTTGAAGTTTCAAAAAGTGCTTTTCATTGGGGCCTATTGTATGCAAAATTTATATGAACGTCAATGTACAAATGCACAAATCACTACTCCCCATGTAGGAACCTCCACAAAGTGAATCTTTTGTTTTTGGAAAGGCAAGTGAGTCAGCTACAACTTTTGTGATAGAACCATTCCAAAGTTCTTGCAAGAAAGGTTTCAAAAGCTCAAAGGAAGTGACAGTGGTGCATTGTAATGTAGTTTTCGGCATACCTATAGTATTTTGATCATATCTTGGGCTAAAAAAATGATTTTTAAGTGAAACAAGATGTGTTGGAAAGCTAACACATAGGGCTACTAGAAAATGAAAAGAAATTTTCAAAATGTGCTTTTTATTTGGGGCTAATTAGATGTGAACTTTATACGAACATTAATGTATAAATGCACGATCACAACTCCTACTGTAGCGACCTCCCCGAAGTGACTCGAATATTTTTAGAAAGCTAAGTGAATTAGCTACAACTTTTATGTTGGAACCATTCCAAATTTCGAGCAAGAAAGTGACCAAAAGCTCAAAGGAAGTGACTGTGGTGCATTTTGAGGTACTTTCCAGCATACCTTTAGTATTTTGGTCATAACTTGGGCTACAAAAATGATTTTTAGGTGAAACTTGATGCATTGCAAAGCTAACACACAAGGCTACTGGAAAAGGATACAAAATGTTCAAAAAGTTGAAATTTCAAAAAGTGCTTTTTATTGGGGCCTATTAAATACGAAATTTATATGAACGTTAATGTACAAATACACAAATCAGTACTCCCCATGTAGGAACCTCCACAAAGTGAATCTTTTGTTTTTGGAAAGGTAAGTGAGTTAGCTACAACTTTTGTGATAGAACCATTCCAATGTTCTTGCAAGAAAGGTTCCAAAAGCTAAAAGGAAGTGACAGTAGTGCATTGTAATGTAGTTTTCGGCATACCTATAGTATTTTGATCATATCTTGGGCTAGAAAAATGATTTTTAAGTGAAACAAGATGCGTTGGAAAGCGAAAATGAAATGAAAATTTCAAAAAGTGCTTTTTATTTGGGGATAATTAGATGTGAACTTTATACGAACGTTAATGTATAAATGCACGATCACAACTCCTACTGTAGGAACCTCCCCAAAGTGACTCGAATAATTTTAGAAAGCTAAGTGAATTAGCTACAACTTTTGTGTTGGAACCATTCCAAATTTCGTGCAAGAAAGTGACCAAAAGCTCAAAGGAAGTGACTGTGGTGCATTTTGAGGTACTTTCCAGCATACCTTTAGTATTTTGGTCATAACTTGGGCAACAAAAATGATTTTAAGGTGAAACTTGATGCATTGCAAATCTAACACACAAGGCTACTGGAAAAGGATACAAAATGTTCAAAAAGTTGAAATTTCAAAAAGTGCTTTTTTGTTGGGGCCTATTGTATGCGAAATTTATATGAACGTTAATGTACAAATGCACAAATCACTACTTCCCATGTAGGAACCTCCACAAAGTGAATCTTTTGTTTTTGGAAAGGCAAGTGAGTCAGCTACAACTTTTGTGATAGAACCATTCCAAAGTTCTTGCAAGAAAGATTCCAAAAGCTCAAAGGAAGTGACAGTGGTGCATTGTAAGGTAGTTTTCAGCATACCTATAGTATTTTGATCATATCTTGGGCTAAAAAAATGATTTTTAAGTGAAACAAGATGCGTTGGAAAGAGAACACATAGGGCTACTAGAAAATGAAAAGAAAGTTTCAAAAAGTGCTTTTTATTTTGGGCTAATTAGATGTGAACTTTATACGAACGTTAATGTATAAATGCACGATCACAACTCCTGCTGTAGGAACCTCCCTAAAGTGACTCGAATATTTTTAGAAAGCTAAGTGAATTAGCTACGACTTTTGTGTTGGAACCATTCCAAAGTTCGTGCAAGAAAGTGGCCAAAAGCTCAAAGGAAGTGACAGTGGTGCATTTTGAGGTACTTTCCAGCATACCTTTAGTATTTTGGTCATAACTTGGGCTACAAAAATGATTTTTAGGTGAAAATTGATGCATTGAAAAGCTAACACACAAGGCTACTGGAAAAGGATATAAAATGTTCAAAAAGTTGAAATTTCAAAAAGTGCTTTTTATTGGGGCCTATGTATGCGAAATTTATATGAACGTTAATGTACAAATGCACAAATCACTACTCCCCATGTAGGAACCTCCACAAAGTGAATCTTTTGTTTTTTGCACGGCAAGTGAGTTAGCTACAACTTTTGTGATAGAACCATTCCAAAGTTCTTGCAAAAAAGGTTCCAAAAGCTCAAAGGAAGTGACAGTGGTGCATTGTAAGGTAGTTTTCGGCATACCTATAGTATTTTGATCATATCTTGGGCTAAAAAAATGATTTTTAAGTGAAACAATATGTGTTGGAAAGATAACACATAGGGCTACTAGAAAATGAAAAGAAAGTTTCAAAAAGTGGTTTTTATTTTGGGCTAATTAGATGTGAACTTTATACGGACGTTAATGTATAAATGCACGATCACAACTCCTACTGTAGGAACCTCCCCGAAGTGACTCAAATATTTTTAGAAATATAAGTGAATTAGCTACAACTTTTGTGTTGGAACCATTCCAAAGTTCGTGCAATAAAGTGGCCTAAAGCTCAAAGGAAGTGACAGTGGTGCATTTTGAGGTACTTTCCAGCATACCTTTAGTATTTTGGTCATAACTTGGGCTACAAAAATGATTTTTGGGTGAAACTTGATGCATTGCAAAGCTAACGCACAAGGCCACTGGAAAAGGATACAAAATGTTCAAAAAGTTGAAATTTCAAAAAGTGCTTTTTATTGGGGTCTATTGTATGCGAAATTTATATGAACGTTAATGTACAAATGCACAAATCACTACTCCCGATGTAGGAACCTCCAAAAAGTGAATCTTTTGTTTTTGGAAAGGCAAGTGAGTTAGCTACAACTTTTGTGATAGAACCATTCCAAAGTTCTTGCAAAAAAGGTTCCAAAAGCTCAAAGGAAGTGACAGTGGTGCATTGTAAGGTAGTTTTCGGCATACCTATAGTATTTTGATCGTATCATTGGCTCAATAAATGATTTTTAAGTGAAACAAGATGCGTTGGAAAGATAACAAATAGGGATACTAGAAAATGAAAAGAAAGTTTCAAAAAGTGCTTTTTATTTGGGGCTAATTAGATGTGAACTTTATACGAACGTTAATGTATAAATGCACGATCACAACTCCTACTGTAGGAACCTCCCCATAGTGACTCGAATATTTTTAAAAAGCTAAGTGAATTAGCTACAACTTTTGTGTTGGAACTATTCCAAATTTCGTGCAAGAAAGTGACGAAAAGCTCAAAGGAAGTGACTGTGGTGCATTTTGAGGTACTTTCCAGCATACCTTTAGTATTTTGGTCATAACTTGGGCTACAAAAATGATTATTAGGTGAAACTTGATGCATTGCAAAGCTAACACACAAGGCTACTGGAAAAGGATACAAAATGTTCAAAAAGTTGAAATTTCAAAAAGTGCTTTTCATTGGGGCCTATTGTATGCAAAATTTATATGAACGTCAATGTACAAATGCACAAATCACTACTCCCCATGTAGGAACCTCCACAAAGTGAATCTTTTGTTTTTGGAAAGGCAAGTGAGTCAGCTACAACTTTTGTGATAGAACCATTCCAAAGTTCTTGCAAGAAAGGTTTCAAAAGCTCAAAGGAAGTGACAGTGGTGCATTGTAATGTAGTTTTCGGCATACCTATAGTATTTTGATCATATCTTGGGCTAAAAAAATGATTTTTAAGTGAAACAAGATGTGTTGGAAAGCTAACACATAGGGCTACTAGAAAATGAAAAGAAATTTTCAAAATGTGCTTTTTATTTGGGGCTAATTAGATGTGAACTTTATACGAACATTAATGTATAAATGCACGATCACAACTCCTACTGTAGCGACCTCCCCGAAGTGACTCGAATATTTTTAGAAAGCTAAGTGAATTAGCTACAACTTTTATGTTGGAACCATTCCAAATTTCGAGCAAGAAAGTGACCAAAAGCTCAAAGGAAGTGACTGTGGTGCATTTTGAGGTACTTTCCAGCATACCTTTAGTATTTTGGTCATAACTTAGGCTACAAAAATGATTTTTAGGTGAAACTTGATGCATTGCAAAGCTAACACACAAGGCTACTGGAAAATGATACAAAATGTTCAAAAAGTTGAAATTTCAAAAAGTGCTTTTTATTGGGGCCTATTAAATGCGAAATTTATATGAACGTTAATGTACAAATACACAAATCAGTACTCCCCATGTAGGAACCTCCACAAAGTGAATCTTTTGTTTTTGGAAAGGTAAGTGAGTTAGCTACAACTTTTGTGATAGAACCATTCCAATGTTCTTGCAAGAAAGGTTCCAAAAGCTAAAAGGTAGTGACAGTAGTGCATTGTAATGTAGTTTTCGGCATACCTATAGTATTTTGATCATATCTTAGGCTAGAAAAATGATTTTTAAGTGAAACAAGATGCGTTGGAAATCGAAAATGAAATGAAAATTTCAAAAAGTGCTTTTTATTTGGGGCTAATTAGATGTGAACTTTATACGAACGTTAATGTATAAATGCACGATCACAATTCCTACTGTAGGAACCTCCCCGAAGTGACTCGAATAATTTTAGAAAGCTAAGTGAATTAGCTACAACTTTTGCGTTGGAACCATTCCAAATTTCGTGCAAGAAAGTGACCAAAAGCTCAAAGGAAGTGACTGTGGTGCATTTTGAGGTACTTTCCAGCATACCTTTAGTATTTTGGTCATAACTTGGGCAACAAAAATGATTTTAAGGTGAAACTTGATGCATTGAAAAGCTAACACACAAGGCTACTGGAAAAGGATACAAAATGTTCAAAAAGTTGAAATTTCAAAAAGTGCCTTTTATTGGGGCCTATTGTATGCGAAATTTATATGAACGTTAATGTACAAATGCACAAATCACTACTCCCCATGTAGGAACCTCCACAAAGTGAATCTTTTGTTTTTGGAAAGGCAAGTGAGTCAGCTACAACTTTTGTGATAGAACCATTCCAAAGTTCTTGCAAGAAAGATTCCAAAAGCTCAAAGGAAGTGACAGTGGTGCATTGTAAGGTAGTTTTCGGCATACCTATAGTATTTTGATCATATCTTGGGCTAAAAAAATGATTTTTAAGTGAAACAAGATGCGTTGGAAAGATAACACATAGGGCTACAAGAAAATGAAAAGAAAGTTTCAAAAAGTGCTTTTTATTTTGGGCTAATTAGATGTCAACTTTATAAGAACGTTAATGTATAAATGCACGATCACAACTCCTACTGTAGGAACCTCCAAAAAGTGAATCTTTTGTTTTTGGAAAGGCAAGTGAGTTAGCTACAACTTTTGTGATAGAACCATTCCAAAGTTCTTGCAAAAAAGGTTCCAAAAGCTCAAAGGAAGTGACAGTGGTGCATTGTAAGGTAGTTTTCGGCATACCTATAGTATTTTGATCATATCATGGGCTCAATAAATGATTTTTAAGTGAAACAAGATGCGTTGGAAAGATAACAAATAGGGATACTAGAAAATGAAAAGAAAGTTTCAAAAAGTGCTTTTTATTTGGGGCCAATTAGATGTGAACTTTATACGAACGTTAATGTATAAATGCACGATCACAACTCCTACTGTAGGAACCTCCCCGTAGTGACTCGAATATTTTTAAAAGGCTAAGTGAATTAGCTACAACTTTTGTGTTGGAACTATTCCAAATTTCATGCAAGAAAGTGACGAAAAGCTCAAAGGAAGTGACTGTGGTGCATTTTGAGGTACTTTCCAGCATACCTTTAGTATTTTGGTCATAACTTGGGCTACAAAAATGATTATTAGGTGAAACTTGATGCATTGCAAAGCTAACACACAAGGCTACTGGAAAAGGATACAAAATGTTCAAAAAGTTGAAGTTTCAAAAAGTGCTTTTCATTGGGGCCTATTGTATGCAAAATTTATATGAACGTCAATGTACAAATGCACAAATCACTACTCCCCATGTAGGAACCTCCACAAAGTGAATCTTTTGTTTTTGGAAAGGCAAGTGAGTCAGCTACAACTTTTGTGATAGAACCATTCCAAAGTTCTTGCAAGAAAGGTTTCAAAAGCTCAAAGGAAGTGACAGTGGTGCATTGTAATGTAGTTTTCGGCATACCTATAGTATTTTGATCATATCTTGGGCTAAAAAAATGATTTTTAAGTGAAACAAGATGTGTTGGAAAGCTAACACATAGGGCTACTAGAAAATGAAAAGAAATTTTCAAAATGTGCTTTTTATTTGGGGCTAATTAGATGTGAACTTTATACGAACATTAATGTATAAATGCACGATCACAACTCCTACTGTAGCGACCTCCCCGAAGTGACTCGAATATTTTTAGAAAGCTAAGTGAATTAGCTACAACTTTTATGTTGGAACCATTCCAAATTTCGAGCAAGAAAGTGACCAAAAGCTCAAAGGAAGTGACTGTGGTGCATTTTGAGGTACTTTCCAGCATACCTTTAGTATTTTGGTCATAACTTGGGCTACAAAAATGATTTTTAGGTGAAACTTGATGCATTGCAAAGCTAACACACAAGGCTACTGGAAAAGGATACAAAATGTTCAAAAAGTTGAAATTTCAAAAAGTGCTTTTTATTGGGGCCTATTAAATACGAAATTTATATGAACGTTAATGTACAAATACACAAATCAGTACTCCCCATGTAGGAACCTCCACAAAGTGAATCTTTTGTTTTTGGAAAGGTAAGTGAGTTAGCTACAACTTTTGTGATAGAACCATTCCAATGTTCTTGCAAGAAAGGTTCCAAAAGCTAAAAGGAAGTGACAGTAGTGCATTGTAATGTAGTTTTCGGCATACCTATAGTATTTTGATCATATCTTGGGCTAGAAAAATGATTTTTAAGTGAAACAAGATGCGTTGGAAAGCGAAAATGAAATGAAAGTTTCAAAAAGTGCTTTTTATTTTGGGCTAATTAGATGTCAACTTTATAAGAACGTTAATGTATAAATGCACGATCACAACTCCTACTGTAGGAACCTCCCCAAAGTGACTCGAATATTTTTAGAAAGCTAAGTGAATTACCTACAACTTTTGTGTTGGAACCATTCCAAAGTTCGTGGAAGAAAGTGGCCAAAAGCTCAAAGGAAGTGACAGTGGTGCATTTTGAGGTACTTTCCAGCATACCTTTAGTATTTTGGTCATAACTTGGGCTACAAAAATGATTTTTAGGTGAAACTTGATGCATTGAAAAGCTAACACACAATGCTACTGGAAAAGGATATAAAATGTTCAAAAAGTTGAAATTTCAAAAAGTGCTTTTTATTGGGCCTATTGTATGCGAAATTTATATGAACGTTAATGTACAAATGCACAAATCACTACTCCCCTTGTAGGATCCTCCACAAAGTGAATCTTTTGTTTTTGGAACGACAAGTGAGTTAGCTACAACTTTTGTGATAGAACCATTCCAAAGTTCTTGCAAAAAAGGTTCCAAAAGCTCAAAGGAAGTGACAGTGGTGCATTGTAAGGTAGTTTTCGGCATACCTATAGTATTTTGATCATATCTTGGGCTAAAAAAACGATTTTTAAGTGAAACAAGATGCGTTGGAAAGATAACACATAGGGCTACTAGAAAATGAAAAGAAAGTTTCAAAAAGTGGTTTTTATTTTGGGCTAATTAGATGTGAACTTTACACGAACATTAATTTATAAATGCACGATCACAACTCCTACTGTAGGAACCTTCCCGAAGTGACTCAAATATTTTTAGAAATCTAAGTGAATTAGCTAAAACTTTTGTGTTGGAACCATTCCAAATTTCGTGCAAGAAAGTGACCAAAAGCTCAAAGGAAGTGACTGTGGTGCATTTTGAGGTACTTTCCAGCATACCTTTAGTATTTTGGTCATAACTTGGGCTACAAAAATGATTTTTAGGTGAAACTTGATGCATTGCAAAGCTAACACACAAGGCTACTGGAAAAGGATACAAAATGTTCAAAAATTTGAAATTTCAAAAAGTGCTTTTTATTGGGGCCTATTGTATGCAAAATTTATATGAACGTCAATGTACAAATGCACAAATCACTACTCCACATGTAGGAACCTCCACAAAGTGAATCTTTTATTTTTGGAAAGGCAAGTGAGTCAGCTACAACTTTTGTGATAGAACCATTCCAAAGTTCTTGCAAGAAAGGTTTCAAAAGCTCAAAGGAAGTGACAGTGGTGCATTGTAACGTAGTTTTCGGCATACCTATTGTATTTTGATCATATCTTGGGCTAAAAAAATGATTTTTAAGTGAAACAAGATGCGTTGGAAAGCTAACACATAGGGATACTAGAAAATGAAAAGAAAGTTTCAAAAAGTGGTTTTTATTTTGAGCTAATTAGATGTGAACTTTATACGAACGTTAATGTATAAATGCACGATCACAACTCCTACTGTAGGAACCTCCCCGAAGTGACTCAAATATTTTTAGAAATCTAAGTGAATTAGCTACAACTTTTTTGTTGGAACCATTCCAAATTTCGTGCAAGAAAGTGACCAAAAGCTCAAAGGAAGTGACTGTGGTGCATTTTGAGGTACTTTCCAGCATACCTTTAGTATTTTGGTCATAACTTGGGCTACAAAAATGATTTTTAGGTGAAACTTGATGCATTGCAAAGATAACACACAAGGATACTGGAAAAGGATACAAAATGTTCAAAAAGTTGAAATTTCAAAAAGTGCTTTTTATTGGGGCCTATTGTATGCGAAATTTATATGAACGTTAATGTACAAATGCACAAATCACTACTCCCCATGTAGGAACCTCCAAAAAGTGAATCTTTTGTTTTTGGAAAGGCAAGTGAGTTAGCTACAAATTTTTTGATAGAACCATTCCAAAGTTCTTGCAATAAAGGTTCCAAATGCTCAAAGGAAGTGACAGTGGTGCATTGTAAGGTAGTTTTCGGCATACCTATAGTATTTTGATCATATCATGGGCTAAAAAAATGATTTTTAAGTGAAACAAGATGCGTTGGAAAGATAACTAATAGGGATACTAGAAAATGAAAAGAGAGTTTCAAAAAGTGCTTTTTATTTGGGGCTAATTAGATGTGAACTTTAGACGAACGTTAATGTATAAATGCACTATCAGAACTCCTACTGTAGGAACCTCCCCGAAGTGACTCGAATATTTTTAAAAAGCTAAGTGAATTAGCTACAACTTTTGTGTTGGAACCATTCCAAATTTCGTGCAAGAAAGTGATGAAAAGATCAAAGGAAGTGACTGTGGTGTATTTTGAGGTACTTTCCAGCATACCTTTAGTATTTTGGTCATAACTTGGGCTACAAAAATGATTATTAGGTGAAACTTGATGCATTGAAAAGCTAACACACAAGGCTACTGGAAAAGGATACAAAATGTTCAAAAAGTTGAAATTTCAAAAAGTGCTTTTTATTGGGGCCTATTGTATGCAAAATTTATATGAACGTCAATGTACAAATGCACAAATCACTACTCCCCATGTAGGAACCTCCACAAAGTGAATCTTTTGTTTTTGGAAAGGCAAGTGAGTCAGCTACAACTTTTGTGATAGAACCATTCCAAAGTTCTTGCAAGAAAGGTTTCAAAAGCTCAAAGGAAGTGACAGTGGTGCATTGTAATGTAGTTTTCGGCATACCTATAGTATTTTGATCATATCTTGGGCTAAAAAAATGATTTTTAAGTGAAACAAGATGCATTGGAAAGCTAACACATAGGGCTACTAGAAAATGAAAAGAAAATTTCAAAAAGTGCTTTTTATTTGGGGCGAATTAGATGTGAACTTTATACGAACGTTAATGTATAAATGCATGATACAACTCCTACTGTAGGAACCTCCCCGAAGTGACTCGAATATTTTTAGAAAGCTAAGTGAATTTTCTACAACTTTTGTGTTGGAACCATTCCAAATTTCTTGCAAGAAAGTGGCCAAAAGCTCAAAGGAAGTGACTGTGGTGCATTTTGAGGTACTTTCCAGCATACCTTTAGTATTTTGGTCATAACTTGGGCTACAAAAATGATTATTAGGTGAAACTTGATGCATTGCAAAGCTAACACACAAGGCTACTGGAAAAGGATACAAAATGTTAAAAAAGTTGAAATTTCAAAAAGTGCTTTTTATTGGGGCCTATTGTATGCAAAATTTATATGAACGTCAATGTACAAATGCACAAATCACTACTCCCCATGTAGGAACCTCCACAAAGTGAATCTTTTGTTTTTGGAAAGTCAAGTGAGTCAGCTACAACTTTTGTGATAGAACCATTCCAAAGTTCTTGCAAGAAAGGTTTCAAAAGCTCAAAGGAAGTGACAATGGTGCATTGTAATGTAGTTTTCGGCATACCTATAGTATTTTGATCATATCTTTGGCTAAAAAAATGATTTTTAAGTGAAACAAGATGCATTGGAAAGCTAACACATAGGGCTACTAGAAAATGAAAAGAAAATTTCAAAAAGTGCTTTTTATTTGGGGCGAATTAGATGTGAACTTTATACGAACGTTAATGTATAAATGCATGATACAACTCCTACTGTAGGAACCTCCCCAAAGTTACTCGAATATTTTTAGAAAGCTAAGTGAATTTTCTACAACTTTTGTGTTAGAACCATTCCAAATTTCTTGCAAGAAAGTGGCCAAAAGCTCAAAGGAAATGACTGTGGTGCATTTTGAGGTACTTTCCAGCATACCTTTAGTATTTTGGTAATAACTTGGGCTACAAAAATGATTTTTAGGTGAAACTTGATGCATTGCAAAGCTAACACACAGGGCTACTGGAAAAGGATACAAAATGTTAAAAAAGTTGAAATTTCAAAAAGTGCATTTTATTGGGGCCTATTGTATGCGAAATTTATATGAACGTTAATGTACAAATGCACAAATCACTACTGCCCATGTAGGAACCTCCGCAAAGTGAATCTTTTGTTTTCGGAAAGATAAGTGAGTTAGCTACAACTTTTGTGATAGAACCATTCCAAAGTTCTTGCAAGAAAGGTTCCAGAAGCTCAAAGGAAGTGACAGTGGTGCATTGTAATGTAGTTTTCGGCATACCTATAGTATTTTGATCATATCTTTGGCTAGAAAAATGTTTCTTAAGTGAAACAATATGCGTTGGAAAGCTAACACATAGGGATACTAGAAAATGAAAAGAAAATTTCAAAAAGTGCTTTTTATTTGGGTCTAATTAGATGTGAACTGTATACGAACGTTAATGTATAAATGCACGATCACAACTCCTACTGTAGGAACCCCCCCGAAGTGACTCGAATATTTTTAGAAATATAAGTGAATTAGATAAAACTTTTGTGTTGGAACCATTCCAAATTTCGTGCAAGAAAGTGACCAAAAGCTCAAAGGAAGTGACTGTGGTGCATTTTGAGGTACTTTCCAGCATATCTTTAGTATTTTGGTCATAACTTGGGCTACAAAAATGATCTTTAGGTGAAACTTGATGCATTGAAAAGCTAACACACAAGGCTACTGGAAAAGGATACAAAATGTTCAAAAAGTTGAAATTTCAAAAAGTGCGTTTTATTGGGGCCTATTGTATGCGAAATTTATATGAACGTTAATGTACAAATGCACAAATCACTACTACCCATGTAGGAACCTCCGCAAAGTGAATCTTTTGTTTTCGGAAAGATAAGTGAGTTAGCTACAACTTTTGTGATAGAACCATTCCAAAGTTCTTGCAAGAAAGGTTCCAAAAGCTCAAAGGAAGTGACAGTGGTGCATTGTAATGTAGTTTTCGGCATACCTATAGTATTTTGATCATATCTTTGGCTAGAAAAATGTTTCTTAAGTGAAACAATATGCGTTGGAAAGCTAACACATAGGGATACTAGAAAATGAAAAGAAAATTTCAAAAAGTGCTTTTTATTTGGGTCTAATTAGATGTGAACTGTATACGAACGTTAATGTATAAATGCACGATCACAACTCCTACTGTAGGAACCTCCCCGAAGTGGCTCGAATATTTTTAGAAATATAAGTGAATTAGCTACAACTTTTGTGTTGGAACCATTCCAAATTTCGTGCAAGAAAGTGACCAAAAGCTCAAAGGAAGTGACTGTGGTGCATTTTGAGGTACTTTCCAGCATACCTTTAGTATTTTGGTCATAACTTGGGCTACAAAAATGATTTTTAGGTGAAACTTGATGCATTGAAAAGCTAACACACAAGGCTACTGGTAAAGGATACAAAATGTTCAAAAAGTTGAAATTTCAAAAAATGCTTTTTATTGGGGCCTATTGTATGCGAAATTTATATGAACGTTAATGTACAAATGCACAAATTACTACTCCCCATGTAGGAACCTCCACAAAGTGAATCTTTTGTTTTTGGAAAGGCAAATGAGTTAGCTACAACTTTTGTGATAGAACCATTCCAAAGTTCTTGCAAAAAAGGTTCCAAAAGCTCAAAGGAAGTGACAGTGGTGCATTGTAATTTAGTTTTCGGCATACCTATAGTATTTTGATCATATCTTAGGCTAAAAAAATGATTTTTAAGTGAAAAAAGATGCATTGGAAAGATAACACATAGGGCTACTAGAAAATGAAAAGAAAGTTTCAAAAAGTGCTTTTTATTTGGGGCTAATTAGATGTGAACTTTATACGAACGTTAATGTATAAATGCACGATCACAACTCCTACTGTAGGAACCTCCCCAAAGTGACTCGAATATTTTTAAAAAGCTAAGTGAATTAGATACAACTTTTGTGTGGGAACCATTCCAAATTTCGTGCAAGAAAGTGACGAAAAGCTCAAAGGAAGTGACTGTGGTGCATTTTGAGGTACTTTCCAGCATACCTTTAGTATTTTGGTCATAACTTGGGCTACAAAAATGATTATTAGGTGAAACTTGATGCATTGCAAAGCTAACACACAAGGCTACTGGAAAAGGATACAAAATGTTAAAAAAGTTGAAATTTCAAAAAGTGCGTTTTATTGGGGCCGATTGTATGCGAAATTTATATGAACGTTAATGTACAAATGCACAAATCACTACTGCCCATGTAGGAACCTCCGCAAAGTGAATCTTTTGTTTTCGGAAAGATAAGTGAGTTAGCTACAACTTTTGTGATAGAACCATTCCAAAGTTCTTGCAAGAAAGGTTCCAAAAGCTCAAAGGAAGTGACAGTGGTGCATTGTAATGTAGTTTTCGGCATACCTATAGTATTTTGATCATATCTTTGGCTAGAAAAATGTTTCTTAAGTGAAACAATATGCGTTGGAAAGCTAACACATAGGGATACTAGAAAATGAAAAGAAAATTTCAAAAAGTGCTTTTTATTTGGGTCTAATTAGATGTGAACTGTATACGAACGTTAATGTATAAATGCACGATCACAACTCCTACTGTAGGAACCTCCCCGAAGTGACTCGAATATTTTTAGAAATATAAGTGAATTAGCTACAACTTTTGTGTTGGAACCATTCCAAATTTCGTGCAAGAAAGTGACCAAAAGCTCAAAGGAAGTGACTGTGGTGCATTTTGAGGTACTTTCCAGCATACCTTTAGTATTTTGGTCATAACTTGGGCTACAAAAATGATTTTTAGGTGAAACTTGATGAATTGAAAAGCTAACACACAAGGCTACTGGTAAAGGATACAAAATGTTCAAAAAGTTGAAATTTCAAAAAATGCTTTTTATTGGGGCCTATTGTATGCGAAATTTATATGAACGTTAATGTACAAATGCACAAATTACTACTCCCCATGTAGGAACCTCCACAAAGTGAATCTTTTGTTTTTGGAAAGGCAAATGAGTTAGCTACAACTTTTGTGATAGAACCATTCCAAAGTTCTTGCAAAAAAGGTTCCAAAAGCTCAAAGGAAGTGACAGTGGTGCATTGTAATTTAGTTTTCGGCATACCTATAGTATTTTGATCATATCTTAGGCTAAAAAAATGATTTTTAAGTGAAAAAAGATGCATTGGAAAGATAACACATAGGGCTACTAGAAAATGAAAAGAAAGTTTCAAAAAGTGCTTTTTATTTGGGGCTAATTAGATGTGAACTTTATACGAACGTTAATGTATAAATGCACGATCACAACTCCTACTGTAGGAACCTCCCCAAAGTGACTCGAATATTTTTAAAAAGCTAAGTGAATTAGATACAACTTTTGTGTGGGAACCATTCCAAATTTCGTGCAAGAAAGTGACGAAAAGCTCAAAGGAAGTGATTGTGGTGCATTTTGAGGTACTTTCCAGCATACCTTTAGTATTTTGGTCATAACTTGGGCTACAAAAATGATTATTAGGTGAAAATTGATGCATTGCAAAGCTAACACACAAGGCTACTGGAAAAGGATACAAAATGTTCAAAAAGTTGAAATTTCAAAAAGTGCTTTTTATTGGGGCCTATTGTATGCGAAATTTATATGAACGTCAATGTACAAATGCCCAAATGACTACTCCCCATGTAGGAACCTCCACAAAGTGAATCTTTTATTTTTGGAAAGACAAGTGAGTTAGCTACAACTTTTGTGATAGAACCATTCCAAAGTTCTTGCAAAAAAGGTTCCAAAAGCTCAAAGGAAGTGACAGTGGTGCATTGTAAGGTAGTTTTCGGCATACCTATAGTATTTTGATCATATCTTGGCTAAAAAAACGATTTTTAAGTGAAACAAGATGCGTTGGAAAGATAACACATAGGGCTACTAGAAAATGAAAAGAAAGTTTCAAAAAGTTCTTTTTATTTGGGGCTAATTAGATGTGAACTTTATACGAACGTTAATGTATAAATGCACGATCACAACTCCTACTATAGGAACCTCCCCGAAGTTACTCGAATATTTTTAAAAAGCTAAGTGAATTAGCTACAACTTTTGTGTTGGAACCATTCCAAATTTCGTGCAAGAAAGTGACGAAAAGCTCAAAGGAAGTGACTGTGGTGCATTTTGAGGTACTTTCCAACATACCTTTAGTATTTTGGTCATAACTTGGGCTACAAAAATGATTATTAGGTGAAACTTGATGCATTACAAAGCTAATACACAAGGCTACTGGAAAAGGATACAAAATGTTAAAAAAGTTGAAATTTCAAAAAGTGCTTTTTATTGGGGCCTATTGTATGCAAAATTTATATGAACGTCAATGTACAAATGCACAAATCACTACTCCCCATGTAGGAACCTCCACAAAGTGAATCTTTTGTTTTTGGAAAGTCAAGTGAGTCAGCTACAACTTTTGTGATAGAACCATTCCAAAGTTCTTGCAAGAAAGGTTTCAAAAGCTCAAAGGAAGTGACAAATGGTGCATTGTAATGTAGTTTTCGGCATACCTATAGTATTTTGATCATATCTTTGGCTAAAAAAATGATTTTTAAGTGAAACAAGATGCATTGGAAAGCTAACACATTGGGCTACTAGAAAATGAAAAGAAAATTTCAAAAAGTGCTTTTTATTTGGGGCGAATTAGATGTGAACTTTATACGAACGTTAATGTATAAATGCATGATACAACTCCTACTGTAGGAACCTCCCCAAAGTGACTCGAATATTTTTAGAAAGCTAAGTGAATTTTCTACAACTTTTGTGTTGGAACCATTCCAAATTTCTTGCAAAAAAGTGGCCAAAATCTCAAAGGAAGTGACTGTGGTGCATTTTGAGGTACTTTCCAGCATACCTTTAGTATTTTGGGAATAACTTGGGCTACAAAAATGATTTTTAGGTGAAACTTGATGCATTGCAAAGCCAACACACAGGGCTACTGGAAAAGGATACAAAATGTTAAAAAAGTTGAAATTTCAAAAAGTGCGTTTTATTGGGGCCTACTGTATGCGAAATTTATATGAACGTTAATGTACAAATGCACAAATCACTACTGCCCATGTAGGAACCTCCGCAAAGTGAATCTTTTGTTTTCGGAAAGATAAGTGAGTTAGCTACAACTTTTGTGATAGAACCATTCAGAAGTTCTTGCAAGAAAGGTTCCAAAAGCTCAAAGGAAGTGACAGTGGTGCATTGTAATGTAGTTTTCGGCATACCTATAGTATTTTGATCATATCTTTGACTAGAAAAATGTTTCTTAAGTGAAACAATATGCGTTGGAAAGCTAACACATAGGGATACTAGAAAATGAAAAGAAAATTTCAAAAAGTGCTTTTTATTTGGGTCTAATTAGATGTGAACTGTATACGAACGTTAATGTATAAATGCACGATCACAACTCCTACTGTAGGAACCTCCCCGAAGTGACTCGAATATTTTTAGAAATATAAGTGAATTAGCTACAACTTTTGTGTTGGAACCATTCCAAATTTCGTGCAAGAAAGTGACCAACAGCTCAAAGGAAGTGACTGTGGTGCATTTTGAGGTACTTTCCAGCATACCTTTAGTATTTTGGTCATAACTTGGGCTACAAAAATGATTATTAGGTGAAACTTGATGCATTGCAAAGCTAACACACAAGGCTACTGGAAAAGGATACAAAATGTTCAAAAAGTTGAAATTTCAAAAAGTGCTTTTTATTGGGGCCTATTGTATGCGAAATTTATATGAACGTCAATGTACAAATGCCCAAATGACTACTCCCCATGTAGGAACCTCCACAAAGTGAATCTTTTATTTTTGGAAAGACAAGTGAGTTAGCTACAACTTTTGTGATAGAACCATTCCAAAGTTCTTGCAAAAAAGGTTCCAAAAGCTCAAAGGAAGTGACAGTGGTGCATTGTAAGGTAGTTTTCGGCATACCTATAGTATTTTGATCATATCTTGGCTACAAAAACGATTTTTAAGTGAAACAAGATGCGTTGGAAAGATAACACATAGGGCTACTAGAAAATGAAAAGAAAGTTTCAAAAAGTGCTTTTTATTTGGGGCTAATTAGATGTGAACTTTATACGAACGTTAATGTATAAATGCACGATCACAACTCCTACTATAGGAACCTCCCCGAAGTTACTCGAATATTTTTAAAAAGCTAAGTGAATTAGCTACAACTTTTGTGTTGGAACCATTCCAAATTTCGTGCAAGAAAGTGACGAAAAGCTCAAAGGAAGTGTCTGTGGTGCATTTTGAGGTACTTTCCAGCATACCTTTAGTATTTTGGTCATAACTTGGGCTACAAAAATGATTATTAGGTGAAACTTGATGCATTGCAAAGCTAACACACAAGGCTACTGGAAAAGGATACAAAATGTTAAAAAAGTTGAAATTTCAAAAAGTGCTTTTTATTGGGGCCTATTGTATGCAAAATTTATATGAACGTCAATGTACAAATGCACAAATCACTACTCCCCATGTAGGAACCTCCACAAAGTGAATCTTTTGTTTTTGGAAAGTCAAGTGAGTCAGCTACAACTTTTGTGATAGAACCATTCCAAAGTTCTTGCAAGAAAGGTTTCAAAAGCTCAAAGGAAGTGACAATGGTGCATTGTAATGTAGTTTTCGGCATACCTATAGTATTTTGATCATATCTTGGGCTAAAAAAATGATTTTTAAGTGAAACAAGATGCATTGGAAAGCTAACACATTGGGCTACTAGAAAATGAAAAGAAAATTTCAAAAAGTGCTTTTTATTTGGGGCGAATTAGATGTGAACTTTATACAAACGTTAATGTATAAATGCATGATACAACTCCTACTGTAGGAACCTCCCCAAAGTGACTCGAATATTTTTAGAAAGCTAAGTGAATTTTCTACAACTTTTGGGTTGGAACCATTCCAAATTTCTTGCAAAAAAGTGGCCAAAAGCTCAAAGGAAGTGACTGTGGTGCATTTTGAGGTACTTTCCAGCATACCTTTAGTATTTTGGTAATAACTTGGGCTACAAAAATGATTTTTAGGTGAAACTTGATGCATTGCAAAGCTAACACACAGGGCTACTGGAAAAGGATACAAAATGTTAAAAAAGTTGAAATTTCAAAAAGTGCGTTTTATTGGGGCCTACTGTATGCGAAATTTATATGAACGTTAATGTACAAATGCACAAATCACTACTGCCCATGTAGGAACCTCCGCAAAGTGAATCTTTTGTTTTCGGAAAGATAAGTGAGTTAGCTACAACTTTTGTGATAGAACCATTCCAAAGTTCTTGCAAGAAAGGTTCCAAAAGCTCAAAGGAAGTGACAGTGGTGCATTGTAATGTAGTTTTCGGCATACCTATAGTATTTTGATCATATCTTTGACTAGAAAAATGTTTCTTAAGTGAAACAATATGCGTTGGAAAGCTAACACATAGGGATACTAGAAAATGAAAAGAAAATTTCAAAAAGTGCTTTTTATTTGGGTCTAATTAGATGTGAACTGTATACGAACGTTAATGTATAAATGCACGATCACAACTCCTACTGTAGTAACCTCCCCGAAGTGACTCGAATATTTTTAGAAATATAAGTGAATTAGCTACAACTTTTGTGTTGGAACCATTCCAAATTTCGTGCAAGAAAGTGACCAACAGCTCAAAGGAAGTGACTGTGGTGCATTTTGAGGTACTTTCCAGC
The DNA here is from genome assembly GCA_958295605.1 of Ajuga chamaepitys. Taxonomy (NCBI): domain Eukaryota; kingdom Viridiplantae; phylum Streptophyta; class Magnoliopsida; order Lamiales; family Lamiaceae; genus Ajuga; species Ajuga chamaepitys. The sequence continues at coordinate 287,547 of OY282499.1, read as the reverse complement.
ATACCTTTAGTATTTTGGTCATAACTTGGGCTACAAAAATGATTTTTAGGTGAAACTTGATGCATTGAAAAGCTAACACACAAGGCTACTGGAAAAGGATACAAAATGTTCAAAAAGTTGAAATTTCAAAAAATGCTTTTTATTGGGGCCTATTGTATGCGAAATTTATATGAACGTTAATGTACAAATGCACAAATTACTACTCCCCATGTAGGAACCTCCCAAAGTGAATCTTTTGTTTTTGGAAAGGCAAATGAGTTAGCTACAACTTTTGTGATAGAACCATTCCAAAGTTCTTGCAAAAAAGGTTCCAAAAGCTCAAAGGAAGTGACAGTGGTGCATTGTAATTTAGTTTTCGGCATACCTATAGTATTTTGATCATATCTTGGGCTAAAAAAATGATTTTTAAGTGAAACAAGATGAATTGGAAAGATAACACATAGGGCTACTAGAAAATGAAAAGAAAGTTTCAAAAAGTGCTTTTTATTTGGGGCTAATTAGATGTGAACTTTATACGAACGTTAATGTATAAATGCACGATCACAACTCCTACTGTAGGAACCTCCCCAAAGTGACTCGAATATTTTTAAAAAGCTAAGTGAATTAGCTACAACTTTTGTGTTGGAACCATTCCAAATTTCGTGCAAGAAAGTGACGAAAAACTCAAAGGAAGTGACTGTGGTGCATTTTGAGGTACTTTCCAGCATACCTTTAGTATTTTGGTCATAACTTGGGCTACAAAAATGATTATTAGGTGAAACTTGATGCATTGCAAAGCTAACACAGAAGGCTACTGGAAAAGGATACAAAATGTTAAAAAAGTTGAAATTTCAAAAAGTGCTTTTTATTGGGGCCTATTGTATGCAAAATTTATATGAACGTCAATGTACAAATGCACAAATCACTACTCCCCATGTAGGAACCTCCACAAAGTGAATCTTTTGTTTTTGGAAAGGCAAGTGAGTCAGCTACAACTTTTGTGATAGAACCATTCCAAAGTTCTTGCAAGAAAGGTTTCAAAAGCTCAAAGGAAGTGACAATGGTGCGTTGTAATGTAGTTTTCGGCATACCTAAAGTATTTTGATCATATCTTTGGCTAAAAAAATGATTTTTAATTGAAACAAGATGCATTGGAAAGCTAACACATTGGGCTACTAGAAAATGAAAAGAAAATTTCAAAAAGTGCTTTTTATTTGGGGCGAATTAGATGTGAACTTTATACGAACGTTAATGTATAAATGCATGATACAACTCCTACTGTAGGAACCTCCCCAAAGTGACTCGAATATTTTTAGAAAGCTAAGTGAATTTTCTACAACTTTTGTGTTGGAACCATTCCAAATTTCTTGCAAAAAAGTGGCCAAAAGCTCAAAGGAAGTGACTGTGGTGCATTTTGAGGTACTTTCCAGCATACCTTTAGTATTTTGGTAATAACTTGGGCTACAAAAAAGATTTTTAGGTGAAACTTGATGCATTGCAAAGCTAACACACAGGGCTACTGGAAAAGGATACAAAATGTTAAAAAAGTTGAAATTTCAAAAAGTGCGTTTTATTGGGGCCTACTGTATGCGAAATTTATATGAACGTTAATGTACAAATGCACAAATCACTACTGCCCATGTAGGAACCTCCGCAAAGTGAATCTTTTGTTTTCGGAAAGATAAGTGAGTTAGCTACAACTTTTGTGATAGAACCATTCCAAAGTTCTTGCAAGAAAGGTTCCAAAAGCTCAAAGGAAGTGACAGTGGTGCATTGTAATGTAGTTTTCGGCATACCTATAGTATTTTGATCATATCTTTGACTAGAAAAATGTTTCTTAAGTGAAACAATATGCGTTGGAAAGCTAACACATAGGGATACTAGAAAATGAAAAGAAAATTTCAAAAAGTGCTTTTTATTTGGGTCTAATTAGATGTGAACTGTATACGAACGTTAATGTATAAATGCACGATCACAACTCCTACTGTAGGAACCTCCCCGAAGTGACTCGAATATTTTTAGAAATATAAGTGAATTAGCTACAACTTTTGTGTTGGAACCATTCCAAATTTCGTGCAAGAAAGTGACCAACAGCTCAAAGGAAGTGACTGTGGTGCATTTTGAGGTACTTTCCAGCATACCTTTAGTATTTTGGTCATAACTTGGGCTACAAAAATGATTTTTAGGTGAAACTTGATGCATTGAAAAGCTAACACACAAGGCTACTGGAAAAGGATACAAAATGTTCAAAAAGTTGAAATTTCAAAAAATACTTTTTATTGGGGCCTATTGTATGCGAAATTTATATGAACGTTAATGTACAAATGCACAAATTACTACTCCCCATGTAGGAACCTCCACAAAGTGAATCTTTTGTTTTTGGAAAGGCAAATGAGTTAGCTACAACTTTTGTGATAGAACCATTCCAAAGTTCTTGCAAAAAAGGTTCCAAAAGCTCAAAGGAAGTGACAGTGGTGCATTGTAATTTAGTTTTCGGCATACCTATAGTATTTTGATCATATCTTGGGCTAAAAAAATGATTTTTAAGTGAAACAAGATGCATTGGAAAGATAACACATAGGGCTACTAGAAAATGAAAAGAAAGTTTCAAAAAGTGCTTTTTATTTGGGGCTAATTAGATGTGAACTTTATACGAACGTTAATGTATAAATGCACGACCACAACTCCTACTGTAGGAACCTCCCCAAAGTGACTCGAATATTTTTAAAAAGCTAAGTGAATTAGCTATAACTTTTGTGTGGGAATCATTCCAAATTTCATGCAAGAAAGTGACGAAAAGCTCAAAGGAAGTGACTGTGGTGCATTTTGAGGTACTTTCCAGCATACCTTTAGTATTTTGGTCATAACTTGGGCTACAAAAATGATTATTAGGTGAAACTTGATGCATTGCAAAGCTAACACACAAGGCTACTGGAAAAGGATACAAAATGTTAAAAAAGTTGAAATTTCAAAAAGTGCTTTTTATTGGGGCCTATTGTATGCAAAATTTATATGAACGTCAATGTACAAATGCACAAATCACTACTCCCCATGTAGGAACCTCCACAAAGTGAATCTTTTGTTTTTGGAAAGTCAAGTGAGTCAGCTACAACTTTTGTGATAGAACCATTCCAAAGTTCTTGCAAGAAAGGTTTCAAAAGCTCAAAGGAAGTGACAATGGTGCATTGTAATGTAGTTTTCGGCATACCTATAGTATTTTGATCATATCTTTGGCTAAAAAAATGATTTTTAAGTGAAACAAGATGCATTGGAAAGCTAACACATTGGGCTACTAGAAAATGAAAAGAAAATTTCAAAAAGTGCTTTTTATTTGGGGCGAATTAGATGTGAACTTTATACGAATGTTAATGTATAAATGCATGATACAACTCCTACTGTAGGAACCTCCCCAAAGTGACTCGAATATTTTTAGAAAGCTAAGTGAATTTTCTACAACTTTTGTGTTGGAACCATTCCAAATTTCTTGCAAGAAAGTGGCCAAAAGCTCAAAGGAAGTGACTGTGGTGCATTTTGAGGTACTTTCCAGCATACCTTTAGTATTTTGGTAATAACTTGGGCTACAAAAATTATTTTTAGGTGAAACTTGATGCATTGCAAAGCTAACACACAGGGCTACTGGAAAAGGATACAAAATGTTAAAAAAGTTGAAATTTCAAAAAGTGCGTTTTATTGGGGTCTACTGTATGCGAAATTTATATGAACGTTAATGTACAAATGCACAAATCACTACTGCCCATGTAGGAACCTCCGCAAAGTGAATCTTTTGTTTTCGGAAAGATAAGTGAGTTAGCTACAACTTTTGTGATAGAACCATTCCAAAGTTCTTGCAAGAAAGGTTCCAAAAGCTCAAAGGAAGTGACAGTGGTGCATTGTAATGTAGTTTTCGGCATACCTATAGTATTTTGATCATATCTTTGACTAGAAAAATGTTTCTTAAGTGAAACAATATGCGTTGGAAAGCTAACACATAGGGCTACTAGAAAATGAAAAGAAAATTTCAAAAAGTGCTTTTTATTTGGGTCTAATTAGATGTGAATTGTATACGAACGTTAATGTATAAATGCACGATCACAACTCCTACTGTAGGAACCTCCCCGAAGTGACTCGAATATTTTTAGAAATATAAGTGAATTAGCTACAACTTTTGTGTTGGAACCATTCCAAATTTCGTGCAAGAAAGTGACCAACAGCTCAAAGGAAGTGACTGTGGTGCATTTTGAGGTACTTTCCAGCATACCTTTAGTATTTTGGTCATAACTTGGGCTACAAAAATGATTTTTAGGTGAAACTTGATGCATTGAAAAGCTAACACACAAGGCTACTGGAAAAGGATACAAAATGTTCAAAAAGTTGAAATTTCAAAAAATGCTTTTTATTGGGGCCTATTGTATGCGAAATTTATATGAACGTTAATGTACAAATGCACAAATTACTACTCCCCATGTAGGAACCTCCACAAAGTGAATCTTTTGTTTTTGGAAAGGCAAATGAGTTAGCTACAACTTTTGTGATAGAACCATTCCAAAGTTCTTGCAAAAAAGGTTCCAAAAGCTCAAAGGAAGTGACAGTGGTGCATTGTAATGTAGTTTTCGGCATACCTATAGTATTTTGATCATATCTTGGGCTAAAAAAATGATTTTTAAGTGAAACAAGATGCATTGGAAAGATAACACATAGGGCTACTAGAAAATGAAAAGAAAGTTTCAAAAAGTGCTTTTTATTTGGGGCTAATTAGATGTGAACTATATACGAACGTTAATGTATAAATGCACGATCACAACTCCTACTGTACGAACCTCCCCGAAGTGACTCGAATATTTTTAAAAAGCTAAGTGAATTAGCTACAACTTTTGTGTGGGAACCATTCCAAATTTCGTGCAAGAAAGTGACGAAAAGCTCAAAGGAAGTGACTGTGGTGCATTTTGAGGTACTTTCCAGCATACCTTTAGTATTTTGGTCATAACTTGGGCTACAAAAATGATTATTAGGTGAAACTTGATGCATTGCAAAGCTAACACACAAGGCTACTGGAAAAGGATACAAAATGTTCAAAAAGTTGAAATTTCAAAAAGTGCTTTTTATTGGGGCCAATTGTATGCGAAATTTATATGAACGTCAATGTACAAATGCCCAAATGACTACTCCCCATGTAGGAACCTCCACAAAGTGAATCTTTTATTTTTGGAAAGACAAGTGAGTTAGCTACAACTTTTGTGATAGAACCATTCCAAAGTTCTTGCAAAAAAGGTTCCAAAAGCTCAAAGGAAGTGACAGTGGTGCATTGTAAGGTAGTTTTCGGCATACCTATAGTATTTTGATCATATCTTGGCTAAAAAAATGATTTTTAAGTGAAACAAGATGCGTTGGAAAGATAACACATAGGGCTACTAGAAAATGAAAAGAAAGTTTCAAAAAGTGCTTTTTATTTGGGGCTAATTAGATGTGAACTTTATACGAACGTTAATGTATAAATGCACGATCACAACTCCTACTGTAGGAACCTCCCCGAAGTTACTCGAATATTTTTAAAAGGCTAAGTGAATTAGCTACAACTTTTGTGTGGGAACCATTCCAAATTTCGTGCAAGAAAGTGACGAAAAGCTCAAAGGAAGTGACTGTGGTGCATTTTGAGGTACTTTCCAGCATACCTTTAGTATTTTGGTCATAACTTGGGCTACAAAAATGATTATTAGGTGAAACTTGATGCATTGCAAAGCTAACACACAAGGCTACTGGAAAAGGATACAAAATGTTAAAAAAGTTGAAATTTCAAAAAGTGCTTTTTATTGGGGCCTATTGTATGCAAAATTTATATGAACGTCAATGTACAAATGCACAAATCACTACTCCCCATGTAGGAACCTCCACAAAGTGAATCTTTTGTTTTTGGAAAGTCAAGTGAGTCAGCTACAACTTTTGTGATAGAACCATTCCAAAGTTCTTGCAAGAAAGGTTCAAAAGCTCAAAGGAAGTGACAATGGTGCATTGTAATGTAGTTTTCGGCATACCTACAGTATTTTGATCATATCTTGGGCTAAAAACATGATTTTTAAGTGAAACAAGATGCATTGGAAAGATAACACATAGGGCTACTAGAAAATGAAAAGAAAGTTTCAAAAAGTGCTTTTTATTTGGGGCTAATTAGATGTGAACTTTATACGTACGTTAATGTATAAATGCACGATCACAACACCTACTGTAGGAACCTCCCCGAAGTGACTCAAATATTTTTAAAAAGCTAAGTGAATTAGCTACAACTTTTGTGTTGGAACCATTCCAAATTTCGTGCAAGAAAGTGACGAAAAGCTCAAAGGAAGTGACTGTGGTGCATTTTGAGGTACTTTCCAGCATACCTTTAGTATTTTGGTCATAACCTGGGCTACAAAAATGATTATTAGGTGAAACTTGATGCATTGCAAAGCTAACACACAAGGCTACTGGAAAAGGATACAAAATGTTCAAAAAGTTGAAATTTCAAAAAGAGCTTTTTATTGGGGCCTATTGTATGCAAAATTTATATGAACGTCAATGTACAAATGCACAAATCACTACTCCCCATGTAGGAACCTCCACAAAGTGAATCTTTTGTTTTTGGAAAGGCAAGTGAGTCAGCTACAACTTTTGTGATGGAACCATTCCAATGTACTTGCAAGAAAGGTTCCAAAAGCTAAAAGGAAGTGACAGTGGTGCATTGTACTGTAGTTTTCGGCATACCTATAGTATTTTGATCATATCTTGGGCTAGAAAAATGATTTTTAAGTGAAACAAGATGCGTTGGGAAGCTAACACATGGGGATACTAGAATATGAAAAGAAAAATTCAAGAAGTGCTTTTTATTTGGGGCTAATTAGATGTGAACTTCATACGAACGTTAATGTATAAATGCACGATCACAACTCCTACTGTAGGAACCTCCCCGAAGTGACTCGAATAATTTTAGAAAGCTAAGTGAATTAGCTACAACTTTTGTGTTGGAACCATTCCAAATTTCTTGCAAGAAAGTGACCAAAAGCTCAAAGGAAGTGACTGTGGTGCATTTTGAGGTACTTTCCAGCATACCTTTAGTATTTTGGTCATAACTTGGGCTACAAAAATGATTTTAAGTTGAAACTTGATGCATTGCAAATCTAACACACAGGGATACTGGAAAAGGATTCAAAATGTTCAAAAAGTTGAAATTTCAAAAAGTGCATTTTATTGGGGCTTATTGTATGCGAAATTTATATGAACGTTAATGTACAAATGCACAAATCACTACTGCCCATGTAGGAACCTCCACAAAGTTAATCTTTTGTTTTTGGAAATATAAGTGAGTTAGCTACAACTTTTGTGATAGAACCATTCCAAAGTTCTTGCAAGAAAGGTTCCAAAAGCTCAAAAGAAGTGACAGTGGTGCATTGTACTGTAGTTTTCGGCATACCTATAGTATTTTGATCATATCTTTGGCTAGAAAAATGTTTTTTAAGTGAAACAATATGTGTTGGAAAGCTAACACATAGGGATACTAGAAAATGAAAAGAAAATTTCAAAAAGTGCTTTTTATTTGGGTCTAATTAGATGTGAACTTTATACGAACGTTAATGTATAAATGCACGATCACAACTCCTACTGTAGGAACCTCCCCGAAGTGACTCGAATAATTTTAGAAAGCTAAGTGAATTAGCTACAACTTTTGTGTTGGAACCATTCCAAATTTCTTGCAAGAAAGTGACCAAAAGCTCAAAGGAAGTGACTGTGGTGCATTTTGAGGTACTTTCCAGCATACCTTTAGTATTTTGGTCATAACTTGGGCTACAAAAATGATTTTTAGGTGAAACTTGATGCATTGCAAAGCTAACACACAAGGCTACTGGAAAAGGATACAAAATGTTCAAAAGTTGAAATTTCAAAAGGTGCGTTTTATTGGGGCCTATTGTATGCGAAATTTATATGAACGTTAATGTACAAATGCACAAATCACTACTGCCCATGTAGGAACCTCCACAAAGTTAATCTTTTGTTTTTGGAAATATAAGTGAGTTAGCTACAACTTTTGTGATAGAATCATTCCAAAGTTCTTGCAAGAAAGGTTCCAAAAGCTCAAAGGAAGTGACAGTGGTGCATTGTACTGTAGTTTTCGGCATACCTATAGTATTTTGATCATATCTTTGGCTAGAAAAATGTTTTTTAAGTGAAACAATATGCGTTGGAAAGCTAACACATAGGGATACTAGAAAATGAAAAGAAAATTTGAAAAAGTGCTTTTTATTTGGGTCTAATTAGATGTGAACTTTATACGAACGTTAATGTATAAATGCACGATCACAACTCCTACTGTAGGAACCTCCCCGAAGTGACTCGAATAATTTTAGAAAGCTAAGTGAATTAGCTACAAATTTTGTGTTGGAACCATTCCAAATTTCTTGCAAGAAAGTGACCAAAAGCTCAAAGGAAGTGACTGTGGTGCATTTTGAGGTACTTTCCAGCATACCTTTAGTATTTTGGCCATAACTTGGGCTACAAAAATGATTTTTAGGTGAAACTTGATGCATTGCAAAGCTAACACACAAGGCTACTGGAAAAGGATACAATATGTTCAAAAGTTGAAATTTCAAAAAGTGCTTTTTATTGGGGCCTATTGTATGCGAAATTTATATGAACGTTAATGTACAAATGCACAAATCACTACTGCCCATGTAGGAACCTCCACAAAGTGAATCTTTTGTTTTTGGAAAGATAAGTGAGTTAGCTACAACTTTTGTGATAGAACCATTCCAAAGTTCTTGCAAGAAAGGTTCCAAAAGCTCAAAGGAAGTGATAGTGGTGCATTGTAATGTAGTTTTCGGCATACCTATAGTATTTTGATCATATCTTTGACTAGAAAAATGTTTCTTAAGTGAAACAATATGCGTTGGAAAGCTAACACATAGGGCTACTAGAAAATGAAAAGAAAATTTCAAAAAGTGCTTTTTCTTTGGGTCTAATTAGATGTGAATTGTATACGAACGTTAATGTATAAATGCACGATCACAACTCCTACTGTAGGAACCTCCCCGAAGTGACTCGAATATTTTTAGAAATATAAGTGAATTAGCTACAACTTTTGTGTTGGAACCATTCCAAATTTCGTGCAAGAAAGTGACCAACAGCTCAAAGGAAGTGACTGTGGTGCATTTTGAGGTACTTTCCAGCATACCTTTAGTATTTTGGTCATAACTTGGGCTACAAAAATGATTTTTAGGTGAAACTTGATGCATTGAAAAGCTAACACACAAGGCTACTGGAAAAGGATACAAAATGTTCAAAAAGTTGAAATTTCAAAAAATGCTTTTTATTGGGGCCTATTGTATGCGAAATTTATATGAACGTTAATGTACAAATGCACAAATTACTACTCCCCATGTAGGAACCTCCACAAAGTGAATCTTTGTTTTTGGAAAGGCAAATGAGTTAGCTACAACTTTTGTGATAGAACCATTCCAAAGTTCTTGCAAAAAAGGTTCCAAAAGCTCAAAGGAAGTGACAGTGGTGCATTGTAATGTAGTTTTCGGCATACCTATAGTATTTTGATCATATCTTGGGCTAAAAAAATGATTTTTAAGTGAAACAAGATGCATTGGAAAGATAACACATAGGGCTACTAGAAAATGAAAAGAAAGTTTCAAAAAGTGCTTTTTATTTGGGGCTAATTAGATGTGAACTATATACGAACGTTAATGTATAAATGCACGATCACAACTCCTACTGTACGAACCTCCCCGAAGTGACTCGAATATTTTTAAAAAGCTAAGTGAATTAGCTACAACTTTTGTGTGGGAACCATTCCAAATTTCGTGCAAGAAAGTGACGAAAAGCTCAAAGGAAGTGACTGTGGTGCATTTTGAGGTACTTTCCAGCATACCTTTAGTATTTTGGTCATAACTTGGGCTACAAAAATGATTATTAGGTGAAACTTGATGCATTGCAAAGCTAACACACAAGGCTACTGGAAAAGGATACAAAATGTTCAAAAAGTTGAAATTTCAAAAAGTGCTTTTTATTGGGGCCAATTGTATGCGAAATTTATATGAACGTCAATGTACAAATGCCCAAATGACTACTCCCCATGTAGGAACCTCCACAAAGTGAATCTTTTATTTTTGGAAAGACAAGTGAGTTAGCTACAACTTTTGTGATAGAACCATTCCAAAGTTCTTGCAAAAAAGGTTCCAAAAGCTCAAAGGAAGTGACAGTGGTGCATTGTAAGGTAGTTTTCGGCATACCTATAGTATTTTGATCATATCTTGGCTAAAAAATTGATTTTTAAGTGAAACAAGATGCGTTGGAAAGATAACACATAGGGCTACTAGAAAATGAAAAGAAAGTTTCAAAAAGTGCTTTTTATTTGGGGCTAATTAGATGTGAACTTTATACGAACGTTAATGTATAAATGCACGATCACAACTCCTACTGTAGGAACCTCCCCGAAGTTACTCGAATATTTTTAAAAGGCTAAGTGAATTAGCTACAACTTTTGTGTGGGAACCATTCCAAATTTCGTGCAAGAAAGTGACGAAAAGTTCAAAGGAAGTGATTGTGGTGCATTTTGAGGTACTTTCCAGCATACCTTTAGTATTTTGGTCATAACTTGGGCTACAAAAATGATTATTAGGTGAAACTTGATGCATTGCGAAGCTAACACACAAGGCTACTGGAAAAGGATACAAAATGTTAAAAAAGTTGAAATTTCAAAAAGTGCTTTTTATTGGGGCCTATTGTATGCGAAATTTATATGAACGTTAATGTACAAATGCACAAATCACTACTGCCCATGTAGGAACCTCCACAAAGTGAATCTTTTGTTTTTGGAAAGATAAGTGAGTTAGCTACAACTTTTGTGATAGAACCATTCCAAAGTTCTTGCAAGAAAGGTTCCAAAAGCTCAAAGGAAGTGACAGTGGTGCATTGTAATGTAGTTTTCGGCATACCTATAGTATTTTGATCATATCTTTGGCTAGAAAAATGTTTTTTAAGTGAAACAATATGCGTTGGAAAGCTAACACATAGGGATACTAGAAAATGAAAAGAAAATTTTAAAAAGTGCTTTTTATTTGGGTCTAATTAGATGTGAACTTTATACGAACGTTAATGTATAAATGCACGATCACAACTCCTACTGTAGGAACCTCCCCGAAGTGACTCGAATAATTTTAGAAAGCTAAGTGAATTAGCTACAAATTTTGCGTTGGAACCATTCCAAATTTCTTGCAAGAAAGTGACCAAAAGCTCAAAGGAAGTGACTGTGGTGCATTTTGAGGTACTTTCCAGCATACCTTTAGTATTTTGGTCATAACTTGGGCTACAAAAATGATTTTTAGGTGAAACTTGATGCATTGCAAAGCTAACACACAAGGCTACTGGAAAAGGATACAAAATGTTCAAAAGTTGAAATTTCAAAAAGTGCTTTTTATTGGGGCCTATTGTATGCGAAATTTATATGAACGTTAATGTACAAATGCACAAATCACTACTGCCCATGTAGGAACCTCCACAAAGCGAATCTTTTGTTTTTGGAAAGATAAGTGAGTTAGCTACAACTTTTGTGATAGAACCATTCCAAAGTTCTTGCAAGAAAGGTTCCAAAAGCTCAAAGGAAGTGACAGTGGTGCATTGTAATGTAGTTTTCGGCATACCTATAGTATTTTGATCATATCTTGGGTTAAAAAAATGATTTTTTACGTGAAACAAGATGCGTTGGAAAGATAACACATAGGGCTACTAGAAAAAGAAAAGAAAGTTTCAAAAAGTGCTTTTTATTTTGGGCTAATTAGATGTGAAATTTATACGAACGTTAATGTATAAATGCACGATCACAACTCCTACTGTAGGAACCTCCCCGAAGTGACTCAAATATTTTTAGAAAGCTAAGTGAATTAGATACAACTTTTATGTTGGGACCATTCCAAATTTCGTGCAAGAATGTGACCAAAAGCTCAAAGGAAGTGACTTTGGTGCATTTTGAAGTACTTTCCAGCATACCTTTAGTATTTTGGCCATAACTTGGGCTACAAAAATGATTTTTAGGTGAAACTTGATGCATTGCAAAGCTAACACACAAGGCTACTGGAAAATGATACAAAATGTTCATAAAGTTGAAATTTCAAAAAGTGCTTTTTATTGGGGCCTATTGTATGCGAAATTTATATGAACGTTAATGTACAAATGCACAAATCACTGTTCCCCATGTAGGAACCTCCAAAAAGTGAATCTTTTGTTTTTGGAATGGCAAGCGAGTTAGCTACAACTTTTGTGATAGAACCATTCCAAAGTTCTTGCAAAAAAGGTTCCAAAAGCTCAAAGGAAGTGATAGTGGTGCATTGTAAGGTAGTTTTCGGCATACCTATAGTATTTTGATCATATCTTGGGCTAAAAAAATGATTTTTAAGTGAAACAAGATGCGTTGGAAAGATAACACATAGGGATACTAGAAAATGAAAATAAAGTTTCAAAAAGTGCTTTTTATTTGGGGCTAATTAGATGTGAACTTTATACGAACGTTAATGTATAAATGCACGATCACAACTCCTACTGTAGGAACCTCCCCGAAGTGACTCGAATAATTTTAGAAAGCTAAGTGAATTAGCTACAACTTTTATGTTGGAACCATTCCAAATTTCTTGCAAGAAAGTAACCAAAAGCTCAAAGGAAGTGACTGTGGTGCATTTTGAGGTACTTTCCAGCATACCTTTAGTATTTTGGTCATAACTTGGGCTACAAAAATGATTTTAAGTTGAAACTTGATGCATTGCAAATCTAACACACAGGGCTACTGGAAAAGGATTCAAAATGTTCAAAAAGTTGAAATTTCAAAAAGTGCATTTTATTGGGGCCTATTGTATGCGAAATTTATATGAACATTAATGTATAAATGCACAAATCACTACTGCCCATGTAGGAACCTCCACAAAGTTAATCTTTTGTTTTTGGAAATATAAGTGAGTTAGCTACAACTTTTGTGATAGAACCATTCCAAAGTTCTTGCAAGAAAGGTTCCAAAAGCTCAAAGGAAGTGACAGTGGTGCATTGTACTGTAGTTTTCGGCATACCTATAGTATTTTGATCATATCTTTGGCTAGAAAAATGTTTTTTAAGTGAAACAATATGCGTTGGAAAGCTAACACATAGGGATACTAGAAAATGAAAAGAAAATTTCAAAAACTGCTTTTTATTTGGGTCTAATTAGATGTGAACTTTATACGAACGTTAATGTATAAATGCACGATCACAACTCCTACTGTAGGAACCTCCCCGAAGTGACTCGAATAATTTTAGAAAGCTAAGTGAATTAGCTACAACTTTTATGTTGGGACCATTCCAAATTTCTTGCAAGAAAGTGACCAAAAGCTCAAAGGAAGTGACTGTGGTGCATTTTGAGGTACTTTCCAGCAGACCTTTAGTATTTTGGTCATAACTTGGGCTACAAAAATGATTTTAAGTTGAAACTTGTTGCATTGCAAATCTAACAGACAGGGCTACTGGAAAAGGATACAAAATGTTCAAAAAGTTAAAATTTCAAAAAGTGCGTTTTATTGGGGCCTATTGTATGCGAAATTTATATGAACGTTAATGTACAAATGCACAAATCACTACAGCCCATGTAGGAACCTCCACAAAGTTAATCTTTTGTTTTTGGAAATATAAGTGAGTTAGCTACAACTTTTGTGATAGAACCATTCCAAAGTTCTTGCAAGAAAGGTTCCAAAAGCTCAAAGGAAGTGATAGTGGTGCATTGTACTGTAGTTTTCGGCATACCTATAGTATTTTGATCATATCTTTGGCTAGAAAAATGATTTTTAAGTGAAACAATATGCGTTGGAAAGCTAACACATAGGGATACTAGAAAATGAAAAGAAAATTTCAAAAAGTGCTTTTTATTTGGGTCTAATTAGATGTGAACTTTATACGAACGTTAATGTATAAATGCACGATCACAACTCCTACTGTAGGAACCTCCCCGAAGTGACTCGAATAATTTTAGAAAGCTAAGTGAATTAGCTACAACTTTTGTGTTGGAAACATTCCAAATTTCTTGCAAGAAAGTGACCAAAAGCTCAAAGGAAGTGACTGTGGTGCATTTTGAGGTACTTTCCAGCATACCTTTAGTATTTTGGTCATAACTTGGGCTACAAAAATGATTTTTAGGTGAAACTTGATGCATTGCAAAGCTAACACACAAGGCTACTGGAAAAGGATACAAAATGTTCAAAAGTTGAAATTTCAAAAAGTGCTTTTTATTGGGGCCTATTGTATGCGAAATTTATATGAACGTTAATGTACAAATGCACAAATCACTACTGCCCATGTAGGAACCTCCACAAACTGAATCTTTTTTTTTTGGAAAGATAAGTGAGTTAGATACAACTTTTGTGATAGAACCATTCCAAAGTTCTTGCAAGAAAGGTTCCAAAAGCTCAAAGGAAGTGACAGTGGTGCATTGTAATGTAGTTTTCGGCATACCTATAGTATTTTGATCATATCTTGGGCTAAAAAAATGATTTTTAAGTGAAACAAGATGCGTTGGAAAGATAACACATAGGGCTACTAGAAAAAGAAAAGAAAGTTTCAAAAAGTGCTTTTTATTTTGGGCTAATTAGATGTGAACTTTATACGAACGTTAATGTATAAATGCACGATCACAACTCCTACTGTAGGAACCTCCCCGAAGTAACTCAAATATTTTTAGAAAGCTAAGTGAATTAGATACAACTTTTATGTTGGAACCATTCCAAATTTCGTGCAAGAATGTGACCAAAAGCTCAAAGGAAGTGACTGTGGTGCATTTTGAGGTACTTTCCAGCATACCTTTAGTATTTTGGTCATAACTTGGGCTACAAAAATGATTTTTAGGTGAAACTTGATGCATTGCAAAGCTAACACACAATGCTACTGGAAAAGGATACAAAATGTTCATAAAGTTGAAATTTCAAAAAGTGCTTTTTATTGGGGCCTATTGTATGCGAAATTTATATGAACGTTAATGTACAAATGCACAAATCACTACTCCCCATGTAGGAACCTCCAAAAAGTGAATCTTTTGTTTTTGGAATGGCAAGTGAGTTAAGTACAACTTTTGTGATAGAACCATTCCAAAGTTTTTGCAAAAAAGGTTCCAAAAGCTCAAAGGAAGTGATAGTGGTGCATTGTAAGGTAGTTTTCGGCATACCTATAGTATTTTGATCATATCTTGGGCTAAAAAAATGATTTTTAAGTGAAACAAGATGCGTTGGAAAGATAACACATAGGGCTACTAGAAAATGAAAATAAAGTTTCAAATAGTGCTTTTTATTTGGGGCTAATTAGATGTGAATTTTATACGAACGTTAATGTATAAATGCATGATCACAACTCCTACTGTAGGAACCTCCCCGAAGTGACTCGAATATTTTTAAAAAACTAAGTGAATTAGCTACAACTTGTGTGTTGGAAACATTCCAAATTTCGTGCAAGAAAGTGACGAAAAGCTCAAAGGAAGTGACTGTGGTGCATTTTGAGGTACTTTCCAGCATACCTTTAGTATTTTGGTCATAACTTGGGCTACAAAAATGATTATTAGGTGAAACTTGATGCATTGCAAAGCTAACACACAAGGCTACTGGAAAAGGATACAAAATGTTCAAAAAGTTGAAATTTCAAAAAGTGCTTTTTATTGGGGCCTATTGTATGCAAAATTTATATGAACGTCAATGTACAAATGCACAAATCACTACTCCCCATGTAGGAACCTCCACAAAGTGAATCTTTTGTTTTTGGAAAGGCAAGTGAGTCAGCTACAACTTTTGTGATAGAACCATTCCAAAGTTCTTGCAAGAAAGGTTTCAAAAGCTCAAAGGAAGTGACAGTGGTGTATCGTAATGTAGTTTTCGGCATACCTATAGTATTTTGATCATATCTTGGGCTAAAAAAATGATTTTTAAGTGAAACAAGATGCGTTGGAAAGCTAACACATAGGGCCACTAGAAAATGAAAAGAAAATTTCAAAAAGTGCTTTTTATTTGGGGCAAATTAGATGTGAACTTTATACGAACGTTAATGTATAAATGCATGATACAACTCCTACTGTAGGAACCTCCCCGAAGTGACTCGAATATTTTTAGAAAGCTAAGTGAATTTTCTACAACTTTTTTGTTGGAACCATTCCAAATTTCTTGCAAGAAAGTGGCCAAAAGCTCAAAGGAAGTGACTGTGGTGCATTTTGAGGTACTTTCCAGCATACCTTTAGTATTTTGGTAATAACTTGGGCTACAAAAATGATTTTTAGGTGAAACTTGATGCATTGCAAAGCTAACACACAGGACTACTGGAAAAGGATACAAAATGTTCAAAAAGTTGAAATTTCAAAAAGTGCTTTTTATTGGGGCCTATTGTATGCGAAATTTATATGAACGTTAATGTACAAATGCACAAATCACTACTGCCCATGTAGGAACCTCCACAAACTGAATCTTTTTTTTTTGGAAAGATAAGTGAGTTAGATACAACTTTTGTGATAGAACCATTCCAAAGTTCTTGCAAGAAAGGTTCCAAAAGCTCAAAGGAAGTGACAGTGGTGCATTGTAATGTAGTTTTCGGCATACCTATAGTATTTTGATCATATCTTGGGCTAAAAAAATGATTTTTAAGTGAAACAAGATGCGTTGGAAAGATAACACATAGGGCTACTAGAAAAAGAAAAGAAAGTTTCAAAAAGTGCTTTTTATTTTGGGCTAATTAGATGTGAACTTTATACGAACGTTAATGTATAAATGCACGATCACAACTCCTACTGTAGGAACCTCCCCGAAGTAACTCAAATATTTTTAGAAAGCTAAGTGAATTAGATACAACTTTTATGTTGGAACCATTCCAAATTTCGTGCAAGAATGTGACCAAAAGCTCAAAGGAAGTGACTGTGGTGCATTTTGAGGTACTTTCCAGCATACCTTTAGTATTTTGGTCATAACTTGGGCTACAAAAATGATTTTTAGGTGAAACTTGATGCATTGCAAAGCTAACACACAAGGCTACTGGAAAAGGATACAAAATGTTCATAAAGTTGAAATTTCAAAAAGTGCTTTTTATTGGGGCCTATTGTATGCGAAATTTATATGAACGTTAATGTACAAATGCACAAATCACTACTCCCCATGTAGGAACCTCCAAAAAGTGAATCTTTTGTTTTTGGAATGGCAAGTGAGTTAAGTACAACTTTTGTGATAGAACCATTCCAAAGTTTTTGCAAAAAAGGTTCCAAAAGCTCAAAGGAAGTGATAGTGGTGCATTGTAAGGTAGTTTTCGGCATACCTATAGTATTTTGATCATATCTTGGGCTAAAAAAATGATTTTTAAGTGAAACAAGATGCGTTGGAAAGATAACACATAGGGCTACTAGAAAATGAAAATAAAGTTTCAAATAGTGCTTTTTATTTGGGGCTAATTAGATGTGAACTTTATACGAACGTTAATGTATAAATGCATGATCACAACTCCTACTGTAGGAACCTCCCCGAAGTGACTCGAATATTTTTAAAAAACTAAGTGAATTAGCTACAACTTGTGTGTTGGAAACATTCCAAATTTCGTGCAAGAAAGTGACGAAAAGCTCAAAGGAAGTGACTGTGGTGCATTTTGAGGTACTTTCCAGCATACCTTTAGTATTTTGGTCATAACTTGGGCTACAAAAATGATTATTAGGTGAAACTTGATGCATTGCAAAGCTAACACACAAGGCTACTGGAAAAGGATACAAAATGTTCAAAAAGTTGAAATTTCAAAAAGTGCTTTTTATTGGGGCCTATTGTATGCAAAATTTATATGAACGTCAATGTACAAATGCACAAATCACTACTCCCCATGTAGGAACCTCCACAAAGTGAATCTTTTGTTTTTGGAAAGGCAAGTGAGTCAGCTACAACTTTTGTGATAGAACCATTCCAAAGTTCTTGCAAGAAAGGTTTCAAAAGCTCAAAGGAAGTGACAGTGGTGTATCGTAATGTAGTTTTCGGCATACCTATAGTATTTTGATAATATCTTGGGCTAAAAAAATGATTTTTAAGTGAAACAAGATGCGTTGGAAAGCTAACACATAGGGCCACTAGAAAATGAAAAGAAAATTTCAAAAAGTGCTTTTTATTTGGGGCAAATTAGATGTGAACTTTATACGAACGTTAATGTAAAAATGCATGATACAACTCCTACTGTAGGAACCTCCCCGAAGTGACTCGAATATTTTTAGAAAGCTAAGTGAATTTTCTACAACTTTTTTGTTGGAACCATTCCAAATTTCTTGCAAGAAAGTGGCCAAAAGCTCAAAGGAAGTGACTGTGGTGCATTTTGAGGTACTTTCCAGCATACCTTTAGTATTTTGGTAATAACTTGGGCTACAAAAATGATTTTTAGGTGAAACTTGATGCATTGCAAAGCTAACACACAGGACTACTGGAAAAGGATACAAAATGTTCAAAAAGTTGAAATTTCAAAAAGTGCTTTTTATTGGGGCCTATTGTATGCGAAATTTATATGAACGTTAATGTACAAATGCACAAATCACTACTGCCCATGTAGGAACCTCCACAAACTGAATCTTTTTTTTTTGGAAAGATAAGTGAGTTAGATACAACTTTTGTGATAGAACCATTCCAAAGTTCTTGCAAGAAAGGTTCCAAAAGCTCAAAGGAAGTGACAGTGGTGCATTGTAATGTAGTTTTCGGCATACCTATAGTATTTTGATCATATCTTGGGCTAAAAAAATGATTTTTAAGTGAAACAAGATGCGTTGGAAAGATAACACATAGGGCTACTAGAAAAAGAAAAGAAAGTTTCAAAAAGTGCTTTTTATTTTGGGCTAATTAGATGTGAACTTTATACGAACGTTAATGTATAAATGCACGATCACAACTCCTACTGTAGGAACCTCCCCGAAGTAACTCAAATATTTTTAGAAAGCTAAGTGAATTAGATACAACTTTTATGTTGGAACCATTCCAAATTTCGTGCAAGAATGTGACCAAAAGCTCAAAGGAAGTGACTGTGGTGCATTTTGAGGTACTTTCCAGCATACCTTTAGTATTTTGGTCATAACTTGGGCTACAAAAATGATTTTTAGGTGAAACTTGATGCATTGCAAAGCTAACACACAAGGCTACTGGAAAAGGATACAAAATGTTCATAAAGTTGAAATTTCAAAAAGTGCTTTTTATTGGGGCCTATTGTATGCGAAATTTATATGAACGTTAATGTACAAATGCACAAATCACTACTCCCCATGTAGGAACCTCCAAAAAGTGAATCTTTTGTTTTTGGAATGGCAAGTGAGTTAAGTACAACTTTTGTGATAGAACCATTCCAAAGTTTTTGCAAAAAAGGTTCCAAAAGCTCAAAGGAAGTGATAGTGGTGCATTGTAAGGTAGTTTTCGGCATACCTATAGTATTTTGATCATATCTTGGGCTAAAAAAATGATTTTTAAGTGAAACAAGATGCGTTGGAAAGATAACACATAGGGCTACTAGAAAATGAAAATAAAGTTTCAAATAGTGCTTTTTATTTGGGGCTAATTAGATGTGAACTTTATACGAACGTTAATGTATAAATGCATGATCACAACTCCTACTGTAGGAACCTCCCCGAAGTGACTCGAATATTTTTAAAAAACTAAGTGAATTAGCTACAACTTGTGTGTTGGAAACATTCCAAATTTCGTGCAAGAAAGTGACGAAAAGCTCAAAGGAAGTGACTGTGGTGCATTTTGAGGTACTTTCCAGCATACCTTTAGTATTTTGGTCATAACTTGGGCTACAAAAATGATTATTAGGTGAAACTTGATGCATTGCAAAGCTAACACACAAGGCTACTGGAAAAGGATACAAAATGTTCAAAAAGTTGAAATTTCAAAAAGTGCTTTTTATTGGGGCCTATTGTATGCAAAATTTATATGAACGTCAATGTACAAATGCACAAATCACTACTCCCCATGTAGGAACCTCCACAAAGTGAATCTTTTGTTTTTGGAAAGGCAAGTGAGTCAGCTACAACTTTTGTGATAGAACCATTCCAAAGTTCTTGCAAGAAAGGTTTCAAAAGCTCAAAGGAAGTGACAGTGGTGTATCGTAATGTAGTTTTCGGCATACCTATAGTATTTTGATCATATCTTGGGCTAAAAAAATGATTTTTAAGTGAAACAAGATGCGTTGGAAAGCTAACACATAGGGCCACTAGAAAATGAAAAGAAAATTTCAAAAAGTGCTTTTTATTTGGGGCAAATTAGATGTGAACTTTATACGAACGTTAATGTATAAATGCATGATACAACTCCTACTGTAGGAACCTCCCCGAAGTGACTCGAATATTTTTAGAAAGCTAAGTGAATTTTCTACAACTTTTTTGTTGGAACCATTCCAAATTTCTTGCAAGAAAGTGGCCAAAAGCTCAAAGGAAGTGACTGTGGTGCATTTTGAGGTACTTTCCAGCATACCTTTAGTATTTTGGTAATAACTTGGGCTACAAAAATGATTTTTAGGTGAAACTTGATGCATTGCAAAGCTAACACACAGGACTACTGGAAAAGGATACAAAATGTTCAAAAAGTTGAAATTTCAAAAAGTGCGTTTTATTGGGGCCTATTGTATGCGAAATTTATATGAACGTTAATGTACAAATGCACAAATCACTACTGCCCATGTAGGAACCTCCACAAAGTTAAACTTTTGTTTTTGGAAATATAAGTGAGTTAGCTACAACTTTTGTGATAGAACCATTCCAAAGTTCTTGCAAGAAAGGTTTCAAAAGCTCAAAGGAAGTGACAGTGGTGCATTGTAATGTAGTTTTCGGCATACCTATAGTATTTTGATCATATCTTTGGCTAGAAAAATGTTTTTTAAGTGAAACAAGATGCGTTGGAAAGCTAACACATAGGGATACTAGAAAATGAAATGAAAATTTCAAAAAGTGCTTTTTATTTGGGTCTAATTAGATGTGAACTTTATGCGAACGTTAATGTATAAATGCACGATCACAACTCCTACTGTAGGAACCTCCCCGAAGTGACTCGAATATTTTTAGAAATCTAAGTGAATTAGCTACAACTTTTGTGTTGGAACCATTCCAAATTTCGTGCAAGAAAGTGACTAAAAGCTCAAAGGAAGTGACTGTGGTGCATTTTGAGGTACTTTCCAGCATACCTTTAGTATTTTGGTCATAACTTGGGCTACAAAAATGATTTTTAGGTGAAACTTGATGCATTGCAAAGCTAACACACAAGGCTACTGGAAAAGGATACAAAATGTTCAAAAGTTGAAATTTCAAAAAGTACTTTTTATTGGGGCCTATTGTATACGAAATTTATATGAACGTTAATGTACAAATGCACAAATCACTACTGCCCATGTAGGAACCTCCACAAAGTGAATCTTTTGTTTTTGGAAAGATAAGTGAGTTAGCTACAACTTTTGTGATAGAACCATTCCAAAGTTCTTGCAAGAAAGGTTCCAAAAGCTCAAAGGAAGTGATAGTGGTGCATTGTAATGTAGTTTTCGGCATACCTATAGTATTTTGATCATATCTTGGGCTAAAAAAATGATTTTTAAGTGAAACAAGATGCGTTGGAAAGCTAACACATAGGGCCACTAGAAAATGAAAAGAAAATTTCAAAAAGTGCTTTTTATTTGGGGCAAATTAGATGTGAACTTTATACGAACGTTAATGTATAAATGCATGATACAACTCCTACTGTAGGAACCTCCCCGAAGTGACTCGAATATTTTTAGAAAGCTAAGTGAATTTTCTACAACTTTTTTGTTGGAACCATTCCAAATTTCTTGCAAGAAAGTGGCCAAAAGCTCAAAGGAAGTGACTGTGGTGCATTTTGAGGTACTTTCCAGCATACCTTTAGTATTTTGGTAATAACTTGGGCTACAAAAATGATTTTTAGGTGAAACTTGATGCATTGCAAAGCTAACACACAGGACTACTGGAAAAGGATACAAAATGTTCAAAAAGTTGAAATTTCAAAAAGTGCGTTTTATTGGGGCCTATTGTATGCGAAATTTATATGAACGTTAATGTACAAATGCACAAATCACTACTGCCCATGTAGGAACCTCCACAAAGTTAAACTTTTGTTTTTGGAAATATAAGTGAGTTAGCTACAACTTTTGTGATAGAACCATTCCAAAGTTCTTGCAAGAAAGGTTTCAAAAGCTCAAAGGAAGTGACAGTGGTGCATTGTAATGTAGTTTTCGGCATACCTATAGTATTTTGATAATATCTTTGGCTAGAAAAATGTTTTTTAAGTGAAACAAGATGCGTTGGAAAGCTAACACATAGGGATACTAGAAAATGAAATGAAAATTTCAAAAAGTGCTTTTTATTTGGGTCTAATTAGATGTGAACTTTATGCGAACGTTAATGTATAAATGCACGATCACAACTCCTACTGTAGGAACCTCCCCGAAGTGACTCGAATATTTTTAGAAATCTAAGTGAATTAGCTACAACTTTTGTGTTGGAACCATTCCAAATTTCGTGCAAGAAAGTGACTAAAAGCTCAAAGGAAGTGACTGTGGTGCATTTTGAGGTACTTTCCAGCATACCTTTAGTATTTTGGTCATAACTTGGGCTACAAAAATGATTTTTAGGTGAAACTTGATGCATTGCAAAGCTAACACACAAGGCTACTGGAAAAGGATACAAAATGTTCAAAAGTTGAAATTTCAAAAAGTGCTTTTTATTGGGGCCTATTGTATACGAAATTTATATGAACGTTAATGTACAAATGCACAAATCACTACTGCCCATGTAGGAACCTCCACAAAGTGAATCTTTTGTTTTTGGAAAGATAAGTGAGTTAGATACAACTTTTGTGATAGAACTATTCCAAAGTTCTTGCAAGAAAGGTTCCAAAAGCTCAAAGGAAGTGATAGTGGTGCATTGTAATGTAGTTTTCGGCATACCTATAGTATTTTGATCATATCTTGGGCTAAAAAAATGATTTTTTAAGTGAAACAAGATGCGTTGGAAAGATAACACATAGGGCTACTAGAAAAAGAAAAGAAAGTTTCAAAAAGTGCTTTTTATTTTGGGCTAATTAGATGTGAACTTTATACGAACGTTAATGTATAAATGCACGATCACAACTCCTACTGTAGGAACCTCCCCGAAGTGACTCAAATATTTTTAGAAAGCTAAGTGAATTAGATACAACTTTTATGTTGGAACCATTCCAAATTTCGTGCAAGAATGTGACCAAAAGCTCAAAGGAAGTGACTGTGGTGCATTTTGAGGTACTTTCCAGCATACCTTTAGTATTTTGGTCATAACTTGGGCTACAAAAATGATTTTCAGGTGAAACTTGATGCATTGCAAAGCTAACACACAAGGCTACTGGAAAATGATACAAAATGTTCATAAAGTTGAAATTTCAAAAAGTGCTTTTTATTGGGGCCTATTGTATGCGAAATTTATATGAACGTTAATGTACAAATGCACAAATCACTGTTCCCCATGTAGGAACCTCCAAAAAGTGAATCTTTTGTTTTTGGAATGGCAAGTGAGTTAGCTACAACTTTTGTGATAGAAACATTCCAAAGTTCTTGCAAAAAAGGTTCCAAAAGCTCAAAGGAAGTGATAGTGGTGCATTGTAAGGTAGTTTTCGGCATACCTATAGTATTTTGATCATATCTTGGGCTAAAAAAATGATTTTTAAGTGAAACAAGATGCGTTGGAAAGATAACACATAGGGCTACTAGAAAATGAAAATAAAGTTTCAAAAAGTGCTTTTTATTTGGGGCTAATTAGATGTGAACTTTATACAAACGTTAATGTATAAATGCATGATCACAACTCCTACTGTAGGAACCTCCCCGAAGTGACTCGAATATTTTTAAAAAGCTAAGTGAATTAGCTACAACTTTTGTGTTGGAACTATTCAAAATTTCGTGCAAGATAGTGGCCAAAAGCTCAAAGGAAGTGACAGTGGTGCATTTCGAGGTACTTTCCAGCAGACCTTTAGTATTTTGGTCATAACTTGGGCTACAAAAGTGATTTTAAGTTGAAACTTGTTGCATTGCAAATCTAACAGACAGGGCTACTGGAAAAGGATACAAAATGTTCAAAAAGTTAAAATTTCAAAAAGTGCGTTTTATTGGGGCCTATTGTATGCGAAATTTATATGAACGTTAATGTACAAATGCACAAATCACTACTGCCCAAGTAGGAACCTCCACAAAGTTAATCTTTTGTTTTTGGAAATATAAGTGAGTTAGCTACAACTTTTGTGATAGAACCATTCCAAAGTTCTTGCAAGAAAGGTTCCAAAAGCTCAAAGGAAGTGACAGTGGTGCATTGTACTGTAGTTTTCGGCATACCTATAGTATTTTGATCATATCTTTGGCTAGAAAAATGTTTTTTAAGTGAAACAATATGCGTTGGAAAGCTAACACATAGGGATACTAGAAAATGAAAAGAAAATTTCAAAAAGTGCTTTTTATTTGGGTCTAATTAGATGTGAACTTTATACGAACGTTAATGTATAAATGCATGATCACAACTCCTACTGTAGGAACCTCCCCGAAGTGACTCGAATATTTTTAAAAAACTAAGTGAATTAGCTACAACTTGTGTGTTGGAACCATTCCAAATTTCGTGCAAGAAAGTGACGAAAAGCTCAAAGGAAGTGACTGTGGTGCATTTTGAGGTACTTTCCAGCATACCTTTAGTATTTTGGTCATAACTTGGGCTACAAAAATGAATATTAGGTGAAACTTTATGCATTGCAAAGCTAACACACAATGCTACTGGAAAAGGATACAAAATGTTCAAAAAGTTTAAATTTCAAAAAGTGCTTTTTATTGGGGCCTATTGTACGCAAAATTTATATGAACGTCAATGTACAAATGCACAAATCACTACTCCCCATGTAGGAACCTCCACAAAGTGAATCTTTTGTTTTTGGAAAGGCAAGTGAGTCAGCTACAACTTTTGTGATAGAACGATTCCAAAGTTCTTGCAAGAAAGGTTTCAAAAGCTCAAAGGAAGTGACAGTGGTGTATCGTAATGTAGTTTTCGGCATACCTATAGTATTTTGATCATATCTTGGGCTAAAAAAATGATTTTTAAGTGAAATAAGATGCGTTGGAAAGCTAACACATAGGGCCACTAGAAAATGAAAAGAAAATTTCAAAAAGTGCTTTTTATTTGGGGCAAATTAGATGTGAACTTTATACGAACGTTAATGTATAAATGCATGATACAACTCCTACTGTAGGAACCTCCCCGAAGTGACTCGAATATTTTTAGAAAGCTAAGTGAATTTTCTACAACTTTTTTGTTGGAACCATTCCAAATTTCTTGCAAGAAAGTGGCCAAAAGCTCAAAGGAAGTGACTGTGGTGCATTTTGAGGTACTTTCCAGCATACCTTTAGTATTTTGGTAATAACTTGGGCTACAAAAATGATTTTTAGGTGAAACTTGATGCATTGCAAAGCTAACACACAGGACTACTGGAAAAGGATACAAAATGTTCAAAAAGTTGAAATTTCAAAAAGTGCGTTTTATTGGGGCCTATTGTATGCGAAATTTATATGAACGTTAATGTATAAATGCACAAATCACTACTGCCCATGTAGGAACCTCCACAAAGTTAAACTTTTGTTTTTGGAAATATAAGTGAGTTAGCTACAACTTTTGTGATAGAACCATTCCACAGTTCTTGCAAGAAAGGTTCCAAAAGCTCAAAGGAAGTGACAGTGGTGCAATGTAATGTAGTTTTCGGCATACCTATAGTATTTTGATCATATCTTTGGCTAGAAAAATGTTTTTTAAGTGAAACAAGATGCGTTGGAAAGCTAACACATAGGGATACTAGAAAATGAAATGAAAATTTCAAAAAGTGCTTTTTATTTGGGTCTAATTACATGTGAACTTTATGCGAACGTTAATGTATAAATGCACGATTACAACTCCTACTGTAGGAACCTCCCCGAAGTGACTCGAATATTTTTAGAAATCTAAGTGAATTAGCTACAACTTTTGTGTTGGAACCATTCCAAATTTCGTGCAAGAAAGTGACCAAAAGCTCAAAGGAAGTGACTGTGGTGCATTTTGAGGTACTTTCCAGCATACCTTTAGTATTTTGGTCATAACTTGGGCTACAAAAATGATTTTTAGGTGAAACTTGATGCATTGAAAAGCTAACACACAAGGCTACTGGAAAAGGATACAAAATGTTCAAAAGTTGAAATTTCAAAACGTGCTTTTTATTGGGGCCTATTGTATACGAAATTTATATGAACGTTAATGTACAAATGCACAAATCACTACTGCCCATGTAGGAACCTCCACAAAGTGAATCTTTTGTTTTTGGAAAGATAAGTGAGTTAGCTACAACTTTTGTGATAGAACCATTCCAAAGTTCTTGCAAGAAAGGTTCCAAAAGCTCAAAGGAAGTGACAGTGGTGCATTGTAATGTAGTTTTCGGCATACCTATAGTATTTTGATCATATCCTGGGCTAAAAAAATGATTTTTAAGTGAAAGAAGATGCGTTGGAAAGATAACACATAGGGCTACTAGAAAAAGAAAAGAAAGTTTCAAAAAGTGCTTTTTATTTTGGGCTAATTAGATGTGAACTTTATACGAACGTTAATGTATAAATGCACGATCACAACTCCTACTGTAGGAACCTCCCCGAAGTGACTCAAATATTTTTAGAAAGCTTAGTGAATTAGATACAACTTTTATGTTGCAACCATTCCAAATTTCGTGCAAGAATGTGACCAAAAGCTCAAAGGAAGTGACTGTGGTGCATTTTGAGGTACTTTCCAGCATAACTTTAGTATTTTGGTCATAACTTGGGCTACAAAAATGATGTTTAGGTGAAACTTGATGCATTGCAAAGCTAACACACAAGGCTACTGGAAAAGGATACAAAATATTCAAAAAGTTGAAATTTCAAAAAGTGCTTTTTATTGGGGCCTATTGTATGCGAAATTTATATGAACGTTAATGTACAAATGCACAAATCACTACTCCCCATGTAGGAACCTCCAAAAAGTGAATCTTTTGTTTTTGGAAAGGCAAGTGAGTTAGCTACAACTTTTGTGATAGAACCATTCCAAAGTTCTTGCAAAAAAGGTTCCAAAAGCTCAAAGGAAGTGATAGTGGTGCATTGTAAGGTAGTTTTCGGCATACCTATAGTATTTTGATCATATCTTGGGCTAACAAAATGATTTTTAAGTGAAACAAGATGCGTTTGAAAGATAACACATAGGGCTACTAGAAAATGAAAATAAAGTTTCAAAAAGTGCTTTTTATTAGGGGCTAATTAGATGTGAACTTTATACGAACGTTAATGTATAAATGCATGATCACAACTCCTACTGTAGGAACCTCCCCGAAGTGATTCAAATATTTTTAAAAAGCTAAGTGAATTAGCTACAACTTTTGTGTTGGAACCATTCCAAATTTCGTGCAAGAAAGTGACGAAAAGCTCAAAGGAAGTAACTGTGGTGCATTTTGAGGTACTTTCCAGCATACCTTTAGTATTTTGGTCATAACTTGGGCTACAAAAATGATTATTAGGTGAAACTTGGTGCATTGCAAAGCTAACACACAAGGCTACTGGAAAAGGATACAAAATGTTCAAAAAGTTGAAATTTCAAAAAGTGCTTTTTATTGGGGCCTATTGTATGCAAAATTTATATGAACGTCAATGTACAAATGCACAAATCACTACTCCCCATGTAGGAACCTCCACAAAGTGAATCTTTTGTTTTTGGAAAGGGAAGTGAGTCAGCTACAACTTTTGTGATAGAACCATTCCAAAGTTCTTGCAAGAAAGGTTTCAAAAGCTCAAAGGAAGTGACAGTGGTGTATCGTAATGTAGTTTTCGGCATACCTATAGTATTTTGATCATATCTTGGGCTAAAAAAATGATTTTTAAGTGAAACAAGATGCGTTGGAAAGCTAACACATAGGGCCACTAGAAAATGAAAAGAAAATTTCAAAAAGTGCTTTTTATTTGGGGCGAATTAGATGTGAAATTTATACGAACGTTAATGTATAAATGCATGATACAACTCCTACTGTAGGAACCTCCCCGAAGTGACTCGAATATTTTTAGAAAGCTAAGTGAATTTTCTACAACTTTTTTGTTGGAACCATTCCAAATTTCTTACAGGAAAGTGGCCAAAAGCTCAAAGGAAGTGACTGTGGTGCATTTTGAGGTACTTTCCAGCATACCTTTAGTATTTTGGTAATAACTTGGGCTACTAAAATGATTTTTAGGTGAAACTTGATGCATTGCAAAGCTAACACACAGGGCTACTGGAAAAGGATACAAAATGTTCAAAAAGTTGAAATTTCAAAAAGTGCGTTTTATTGGGGCCTATTGTATGCGAAATTTATATGAACGTTAATGTACAAATGCACAAATCACTACTGCCCATGTAGGAACCTCCACAAAGTTAAACTTTTGTTTTTGGAAATATAAGTGAGTTAGCTACAACTTTTGTGATAGAACCATTCCAAAGTTCTTGCAAGAAAGGTTCCAAAAGCTCAAAGGAAGTGACAGTGGTGCATTGTAATGTAGTTTTCGGCATACCTATAGTATTTTGATCATATCTTTGGCTAGAAAAATGTTTTTTAAGTGAAACAAGATGCGTTGGAAAGCTAACACATAGGGACACTAGAAAATGAAATGAAAATTTCAAAAAGTGCTTTTTATTTGGGTCTAATTAGATGTGAAATTTATGCGAACGTTAATGTATAAATGCACGATCACAACTCCTACTGTAGGAACCTCCCCGAAGTGACTCGAATATTTTTAGAAATCTAAGTGAATTAGCTACAACTTTTGTGTTGGAACCATTCCAAATTTCGTGCAAGAAAGTGACCAAAAGCTCAAAGGAAGTGACTGTGGTGCATTTTGAGGTACTTTCCAGCATACCTTTAGTATTTTGGTCATAACTTGGGCTACAAAAATGATTTTTAGGTGAAACTTGATGCATTGCAAAGCTAACACACAAGGCTACTGGAAAAGGATACAAAATGTTCAAAAGTTGAAATTTCAAAAAGTGCTTTTTATTGGGGCCTATTGTATGCGAAATTTATATGAACGTTAATGTACAAATGCACAAATCACTACTGCCCATGTAGGAACCTCCACAAAGTGAATCTTTTGTTTTTGGAAAGATAAGTGAGTTAGCTACAACTTTTGTGATAGATCCATTCCAAAGTTCTTGCAAGAAAGGTTCCAAAAACTCAAAGGAAGTGACAGTGGTGCATTGTAATGTAGTTTTCGGCATACCTATAGTATTTTGATCATATCTTTGGCTAGAAAAATGTTTTTTAAGTGAAACAAGATGCGTTGGAAAGCTAACACATAGGGACACTAGAAAATGAAATGAAAATTTCAAAAAGTGCTTTTTATTTGGGTCTAATTAGATGTGAACTTTATGCGAACGTTAATGTATAAATGCACGATCACAACTCCTACTGTAGGAACCTCCCCGAAGTGACTCAAATATTTTTAGAAATCTAAGTGAATTAGCTACAACTTTTGTGTTGGAACCATTCCAAATTTCGTGCAAGAAAGTGACCAAAAGCTCAAAGGAAGTGACTGTGGTGCATTTTGAGGTACTTTCCAGCATACCTTTAGTATTTTGGTCATAACTTGGGCTACAAAAATGATTTTTAGGTGAAACTTGATGCATTGCAAAGCTAACACACAAAGCTACTGGAAAAGGATACAAAATGTTCAAAAGTTGAAATTTCAAAAAGTGCTTTTTATTGGGGCCTATTGTATGCGAAATTTATATGAACGTTAATGTACAAATGCACAAATCACTACTGCCCATGTAGGAACCTCCACAAAGTGAATCTTTTGTTTTTGGAAAGATAAGTGAGTTAGCTACAACTTTTGTGATAGAACCATTCCAAAGTTCTTGCAAGAAAGGTTCCAAAAGCTCAAAGGAAGTGACAGTGGTGCATTGTAATGTAGTTTTCGGCATACCTATAGTATTTTGATCATATCCTAGGCTAAAAAAATGATTTTTAAGTGAAAGAAGATGCGTTGGAAAGATAACACATAGGGCTACTTGAAAAAGAAAAGAAAGTTTCAAAAAGTGCTTTTTATTTTGGGCTAATTAGATGTGAACTTTATACGAACGTTAATGTATAAATGCACGATCACAACTCCTACTGTAGGAACCTCCCCGAAGTGACTCAAATATTTTTAGAAAGCTAAGTGAATTAGCTACAACTTTTGTGTTGGAACCATTCCAAATTTCGTGCAAGAAAGTGACCAAAAGCTCAAAGGAAGTGACTGTGGTGCATTTTGAGGTACTTTCCAGCATACCTTTAGTATTTTGGTCATAACTTGGGCTACAAAAATGATTTTTAGGTGAAACTTGATGCATTGCAAAGCTAACACAAAAAGCTACTGGAAAAGGATACTAAATGTTCAAAAGTTGAAATTTCAAAAAGTGCTTTTTATTGGGGCCTATTGTATGCGAAATTTATATGAACGTTAATGTACAAATGCACAAATCACTACTGCCCATGTAGGAACCTCCACAAAGTGAATCTTTTGTTTTTGGAAAGATAAGTGAGTTAGCTACAACTTTTGTGATAGAACCATTCCAAAGTTCTTGCAAGAAAGGTTCCAAAAGCTCAAAGGAAGTGACAGTGGTGCATTGTAATGTAGTTTTCGGCATACCTATAGTATTTTGATCATATCCTAGGCTAAAAAAATGATTTTTAAGTGAAAGAAGATGCGTTGGAAAGATAACACATAGGGCTACTTGAAAAAGAAAAGAAAGTTTCAAAAAGTGCTTTTTATTTTGGGCTAATTAGATGTGAACTTTATACGAACGTTAATGTATAAATGCACGATCACAACTCCTACTGTAGGAACCTCCCCGAAGTGACTCAAATATTTTTAGAAAGCTAAGTGAATTAGATACAACTTTTATGTTGGAACCATTCCAAATTTCGTGCAAGAATGTGACCAAAAGCTTAAAGGAAGTGACTGTGGTGCATTTTGAGGTACTTTCCAGCATAACTTTAGTATTTTGGTCATAACTTGGGCTACAAAAATGATGTTTAGGTGAAACTTGATGCATTGCAAAGCAAACACACAAGGCTACTGGAAAAGGATACAAAATGTTCGAAAAGTTGAAATTTCAAAAAGTGCTTTTTATTGGGGCTTATTGTATGCGAAATTTATATGAACGTTAATGTACAAATGCACAAATCACTACTCCCCATGTAGGAACCTCCAAAAAGTGAATCTTTTGTTTTTGGAAAGGCAAGTGAGTTAGCTACAACTTTTGTGATAGAACCATTCCATAGTTCTTGCAAGAAAGGTTCCAAAAGCTCAAAGGAAGTGATAGTGGTGCATTGTAAGGTAGTTTTCGGCATACCTATAGTATTTTGATCATATCTTGGGCTAACAAAATGATTTTTAAGTGAAACAAGATGCGTTTGAAAGATAACACATAGGGCTACTAGAAAATGAAAATAAAGTTTCAAAAAGTGCTTTTTATTTGGGGCTAATTAGATGTGAACTTTATACGAACGTTAATGTATAAATGCATGATCACAACTCCTACTGTAGGAACCTCCCCGAAGTGATTCAAATATTTTTAAAAAGCTAAGTGAATTAGCTACAACTTTTGTGTTGGAACCATTCCAAATTTCGTGCAAGAAAGTGACGAAAAGCTCAAAGGAAGTGATTGTGGTGCATTTTGAGGTACTTTCCAGCATACCTTTAGTATTTTGGTCATAACTTGGGCTACAAAAATGATTATTAGGTGAAACTTGGTGCATTGCAAAGCTAACACACAAGGCTACTGGAAAAGGATACAAAATGTTCAAAAAGTTGAAATTTCAAAAAGTGCTTTTTATTGGGGCCTATTGTATGCAAAATTTATATGAACGTCAATGTACAAATGCACAAATCACTACTCCCCATGTAGGAACCTCCACAAAGTGAATCTTTTGTTTTTGGAAAGGCAAGTGAGTCAGCTACAACTTTTGTGATAGAACCATTCCAAAGTTCTTGCAAGAAAGGTTTCAAAAGCTCAAAGGAAGTGACAGTGGTGTATCGTAATGTAGTTTTCGGCATACCTATAGTATTTTGATCATATCTTGGGCTAAAAAAATGATTTTTAAGTGAAACAAGATGCGTTGGAAAGCTAACACATAGGGCCACTAGAAAATGAAATGAAAATTTCAAAAAGTGCTTTTTATTTGGGGCGAATTAGATGTGAAATTTATACGAACGTTAATGTATAAATGCATGATACAACTCCTACTGTAGGAACCTCCCCGAAGTGACTCGAATATTTTTAGAGAGCTAAGTGAATTTTCTACAACTTTTTTGTTGGAACCATTCCAAATTTCTTACAGGAAAGTGGCCAAAAGCTCAAAGGAAGTGACTGTGGTGCATTTTGAGGTACTTTCCAGCATACCTTTAGTATTTTGGTAATAACTTGGGCTACAAAAATGATTTTTAGGTGAAACTTGATGCATTGCAAAGCTAACACACAGGGCTACTGGAAAAGGATACAAAATGTTCAAAAAGTTGAAATTTCAAAAAGTGCGTTTTATTGGGGCCTATTGTATGCGAAATTTATATGAACGTTAATGTACAAATGCACAAATCACTACTGCCCATGTAGGAACCTCCACAAAGTTAAACTTTTGTTTTTGGAAATATAAGTGAGTTAGCTACAACTTTTGTGATAGAACCATTCCAAAGTTCTTGCAAGAAAGGTTCCAAAAGCTCAAAGGAAGTGACAGTGGTGCATTGTAATGTAGTTTTCGGCATACCTATAGTATTTTGATCATATCTTTGGCTAGAAAAATGTTTTTTAAGTGAAACAAGATGCGTTGGAAAGCTAACACATAGGGACACTAGAAATTGAAATGAAAATTTCAAAAAGTGCTTTTTATTTGGGTCTAATTAGATGTGAACTTTATGCGAACGTTAATGTATAAATGCACGATCACAACTCCTACTGTAGGAACCTCCCCGAAGTGACTCGAATATTTTTAGAAATCTAAGTGAATTAGCTACAACTTTTGTGTTGGAACCATTCCAAATTTCGTGCAAGAAAGTGACCAAAAGCTCAAAGGAAGTGACTGTGGTGCATTTTGAGGTACTTTCCAGCATACCTTTAGTATTTTGGTCATAACTTGGGCTACAAAAATGATTTTTAGGTGAAACTTGATGCATTGCAAAGCTAACACACAAGGCTACTGGAAAAGGATACAAAATGTTCAAAAGTTGAAATTTCAAAAAGTGCTTTTTATTGGGGCCAATTGTATGCGAAATTTATATGAACGTTAATGTACAAATGCACAAATCACTACTGCCCATGTAGGAACCTCCACAAAGTGAATCTTTTGTTTTTGGAAAGATAAGTGAGTTAGCTACAACTTTTGTGATAGAACCATTCCAAAGTTCTTGCAAGAAAGGTTCCAAAAGCTCAAAGGAAGTGACAGTGGTGCATTGTAATGTAGTTTTCGGCATACCTATAGTATTTTGATCATATCTTTGGCTAGAAAAATGTTTTTTAAGTGAAACAAGATGCGTTGGAAAGCTAACACATAGGGACACTAGAAAATGAAATGAAAATTTCAAAAAGTGCTTTTTATTTGGGTCTAATTAGATGTGAACTTTATGCGAACGTTAATGTATAAATGCACGATCACAACTCCTACTGTAGGAACCTCCCCGATGTGACTCGAATATTTTTAGAAATCTAAGTGAATTAGCTACAACTTTTGTGTTGGAACCATTCCAAATTTCGTGCAAGAAAGTGACCAAAAGCTCAAAGGAAGTGACTGTGGTGCATTTTGAGGTACTTTCCAGCATACCTTTAGTATTTTGGTCATATCTTGGGCTACAAAAATGATTTTTAGGTGAAACTTGATGCATTGCAAAGCTAACACACAAGGCTACTGGAAAAGGATACAAAATGTTCAAAAGTTGAAATTTCAAAAAGTGCTTTTTATTGGGGCCTATTGTATGCGAAATTTATATGAACGTTAATGTACAAATGCACAAATCACTACTGCCCATGTAGGAACCTCCACAAAGTGAATCTTTTGTTTTTGGAAAGATAAGTGAGTTAGCTACAACTTTTGTGATAGAACCATTCCAGAGTTCTTGCAAGAAAGGTTCCAAAAGCTCAAAGGAAGTGACAGTGGTGCATTGTAATGTAGTTTTCGGCATACCTATAGTATTTTGATCATATCCTAGGCTAAAAAAATGATTTTTAAGTGAAAGAAGATGCGTTGGAAAGATAACACATAGGGCTACTAGAAAAAGAAAAGAAAGTTTCAAAAAGTGCTTTTTATTTTGGGCTAATTAGATGTGAACTTTATACGAACGTTAATGTATAAATGCACGATCACAACTCCTACTGTAGGAACCTCCCCGAAGTGACTCAAATATTTTTAGAAAGCTAAGTGAATTAGATACAACTTTTATGTTGGAACCATTCCAAATTTCGTGCAAGAATGTGACCAAAAGCTCAAAGGAAGTGACTGTGGTGCATTTTGAGGTACTTTCCAGCATACCTTTAGTATTTTGGTCATAACTTGGGCTACAAAAATGATGTTTAGGTGAAACTTGATGCATTGCAAAGCTAACACACAAGGCTACTGGAAAAGGATACAAAATGTTCAAAAAGTTGAAATTTCAAAAAGTGCTTTTTATTGGGGCCTATTGTATGCGAAATTTATATGAACGTTAATGTACAAATGCACAAATCACTACTCCCCATGTAGGAACCTCCAAAAAGTGAATCTTTTGTTTTTGGAAAGGCAAGTGAGTTAGCTACAACTTTTGTGATAGAACCATTCCAAAGTTCTTGCAAAAAAGGTTCCAAAAGCTCAAAGGAAGTGATAGTGGTGCATTGTAAGGTAGTTTTCGGCATACCTATAGTATTTTGATCATATCTTGGGCTAAAAAAATGATTTTTAAGTGAAACAAGATGCGTTTGAAAGATAACACATAGGGCTACTAGAAAATGAAAATAAAGTTTCAAAAAGTGCTTTTAATTTGGGGTTAATTAGATGTGAACTTTATACGAACGTTAATGTATAAATGCATGATCACAACTCCTACTGTAGGAACCTCCCCGAAGTGACTCAAATATTTTTAAAAAGCTAAGTGAATTAGCTACAACTTTTATGTTGGAACCATTCCAAATTTCGTGCAAGAAAGTGACGAAAAGCTCAAAGGAAGTGACTGTGGTGCATTTTGAGGTACTTTCCAGCATACCTTTAGTATTTTGGTCATAACTTGGGCTACAAAAATGATTATTAGGTGAAACTTGGTGCATTGCAAAGCTAACACACAAGGCTACTGGAAAAGGATACAAAATGTTCAAAAAGTTGAAATTTCAAAAAGTGCTTTTTATTGGGGCCTATTGTATGCAAAATTTATATGAACGTCAATGTACAAATGCACAAATCACTACTCCCCATGTAAGAACCTCCAAAAAGTGAATCTTTTGTTTTTGGAAAGGCAAGTGAGTTAGCTACAACTTTTGTGATAGAACCATTCCAAAGTTCTTGCAAAAAAGGTTCCAAAAGCTCAAAGGAAGTGATAGTGGTGCATTGTAAGGTAGTTTTCGGCATACCTATAGTATTTTGATCATATCTTGGGCTAAAAAAATGATTTTTAAGTGAAACAAGATGCGTTTGAAAGATAACACATAGGGCTACTAGAAAATGAAAATAAAGTTTCAAAAAGTGCTTTTTATTTGGGGCTAATTAGATGTGAACTTTATACGAACGTTAATGTATAAATGCATGATCACAACTCCTACTGTAGGAACCTCCCCGAAGTGACTCAAATATTTTTAAAAAGCTAAGTGAATTAGCTACAACTTTTGTGTTGGAACCATTCCAAATTTCGTGCAAGAAAGTGACGAAAAGCTCAAAGGAAGTGACTGTGGTGCATTTTGAGGTACTTTCCAGCATACCTTTAGTATTTTGGTCATAACTTGGGCTACAAAAATGATTATTAGGTGAAACTTGGTGCATTGCAAAGCTAACACACAAGGCTACTGGAAAAGGATACAAAATGTTCAAAAAGTTGAAATTTCAAAAAGTGCTTTTTATTGGGGCCTATTGTATGCAAAATTTATATGAACGTCAATGTACAAATGCACAAATCACTACTCCCCATGTAGGAACCTCCACAAAGTGAATCTTTTGTTTTTGGAAAGGCAAGTGAGTCAGCTACAACTTTTGTGATAGAACCATTCCAAAGTTCTTGCAAGAAAGGTTTCAAAAGCTCAAAGGAAGTGACAGTGGTGTATCGTAATGTAGTTTTCGGCATACCTATAGTATTTTGATCATATCTTGGGCTAAAAAAATGATTTTTAAGTGAAACAAGATGCGTTGGAAAGCTAACACATAGGGCCACTAGAAAATGAAAAGAAAATTTCAAAAAGTGCTTTTTATTTGGGGCGAATTAGATGTGAACTTTATACGAACGTTAATGTAGAAATGCATGATACAACTCCTACTGTAGGAACCTCCCCGAAGTGACTCAAATATTTTTAAAAAGCTAAGTGAATTAGCTACAACTTTTGTGTTGGAACCATTCCAAATTTCGTGCAAGAAAGTGACGAAAAGCTCAAAGGAAGTGACTGTGGTGCATTTTGAGGTACTTTCCAGCATACCTTTAGTATTTTGGTCATAACTTGGGCTACAAAAATGATTATTAGGTGAAACTTGATGCATTGCAAAGCTAACACACAAGGCTACTGGAAAAGGATACAAAATGTTTAAAAGTTGAAATTTCAAAAAGTGCTTTTTATTGGAGCCTATTGTATGCGAAATTTATATGAACGTTAATGTACAAATGCACAAATCACTACTGCCCATGTAGGAACCTCCACAAAGTGAATCTTTTGTTTTTGGAAAGATAAGTGAGTTAGCTACAACTTTTGTGATAGAACCATTCCAAAGTTCTTGCAAGAAAGGTTCCAAAAGCTCAAAGGAAGTGACAGTGGTGCATTGTAATGTAGTTTTCGGCATACCTATAGTATTTTGATCATATCCTAGGCTAAAAAAATGATTTTTAAGTGAAAGAAGATGCGTTGGAAAGATAACACATAGGGCTACTAGAAAAAGAAAAGAAAGTTTCAAAAAGTGCTTTTTATTTTGGGCTAATTAGATGTGAACTTTATACGAACGTTAATGTATAAATGCACGATCACAACTCCTACTGTAGGAACCTCCCCGAAGTGACTCAAATATTTTTAGAAAGCTAAGTGAATTAGATACAACTTTTATGTTGGAACCATTCCAAATTTCGTGCAAGAATGTGACCAAAAGCTCAAAGGAAGTGACTGTGGTGCATTTTGAGGTACTTTCCAGCATACCTTTAGTATTTTGGTCATAACTTGGGCTACAAAAATGATGTTTAGGTGAAACTTGATGGATTGCAAAGCTAACACACAAGGCTACTGGAAAAGGATACAAAATGTTCAAAAAGTTGAAATTTCAAAAAGTGCTTTTTATTGGGGCCTATTGTATGCGAAATTTATATGAACGTTAATGTACAAATGCACAAATCACTACTCCCCATGTAGGAACCTCCAAAAAGTGAATCTTTTGTTTTTGGAAAGGCAAGTGAGTTAGCTACAACTTTTGTGATAGAACCATTCCAAAGTTCTTGCAAAAAAGGTTCCAAAAGCTCAAAGGAAGTGATAGTGGTGCATTGTAAGGTAGTTTTCGGCATACCTATAGTATTTTGATCATATCTTGGGCTAAAAAAATGATTTTTAAGTGAAACAAGATGCGTTTGAAAGATAACACATAGGGCTACTAGAAAATGAAAATAAAGTTTCAAAAAGTGCTTTTTATTTGGGGCTAATTAGATGTGAACTTTATACGAACGTTAATGTATAAATGCATGATCACAACTCCTAGTGTAGGAACCTCCCCGAAGTGACTCAAATATTTTTAAAAAGCTAAGTGAATTAGCTACAACTTTTGTGTTGGAAGCATTCCAAATTTCGTGCAAGAAAGTGACGAAAAGCTCAAAGGAAGTGACTGTGGTGC
Source organism: Ajuga chamaepitys (assembly GCA_958295605.1). Taxonomy (NCBI): domain Eukaryota; kingdom Viridiplantae; phylum Streptophyta; class Magnoliopsida; order Lamiales; family Lamiaceae; genus Ajuga; species Ajuga chamaepitys. The sequence goes on along the minus strand of OY282499.1, from coordinate 249,469 downwards.
ATTTTGAGGTACTTTCCAGCATACCTTTAGTATTTTGGTCATAACTTGGGCTACAAAAATGATTATTAGGTGAAACTTGGTGCATTGCAAAGCTAACACACAAGGCTACTGGAAAAGGATACAAAATGTTCAAAAAGTTGAAATTTCAAAAAGTGCTTTTTATTGGGGCCTATTGTATGCAAAATTTATATGAACGTCAATGTACAAATGCACAAATCACTACTCCCCATGTAGGAACCTCCAAAAAGTGAATCTTTTGTTTTTGGAAAGGCAAGTGAGTTAGCTACAACTTTTGTGATAGAACCATTCCAAAGTTCTTGCAAAAAAGGTTCCAAAAGCTCAAAGGAAGTGATAGTGGTGCATTGTAAGGTAGTTTTCGGCATACCTATAGTATTTTGATCATATCTTGGGCTAAAAAAATGATTTTTAAGTGAAACAAGATGCGTTTGAAAGATAACACATAGGGCTACTAGAAAATGAAAATAAAGTTTCAAAAAGTGCTTTTTATTTGGGGCTAATTAGATGTGAACTTTATACGAACGTTAATGTATAAATGCATGATCACAACTCCTACTGTAGGAACCTCCCCGAAGTGACTCAAATATTTTTAAAAAGCTAAGTGAATTAGCTACAACTTTTGTGTTGGAACCATTCCAAATTTCGTGCAAGAAAGTGACGAAAAGCTCAAAGGAAGTGACTGTGGTGCATTTTGAGGTACTTTCCAGCATACCTTTAGTATTTTGGTCATAACTTGGGCTACAAAAATGATTATTAGGTGAAACTTGGTGCATTGCAAAGCTAACACACAAGGCTACTGGAAAAGGATACAAAATGTTCAAAAAGTTGAAATTTCAAAAAGTGCTTTTTATTGGGGCCTATTGTATGCAAAATTTATATGAACGTCAATGTACAAATGCACAAATCACTACTCCCCATGTAGGAACCTCCAAAAAGTGAATCTTTTGTTTTTGGAAAGGCAAGTGAGTTAGCTACAACTTTTGTGATAGAACCATTCCAAAGTTCTTGCAAAAAAGGTTCCAAAAGCTCAAAGGAAGTGATAGTGGTGCATTGTAAGGTAGTTTTCGGCATACCTATAGTATTTTGATCATATCTTGGGCTAAAAAAATGATTTTTAAGTGAAACAAGATGCGTTTGAAAGATAACACATAGGGCTACTAGAAAATGAAAATAAAGTTTCAAAAAGTGCTTTTTATTTGGGGCTAATTAGATGTGAACTTTATACGAACGTTAATGTATAAATGCATGATCACAACTCCTACTGTAGGAACCTCCCCGAAGTGACTCAAATATTTTTAAAAAGCTAAGTGAATTAGCTACAACTTTTGTGTTGGAACCATTCCAAATTTCGTGCAAGAAAGTGACGAAAAGCTCAAAGGAAGTGACTGTGGTGCATTTTGAGATACTTTCCAGCATACCTTTAGTATTTTGGTCATAACTTGGGCTACAAAAATGATTATTTGGTGAAACTTGGTGCATTGCAAAGCTAACACACAAGGCTACTGGAAAAGGATACAAAATGTTCAAAAAGTTGAAATTTCAAAAAGTGCTTTTTATTGGGGCCTATTGTATATAAAATTTATATGAACGTCAATGTACAAATGCACAAATCACTACTCCCCATGTAGGAACCTCCACAAAGTGAATCTTTTGTTTTTGGAAAGGCAAGTGAGTCAGCTACAACTTTTGTGATAGAACCATTCCAAAGTTCTTGCAAGAAAGGTTTCAAAAGCTCAAAGGAAGTGACAGTGGTGTATCGTAATGTAGTTTTCGGCATACCTATAGTATTTTGATCATATCTTGGGCTAAAAAAATGATTTTTAAGTGAAACAAGATGCGTTGGAAAGCTAACACATAGGGCCACTAGAAAATGAAAAGAAAATTTCAAAAAGTGCTTTTTATTTGGGGCGAATTAGATGTGAACTTTATACGAACGTTAATGTATAAATGCATGATACAACTCCTACTGTAGGAACCTCCCCGAAGTGACTCGAATATTTTTAGAAAGCTAAGTGAATTTTCTACAACTTTTTTGTTGGAACCATTCCAAATTTCTTACAGGAAAGTGGCCAAAAGCTCAAAGGAAGTGACTGTGGTGCATTTTGAGGTACTTTCCAGCATACCTTTTGTATTTTGGTAATAACTTGGGCTACAAAAATGATTTTTAGGTGAAACTTATTGCAAAGCTAACACACAGGGCTACTGGAAAAGGATACAAAATGTTCAAAAAGTTGAAATTTCAAAAAGTGCGTTTTATTGGGGCCTACTGTATGCGAAATTTATATGAACGTTAATGTACAAATGCACAAATCACTACTGCCCATGTAGGAACCTCCACAAAGTTAAAATTTTGTTTTTGGAAATATAAGTGAGTTAGCTACAACTTTTGTGATAGAACCATTCCAATGTTCTTGCAAGAAAGGTTCCAAAAGCTCAAAGGAAGTGACAGTGGTGCATTGTAATGTAGTTTTCGGCATACCTATAGTATTTTGATCATATCTTTGGCTAGAAAAATGTTTTTTAAGTGAAACAAGATGCGTTGGAAAGCTAACACATAGGGACACTAGAAAATGAAATGAAAATTTCAAAAAGTGCTTTTTATTTGGGTCTAATTAGATGTGAACTTTATGCGAACGTTAATGTATAAATGCACGATCACAACTCCTACTGTAGGAACCTCCCCGAAGTGACTCGAATATTTTTAGAAATCTAAGTGAATTAGCTACAACTTTTGTGTTGGAACCATTCCAAATTTCGTGCAAGAAAGTGACCAAAAGCTGAAAGGAAGTGACTGTGGTGCATTTTGAGGTACTTTCCAGCATACCTTTAGTATTTTGGTCATAACTTGGGCTACAAAAATGATTTTTAGGTGAAACTTGATGCATTGCAAAGCTAACACACAAGGCTACTGGAAAAGGATACAAAATGTTCAAAAGTTGAAATTTCAAAAAGTGCTTTTTATTGGGGCCTATTGTATGCCAAATTTATATGAACGTTAATGTACAAATGCACAAATCACTACTGCCCATGTAGGAACCTCCACAAATTGAATCTTTTGTTTTTGGAAAGATAAGTAAGTTAGCTACAACTTTTGTGATAGAACCATTCCAAAGTTCTTGCAAGAAAGGTTCCAAAAGCTCAAAGGAAGTGACAGTGGTGCATTGTAATGTAGTTTTCGGCATACCTATAGTATTTTGATCATATCCTAGGCTAAAAAAATGATTTTTAAGTGAAAGAAGATGCGTTGGAAAGATAACACATAGGGCTACTAGAAAAAGAAAAGAAAGTTTCAAAAAGTGCTTTTTATTTTAGGCTAATTAGATGTGAACTTTATACGAACGTTAATGTATAAATGCACGATCACAACTCCTACTGTAGGAACCTCCCCGAAGTGACTCGAATATTTTTAGAAATCTAAGTGAATTAGATACAACTTTTGTGTTGGAACCATTCCAAATTTCGTGCAAGAAAGTGACCAAAAGCTCAAAGGAAGTGACTGTGGTGCATTTTGAGGTACTTTCCAGCATACCTTTAGTATTTTGGTCATAACTTGGGCTACAAAAATGATTTTTAGGTGAAACTTGATGCATTGCAAAGCTAACACACAAGGCTACTGGAAAAGGATACAAAATGTTCAAAAGTTGAAATTTCAAAAAGTGCTTTTTATTGGGGCCTATTGTATGCGAAATTTATATGAACGTTAATGTACAAATGCACAAATCACTACTGCCCATGTAGGAACCTCCACAAAGTGAATCTTTTGTTTTTGGAAAGATAAGTGAGTTAGCTACAACTTTTGTGATAGAACCATTCCAGAGTTCTTACAAGAAAGGTTCCAAAAGCTCAAAGGAAGTGACAGTGGTGCATTGTAATGTAGTTTTCGGCATACCTATAGTATTTTGATCATATCCTAGGCTAAAAAAATGATTTTTAAGTGAAAGAAGATGCGTTGGAAAGATAACACATAGGGCTACTAGAAAAAGAAAAGAAAGTTTCAAAAAGTGCTTTTTATTTTGGGCTAATTAGATGTGAACTTTATACGAACGTTAATGTATAAATGCACGATCACAACTCCTACTGTAGGAACCTCCCCGAAGTGACTCAAATATTTTTAGAAAGCTAAGTGAATTAGATACAACTTTTATGTTGGAACCATTCCAAATTTCGTGCAAGAATGTGACCAAAAGCTCAAAGGAAGTGACTGTGGTGCATTTTGAGGTACTTTCCAGCATACCTTTAGTATTTTGGTCATAACTTGGCTACAAAAATGATGTTTAGGTGAAACTTGATGCATTGCAAAGCTAACACACAAGGCTACTGGAAAAGGATACAAAATGTTCAAAAAGTTGAAATTTCAAAAAGTGCTTTTTATTGGGGCCTATTGTATGCGAAATTTATATGAACGTTAATGTACAAATGCACAAATCACTACTCCCCATGTAGGAACCTCCAAAAAGTGAATCTTTTGTTTTTGGAAAGGCAAGTGAGTTAGCTACAACTTTTGTGATAGAACCATTCCAAAGTTCTTGCAAAAAAGGTTCCAAAAGCTCAAAGGAAGTGATAGTGGTGCATTGTAAGGTAGTTTTCGGCATACCTATAGTATTTTGATCATATCTTGGGCTAAAAAAATGATTTTTAAGTGAAGCAAGATGCGTTTGAAAGATAACACATAGGGCTACTAGAAAATGAAAATAAAGTTTCAAAAAGTGCTTTTTATTTGGGGCTAATTAGATGTGAACTTTATACGAACGTTAATGTATAAATGCATGATCACAACTCCTACTGTAGGAACCTCCCCGAAGTGACTCAAATATTTTTAAAAAGCTAAGTGAATTAGCTACAACTTTTGTGTTGGAACCATTCCAAATTTCGTGCAAGAAAGTGACGAAAAGCTCAAAGGAAGTGACTGTGGTGCATTTTGAGGTACTTTCCAGCATACCTTTAGTATTTTGGTCATAACTTGGGCTACAAAAATGATTATTAGGTGAAACTTGGTGCATTGCAAAGCTAACACACAAGGCTACTGGAAAAGGATACAAAATGTTCAAAAAGTTGAAATTTCAAAAAGTGCTTTTTATTGGGGCCTATTGTATGCAAAATTTATATGAACGTCAATGTACAAATGCACAAATCACTACTCCCCATGTAGGAACCTCCAAAAAGTGAATCTTTTGTTTTTGGAAAGGCAAGTGAGTTAGCTACAACTTTTGTGATAGAACCATTCCAAAGTTCTTGCAAAAAAGGTCCCAAAAGCTCAAAGGAAGTGATAGTGGTGCATTGTAAGGTAGTTTTCGGCATACCTATAGTATTTTGATCATATCTTGGGCTAAAAAAATGATTTTTAAGTGAAACAAGATGTGTTTGAAAGATAACACATAGGGCTACTAGAAAATGAAAATAAAGTTTCAAAAAGTGCTTTTTATTTGGGGCTAATTAGATGTGAACTTTATACGAACGTTAATGTATAAATGCATGATCACAACTCCTACTGTAGGAACCTCCCCGAAGTGACTCAAATATTTTTAAAAAGCTAAGTGAATTAGCTACAACTTTTGTGTTGGAACCATTCCAAATTTCGTGCAAGAAAGTGACGAAAAGCTCAAAGGAAGTGACTGTGGTGCATTTTGAGGTACTTTCCAGCATACCTTTAGTATTTTGGTCATAACTTGGGCTACAAAAATGATTATTAGGTGAAACTTGGTGCATTGCAAAGCTAACACACAAGGCTACTGGAAAAGGATACAAAATGTTCAAAAAGTTGAAATTTCAAAAAGTGCTTTTTATTGGGGCCTATTGTATGCAAAATTTATATGAACGTCAATGTACAAATGCACAAATCACTACTCCCCATGTAGGAACCTCCACAAAGTGAATCTTTTGTTTTTGGAAAGGCAAGTGAGTCAGCAACAACTTTTGTGATAGAACCATTCCAAAGTTCTTGCAAGAAAGGTTTCAAAAGCTCAAAGGAAGTGACAGTGGTGTATCGTAATGTAGTTTTCGGCATACCTATAGTATTTTGATCATATCTTGGGCTAAAAAAATGATTTTTAAGTGAAACAAGATGCGTTGGAAAGCTAACACATAGGGCCACTAGAAAATGAAAAGAAAATTTCAAAAAGTGCTTTTTATTTGGGGCGAATTAGATGTGAACTTTATACGAACGTTAATGTATAAATGCATGATACAACTCCTACTGTAGGAACCTCCCCGAAGTGACTCGAATATTTTTAGAAAGCTAAGTGAATTTTCTACAACTTTTTTGTTGGAACCATTCCAAATTTCTTACAGGAAAGTGGCCAAAAGCTCAAAGGAAGTGACTGTGGTGCATTTTGAGGTACTTTCCAGCATACCTTTAGTATTTTGGTAATAACTTGGGCTACAAAAATGATTTTTAGGTGAAACTTGATGCATTGCAAAGCTAACACACAGGGCTACTGGAAAATTATACAAAATGTTCAAAAAGTTGAAATTTCAAAAAGTGCGTTTTATTGGGGCCTATTGTATGCGAAATTTATATGAACGTTAATCTACAAATACACAAATCACTACTGCCCATGTAGGAACCTCCACAAAGTTAAACTTTTGTTTTTGGAAATATAAGTGAGTTAGCTACAACTTTTGTGATAGAACCATTCCAAAGTTCTTGCAAGAAAGGTTCCAAAAGCTCAAAGGAAGTGACAGTGGTGCATTGTAATGTAGTTTTCGGCATACCTATAGTATTTTGATCATATCTTTGGCTAGAAAAATGTTTTTTAAGTGAAACAAGATGCGTTGGAAAGCTAACACATAGGGACACTAGAAAATGAAATGAAAATTTCAAAAAGTGCTTTTTATTTGGGTCTAATTAGATGTGAACTTTATGCGAACGTTAATGTATAAATGCACGATCACAACTCCTACTGTAGGAACCTCCCCGAAGTGACTCGAATATTTTTAGAAATCTAAGTGAATTAGCTACAACTTTTGTGTTGGAACCATTCCAAATTTCGTGCAAGAAAGTGACCAAAAGCTCAAAGGAAGTGACTGTGGTGCATTTTGAGGTACTTTCCAGCATACCTTTAGTATTTTGGTCATAACTTGGGCTACAAAAATGATTTTTAGGTGAAACTTGATGCATTGCAAAGCTAACACACAAGGCTACTGGAAAAGGATACAAAATGTTCAAAAGTTGAAATTTCAAAAAGTGCTTTTTATTGGGGCCTATTGCATGCGAAATTTATATGAACGTTAATGTACAAATGCACAAATCACTACTGCCCATGTAGGAACCTCCACAAAGTGAATCTTTTGTTTTTGGAAAGATAAGTGAGTTAGCTACAACTTTTGTGATAGAACCATTCCAAAGTTCTTGCAAGAAAGGTTCCAAAAGCTCAAAGGAAGTGACAGTGGTGCATTGTAATGTAGTTTTCGGCATACCTATAGTATTTTGATCATATCCTAGGCTAAAAAAATGATTTTTAAGTGAAAGAAGATGCGTTGGAAAGATAACACATAGGGCTACTAGAAAAAGAAAAGAAAGTTTCAAAAAGTGCTTTTTATTTTGGGCTAATTAGATGTGAACTTTATACGAACGTTAATGTATAAATGCACGATCACAACTCCTACTGTAGGAACCTCCCCGAAGTGACTCAAATATTTTTAGAAAGCTAAGTGAATTAGATACAACTTTTATGTTGGAACCATTCCAAATTTCGTGCAAGAATGTGACCAAAAGCTCAAAGGAAGTGACTGTGGTGCATTTTGAGGTACTTTCCAGCATACCTTTAGTATTTTGGTCATAACTTGGGCTACAAAAATGATGTTTAGGTGAAACTTGATGCATTGAAAAGCTAACACACAAGGCTACTGGAAAAGGATACAAAATGTTCAAAAAGTTGAAATTTCAAAAAGTGCTTTTTATTGGGGCCTATTGTATGCGAAATTTATATGAACGTTAATGTACAAATGCACAAATCACTACTCCCCATGTAGGAACCTCCAAAAAGTGAATCTTTTGTTTTTGGAAAGGAAAGTGAGTTAGCTACAACTTTTGTGATAGAACCATTCCAAAGTTCTTGCAAAAAAGGTTCCAAAAGCTCAAAGGAAGTGATAGTGGTGCATTGTAAGGTAGTTTTCGGCATACCTATAGTATTTTGATCATATCTTGGGCTAAAAAAATGATTTTTAAGTGAAACAAGATGCGTTTGAAAGATAACACATAGGGCTACTAGAAAATGAAAATAAAGTTTCAAAAAGTGCTTTTTATTTGGGGCTAATTAGATGTGAACTTTATACGAACGTTAATGTATAAATGCATGATCACAACTCCTACTGTAGGAACCTCCCCGAAGTGACTCAAATATTTTTAAAAAGCTAAGTGAATTAGCTACAACTTTTGTGTTGGAACCATTCCAAATTTCGTGCAAGAAAGTGACGAAAAGCTCAAAGGAAGTGACTGTGGTGCATTTTGAGGTACTTTCCAGCATACCTTTAGTATTTTGGTCATAACTTGGGCTACAAAAATGATTATTAGGTGAAACTTGGTGCATTGCAAAGCTAACACACATGGCTACTGGAAAAGGATACAAAATGTTCAAAAAGTTCAAATTTTAAAAAGTGCTTTTTATTGGGGCCTATTGTATGCAAAATTTATATGAACGTCAATGTACAAATGCACAAATCACTACTCCCCATGTAGGAACCTCCACAAAGTGAATCTTTTGTTTTTGGAAAGGCAAGTGAGTCAGCTACAACTTTTGTGATAGAACCATTCCAAAGTTCTTGCAAGAAAGGTTTCAAAAGCTCAAAGGAAGTGACAGTGGTGCATCGTAATGTAGTTTTCGGCATACCTATAGTATTTTGATCATATCTTGGGCTAAAAAAATGATTTTTAAGTGAAACAAGATGCGTTGGAAAGCTAACACATAGGGCCACTAGAAAATGAAAAGAAAATTTCAAAAAGTGCTTTTTATTTGGGGCGAATTAGATGTGAACTTTATACGAACGTTAATGTATAAATGCATGATACAACTCCTACTGTAGGAACCTCCCCAAAGTGACTCGAATATTTTTAGAAAGCTATGTGAATTTTCTACAACTTTTTTGTTGGAACCATTCCAAATTTCTTGCAAGAAAGTGGCCAAAAGCTCAAAGGAAGTGACTGTGGTGCATTTTGAGGTGCTTTCAAGCATACCTTTAGTATTTTGGTAATAACTTGGGCTACAAAAATGATTTTTAGGTGAAACTTGATGCATTGCAAAGCTAACACATTGGGTTACTGGAAAAGGATACAAAATGTTCAAAAAGTTGAAATTTCAAAAAGTGCGTTTTATTGGGGCCTATTGCATGCAAAATTTATATGAACGTTAATGTACAAATGCACAAATCACTACTGCCCATGTAGGAACCTCCACAAAGTGAATCTTTTATTTTTGGAAAGATAAGTGAGTTAGCTACAACTTTTGTGATAGAACCATTCCAAAGTTCTTGCAAGAAAGGTTCCAAAAGCTCAAAGGAAGTGACGGTGGTGCATTGTAATGTAGTTTTCGGCATGCCTATAGTATTTCGATCATATCTTGGGCTAGAAAAGTGATTTTTAAGTGAAACAAGATGCGTTGGAAAGCTAACACATAGGGATACTAGAAAATGAAAAGAAAATTTCAAAAAGTGCTTTTTATTTGGGGCTAATTAGATGTGAACTTTATACGAACGTTAATGTATAAATGCACGATACAACTCCTACTGTAGGAACCTCCCCGAAGTGACTAGAATATTTTTAGAAAGCTAAGTGAATCAGCTACAACTTTTATGTTGGAACCATTCCAAATTTCTTGCAAGAAAGTGGCCAAAAGCTCAAAGGAAATGATTGTGGTGCATTTTGAGGTACTTTCCAGCATACCTTTAGTATTTTGGTAATAACTTGGGCTAGAAAAATATTTTTTAAGTGAAACAAGATGCGTTGGAAAGCTAACACATAGGGATACTAGAAAATGAAATGAAAATTCCAAAAAGTGCTTTTTATTTGGGGCTAATTAGATGTGAACTTTATACGAACGTTAATGTATAAATGCACGATCACAACTCCTACTGTAGGAACCTCGCCGAAGTGACTAGAATATTTTTAGAAAGCCAAGTGAATTAGCTACAACTTTTGTGTTGGAACCATTCCAAATTTCTTGCAAGAAACTGGCCAAAAGCTCAAAGGAAGTGACTGTGGTGCATTTTGAGGTACTTTCCAGCATACCTTTAGTATTTTAGTAATAACTTGGGCTACAAAAATGATTTTTAGGTGAAACTTGATGCATTGCAAAGCTAACACATAGGGCTACTGGAAAAGGATACAAAATGTTCAAAAAGTTGAAATTTCAAAAATTGCTTTTTATTGGGGCCTATTGTATGCGAAATTTATATGAACGTTAATGTACAAATGCACAAAGCACTAATCCCCATGCAGGCACCTCCACAAAGTGAATCTTTTGTTTTTGGAAAGGTAAGTGAGTTAGCTACAACTTTTGTGATAGATCTATTCCAAAGTTCTTGCAAGAAATGTTCCAAAAGCTCAAAGGAAGTGACAGTGGTGCATTGTAAGGTAGTTTTCGGCATACCTATAGTATTTTGATCATATATTGGGCTAAAAAAATGATTTTTAAGTGAAACAAGATGCGTTGGAAAGATAACACATAGGGCTAGTAGAAAATGAAAAGAAAATTTCAAAAGTGCTTTTTATTTGGGGCTAATTAGATGTGAACTTTATACAAACGTTAATGTATAAATGCACGATCACAACTCCTATTGTAGGAACCTCCCCTAAGTGACTCGAATATTTTTAGAAAGCTAAGTGAATTAGCTACAATTTTTGTGTTGGAACCATTCCAAATTTCGTGCAAGAAAGTGGCCAAAAGCTCAAAGGAAGTGACAGTGGTGCATTTTAAGGTACTTTCCAGCATACCTTTAGTATTAGGGTCATAACATGGGCTACAAAAATGATTTTTAGGTGAAACTTGATGCATTGCAAAGCTAACACACAGGGCTACTGGAAAAGGATACAAAATGTTCAAAAAGTTTAAATTACAAAAATTGCTTTTTTTTTGGGCCTATTGTATGCGAAATTTATTTGAACGTTAATGTACAAATGCACAAATCACTACTCCCCATGTAGGAACCTCCACAAAGTTAATCTTTTGTTTTTGGAAAGGTAAGTGAGTTAGCTACAACTTTTTTGATAGATCTATTCCAAAGTTCTTGCAAGAAAGGTTCCAAAAGCTCAAAGGAAGTGACAGTGGTGCATTGTAAGGTAGTTTTCGGCATACCTATAGTATTTTGATCATATATTGGGCTAAAAAAATGATTTTTAAGTGAAACAAGATGCGTTGGAAAGATAACACATAGGGCTACTAGAAAATGAAAAGAAAATTTCAAAAGTGCTTTTTATTTGGGGCTAATTAGATGTGAACTTTATACAAACGTTAATGTATAAATGCACGATCACAACTCCTATTGTAGGAACCTCCCCAAAGTGACTTGAATATTTTTAGAAAGCTAAGTGAATTAGCTACAACTTTTGTGTTGGAACCATTCCAAATTTCGTGCAAGAAAGTGGCCAGAAGCTCAAAGGAAGTGACAGTGGTGCATTTTAAGGTGCTTTCCAGCATACCTTTAGTATTATGGTCATAACATGGGCTACAAAAATGATTTTTAGGTGAAACTTGATGCATTGCAAAGCTAACACATAGGGCTACTGGAAAAGGATACAAAATGTTCAAAAAGTTTAAATTACAAAAATTGCTTTTTATTGGGGCCTATTGTATGCGAAATTTATATGAACGTTAATGTACAAATGCACAAATCACTACTCCCCATGTAGGAACCTCCACAAAGTGAATCTTTTGTTTTTGGAAAGGTAAGTGAGTTAGCTACAACTTTTGTGATAGATCTATTCCAAAGTTCTTGCAAGAAAGGTCCCAAAAGCTCAAAGGAAGTGACTGTGGTGCATTGTAAGGTAGTTTTCGGCATACCTATAGTATTTTGATCATATATTGGGCTAAAAAAATGATTTTTAAGTGAAACAAGATGCGTTGGAAAGATAACACATAGGGCTACTAGGAAATAAAAATAAAATTTCAAAAAGTGCTTTTTATTTGGGGCTAATTAGATGTGAACTTTATACAGACGTTAATGTATAAATGCACGATCACAACTCCTACTGTAGGAATCTCCCCAAAGTGACTCGAATATTTTTAGAAAGCTAAGTGAATTAGCTACAACTTTTGTGTTGGAACCATTCCAAATTTCGTGAAAGAAAGTGGCCAAAAGCTCAAAGGAAGTGACAGTGGTGCATTTTGAGGTACTTTCTAGCATACCTTTAGTATTTGGGTCATAACTTGGGCTACAAAAATGATTTTTAGGTGAAACTTGATGCATTGCAAAGCTAACACACAGGGCTACTGGAAAAGGATACAAAATGTTCAAAAAATTTAAATTACAAAAATTGCTTTTTATTGGGGCCTATTGTATGCGAAATTTATATGAACGTTAATGTACAAATGCACAAATCACTACTCACCATGTAGGAACCTCCACAAAGTGAATCTTTTGTTTTTGGAAAGGTAAGTGAGTTAGCTACAACTTTTGTGATAGATCTATTCCAAAGTTCTTGCAAGAAAGGTTCCAAAAGCTCAAAGGAAGTGACTGTGGTGCATTGTAAGGTAGTTTTCGGTGTACCTATAGTATTTTGATCATATATTGGGCTAAAAAAATGATTTTTAAGTGAAACAAGATGCGTTGGAAAGCTAACACATAGGGCTACTAGGAAATGAAAATAAAATTTCAAAAAGTGCTTTTTATTTGGGGCTAATTAGATGTGAACTTTATACAGACGTTAATGTATAAATGCACGATCACAACTCCTACTGTAGGAATCTCCCCAAAGTGATTCGAATATTTTTAGAAAGCTAAGTGAATTAGCTACAACTTTTGTGTTGGAACCATTCCAAATTTCGTGAAAGAAAGTGGCCAAAAGCTCAAAGGAAGTGAGAGTGGTGCATTTTGAGGTACTTTCTAGCATACCTTTAGTATTTGGGTCATAACTTGGGCTACAAAAATGATTTTTAGGTGAAACTTGATGCATTGCAAAGCTAACGCACAGGGCTACTGGAAAAGGATGCAAAATGTTCAAAAAGTTTAAATTACAAAAATTGCTTTTTATTGGGGCCTATTGTATGCGAAATTTATATGAACGTTAATGTACAAATGCACAAATCACTACTCCCCATGTAGGAACCTCCACAAAGTGAATCTTTTGTTTTTGGAAAGGTAAGTGAGTTAGCTACAACTTTTGTGATAGATCTATTCCAAAGTTCTTGCAAGAAAGGTTCCAAAAGCTCAAAGGAAGTGACTGTGGTGCATTGTAAGGTAGTTTTCGGCATACCTATAGTATTTTGATCATATATTGGGCTAAAAAAATGATTTTTAAGTGAAACAAGATGCGTTGGAAAGACAACACATAGGGCTAGTAGAAAATGAAAAGAAAATTTCAAAAGTGCTTTTTATTTGGGGCTAATTAGATGTGAACTTTATACAAACGTTAATGTATAAATGCACGATCACAACTCCTATTGTAGGAACCTCCCCTAAGTGACTCGAATATTTTTAGAAAGCTAAATGAATTAGCTACAACTTTTGTGTTGGAACCATTCCAAATTTCGTGCAAGAAAGTGGCCAAAAGCTCAAAGGAAGTGACAGTGGTGCATTTTAAGGTACTTTCCAGCATACCTTTAGTATTAGGGTCATAACATGGGCTACAAAAATGATTTTTAGGTGAAACTTGATGCATTGCAAAGCTAACACACAGGGCTACTGGAAAAGGATACAAAATGTTCAAAAAGTTTAAATTACAAAAATTGCTTTTTTTTGGGGCCTATTGTATGCGAAATTTATTTGAACGTTAATGTACAAATGCACAAATCACTACTCCCCATGTAGGAACCTCCACAAAGTTAATCTTTTGTTTTTGGAAAGGTAAGTGAGTTAGCTACAACTTTTTTGATAGATCTATTCCAAAGTTCTTGCAAGAAAGGTTCCAAAAGCTCAAAGGAAGTGACAGTGGTGCATTGTAAGGTAGTTTTCGGCATACCTATAGTATTTTGATCATATATTGGGCTAAAAAAATGATTTTTAAGTGAAACAAGATGCGTTGGAAAGATAACACATAGGGCTACTAGAAAATGAAAAGAAAATTTCAAAAGTGCTTTTTATTTGGGGCTAATTAGATGTGAACTTTATACAAACGTTAATGTATAAATGCACGATCACAACTCCTATTGTAGGAACCTCCCCAAAGTGACTTGAATATTTTTAGAAAGCTAAGTGAATTAGCTACAACTTTTGTGTTGGAACCATTCCAAATTTCGTGCAAGAAAGTGGCCAGAAGCTCAAAGGAAGTGACAGTGGTGCATTTTAAGGTGCTTTCCAGCATACCTTTAGTATTAGGGTCATAACATGGGCTACAAAAATGATTTTTAGGTGAAACTTGATGCATTGCAAAGCTAACACATAGGGCTACTGGAAAAGGATACAAAATGTTCAAAAAGTTTAAATTACAAAAATTGCTTTTTATTGGGGCCTATTGTATGCGAAATTTATATGAACGTTAATGTACAAATGCACAAATCACTACTCCCCATGTAGGAACCTCCACAAAGTGAATCTTTTGTTTTTGGAAAGGTAAGTGAGTTAGCTACAACTTTTGTGATAGATCTATTCCAAAGTTCTTGCAAGAAAGGTCCCAAAAGCTCAAAGGAAGTGACTGTGGTGCATTGTAAGGTAGTTTTCGGCATACCTATAGTATTTTGATCATATATTGGGCTAAAAAAATGATTTTTAAGTGAAACAAGATGCGTTGGAAAGATAACACATAGGGCTACTAGGAAATAAAAATAAAATTTCAAAAAGTGCTTTTTATTTGGGGCTAATTAGATGTGAACTTTATACAGACATTAATGTATAAATGCACGATCACAACTCCTACTGTAGGAATCTCCCCAAAGTGACTCGAATATTTTTAGAAAGCTAAGTGAATTAGCTACAACTTTTATGTTGGAACCATTCCAAATTTCGTGAAAGAAAGTGGCCAAAAGCTCAAAGGAAGTGACAGTGGTGCATTTTGAGGTACTTTCTAGCATACCTTTAGTATTTGGGTCATAACTTGGGCTACAAAAATGATTTTTAGGTGAAACTTGATGCATTGCAAAGCTAACACACAGGGCTACTTGAAAAGGATACAAAATGTTCAAAAAATTTAAATTACAAAAATTGCTTTTTATTGGGGCCTATTGTATGCGAAATTTATATGAACGTTAATGTACAAATGCACAACTCACTACTCACCATGTAGGAACCTCCACAAAGTGAATCTTTCCTTTTTGGAAAGGTAAGTGAGTTAGCTACAACTTTTGTGATAGATCTATTCCAAAGTTCTTGCAAGAAAGGTTCCAAAAGCTCAAAGGAAGTGACTGTGGTGCATTGTAAGGTAGTTTTCGGCGTACCTATAGTATTTTGATCATATATTGGGCTAAAAAAATGATTTTTAAGTGAAACAAAATGCGTTGGAAAGCTAACACATAAGGCTACTAGGAAATGAAAATAAAATTTCAAAAAGTGCTTTTTATTTGGGGCTAATTAGATGTGAACTTTATACAGACGTTAATGTATAAATGCACGATCACAACTCCTACTGTAGGAATCTCCCCAAAGTGATTCGAATATTTTTAGAAAGCTAAGTGAATTAGCTACAACTTTTGTGTTGGAACCATTCCAAATTTCGTGAAAGAAAGTGGCCAAAAGCTCAAAGGAAGTGAGAGTGGTGCATTTTGAGGTACTTTCTAGCATACCTTTAGTATTTGGGTCATAACTTGGGCTACAAAAATGATGTTTAGGTGAAACTTGATGCATTGCAAAGCTAACACACAGGGCTACTGGAAAAGGATACAAAATGTTCAAAAAGTTTAAATTACAAAAATTGCTTTTTATTGGGGCCTATTGTATGCGAAATTTATATGAACGTTAATGTACAAATGCACAAATCACTACTCACCATGTAGGAACCTCCACAAAGTGAATCTTTTGTTTTTGGAAAGGTAAGTGAGTTAGCTACAACTTTTGTGATAGATCTATTCCAAAGTTCTTGCAAGAAAGGTTCCAAAAGCTCAAAGGAAGTGACTGTGGTGCATTGTAAGGTAGTTTTCGGTGTACCTATAGTATTTTGATCATATATTGGGCTAAAAAAATGATTTTTAAGTGAAACAAGATGCGTTTGAAAGATAACACATAGGGCTACTAGAAAATGAAAATAAAGTTTCAAAAAGTGCTTTTTATTTGGGGCTAATTAGATGTGAACTTTATACGAACGTTAATGTATAAATGCATGATCACAACTCCTAGTGTAGGAACCTCCCCTAAGTGACTCAAATATTTTTAAAAAGCTAAGTGAATTAGCTACAACTTTTGTGTTGGAACCATTCCAAATTTCGTGCAAGAAAGTGACGAAAAGCTCAAAGGAAGTGACTGTGGTGCATTTTGAGGTACTTTCCAGCATACCTTTAGTATTTTGGTCATAACTTGGGCTACAAAAATGATTATTAGGTGAAACTTGGTGCATTGCAAAGCTAACACACAAGGCTACTGGAAAAGGATACAAAATGTTCAAAAAGATGAAATTTCAAAAAGTGCTTTTTATTGGGGCCTATTGTATGCAAAATTTATATGAACGTCAATGTACAAATGCACAAATCACTACTCCCCATGTAGGAACCTCCAAAAAGTGAATCTTTTGTTTTTGGAAAGGCAAGTGAGTTAGCTACAACTTTTGTGATAGAACCATTCCAAAGTTCTTGCAAAAAAGGTTCCAAAAGCTCAAAGGAAGTGATAGTGGTGCATTGTAAGGTAGTTTTCGGCATACCTATAGTATTTTGATCATATCTTGGGCTAAAAAAATGATTTTTAAGTGAAACAAGATGCGTTTGAAAGATAACACATAGGGCTACTAGAAAATGAAAATAAAGTTTCAAAAAGTGCTTTTTATTTGGGGCTAATTAGATGTGAACTTTATACGAACGTTAATGTATAAATGCATGATCACAACTCCTACTGTAGGAACCTCCCCGAAGTGACTCAAATATTTTTAAAAAGCTAAGTGAATTAGCTACAACTTTTGTGTTGGAACCATTCCAAATTTCGTGCAAGAAAGTGACGAAAAGCTCAAAGGAAGTGACTGTGGTGCATTTTGAGGTACTTTCCAGCATACCTTTAGTATTTTGGTCATAACTTGGGCTACAAAAATGATTATTAGGTGAAACTTGGTGCATTGCAAAGCTAACACACAAGGCTACTGGAAAAGGATACAAAATGTTCAAAAAGTTGAAATTTCAAAAAGTGCTTTTTATTGGGGCCTATTGTATGCAAAATTTATATGAACGTCAATGTACAAATGCACAAATCACTACTCCCCATGTAGGAACCTCCAAAAAGTGAATCTTTTGTTTTTGGAAAGGCAAGTGAGTTAGCTACAACTTTTGTGATAGAACCATTCCAAAGTTCTTGCAAAAAAGGTTCCAAAAGCTCAAAGGAAGTGATAGTGGTGCATTGTAAGGTAGTTTTCGGCATACCTATAGTATTTTGATCATATCTTGGGCTAAAAAAATGATTTTTAAGTGAAACAAGATGCGTTTGAAAGATAACACATAGGGCTACTAGAAAATGAAAATAAAGTTTCAAAAAGTGCTTTTTATTTGGGGCTAATTAGATGTGAACTTTATACGAACGTTAATGTATAAATGCATGATCACAACTCCTACTGTAGGAACCTCCCCGAAGTGACTCAAATATTTTTAAAAAGCTAAGTGAATTAGCTACAACTTTTGTGTTGGAACCATTCCAAATTTCGTGCAAGAAAGTGACGAAAAGCTCAAAGGAAGTGACTGTGGTGCATTTTGAGGTACTTTCCAGCATACCTTTAGTATTTTGGTCATAACTTGGGCTACAAAAATGATTATTTGGTGAAACTTGGTGCATTGCAAAGCTAACACACAAGGCTACTGGAAAAGGATACAAAATGTTCAAAAAGTTGAAATTTCAAAAAGTGCTTTTTATTGGGGCCTATTGTATGCAAAATTTATATGAACGTCAATGTACAAATGCACAAATCACTACTCCCCATGTAGGAACCTCCACAAAGTGAATCTTTTGTTTTTGGAAAGGCAAGTGAGTCAGCTACAACTTTTGTGATAGAACCATTCCAAAGTTCTTGCAAGAAAGGTTTCAAAAGCTCAAAGGAAGTGACAGTGGTGTATCGTAATGTAGTTTTCGGCATACCTATAGTATTTTGATCATATCTTGGGCTAAAAAAATGATTTTTAAGTGAAACAAGATGCGTTGGAAAGCTAACACATAGGGCCACTAGAAAATGAAAAGAAAATTTCAAAAAGTGCTTTTTATTTGGGGCGAATTAGATGTGAACTTTATACGAACGTTAATGTATAAATGCATGATACAACTCCTACTGTAGGAACCTCCCCGAAGTGACTCGAATATTTTTAGAAAGCTAAGTGAATTTTCTACAACTTTTTTGTTGGAACCATTCCAAATTTCTTACAGGAAAGTGGCCAAAAGCTCAAAGGAAGTGACTGTGGTGCATTTTGAGGTACTTTCCAGCATACCTTTTGTATTTTGGTAATAACTTGGGCTACAAAAATGATTTTTAGGTGAAACTTATTGCAAAGCTAACACACAGGGCTACTGGAAAAGGATACAAAATGTTCAAAAAGTTGAAATTTCAAAAAGTGCGTTTTATTGGGGCCTACTGTATGCGAAATTTATATGAACGTTAATGTACAAATGCACAAATCACTACTGCCCATGTAGGAACCTCCACAAAGTTAAAATTTTGTTTTTGGAAATATAAGTGAGTTAGCTACAACTTTTGTGATAGAACCATTCCAATGTTCTTGCAAGAAAGGTTCCAAAAGCTCTAAGGAAGTGACAGTGGTGCATTGTAATGTAGTTTTCGGCATACCTATAGTATTTTGATCATATCTTTGGCTAGAAAAATGTTTTTTAAGTGAAACAAGATGCGTTGGAAAGCTAACACATAGGGACACTAGAAAATGAAATGAAAATTTCAAAAAGTGCTTTTTATTTGGGTCTAATTAGATGTGAACTTTATGCGAACGTTAATGTATAAATGCACGATCACAACTCCTACTGTAGGAACCTCCCCGAAGTGACTCGAATATTTTTAGAAATCTAAGTGAATTAGCTACAACTTTTGTGTTGGAACCATTCCAAATTTCGTGCAAGAAAGTGACCAAAAGCTCAAAGGAAGTGACTGTGGTGCATTTTGAGGTACTTTCCAGCATACCTTTAGTATTTTGGTCATAACTTGGGCTACAAAAATGATTTTTAGGTGAAACTTGATGCATTGCAAAGCTAACACACAAGGCTACTGGAAAAGGATACAAAATGTTCAAAAGTTGAAATTTCAAAAAGTGCTTTTTATTGGGGCCTATTGTATGCGAAATTTATATGAACGTTAATGTACAAATGCACAAATCACTACTGCCCATGTAGGAACCTCCACAAATTAAATCTTTTGTTTTTGGAAAGATAAGTAAGTTAGCTACAACTTTTGTGATAGAACCATTCCAAAGTTCTTGCAAGAAAGGTTCCAAAAGCTCAAAGGAAGTGACAGTGGTGCATTGTAATGTAGTTTTCGGCATACCTATAGTATTTTGATCATATCCTAGGCTAAAAAAATGATTTTTAAGTGAAAGAAGATGCGTTGGAAAGATAACACATAGGGCTACTAGAAAAAGAAAAGAAAGTTTCAAAAAGTGCTTTTTATTTTAGGCTAATTAGATGTGAACTTTATACGAACGTTAATGTATAAATGCACGATCACAACTCCTACTGTAGGAACCTCCCCGAAGTGACTCAAATATTTTTAGAAAGCTAAGTGAATTAGATACAACTTTTATGATGGAACCATTCCAAATTTCGTGCAAGAATGTGACCAAAAGCTCAAAGGAAGTGACTGTGGTGCATTTTGAGGTACTTTCCAGCATACCTTTAGTATTTTGGTCATAACTTGGGCTACAAAAATGATGTTTAGGTGAAACTTGATGCATTGCAAAGCTAACACACAAGGCTACTGGAAAAGGATACAAAATGTTCAAAAAGTTGAAATTTCAAAAAGTGCTTTTTATTGGGGCCTATTGTATGCGAAATTTATATGAACGTTAATGTACAAATGCACAAATCACTACTCCCCATGTAGGAACCTCCAAAAAGTGAATCTTTTGTTTTTGGAAAGGCAAGTGAGTTAGCTACAACTTTTGTGATAGAACCATTCCAAAGTTCTTGCAAAAAAGGTTCCAAAAGCTCAAAGGAAGTGATAGTGGTGCATTGTAAGGTAGTTTTCGGCATACCTATAGTATTTTGATCATATCTTTGGCTAGAAAAATGTTTTTTAAGTGAAACAAGATGCGTTGGAAAGCTAACACATAGAGACACTAGAAATTGAAATGGAAATTTCAAAAAGTGCTTTTTATTTGGGTCCAATTAGATGTGAACTTTATGCGAACGTTAATGTATAAATGCACGATCACAACTCCTACTGTAGGAACCTCCCCGAAGTGACTCGAATATTTTTAGAAATCTAAGTGAATTAGCTACAACTTTTGTGTTGGAACCATTCCAAATTTCGTGCAAGAAAGTGACCAAAAGCTCAAAGGAAGTGACTGTGGTGCATTTTGAGGTACTTTCCAGCATACCTTTAGTATTTTGGTCATAACTTGGGCTACAAAAATGATTTTTAGGTGAAACTTGATGCATTGCAAAGCTAACACACAAGGCTACTGGAAAAGGATACAAAATGTTCAAAAGTTGAAATTTCAAAAAGTGCTTTTTGTTGGGGCCAATTGTATGCGAAATTTATATGAACGTTAATGTACAAATGCACAAATCACTACTGCCCATGTAGGAACCTCCACAAAGTGAATCTTTTGTTTTTGGAAAGATAAGTGAGTTAGCTACAACTTTTGTGATAGAACCATTCCAAAGTTCTTGCAAGAAAGGTTCCAAAAGCTCAAAGGAAGTGACAGTGGTGCATTGTAATGTAGTTTTCGGCATACCTATAGTATTTTGATCATATCTTTGGCTAGAAAAATGTTTTTTAAGTGAAACAAGATGCGTTGGAAAGCTAACACATAGGGACACTAGAAAATGAAATGAAAATTTCAAAAAGTGCTTTTTATTTGGGTCTAATTAGATGTGAACTTTATGCGAACGTTAATGTATAAATGCACGATCACAACTCCTACTGTAGGAACCTCCCCGAAGTGACTCGAATATTTTTAGAAATCTAAGTGAATTAGATACAACTTTTGTGTTGGAACCATTCCAAATTTCGTGCAAGAAAGTGACCAAAAGCTCAAAGGAAGTGACTGTGGTGCATTTTGAGGTACTTTCCAGCATACCTTTAGTATTTTGGTCATAACTTGGGCTACAAAAATGATTTTTAGGTGAAACTTGATGCATTGCAAAGCTAACACACAAGGCTACTGGAAAATGATACAAAATGTTCAAAAGTTGAAATTTCAAAAAGTGCTTTTTATTGGGGCCTATTGTATGCGAAATTTATATGAACGTTAATGTACAAATGCACAAATCACTACTGCCCATGTAGGAACCTCCACAAAGTGAATCTTTTGTTTTTGGAAAGATAAGTGAGTTAGCTAAAACTTTTGTGATAGAACCATTCCAGAGTTCTTGCAAGAAAGGTTCCAAAAGCTCAAAGGAAGTGACAGTGGTGCATTGTAATGTAGTTTTCGGCATACCTATAGTATTTTGATCATATCCTAGGCTAAAAAAATGATTTTTAAGTGAAAGAAGATGCGTTGGAAAGATAACACATAGGGCTACTAGAAAAAGAAAAGAAAGTTTCAAAAAGTGCTTTTTATTTTGGGCTAATTAGATGTGAACTTTATACGAACGTTAATGTATAAATGCACGATCACAACTCCTACTGTAGGAACCTCCCCGAAGTGACTCAAATATTTTTAGAAAGCTAAGTGAATTAGATACAACTTTTATGTTGGAACCATTCCAAATTTCGTGCAAGAATGTGACCAAAAGCTCAAAGGAAGTGACTGTGGTGCATTTTGAGGTACTTTCCAGCATACCTTTAGTATTTTGGTCATAACTTGGGCTACAAAAATGATGTTTAGGTGAAACTTGATGCATTGCAAAGCTAACACACAAGGCTACTGGAAAAGGATACAAAATGTTCAAAAAGTTGAAATTTCAAAAAGTGCTTTTTATTGGGGCCTATTGTATGCGAAATTTATATGAACGTTAATGTACAAATGCACAAATCACTACTCCCCATGTAGGAACCTCCAAAAAGTGAATCTTTTGTTTTTGGAAAGGCAAGTGAGTTAGCTACAACTTTTGTGATAGAACCATTCCAAAGTTCTTGCAAAAAAGGTTCCAAAAGCTCAAAGGAAGTGATAGTGGTGCATTGTAAGGTAGTTTTCGGCATACCTATAGTATTTTGATCATATCTTGGGCTAAAAAAATGATTTTTAAGTGAAACAAGATGCGTTTGAAAGATAACACATAGGGCTACTAGAAAATGAAAATAAAGTTTCAAAAAGTGCTTTTTATTTGGGGCTAATTAGATGTGAACTTTATACGAACGTTAATGTATAAATGCATGATCACAACTCCTACTGTAGGAACCTCCCCGAAGTGACTCAAATATTTTTAAAAAGCTAAGTGAATTAGCTACAACTTTTGTGTTGGAACCATTCCAAATTTCGTGCAAGAAAGTGACGAAAAGCTCAAAGGAAGTGACTGTGGTGCATTTTGAGGTACTTTCCAGCATACCTTTAGTATTTTGGTCATAACTTGGGCTACAAAAATGATTATTAGGTGAAACTTGGTGCATTGCAAAGCTAACACACAAGGCTACTGGAAAAGGATACAAAATGTTCAAAAAGTTGAAATTTCAAAAAGTGCTTTTTATTGGGGCCTATTGTATGCAAAATTTATATGAACGTCAATGTACAAATGCACAAATCACTACTCCCCATGTAGGAACCTCCAAAAAGTGAATCTTTTGTTTTTGGAAAGGCAAGTGAGTTAGCTACAACTTTTGTGATAGAACCATTCCAAAGTTCTTGCAAAAAAGGTCCCAAAAGCTCAAAGGAAGTGATAGTGGTGCATTGTAAGGTAGTTTTCGGCATACCTATAGTATTTTGATCATATCTTGGGCTAAAAAAATGATTTTTAAGTGAAACAAGATGCGTTTGAAAGATAACACATAGGGCTACTAGAAAATGAAAATAAAGTTTCAAAAAGTGCTTTTTATTTGGGGCTAATTAGATGTGAACTTTATACGAACGTTAATGTATAAATGCATGATCACAACTCCTACTGTAGGAACCTCCCCGAAGTGACTCAAATATTTTTAAAAAGCTAAGTGAATTAGCTACAACTTTTGTGTTGGAACCATTCCAAATTTCGTGCAAGAAAGTGACGAAAAGCTCAAAGGAAGTGACTGTGGTGCATTTTGAGGTACTTTCCAGCATACCTTTAGTATTTTGGTCATAACTTGGGCTACAAAAATGATTATTAGGTGAAACTTGGTGCATTGCAAAGCTAACACACAAGGCTACTGGAAAAGGATACAAAATGTTCAAAAAGTTGAAATTTCAAAAAGTGCTTTTTATTGGGGCCTATTGTATGCAAAATTTATATGAACGTCAATGTACAAATGCACAAATCACTACTCCCCATGTAGGAACCTCCACAAAGTGAATCTTTTGTTTTTGGAAAGGCAAGTGAGTCAGCAACAACTTTTGTGATAGAACCATTCCAAAGTTCTTGCAAGAAAGGTTTCAAAAGCTCAAAGGAAGTGACAGTGGTGTATCGTAATGTAGTTTTCGGCATACCTATAGTATTTTGATCATATCTTGGGCTAAAAAAATGATTTTTAAGTGAAACAAGATGCGTTGGAAAGCTAACACATAGGGCCACTAGAAAATGAAAAGAAAATTTCAAAAAGTGCTTTTTATTTGGGGCGAATTAGATGTGAACTTTATACGAACGTTAATGTATAAATGCATGATACAACTCCTACTGTAGGAACCTCCCCGAAGTGACTCGAATATTTTTAGAAAGCTAAGTGAATTTTCTACAACTTTTTTGTTGGAACCATTCCAAATTTCTTACAGGAAAGTGGCCAAAAGCTCAAAGGAAGTGACTGTGGTGCATTTTGAGGTACTTTCCAGCATACCTTTAGTATTTTGGTAATAACTTGGGCTACAAAAATGATTTTTAGGTGAAACTTGATGCATTGCAAAGCTAACACACAGGGCTACTGGAAAATTATACAAAATGTTCAAAAAGTTGAAATTTCAAAAAGTGCGTTTTATTGGGGCCTATTGTATGCGAAATTTATATGAACGTTAATCTACAAATACACAAATCACTACTGCCCATGTAGGAACCTCCACAAAGTTAAACTTTTGTTTTTGGAAATATAAGTGAGTTAGCTACAACTTTTGTGATAGAACCATTCCAAAGTTCTTGCAAGAAAGGTTCCAAAAGCTCAAAGGAAGTGACAGTGGTGCATTGTAATGTAGTTTTCGGCATACCTATAGTATTTTGATCATATCTTTGGCTAGAAAAATGTTTTTTAAGTGAAACAAGATGCGTTGGAAAGCTAACACATAGGGACACTAGAAAATGAAATGAAAATTTCAAAAAGTGCTTTTTATTTGGGTCTAATTAGATGTGAACTTTATGCGAACGTTAATGTATAAATGCACGATCACAACTCCTACTGTAGGAACCTCCCCGAAGTGACTCGAATATTTTTAGAAATCTAAGTGAATTAGCTACAACTTTTGTGTTGGAACCATTCCAAATTTCGTGCAAGAAAGTGACCAAAAGCTCAAAGGAAGTGACTGTGGTGCATTTTGAGGTACTTTCCAGCATACCTTTAGTATTTTGGTCATAACTTGGGCTACAAAAATGATTTTTAGGTGAAACTTGATGCATTGCAAAGCTAACACACAAGGCTACTGGAAAAGGATACAAAATGTTCAAAAGTTGAAATTTCAAAAAGTGCTTTTTAATGGGGCCTATTGCATGCGAAATTTATATGAACGTTAATGTACAAATGCACAAATCACTACTGCCCATGTAGGAACCTCCACAAAGTGAATCTTTTGTTTTTGGAAAGATAAGTGAGTTAGCTACAACTTTTGTGATAGAACCATTCCAAAGTTCTTGCAAGAAAGGTTCCAAAAGCTCAAAGGAAGTGACAGTGGTGCATTGTAATGTAGTTTTCGGCATACCTATAGTATTTTGATCATATCCTAGGCTAAAAAAATGATTTTTAAGTGAAAGAAGATGCGTTGGAAAGATAACACATAGGGCTACTAGAAAAAGAAAAGAAAGTTTCAAAAAGTGCTTTTTATTTTGGGCTAATTAGATGTGAACTTTATACGAACGTTAATGTATAAATGCACGATCACAACTCCTACTGTAGGAACCTCCCCGAAGTGACTCAAATATTTTTAGAAAGCTAAGTGAATTAGATACAACTTTTATGTTGGAACCATTCCAAATTTCGTGCAAGAATGTGACCAAAAGCTCAAAGGAAGTGACTGTGGTGCATTTTGAGGTACTTTCCAGCATACCTTTAGTATTTTGGTCATAACTTGGGCTACAAAAATGATGTTTAGGTGAAACTTGATGCATTGAAAAGCTAACACACAAGGCTACTGGAAAAGGATACAAAATGTTCAAAAAGTTGAAATTTCAAAAAGTGCTTTTTATTGGGGCCTATTGTATGCGAAATTTATATGAACGTTAATGTACAAATGCACAAATCACTACTCCCCATGTAGGAACCTCCAAAAAGTGAATCTTTTGTTTTTGGAAAGGAAAGTGAGTTAGCTACAACTTTTGTGATAGAACCATTCCAAAGTTCTTGCAAAAAAGGTTCCAAAAGCTCAAAGGAAGTGATAGTGGTGCATTGTAAGGTAGTTTTCGGCATACCTATAGTATTTTGATCATATCTTGGGCTAAAAAAATGATTTTTAAGTGAAACAAGATGCGTTTGAAAGATAACACATAGGGCTACTAGAAAATGAAAATAAAGTTTCAAAAAGTGCTTTTTATTTGGGGCTAATTAGATGTGAACTTTATACGAACGTTAATGTATAAATGCATGATCACAACTCCTACTGTAGGAACCTCCCCGAAGTGACTCAAATATTTTTAAAAAGCTAAGTGAATTAGCTACAACTTTTGTGTTGGAACCATTCCAAATTTCGTGCAAGAAAGTGACGAAAAGCTCAAAGGAAGTGACTGTGGTGCATTTTGAGGTACTTTCCAGCATACCTTTAGTATTTTGGTCATAACTTGGGCTACAAAAATGATTATTAGGTGAAACTTGGTGCATTGCAAAGCTAACACACATGGCTACTGGAAAAGGATACAAAATGTTCAAAAAGTTCAAATTTTAAAAAGTGCTTTTTATTGGGGCCTATTGTATGCAAAATTTATATGAACGTCAATGTACAAATGCACAAATCACTACTCCCCATGTAGGAACCTCCACAAAGTGAATCTTTTGTTTTTGGAAAGGCAAGTGAGTCAGCTACAACTTTTGTGATAGAACCATTCCAAAGTTCTTGCAAGAAAGGTTTCAAAAGCTCAAAGGAAGTGACAGTGGTGCATCGTAATGTAGTTTTCGGCATACCTATAGTATTTTGATCATATCTTGGGCTAAAAAAATGATTTTTAAGTGAAACAAGATGCGTTGGAAAGCTAACACATAGGGCCACTAGAAAATGAAAAGAAAATTTCAAAAAGTGCTTTTTATTTGGGGCGAATTAGATGTGAACTTTATACGAACGTTAATGTATAAATGCATGATACAACTCCTACTGTAGGAACCTCCCCAAAGTGACTCGAATATTTTTAGAAAGCTAAGTGAATTTTCTACAACTTTTTTGTTGGAACCATTCCAAATTTCTTGCAAGAAAGTGGCCAAAAGCTCAAAGGAAGTGACTGTGGTGCATTTTGAGGTACTTTCCAGCATACCTTTAGTATTTTGGTCATAACTTGGGCTACAAAAATGATTATTAGGTGAAACTTGGTGCATTGCAAAGCTAACACACAAGGCTACTGGAAAAGGATACAAAATGTTCAAAAAGTTGAAATTTCAAAAAGTGCTTTTTATTGGGGCCTATTGTATGCAAAATTTATATGAACGTCAATGTACAAATGCACAAATCACTACTCCCCATGTAGGAACCTCCAAAAAGTGAATCTTTTGTTTTTGGAAAGGCAAGTGAGTTAGCTACAACTTTTGTGATAGAACCATTCCAAAGTTCTTGCAAAAAAGGTCCCAAAAGCTCAAAGGAAGTGATAGTGGTGCATTGTAAGGTAGTTTTCGGCATACCTATAGTATTTTGATCATATCTTGGGCTAAAAAAATGATTTTTAAGTGAAACAAGATGCGTTTGAAAGATAACACATAGGGCTACTAGAAAATGAAAATAAAGTTTCAAAAAGTGCTTTTTATTTGGGGCTAATTAGATGTGAACTTTATACGAACGTTAATGTATAAATGCATGATCACAACTCCTACTGTAGGAACCTCCCCGAAGTGACTCAAATATTTTTAAAAAGCTAAGTGAATTAGCTACAACTTTTGTGTTGGAACCATTCCAAATTTCGTGCAAGAAAGTGACGAAAAGCTCAAAGGAAGTGACTGTGGTGCATTTTGAGGTACTTTCCAGCATACCTTTAGTATTTTGGTCATAACTTGGGCTACAAAAATGATTATTAGGTGAAACTTGGTGCATTGCAAAGCTAACACACAAGGCTACTGGAAAAGGATACAAAATGTTCAAAAAGTTGAAATTTCAAAAAGTGCTTTTTATTGGGGCCTATTGTATGCAAAATTTATATGAACGTCAATGTACAAATGCACAAATCACTACTCCCCATGTAGGAACCTCCACAAAGTGAATCTTTTGTTTTTGGAAAGGCAAGTGAGTCAGCAACAACTTTTGTGATAGAACCATTCCAAAGTTCTTGCAAGAAAGGTTTCAAAAGCTCAAAGGAAGTGACAGTGGTGTATCGTAATGTAGTTTTCGGCATACCTATAGTATTTTGATCATATCTTGGGCTAAAAAAATGATTTTTAAGTGAAACAAGATGCGTTGGAAAGCTAACACATAGGGCCACTAGAAAATGAAAAGAAAATTTCAAAAAGTGCTTTTTATTTGGGGCGAATTAGATGTGAACTTTATACGAACGTTAATGTATAAATGCATGATACAACTCCTACTGTAGGAACCTCCCCGAAGTGACTCGAATATTTTTAGAAAGCTAAGTGAATTTTCTACAACTTTTTTGTTGGAACCATTCCAAATTTCTTACAGGAAAGTGGCCAAAAGCTCAAAGGAAGTGACTGTGGTGCATTTTGAGGTACTTTCCAGCATACCTTTAGTATTTTGGTAATAACTTGGGCTACAAAAATGATTTTTAGGTGAAACTTGATGCATTGCAAAGCTAACACACAGGGCTACTGGAAAATGATACAAAATGTTCAAAAAGTTGAAATTTCAAAAAGTGCGTTTTATTGGGGCCTATTGTATGCGAAATTTATATGAACGTTAATCTACAAATACACAAATCACTGATGCCCATGTAGGAACCTCCACAAAGTTAAACTTTTGTTTTTGGAAATATAAGTGAGTTAGCTACAACTTTTGTGATAGAACCATTCCAAAGTTCTTGCAAGAAAGGTTCCAAAAGCTCAAAGGAAGTGACAGTGGTGCATTGTAATGTAGTTTTCGGCATACCTATAGTATTTTGATCATATCTTTGGCTAGAAAAATGTTTTTTAAGTGAAACAAGATGCGTTGGAAAGCTAACACATAGGGACACTAGAAAATGAAATGAAAATTTCAAAAAGTGCTTTTTATTTGGGTCTAATTAGATGTGAACTTTATGCGAACGTTAATGTATAAATGCACGATCACAACTCCTACTGTAGGAACCTCCCCGAAGTGACTCGAATATTTTTAGAAATCTAAGTGAATTAGCTACAACTTTTGTGTTGGAACCATTCCAAATTTCGTGCAAGAAAGTGACCAAAAGCTCAAAGGAAGTGACTGTGGTGCATTTTGAGGTACTTTCCAGCATACCTTTAGTATTTTGGTCATAACTTGGGCTACAAAAATGATTTTTAGGTGAAACTTGATGCATTGCAAAGCTAACACACAAGGCTACTGGAAAAGGATACAAAATGTTCAAAAGTTGAAATTTCAAAAAGTGCTTTTTATTGGGGCCTATTGCATGCGAAATTTATATGAACGTTAATGTACAAATGCACAAATCACTACTGCCCATGTAGGAACCTCCACAAAGTGAATCTTTTGTTTTTGGAAAGATAAGTGAGTTAGCTACAACTTTTGTGATAGAACCATTCCAAAGTTCTTGCAAGAAAGGTTCCAAAAGCTCAAAGGAAGTGACAGTGGTGCATTGTAATGTAGTTTTCGGCATACCTATAGTATTTTGATCATATCCTAGGCTAAAAAAATGATTTTTAAGTGAAAGAAGATGCGTTGGAAAGATAACACATAGGGCTACTAGAAAAAGAAAAGAAAGTTTCAAAAAGTGCTTTTTATTTTGGGCTAATTAGATGTGAACTTTATACGAACGTTCATGTATAAATGCACGATCACAACTCCTACTGTAGGAACCTCCCCGAAGTGACTCAAATATTTTTAGAAAGCTAAGTGAATTAGATACAACTTTTATGTTGGAACCATTCCAAATTTCGTGCAAGAATGTGACCAAAAGCTCAAAGGAAGTGACTGTGGTGCATTTTGAGGTACTTTCCAGCATACCTTTAGTATTTTGGTCATAACTTGGGCTACAAAAATGATGTTTAGGTGAAACTTGATGCATTGAAAAGCTAACACACAAGGCTACTGGAAAAGGATACAAAATGTTCAAAAATTTGAAATTTCAAAAAGTGCTTTTTATTGGGGCCTATTGTATGCGAAATTTATATGAACGTTAATGTACAAATGCACAAATCACTACTCCCCATGTAGGAACCTCCAAAAAGTGAATCTTTTGTTTTTGGAAAGGAAAGTGAGTTAGCTACAACTTTTGTGATAGAACCATTCCAAAGTTCTTGCAAAAAAGGTTCCAAAAGCTCAAAGGAAGTGATAGTGGTGCATTGTAAGGTAGTTTTCGGCATACCTATAGTATTTTGATCATATCTTGGGCTAAAAAAATGATTTTTAAGTGAAACAAGATGCGTTTGAAAGATAACACATAGGGCTACTAGAAAATGAAAATAAAGTTTCAAAAAGTGCTTTTTATTTGGGGCTAATTAGATGTGAACTTTATACGAACGTTAATGTATAAATGCATGATCACAACTCCTACTGTAGGAACCTCCCCGAAGTGACTCAAATATTTTTAAAAAGCTAAGTGAATTAGCTACAACTTTTGTGTTGGAACCATTCCAAATTTCGTGCAAGAAAGTGACGAAAAGCTCAAATGAAGTGACTGTGGTGCATTTTGAGGTACTTTCCAGCATACCTTTAGTATTTTGGTCATAACTTGGGCTACAAAAATGATTATTAGGTGAAACTTGGTGCATTGCAAAGCTAACACACATGGCTACTGGAAAAGGATACAAAATGTTCAAAAAGTTCAAATTTTAAAAAGTGCTTTTTATTGGGGCCTATTGTATGCAAAATTTATATGAACGTCAATGTACAAATGCACAAATCACTACTCCCCATGTAGGAACCTCCACAAAGTGAATCTTTTGTTTTTGGAAAGGCAAGTGAGTCAGCTACAACTTTTGTGATAGAACCATTCCAAAGTTCTTGCAAGAAAGGTTTCAAAAGCTCAAAGGAAGTGACAGTGGTGCATCGTAATGTAGTTTTCGGCATACCTATAGTATTTTGATCATATCTTGGGCTAAAAAAATGATTTTTAAGTGAAACAAGATGCGTTGGAAAGCTAACACATAGGGCCACTAGAAAATGAAAAGAAAATTTCAAAAAGTGCTTTTTATTTGGGGCGAATTAGATGTGAACTTTATACGAACGTTAATGTATAAATGCATGATACAACTCCTACTGTAGGAACCTCCCCAAAGTGACTCGAATATTTTTAGAAAGCTAAGTGAATTTTCTACAACTTTTTTGTTGGAACCATTCCAAATTTCTTGCAAGAAAGTGGCCAAAAGCTCAAAGGAAGTGACTGTGGTGCATTTTGAGGTGCTTTCAAGCATACCTTTAGTATTTTGGTAATAACTTGGGCTACAAAAATGATTTTTAGGTGAAACTTGATGCATTGCAAAGCTAACACATTGGGTTACTGGAAAAGGATACAAAATGTTCAAAAAGTTGAAATTTCAAAAAGTGCGTTTTATTGGGGCCTATTGCATGCAAAATTTATATGAACGTTAATGTACAAATGCACAAATCACTACTGCCCATGTAGGAACCTCCACAAAGTGAATCTTTTATTTTTGGAAAGATAAGTGAGTTAGCTACAACTTTTGTGATAGAACCATTCCAAAGTTCTTGCAAGAAAGGTTCCAAAAGCTCAAAGGAAGTGACGGTGGTGCATTGTAATGTAGTTTTCGGCATGCCTATAGTATTTTGATCATATCTTGGGCTAGAAAAGTGATTTTTAAGTGAAACAAGATGCGTTGGAAAGCTAACACATAGGGATACTAGAAAATGAAAAGAAAATTTCAAAAAGTGCTTTTTATTTGGGGCTAATTAGATGTGAACTTTATACGAACGTTAATGTATAAATGCACGATACAACTCCTACTGTAGGAACCTCCCCGAAGTGACTAGAATATTTTTAGAAAGCTAAGTGAATTAGCTACAACTTTTATGTTGGAACCATTCCAAATTTCTTGCAAGAAAGTGGCCAAAAGCTCAAAGGAAATGACTGTGGTGCATTTTGAGGTACTTTCCAGCATACCTTTAGTATTTTGGTAATAACTTGGGCTAGAAAAATATTTTTTAAGTGAAACAAGATGCGTTGGAAAGCTAACACATAGGGATACTAGAAAATGAAATGAAAATTCCAAAAAGTGCTTTTTATTTGGGGCTAATTAGATGTGAACTTTATACGAACGTTAATGTATAAATGCACGATCACAACTCCTACTGTAGGAACCTCGCCGAAGTGACTAGAATATTTTTAGAAAGCCAAGTGAATTAGCTACAACTTTTGTGTTGGAACCATTCCAAATTTCTTGCAAGAAACTGGCCAAAAGCTCAAAGGAAGTGACTGTGGTGCATTTTGAGGTACTTTCCAGCATACCTTTAGTATTTTAGTAATAACTTGGGCTACAAAAATGATTTTTAGGTGAAACTTGATGCATTGCAAAGCTAACACATAGGGCTACTGGAAAAGGATACAAAATGTTCAAAAAGTTGAAATTTCAAAAATTGCTTTTTATTGGGGCCTATTGTATGCGAAATTTATATGAACGTTAATGTACAAATGCACAAAGCACTAATCCCCATGCAGGCACCTCCACAAAGTGAATCTTTTGTTTTTGGAAAGGTAAGTGAGTTAGCTACAACTTTTGTGATAGATCTATTCCAAAGTTCTTGCAAGAAAGGTTCCAAAAGCTCAAAGGAAGTGACAGTGGTGCATTGTAAGGTAGTTTTCGGCATACCTATAGTATTTTGATCATATATTGGGCTAAAAAAATGATTTTTAAGTGAAACAAGATGCGTTGGAAAGATAACACATAGGGCTAGTAGAAAATGAATAGAAAATTTCAAAAGTGCTTTTTATTTGGGGCTAATTAGATGTGAACTTTATACAAACGTTAATGTATAAATGCACGATCACAACTCCTATTGTAGGAACCTCCCCTAAGTGACTCGAATATTTTTAGAAAGCTAAGTGAATTAGCTACAATTTTTGTGTTGGAACCATTCCAAATTTCGTGCAAGAAAGTGGCCAAAAGCTCAAAGGAAGTGACAGTGGTGCATTTTATGGTACTTTCCAGCATACCTTTAGTATTAGGGTCATAACATGGGCTACAAAAATGATTTTTAGGTGAAACTTGATGCATTGCAAAGCTAACACACAGGGCTACTGGAAAAGGATACAAAATGTTCAAAAAGTTTAAATTACAAAAATTGCTTTTTTTTGGGGCCTATTGTATGCGAAATTTATTTGAACGTTAATGTACAAATGCACAAATCACTACTCCCCATGTAGGAACCTCCACAAAGTGAATCTTTTGTTTTTGGAAAGGTAAGTGAGTTAGCTACAACTTTTGTGATAGATCTATTCCAAAGTTCTTGCAAGAAAGGTCCCAAAAGCTCAAAGGAAGTGACTGTGGTGCATTGTAAGGTAGTTTTCGGCATACCTATAGTATTTTGATCATATATTGGGCTAAAAAAATGATTTTTAAGTGAAACAAGATGCGTTGGAAAGATAACACATAGGGCTACTAGGAAATAAAAATAAAATTTCAAAAAGTGCTTTTTATTTGGGGCTAATTAGATGTGAACTTTATACAGACGTTAATGTATAAATGCACGATCACAACTCCTACTGTAGGAATCTCCCCAAAGTGACTCGAATATTTTTAGAAAGCTAAGTGAATTAGCTACAACTTTTGTGTTGGAACCATTCCAAATTTCGTGAAAGAAAGTGGCCAAAAGCTCAAAGGAAGTGACAGTGGTGCATTTTGAGGTACTTTCTAGCATACCTTTAGTATTTGGGTCATAACTTGGGCTACAAAAATGATTTTTAGGTGAAACTTGATGCATTGCAAAGCTAACACACAGGGCTACTGGAAAAGGATACAAAATGTTCAAAAAATTTAAATTACAAAAATTGCTTTTTATTGGGGCCTATTGTATGCGAAATTTATATGAACGTTAATGTACAAATGCACAAATCACTACTCACCATGTAGGAACCTCCACAAAGTGAATCTTTTGTTTTTGGAAAGGTAAGTGAGTTAGCTACAACTTTTGTGATAGATCTATTCCAAAGTTCTTGCAAGAAAGGTTCCAAAAGCTCAAAGGAAGTGACTGTGGTGCATTGTAAGGTAGTTTTCGGTGTACCTATAGTATTTTGATCATATATTGGGCTAAAAAAATGATTTTTAAGTGAAACAAGATGCGTTGGAAAGCTAACACATAGGGCTACTAGGAAATGAAAATAAAATTTCAAAAAGTGCTTTTTATTTGGGGCTAATTAGATGTGAACTTTATACAGACGTTAATGTATAAATGCACGATCACAACTCCTACTGTAGGAATCTCCCCAAAGTGATTCGAATATTTTTAGAAAGCTAAGTGAATTAGCTACAACTTTTGTGTTGGAACCATTCCAAATTTCGTGAAAGAAAGTGGCCAAAAGCTCAAAGGAAGTGAGAGTGGTGCATTTTGAGGTACTTTCTAGCATACCTTTAGTATTTGGGTCATAACTTGGGCTACAAAAATGATTTTTAGGTGAAACTTGATGCATTGCAAAGCTAACACACAGGGCTACTGGAAAAGGATACAAAATGTTCAAAAAGTTTAAATTACAAAAATTGCTTTTTATTGGGGCCTATTGTATGCGAAATTTATATGAACGTTAATGTACAAATGCACAAATCACTACTCCCCATGTAGGAACCTCCACAAAGTGAATCTTTCCTTTTTGGAAAGGTAAGTGAGTTAGCTACAACTTTTGTGATAGATCTATTCCAAAGTTCTTGCAAGAAAGGTTCCAAAAGCTCAAAGGAAGTGACTGTGGTGCATCGTAAGGTAGTTTTCGGCATACCTATAGTATTTTGATCATATATTGGGCTAAAAAAATGATTTTTAAGTGAAACAAGATGCGTTGGAAAGACAACACATAGGGCTAGTAGAAAATGAAAAGAAAATTTCAAAAGTGCTTTTTATTTGGGGCTAATTAGATGTGAACTTTATACAAACGTTAATGTATAAATGCACGATCACAACTCCTATTGTAGGAACCTCCCCTAAGTGACTCGAATATTTTTAGAAAGCTAAGTGAATTAGCTACAACTTTTGTGTTGGAACCATTCCAAATTTCGTGCAAGAAAGTGGCCAAAAGCTCAAAGGAAGTGACAGTGGTGCATTTTAAGGTACTTTCCAGCATACCTTTAGTATTAGGGTCATAACATGGGCTACAAAAATGATTTTTAGGTGAAACTTGATGCATTGCAAAGCTAACACACAGGGCTACTGGAAAAGGATACAAAATGTTCAAAAAGTTTAAATTACAAAAATTGCTTTTTTTTGGGGCCTATTGTATGCGAAATTTATTTGAACGTTAATGTACAAATGCACAAATCACTACTCCCCATGTAGGAACCTCCACAAAGTTAATCTTTTGTTTTTGGAACGGTAAGTGAGTTAGCTACAACTTTTTTGATAGATCTATTCCAAAGTTCTTGCAAGAAAGGTTCCAAAAGCTCAAAGGAAGTGACAGTGGTGCATTGTAAGGTAGTTTTCGGCATACCTATAGTATTTTGATCATATATTGGGCTAAAAAAATGATTTTTAAGTGAAACAAGATGCGTTGGAAAGATAACACATAGGGCTACTAGAAAATGAAAAGAAAATTTCAAAAGTGCTTTTTATTTGGGGCTAATTAGATGTGAACTTTATACAAACGTTAATGTATAAATGCACGATCACAACTCCTATTGTAGGAACCTCCCGAAAGTGACTTGAATATTTTTAGAAAGCTAAGTGAATTAGCTACAACTTTTGTGTTGGAACCATTCCAAATTTCGTGCAAGAAAGTGGCCAGAAGCTCAAAGGAAGTGACAGTGGTGCATTTTAAGGTGCTTTCCAGCATACCTTTAGTATTAGGGTCATAACATGGGCTACAAAAATGATTTTTAGGTGAAACTTGATGCATTGCAAAGCTAACACATAGGGCTACTGGAAAAGGGTACAAAATGTTCAAAAAGTTTAAATTACAAAAATTGCTTTTTATTGGGGCCTATTGTATGCGAAATTTATATGAACGTTAATGTACAAATGCACAAATCACTACTCCCCATGTAGGAACCTCCACAAAGTGAATCTTTTGTTTTTGGAAAGGTAAGTGAGTTAGCTACAACTTTTGTGATAGATCTATTCCAAAGTTCTTGCAAGAAAGGTCCCAAAAGCTCAAAGGAAGTGACTGTGGTGCATTGTAAGGTAGTTTTCGGCATACCTATAGTATTTTGATCATATATTGGGCTAAAAAAATGATTTTTAAGTGAAACAAGATGCGTTGGAAAGATAACACATAGGGCTACTAGGAAATAAAAATAAAATTTCAAAAAGTGCTTTTTATTTGGGGCTAATTAGATGTGAACTTTATACAGACGTTAATGTATAAATGCACGATCACAACTCCTACTGTAGGAATCTCCCCAAAGTGACTCGAATATTTTTAGAAAGCTAAGTGAATTAGCTACAACTTTTATGTTGGAACCATTCCAAATTTCGTGAAAGAAAGTGGCCAAAAGCTCAAAGGAAGTGACAGTGGTGCATTTTGAGGTACTTTCTAGCATACCTTTAGTATTTGGGTCATAACTTGGGCTACAAAAATGATTTTTAGGTGAAACTTGATGCATTGCAAAGCTAACACACAGGGCTACTTGAAAAGGATACAAAATGTTCAAAAAATTTAAATTACAAAAATTGCTTTTTATTGGGGCCTATTGTATGCGAAATTTATATGAACGTTAATGTACAAATGCACAAATCACTACTCACCATGTAGGAACCTCCACAAAGTGAATCTTTCCTTTTTGGAAAGGTAAGTGAGTTAGCTACAACTTTTGTGATAGATCTATTCCAAAGTTCTTGCAAGAAAGGTTCCAAAAGCTCAAAGGAAGTGACTGTGGTGCATTGTAAGGTAGTTTTCGGCGTACCTATAGTATTTTGATCATATATTGGGCTAAAAAAATGATTTTTAAGTGAAACAAGATGCGTTGGAAAGCTAACACATAAGGCTACTAGGAAATGAAAATAAAATTTCAAAAAGTGCTTTTTATTTGGGGCTAATTAGATGTGAACTTTATACAGACGTTAATGTATAAATGCACGATCACAACTCCTACTGTAGGAATCTCCCCAAAGTGATTCGAATATTTTTAGAAAGCTAAGTGAATTAGCTACAACTTTTGTGTTGGAACCATTCCAAATTTCGTGAAAGAAAGTGGCCAAAAGCTCAAAGGAAGTGACAGTGGTGCATTTTGAGGTACTTTCTAGCATACCTTTAGTATTTGGGTCATAACTTGGGCTACAAAAATGATTTTTAGGTGAAACTTGATGCATTGCAAAGCTAACACACAGGGCTACTGGAAAAGCATACAAAATGTTCAAAAAGTTTAAATTACAAAAGTTGCTTTTTTTTGGGGCCTATTGTATGCGAAATTTATATGAACGTTAATGTACAAATGCACAAATCACTACTCCCCATGTA
Organism: Ajuga chamaepitys; assembly: GCA_958295605.1. Taxonomy (NCBI): domain Eukaryota; kingdom Viridiplantae; phylum Streptophyta; class Magnoliopsida; order Lamiales; family Lamiaceae; genus Ajuga; species Ajuga chamaepitys. The sequence goes on along the minus strand of OY282499.1, from coordinate 211,870 downwards.
GGAACCTCCACAAAGTGAATCTTTTGTTTTTGGAAAGGTAAGTGAGTTAGCTACAACTTTTGTGATAGATCTATTCCAAAGTTCTTGCAAGAAAGGTTCCAAAAGCTCAAAGGAAGTGACTGTGGTGCATTGTAAGGTAGTTTTCGGCGTACCTATAGTATTTTGATCATATATTGGGCTAAAAAAATGATTTTTAAGTGAAACAAGATGCGTTGGAAAGCTAACACATAGGGCTACTAGGAAATGAAAATAAAATTTCAAAAAGTGCTTTTTATTTGGGGCTAATTAGATGTGAACTTTATACAGACGTTAATGTATAAATGCACGATCACAACTCCTACTGTAGGAATCTCCCCAAAGTGATTCGAATATTTTTAGAAAGCTAAGTGAATTAGCTACAACTTTTGTGTTGGAACCATTCCAAATTTCGTGAAAGAAAGTGGCCAAAAGCTCAAAGGAAGTGACAGTGGTGCATTTTGAGGTACTTTCTAGCATACCTTTAGTATTTAGGTCATAACTTGGGCTACAAAAATGATTTTTAGGTGAAACTTGATGCATTGCAAAGCTAACACACAGGGCTACTGGAAAAGGATACAAAATGTTCAAAAAGTTAAAATTACAAAAATTGCTTTTTATTGGGGCCTATTGTATGCGAAATTTATATGAACGTTAATGTACAAATGCACAAATCACTACTCCCCATGTAGGAACCTCCACAAAGTGAATCTTTTGTTTTTGGAAAGGTAAGTGAGTTAGCTACAACTTTTGTGATAGATCTATTCCAAATTTCTTGCAAGAAAGGTTCCAAAAGCTCAAAGGAAGTGACTGTGGTGCATTGTAAGGTAGTTTTCGGCATACCTATAGTATTTTGATCATATATTGGGCTAAAAAAATGATTTTTAAGTGAAACAATATGCGTTGGAAAGACAACACATAGGGCTACTAGAAAATGAAAAGAAAATTTCAAAAGTGCTTTTTATTTGGGGCTAATTAGATGTGAACTTTATACAAACGTTAATGTATAAATGCACGATCACAACTCCTATTGTAGGAACCTCCCCAAAGTGACTCGAATATTTTTAGAAAGCTAAGTGAATTAGCTACAACTTTTGTGTTGGAACCATTCCAAATTTCGTGCAAGAAAGTGGCCAAAAGCTCAAAGGAAGTGACAGTGGTGCATTTTAAGGTACTTTCCAGCATACCTTTAGTATTAGGGTCATAACATGGGCTACAAAAATGATTTTTAGGTGAAACTTGATGCATTGCAAAGCTAACACACAGGGCTACTGGAAAAGGATACAAAATGTTCAAAAAGTTTAAATTACAAAAATTGCTTTTTATTGGGGCCTATTGTATGCGAAATTTATATGAACGTTAATGTACAAATGCACAAATCACTACTCCCCATGTAGGAACCTCCACAAAGTTAATCTTTTGTTTTTGCAAAGGTAAGTGAGTTAGCTACAACATTTTTGATAGATCTATTCCAAAGTTCTTGCAAGAAAGGTTCCAAAAGCTCAAAGGAAGTGACTGTGGTGCATTGTAAGGTAGTTTTCGGCATACCTATAGTATTTTGATCATATATTGGGCTAAAAAAATGATTTTTAAGTGAAACAAGATGCGTTGGAAAGATAACACATAGGGCTACTAGGAAATAAAAATAAAATTTCAAAAAGTGCTTTTTATATGGGGCTAATTAGATGTGAACTTTATACAGACGTTAATGTATAAATGCACGATCACAACTCCTACTGTAGGAATCTCCCCAAAGTGACTCGAATATTTTTAGAAAGCTAAGTGAATTAGCTACAACTTTTGTATTGGAACCATTCCAAATTTCGTGAAAGAAAGTGGCCAAAAGCTCAAAGGAAGTGACAGTGGTGCATTTTGAGGTACTTTCTAGCATACCTTTAGTATTTGGGTCATAACTTGGGCTACAAAAATGATTTTTAGGTGAAACTTGATGCATTGCAAAGCTAACACACAGGGCTACTTGAAAAGGATACAAAATGTTCAAAAAATTTAAATTACAAAAATTGCTTTTTATTGGGGCCTATTGTATGCGAAATTTATATGAACGTTAATGTACAAATGCACAAATCACTACTCACCATGTAGGAACCTCCACAAAGTGAATCTTTCCTTTTTGGAAAGGTAAGTGAGTTAGCTACAACTTTTGTGATAGATCTATTCCAAAGTTCTTGCAAGAAAGGTTCCAAAAGCTCAAAGGAAGTGACTGTGGTGCATTGTAAGGTAGTTTTCGGCGTACCTATAGTATTTTGATCATATATTGGGCTAAAAAAATGATTTTTAAGTGAAACAATATGCGTTGGAAAGACAACACATAGGGCTACTAGAAAATGAAAAGAAAATTTCAAAAGTGCTTTTTATTTGGGGCTAATTAGATGTGAACTTTATACAAACGTTAATGTATAAATGCACGATCACAACTCCTATTGTAGGAACCTCCCCAAAGTGACTCGAATATTTTTAGAAAGCTAAGTGAATTAGCTACAACTTTTGTGTTGGAACCATTCCAAATTTCGTGCAAGAAAGTGGCCAAAAGCTCAAAGGAAGTGACAGTGGTGCATTTTAAGGTACTTTCCAGCATACCTTTAGTATTAGGGTCATAACATGGGCTACAAAAATGATTTTTAGGTGAAACTTGATGCATTGCAAAGCTAACACACAGGGCTACTGGAAAAGGATACAAAATGTTCAAAAAGTTTAAATTACAAAAATTGCTTTTTATTGGGGCCTATTGTATGCGAAATTTATATGAACGTTAATGTACAAATGCACAAATCACTACTCCCCATGTAGGAACCTCCACAAAGTAAATCTTTTGTTTTTGCAAAGGTAAGTGAGTTAGCTACAACATTTTTGATAGATCTATTCCAAAGTTCTTGCAAGAAAGGTTCCAAAAGCTCAAAGGAAGTGACTGTGGTGCATTGTAAGGTAGTTTTCGGCATACCTATAGTATTTTGATCATATATTGGGCTAAAAAAATGATTTTTAAGTGAAACAAGATGCGTTGGAAAGATAACACATAGGGCTACTAGGAAATAAAAATAAAATTTCAAAAAGTGCTTTTTATATGGGGCTAATTAGATGTGAACTTTATACAGACGTTAATGTATAAATGCACGATCACAACTCCTACTGTAGGAATCTCCCCAAAGTGACTCGAATATTTTTAGAAAGCTAAGTGAATTAGCTACAACTTTTGTATTGGAACCATTCCAAATTTCGTGAAAGAAAGTGGCCAAAAGCTCAAAGGAAGTGACAGTGGTGCATTTTGAGGTACTTTCTAGCATACCTTTAGTATTTGGGTCATAACTTGGGCTACAAAAATGATTTTTAGGTGAAACTTGATGCATTGCAAAGCTAACACACAGGGCTACTGGAAAAGCATACAAAATGTTCAAAAAGTTTAAATTACAAAAGTTGCTTTTTTTTGGGGCCTATTGTATGCGAAATTTATATGAACGTTAATGTACAAATGCACAAATCACTACTCCCCATGTAGGAACCTCCACAAAGTGAATCTTTTGTTTTTGGAAAGGTAAGTGAGTTAGCTACAACTTTTGTGATAGATCTATTCCAAAGTTCTTGCAAGAAAGGTTCCAAAAGCTCAAAGGAAGTGACTATGGTGCATTGTAAGGTAGTTTTCGGCGTACCTATAGTATTTTGATCATATATTGGGCTAAAAAAATGATTTTTAAGTGAAACAAGATGCGTTGGAAAGCTAACATATAGGGCTACTAGGAAATGAAAATAAAATTTCAAAAAGTGCTTTTTATTTGGGGCTAATTAGATGTGAACTTTATACAGACGTTAATGTATAAATGCACGATCACAACTCCTACTGTAGGAATCTCCCCAAAGTGATTCGAATATTTTTAGAAAGCTAAGTGAATTAGCTACAACTTTTGTGTTGGAACCATTCCAAATTTCGTGAAAGAAAGTGGCCAAAAGCTCAAAGGAAGTGACAGTGGTGCATTTTGAGGTACTTTCTAGCATACCTTTAGTATTTAGGTCATAACTTGGGCTACAAAAATGATTTTTAGGTGAAACTTGATGCATTGCAAAGCTAACACACAGGGCTACTGGAAAAGGATACAAAATGTTCAAAAAGTTAAAATTACAAAAATTGCTTTTTATTGGGGCCTATTGTATGCGAAATTTATATGAACGTTAATGTACAAATGCACAAATCACTACTCCCCATGTAGGAACCTCCACAAAGTGAATCTTTTGTTTTTGGAAAGGTAAGTGAGTTAGCTACAACTTTTGTGATAGATCTATTCCAAATTTCTTGCAAGAAAGGTTCCAAAAGCTCAAAGGAAGTGAATGTGGTGCATTGTAAGGTAGTTTTCGGCATACCTATAGTATTTTGATCATATATTGGGCTAAAAAAATGATTTTTAAGTGAAACAATATGCGTTGGAAAGACAACACATAGGGCTACTAGAAAATGAAAAGAAAATTTCAAAAGTGCTTTTTATTTGGGGCTAATTAGATGTGAACTTTATACAAACGTTAATGTATAAATGCACGATCACAACTCCTATTGTAGGAACCTCCCCAAAGTGACTCGAATATTTTTAGAAAGCTAAGTGAATTAGCTACAACTTTTGTGTTGGAACCATTCCAAATTTCGTGAAAGAAAGTGGCCAAAAGCTCAAAGGAAGTGACAGTGGTGCATTTTAAGGTACTTTCCAGCATACCTTTAGTATTAGGGTCATAACATGGGCTACAAAAATGATTTTTAGGTGAAACTTGATGCATTGCAAAGCTAACACACAGGGCTACTGGAAAAGGATACAAAATGTTCAAAAAGTTTAAATTACAAAAATTGCTTTTTATTGGGGCCTATTGTATGCGAAATTTATATGAACGTTAATGTACAAATGCACAAATCACTACTCCCCATGTAGGAACCTCCACAAAGTTAATCTTTTGTTTTTGCAAAGGTAAGTGAGTTAGCTACAACATTTTTGATAGATCTATTCCAAAGTTCTTGCAAGAAAGGTTCCAAAAGCTCAAAGGAAGTGACTGTGGTGCATTGTAAGGTAGTTTTCGGCATACCTATAGTATTTTGGTCATATATTGGGCTAAAAAAATGATTTTTAAGTGAAACAAGATGCGTTGGAAAGATAACACATAGGGCTACTAGGAAATAAAAATAAAATTTCAAAAAGTGCTTTTTATATGGGGCTAATTAGATGTGAACTTTATACAGACGTTAATGTATAAATGCACGATCACAACTCCTACTGTAGGAATCTCCCTAAAGTGACTCGAATATTTTTAGAAAGCTAAGTGAATTAGCTACAACTTTTGTGTTGGAACCATTCCAAATTTCGTGAAAGAAAGTGGCCAAAAGCTCAAAGGAAGTGACAGTGGTGCATTTTGAGGTACTTTCTAGCATACCTTTAGTATTTGGGTCATAACTTGGGCTACAAAAATGATTTTTAGGTGAAACTTGATGCATTGCAAAGCTAACACATAGGGCTACTGGAAAAGGATACAAAATGTTCAAAAAGTTTAAATTACAAAAATTGCTTTTTTTTGGGGCCTATTGTATGCGAAATTTATATGAACGTTAATGTACAAATGCACAAATCACTACTCCCCATGTAGGAACCTCCACAAAGTGAATCTTTTGTTTTTGGAAAGGTAAGTGAGTTAGCTACAACTTTTGTGATAGATCTATTCCAAAGTTCTTGCAAGAAAGGTTCCAAAAGCTCAAAGGAAGTGATTGTGGTGCATTGTAAGGTAGCTTTCGGCGTACCTATAGTATTTTGATCATATATTGGGCTAAAAAAATGATTTTTAAGTGAAACAAGATGCGTTAGAAAAATAACACATAGGGCTACTAGGAAATGAAAATAAAATTTCAAAAAGTGCTTTTTATTTGGGGCTAATTATATGTGAACTTTATACAGACGTTAATGTATAAATGCACGATCACAACTCCTACTGTAGAAATCTTCCCAAAGTGACTCGAATATTTTTAGAAAGCTAAGTGAATTAGCTACAACTTTTGTGTTGGAACCATTCCAAATTTCGTGAAAGAAAGTGGCCAAAAGCTCAAAGGAAGTGACAGTGGTGCATTTTGAGGTACTTTCAGGCATACCTTTAGTATTTGGGTCATAACTTGGGCTACAAAAATGATTTTTAGGTGAAACTTGATGCATTGCAAAGCTAACACACAGGGCTACTAGAAAAGGATACAAAATGTTCAAAAAGTTGAAATTTCAAAAAGTATTTTTTATTGGGGCCTATTGTATGCGAAATTTATATGACCGTTAATGTATAAATGCACAAATCACTACTCCCCATGTAGGAACCTCCACAAAGTGAATCTTTTTTTTTTGGAAAGGTAAGTGAGTTAGCTACAACTTTTGTGATAGAACCATTCCAAAGTTCTTGCAAGAAAGGTTCCAAAAGCTCAAAGGAAGTGACTATGGTGCATTGTAAGGTAGTTTTCGGCATACCTATAGTATTTTGATCATATCTTGGGCTAAAAAAATGATTTTTAAGTGAAACAAGATGTGTTGGAAAGCTAACACATAGGGCCACTAGAAAATGAAAAGAAAGTTTCAAAACGTGCTTTTTATTTGGGGCTAATTAGATGTGAACTTTATACGAACATTAATGTATAAATGCATGATCACAACTCCTACTGTACGAACCTCCCCAAAGTGACTCAAATATTTTTAGAAAGCTAAATTAGCTAAAACTTTTGTGTTGGAGCCATTCAAAATTTCATGCAAGAAAGTGGCCAAAAGCTCAAAGGAAGTGACAGTGGTGCATTTTGAGGTACTTTCCAGCATACCTTTAGTATTTGGGTCATAACTTGGGCTACAAAAAATGATTTTTAGGTGAAACTTGATGCATTGCAAAGCTAACACACAGGGCTACTGGAAAAGGATACAAAATGTTCAAAAAGTTTAAATTACAAAAATTGCTTTTTATTGGGGCCTATTGTATGCGAAATTTATATGAACGTTAATGTACAAATGCACAAATCACTACTCCCCATGTAGGAACCTCCACAAAGTTAATCTTTTGTTTTTGCAAAGGTAAGTGAGTTAGCTACAACATTTTTGATAGATCTATTCCAAAGTTCTTGCAAGAAAGGTTCCAAAAGCTCAAAGGAAGTGACTGTGGTGCATTGTAAGGTAGTTTTCGGCATACCTATAGTATTTTGATCATATATTGGGCTAAAAAAATGATTTTTAAGTGAAACAAGATGCGTTGGAAAGATAACACATAGGGCTACTAGGAAATAAAAATAAAATTTCAAAAAGTGCTTTTTATATGGGGCTAATTAGATGTGAACTTTATACAGACGTTAATGTATAAATGCACGATCACAACTCCTACTGTAGGAATCTCCCCAAAGTGACTCGAATATTTTTAGAAAGCTAAGTGAATTAGCTACAACTTTTGTGTTGGAACCATTCCAAATTTCGTGAAAGAAAGTGGCCAAAAGCTCAAAGGAAGTGACAGTGGTGCATTTTGAGGTACTTTCTAGCATACCTTTAGTATTTGGGTCATAACTTGGGCTACAAAAATGATTTTTAGGTGAAACTTGATGCATTGCAAAGCTAACACATAGGGCTACTGGAAAAGGATACAAAATGTTCAAAAAGTTTAAATTACAAAAATTGCTTTTTTTTAGGGCCTATTGTATGCGAAATTTATATGAACGTTAATGTACAAATGCACAAATCACTACTCCCCATGTAGGAACCTCCACAAAGTGAATCTTTTGTTTTTGGAAAGGTAAGTGAGTTAGCTACAACTTTTGTGATAGATCTATTCCAAAGTTCTTGCAAGAAAGGTTCCAAAAGCTCAAAGGAAGTGATTGTGGTGCATTGTAAGGTAGCTTTCGGCGTACCTATAGTATTTTGATCATATATTGGGCTAAAAAAATAATTTTTAAGTGAAACAAGATGCGTTAGAAAAATAACACATAGGGCTACTAGGAAATGAAAATAAAATTTCAAAAAGTGCTTTTTATTTGGGGCTAATTATATGTGAACTTTATACAGACGTTAATGTATAAATGCACGATCACAACTCCTACTGTAGAAATCTTCCCAAAGTGACTCGAATATTTTTAGAAAGCTAAGTGAATTAGCTACAACTTTTGTGTTGGAACCATTCCAAATTTCGTGAAAGAAAGTGGCCAAAAGCTCAAAGGAAGTGACAGTGGTGCATTTTGAGGTACTTTCAGGCATACCTTTAGTATTTGGGTCATAACTTGGGCTACAAAAATGATTTTTAGGTGAAACTTGATGCATTGCAAAGCTAACACATAGGGCTACTAGAAAAGGATACAAAATGTTCAAAAAGTTGAAATTTCAAAAAGTGTTTTTTATTGGGGCCTATTGTATGCGAAATTTATATGACCGTTAATGTATAAATGCACAAATCACTACTCCCCATGTAGGAACCTCCACAAAGTGAATCTTTTTTTTTTTGGAAAGGTAAGTGAGTTAGCTACAACTTTTGTGATAGAACCATTCCAAAGTTCTTGCAAGAAAGGTTCCAAAAGCTCAAAGGAAGTGACTATGGTGCATTGTAAGGTAGTTTTCGGCATACCTATAGTATTTTGATCATATCTTGGGCTAAAAAAATGATTTTTAAGTGAAACAAGATGTGTTGGAAAGCTAACACATAGGGCCACTCGAAAATGAAAAGAAAGTTTCAAAACGTGCTTTTTATTTGGGGCTAATTAGATGTGAACTTTATACGAACATTAATGTATAAATGCATGATCACAACTCCTACTGTACGAACCTCCCCAAAGTGACTCAAATATTTTTAGAAAGCTAAATGAGCTAAAACTTTTGTGTTGGAGCCATTCAAAATTTCATGCAAGAAAGTGCCAAAAGCTCAAAGGAAGTGACAGTGGTGCATTTTGAGGTACTTTCCAGCATACCTTTAGTATTTGGGTCATAACTTGGGCTACAAAAAATGATTTTTAGGTGAAACTTGATGCATTGCAAAGCTAACACACAGGGCTACTGGAAAAGGATACAAAATGTTCAAAAAGTTTAAATTACAAAAATTGCTTTTTATTGGGGCCTATTGTATGCGAAATTTATATGAACGTTAATGTACAAATGCACAAATCACTACTCCCCATGTAGGAACCTCCACAAAGTGAATCTTTTGTTTTTGGAAAGGTAAGGGAGTTAGCTACAACTTTTGTGATAGATCTATTCCAAAGTTCTTGCAAGAAAGGTTCCAAAAGCTCAAAGGAAGTGACTGTGGTGCATTGTAAGGTAGTTTTCGGCATACCTATAGTATTTTGATCATATATTGGGCTAAAAAAATGATTTTTAAGTGAAACAAGATGCGTTGGAAAGATAACATATAGGGCTACTAGAAAATGAAAAGAAAATTTCAAAAGTGCTTTTTATTTGGGGCTAATTAGATGTGAACTTTATACAAACGTTAATGTATAAATGCACGATCACAACTCCTATTGTAGGAACCTCCCCAAAGTGACTCGAATATTTTTAGAAAGCTAAGTGAATTAGCTACAACTTTTGTGTTTGAACCATTCCAAATTTCATGCAAGAAAGTGGCCAAAAGCTCAAAGGAAGTGACAGTGGTGCATTTTAAGGTACTTTCCAGCATACCTTTAGTATTAGGGTCATAACATGGGCTACAAAAATGATTTTTAGGTGAAACTTGATGCATTGCAAAGCTAACACACAGGGCTACTGGAAAAGGATACAAAATGTTCAAAAAGTTTAAATTACAAAAATTGCTTTTTATTGGGGCCTATTGTATGCGAAATTTATATGAACGTTAATGTACAAATGCACAAATCACTACTCCCCATGTAGGAACCTCCACAAAGTTAATCTTTTATTTTTGGAAAGGTAAGTGAGTTAGCTACAACTTTTGTGATAGATCTATTCCAAAGTTCTTGCAAGAAAGGTTCCAAAAGCTCAAAGGAAGTGACTGTGGTGCATTGTAAGGTAGTTTTCGGCATACCTATTGTATTTTGATCATATATTGGGCTAAAAAAATGATTTTTAAGTGAAACAATATGAGTTGGAAAGATAACACATAGGGCTACTAGGAAATAAAAATAAAATTTCAAAAAGTGCTTTTTATTTGGGGCTAATTAGATGTGAACTTTATACAGACGTTAATGTATAAATGCACGATCACAACTCCTACTGTAGGAACCTCCCCAAAGTGACTCGAATATTTTTAGAAAGCTAAGTGAATTAGCTACAACTTTTGTGTTGGAACCATTCCAAATTTCGTGCAAGAAAGTGGCCAAAAGCTCAAAGGAAGTGACAGTGGTGCATTTTAAGGTACTTTCCAGCATACCTTTAGTATTAGGGTCATAACATGGGCTACAAAAATGATTTTTAGGTGAAACTTGATGCATTGCAAAGCTAACACACAGGGCTACTAGAAAAGGATACAAAATGTTCAAAAAGTTGAAATTTCAAAAAGTGCTTTTTATTGGGGCCTATTGTATGCGAAATTTATATGACCGTTAATGTATAAATGCACAAATCACTACTCCCCATGTAGGAACCTCCACAAAGTTAATCTTTTGTTTTTGGAAAGGTAAGTGAGTTAGCTACAACTTTTGTGATAGATCTATTCCAAAGTTCTTGCAAGAAAGGTTCCAAAAGCTCAAAGGAAGTGACTGTGGTGCATTGTAAGGTAGTTTTCGGCATACCTATAGTATTTTGATCATATATTGGGCTAAAAAAATGATTTTTAAGTGAGACAAGATGCGTTGGAAAGATAACACATAGGGCTACTAGGAAATAAAAATAAAATTTCAAAAAGTGCTTTTTATTTGGGGCTAATTAGATGTGAACTTTATACAGACGTTAATGTATAAATGCACGATCACAACTCCTACTGTAGGAATCTCCCCAAAGTGACTCGAATATTTTTAGAAAGCTAAGTGAATTAGCTACAACTTTTGTGTTGGAACCATTCCAAATTTCGTGAAAGAAAGTGGCCAAAAGCTCAAAGGAAGTGACAGTGGTGCATTTTGAGGTACTTTCTAGCATACCTTTAGTATTTGGGTCATAACTTGGGCTACAAAAATGATTTTTAGGTGAAACTTGATGCATTGCAAAGCTAACACACAGGGCTACTGGAAAAGGATACAAAATGTACAAAAAGTTTAAATTACAAAAATTGCTTTTTATTGGGGCCTATTGTATGCGAAATTTATATGAACGTTAATGTACAAATGCACAAATCACTACTCCCCATGTAGGAACCTCCACAAAGTGAATCTTTTGTTTTTGGAAAGGTAAGTGAGTTAGCTACAACTTTTGTGATAGATCTATTCCAAAGTTCTTGCAAGAAAGGTTCCAAAAGCTCAAAGGAAGTGACTGTGGTGCATTGTAAGGTAGTTTTCGGCGTACCTATAGTATTTTGATCATATATTGGGCTAAAAAAATGATTTTTAAGTGAAACAAGATGCGTTGGAAAGATAACACATAGGGCTACTTGGAAATGAAAATAAAATTTCAAAAAGTGCTTTTTATTTGGGGCTAATTAGATGTGAACTTTATACAGACGTTAATGTATAAATGCACGATCACAACTCCTACTGTAGAAATCTCCCAAAAGTGACTCGAATATTTTTAGAAAGCTAAGTGAATTAGCTACAACTTTTGTGTTGGAACCATTCCAAATTTCGTGAAAGAAAGTGGCCAAAAGCTCAAAGGAAGTGACAGTGGTGCATTTTGAGGTACTTTCTAGCATACCTTTAGTATTTGGGTCATAACTTGGGCTACAAAAATGATTTTTAGGTGAAACTTGATGCATTGCAAAGCTAACACACCGGGCTACTAGAAAAGGATACAAAATGTTCAAAAAGTTGAAATTTCAAAAAGTGCTTTTTATTGGGGCCTCTTGTATGCGAAATTTATATGACCGTTAATGTATAAATGCACAAATCACTACTCCCCATGTAGGAACCTCCACAAAGTGAATCTTTTTTGTTGGAAAGGTAAGTGAGTTAGCTACAAATTTTGTGATAGAACCATTCCAAAGTTCTTGCAAGAAAGGTTCCAAATGCTCAAAGGAAGTGACTATGGTGCATTGTAAGGTAGTTTTCGGCATACCTATAGTATTTTGATCATATCTTGGGCTAAAAAAATGATTTTTAAGTGAAACAAGATGTGTTGGAAAGCTAACACATAGGGCCACTGGAAAATGAAAAGAAAGTTTCAAAACGTGCTTTTTATTTGGGGCTAATTAGATGTGAACTTTATACGAACGTTAATGTATAAATGCATGATCACAACTCCTACTGTACGAACCTCCCCAAAGTGACACGAATATTTTTAGAAAGCTAAGCGAATTAGCTACAACTTTTGTGTTGGAACCATTCAAAATTTCGTGCAAGAAAGTTGCCAAAAGCTCAAAGGAAGTGACAGTGGTGCATTTCGGGGTACTTTCCAGCATACCATTAGTATTTGGGTCATAACTTGGGCTACAAAAAATTCTTTTTAGGTAAAACTTGATGCATTGCAAAGCTAACACACAGGGCTACTGGAAAAGGATACAAAATGTTCAAAAAGTTTAAATTTCAAAAAGTGCTTTTTATTGGGGTCTATTGTATGCGAAATTTATATGACCGTTAATGTACAAATGCACAAATCACTACTCCCCATGTAGGAACCTCCACAAAGTGAATCTTTTGTTTTTGGAAAGGTAAGTGAGTTAGCTACAACTTTTGTGATAGAATCATTCCAAAGTTCTTGCAAGAAAGGTTCCAAAAGCTCAAAGGAAGTGACTGTGGTGCATTGTAAGGTAGTTTTCGGCATACATGTAGTATTTTGATCATATCTTGGGCTAAAAAAATGATTTTTAAGTGAAACAAGATGCGTTGGAAAGCTAACACATAGGGCTACTAGAAAATGAAATGAAAGTTTCAAAAAGTGCTTTTTATTTGGGGCTAATTAGATGTGAACTTTATACGAACGTTAATGTATAAATGCATGATCACAACTCCTACTGTAGGAACCTCCCCAAAGTGACTCGAATATTTTTAGAAAGCTAAGTGAATTAGCTACAACTTTTTTGTTGGAACCATTCAAAATTTCGTGCAAGAAAGTGGCCAAAAGCTCAAAGGAAGTGACAGTGGTGCATTTCGAGGTACTTTGCAGCATACCTTTAGTATTTGGGTCATAACTTGGGCTACAAAAATGATTTTTAGGTGAAACTTGATGCATTGCAAAGCTAACACAAAGGGCTACTGGAAAAGGATACAAAATGTTCAAAAAGTTAAAATTTCAAAAAGTGCTTTTTATTGGGGCCTATTGTATGCGAAATTTATATGACCGTTAATGTACAAATGCAGAAATCACTACTTCCCATGTAGGAACCTCCACAAAGTGAATCTTTTGTTTTTGGAAAGGTAAGTGAGTTAGCTACAACTTTTGTGATAGAACCATTCCAAAGTTCTTGCAAGAAAGGTTCCAAAAGCTCAAAGGAAGTGACTGTGGTGCATTGTAAGGTAGTTTTCGGCATACCTATAGTATTTTGATCATATCTTGGGCTAAAAAAATGATTTTTAAGTGAAAAAAGATGCGTTGGAAAGCTAACACATAGGGCTACTAGAAAATGAAAAGAAAGTTTCAAAAAGTGCTTTTTATTTGGGGCTAATTAGATGTGAACTTTATACGAACCTTACTGTATAAATGCACTATCACAACTCCTACTGTAAGAATCTCCCCGAATTGAATCGAATATTTTTAGAAAGCTAAGTGAATTAGCTAAAACTTTTGTGTTGGAACCATTCCAAATTTCGTGCAAGAAAGTGGCCAAAAGCTCAAAGGAAGTGACAGTGGTGCATTTTGAGGTACTTTCCAGCATACCTTTAGTATTTGGGTCATAACTTGGGCCACAAAAATGATTTTTAGGTGAAACTTGATGCATTGCAAAGATAACACACAGGGCTACTGGAAAAGGATACAAAATGTTCAAAAAGTTTAAATTTCAAAAAGTGCTTTTTATTGGGGCCTATTGTATGCGAAAATTATATGACCGTTAATGTACAAATGCAGAAATCACTACTCCCCATGTAAGAACCTCCACAAAGTGAATCTTTTGTTTTTGGAAAGGTAAGTGAGTTAGCTACAACTTTTGTGATAGAACCATTCCAAAGTTCTTGCAAGAAAGGTTCCAAAAGCTCAAAGGAAGTGACTGTGGTGCATTGTAAGGTAGTTTTCGGCATACCTATAGTATTTTGATCATATCTTGGGCTAAAAAAATGATTTTTAAGTGAAACAAGATGCGTTGGAAAGCTAACACATAGGGCTACTAGAAAATGAAAAGAAAGTTTCAAAAAGTGCTTTTTATTTAGGGGTAATTAGATGTGAACTTTATATGAACGTTAATGAATAAATGCAGGATCACAACTCCTACTGTACGAACCTCCCCAAAGTGACTCGAATATTGTTAGAAAGCTAAGTGAATTAGCTACAACTTTTATGTTGGAACCATTCAAAATTTCGTGCAAGAAAGTGGCCAAAAGCTCAAAGGAAGTGACAGTGGTGCATTTTGAGGTACTTTCCAGCATACCTTTAGTATTTGGGTCATAACTTGGGCTACAAAAAATGATTTTTAGGTGAAACTTGATGCATTGCAAAGCTAACACATAGGGCTACTGGAAAAGGATACAAAATGTTCAAAAAGTTTTAACTTCAAAAAGTGCTTTTTATTGGGGCCTATTGTATGCGAAATTTATATGACCGTTAATGTACAAATGCACAAATCACTACTCCCGATGTAGGAACCTCCACAAAGTGAATCTTTTGTTTTTGGAAAGGTAAGTGAGTTAGCTACAACTTTTGTGATAGAACCATTCCAAAGTTCTTGCAAGAAAGGTTCCAAAAGCTCAAAGGATGCATTGTAAGGTAGTTTTCGGCATACCTGTAGTATTTTGATCATATCTTGGGCTAAAAAAATTATTTTTAAGTGAAAAAAGATGCGTTGGAAAGCTAACATATAGGGCTACTAGAAAATGAAAAGAAAGTTTCAAAAAGTTCTTTTTATTTGGGGCTAATTACATGTGAACTTTATACGAACGTTAATGTATAAATGCACGATCACAACTCCTACTGTAGGAACCTCCCCAAAGTGACTCGAATATTTTTAGAAAGCTAAGTGAATTAGCTACAACTTTTGTGTTGGAACCATTCAAAATTTCGTGCAAGAAAGTGGCCAAAAGCTCAAAGGAAGTAACAGTGGTGCATTTTGAGGTACTTTCCAGCATACCTTTAGTATTTGCGTCATAACTTGGGCTACAAAAATGATTTTTAGGTGAAACTTGATGCATTGCAAAGCTAACACACAGGGCTACTGGAAAAGGATACAAAATGTTCAAAAAGTTTAAATTTCAAAAAGTGCTTTTTATTGGGGCCTATTGTATGCGAAATTTATATGACCGTTAATGTACAAATGCAGAAATCACTACTCCCCATGTAGGAACCTCCACAAAGTGAATCTTTTGTTTTTGGAAAGGTAAGTGAGTTAGCTACAAATTTTGTGATAGAACCATTCCAAAGTTCTTGCATGAAAGGTTCCAAAAGCTCAAAGGAAGTGAATGTGGTGCATTGTAAGGTAGTTTTCAGCATACCTATAGTATTTTGATCATATCTTGGGCTAAAAAAATGATTTTTAAGTGAAACAAGATGCGTTGGAAAGCTAACACATAGGGCTACTAGAAAATGAAAAGAAAGTTTCAAAAAGTGCTTTTTATTTAGGGGTAATTAGATGTGAACTTTATACGAACGTTAATGTATAAATGCAGGATCACAACTCCTACTGTACGAACCTCCCCAAAGTGACTCGAATATTTTTAGAAAGCTAAGTGAATTAGCTAAAACTTTTGTGTTGGAACCATTCCAAATTTCGTGCAAGAAAGTGGCCAAAAGCTCAAAGGAAGTAACAGTGGTGCATTTTGAGGTACTTTCCAGCATACCTTTAGTATTTGGGTCATAACTTGGGCTACAAAAATGATTTTTAGGTGAACCTTGATGCATTGCAAAGCTAACACACAGGGCTACTGGAAAAGGATACAAAATGTTCAAAAAGTTTAAATTTCAAAAAGTGCTTTTTATTGGGGCCTATTGTATGCGAAATTTATATGACCGTTAATGTACAAATGCACAAATCACTACTCCCCATGTAGGAACCTCCACAAAGTGAATCTTTTGTTTTTGGAAAGGTAAGTGAGTTAGCTAAAACTTTTGTGATAGAATCATTCCAAAGTTCTTGCAAGAAAGGTTCCAAAAGCTCAAAGGAAGTGACTGTGGTGCATTGTAAGGTAGTTTTCGGCATACCTGTAGTATTTTGATCATATCTTGGGCTAAAAAAATGATTTTTAAGTGAAACAAGATGCGTTGGAAAGCTAACACATAGGGCTACTAGAAAATGAAAAGAATGTTTCAAAAAGTGCTTTTTATTTGGGGCTAATTAGATGTGAACTTTATACGAACGTTAATGTATAAATGCACGATCACAACTCCTACTGTAGGAACCTCCCCAAAGTGACTCGAATATTTTTAGAAAGCTAAGTGAATTAGTTACAACTTTTGTGTTGGAACCATTCAAAATTTCGTGCAAGAAAGTGGCCAAAAGCTCAAAGGAAGTGACAGTGGTGCATTTTGAGGTACTTTCCAGCATACCTTTAGTATTTGCGTCATAACTTGGGCTACAAAAATGATTTTTAGGTGAACCTTGATGCATTGCAAAGCTAACACACAGGGCTACTGGAAAAGGATACAAAATGTTCAAAAAGTTTAAATTTCAAAAAGTGTTTTTTATTGGGGCCTATTGTATGCGAAATTTATATGACCGTTAATGTACAAATGCAGAAATCACTACTCCCCATGTAGTAACCTCCACAAATTGAATCTTTTGTTTTTGGAAAGGTAAGTGAGTTAGCTACAAATTTTGTGATAGAACCATTCCAAAGTTCTTGCAAGAAAGGTTCCAAAAGCTCAAAGGAAGTGACTGTGGTGCATTGTAAGGTAGTTTTCGGCATACCTATAGTATTTTGATCATATCTTGGGCTAAAAAAATGATTTTTAAGTGAAACAAGATGCGTTGGAAAGCTAACACATAGGGCTACTAGAAAATAAAAAGAAAGTTTCAAAAAGTGCTTTTTATTTAGGGGTAATTAGATGTGAACTTTATACGAACGTTAATGTATAAATGCAGGATCACAACTCCTACTGTACGAACCTCCCCAAAGTGACTCGAATATTGTTAGAAAGCTAAGTGAATTAGCTACAACTTTTATGTTGGAACCATTCAAAATTTCGTGCAAGAAAGTGGCCAAAAGCTCAAAGGAAGTGACAGTGGTGCATTTTGAGGTACTTTCCAGCATACCTTTAGTATTTGGGTCATAACTTGGGCTACAAAAAATGATTTTTAGGTGAAACTTGATGCATTGCAAAGCTAACACATAGGGCTACTGGAAAAGGATACAAAATGTTCAAAAAGTTTTAACTTCAAAAAGTGCTTTTTATTGGGGCCTATTGTATGCGAAATTTATATGACCGTTAATGTACAAATGCACAAATCACTACTCCCGATGTAGGAACCTCCACAAAGTGAATCTTTTGTTTTTGGAAAGGTAAGTGAGTTAGCTACAACTTTTGTGATAGAACCATTCCAAAGTTCTTGCAAGAAAGGTTCCAAAAGCTCAAAGGATGCATTGTAAGGTAGTTTTCGGCATACCTGTAGTATTTTGATCATATCTTGGGCTAAAAAAATTATTTTTAAGTGAAAAAAGATGCGTTGGAAAGCTAACATATAGGGCTACTAGAAAATGAAAAGAAAGTTTCAAAAAGTTCTTTTTATTTGGGGCTAATTACATGTGAACTTTATACGAACGTTAATGTATAAATGCACGATCACAACTCCTACTGTAGGAACCTCCCCAAAGTGACTCGAATATTTTTAGAAAGCTAAGTGAATTAGCTACAACTTTTGTGTTGGAACCATTCAAAATTTCGTGCAAGAAAGTGGCCAAAAGCTCAAAGGAAGTAACAGTGGTGCATTTTGAGGTACTTTCCAGCATACCTTTAGTATTTGCGTCATAACTTGGGCTACAAAAATGATTTTTAGGTGAAACTTGATGCATTGCAAAGCTAACACACAGGGCTACTGGAAAAGGATACAAAATGTTCAAAAAGTTTAAATTTCAAAAAGTGCTTTTTATTGGGGCCTATTGTATGCGAAATTTATATGACCGTTAATGTACAAATGCAGAAATCACTACTCCCCATGTAGGAACCTCCACAAAGTGAATCTTTTGTTTTTGGAAAGGTAAGTGAGTTAGCTACAAATTTTGTGATAGAACCATTCCAAAGTTCTTGCAAGAAAGGTTCCAAAAGCTCAAAGGAAGTGAATGTGGTGCATTGTAAGGTAGTTTTCAGCATACCTATAGTATTTTGATCATATCTTGGGCTAAAAAAATGATTTTTAAGTGAAACAAGATGCGTTGGAAAGCTAACACATAGGGCTACTAGAAAATGAAAAGAAAGTTTCAAAAAGTGCTTTTTATTTAGGGGTAATTAGATGTGAACTTTATACGAACGTTAATGTATAAATGCAGGATCACAACTCCTACTGTACGAACCTCCCCAAAGTGACTCGAATATTTTTAGAAAGCTAAGTGAATTAGCTAAAACTTTTGTGTTGGAACCATTCCAAATTTCGTGCAAGAAAGTGGCCAAAAGCTCAAAGGAAGTAACAGTGGTGCATTTTGAGGTACTTTCCAGCATACCTTTAGTATTTGGGTCATAACTTGGGCTACAAAAATGATTTTTAGGTGAACCTTGATGCATTGCAAAGCTAACACACAGGGCTACTGGAAAAGGATACAAAATGTTCAAAAAGTTTAAATTTCAAAAAGTGTTTTTTATTGGGGCCTATTGTATGCGAAATTTATATGACCGTTAATGTACAAATGCAGAAATCACTACTCCCCATGTAGTAACCTCCACAAATTGAATCTTTTGTTTTTGGAAAGGTAAGTGAGTTAGCTACAAATTTTGTGATAGAACCATTCCAAAGTTCTTGCAAGAAAGGTTCCAAAAGCTCAAAGGAAGTGACTGTGGTGCATTGTAAGGTAGTTTTCGGCATACCTATAGTATTTTGATCATATCTTGGGCTAAAAAAATGATTTTTAAGTGAAACAAGATGCGTTGGAAAGCTAACACATAGGGCTACTAGAAAATAAAAAGAAAGTTTCAAAAAGTGCTTTTTATTTAGGGGTAATTAGATGTGAACTTTATACGAACGTTAATGTATAAATGCAGGATCACAACTCCTACTGTACGAACCTCCCCAAAGTGACTCGAATATTGTTAGAAAGCTAAGTGAATTAGCTACAACTTTTATGTTGGAACCATTCAAAATTTCGTGCAAGAAAGTGGCCAAAAGCTCAAAGGAAGTGACAGTGGTGCATTTTGAGGTACTTTCCAGCATACCTTTAGTATTTGGGTCATAACTTGGGCTACAAAAAATGATTTTTAGGTGAAACTTGATGCATTGCAAAGCTAACACATAGGGCTACTGGAAAAGGATACAAAATGTTCAAAAAGTTTTAACTTCAAAAAGTGCTTTTTATTGGGGCCTATTGTATGCGAAATTTATATGACCGTTAATGTACAAATGCACAAATCACTACTCCCGATGTAGGAACCTCCACAAAGTGAATCTTTTGTTTTTGGAAAGGTAAGTGAGTTAGCTACAACTTTTGTGATAGAACCATTCCAAAGTTCTTGCAAGAAAGGTTCCAAAAGCTCAAAGGATGCATTGTAAGGTAGTTTTCGGCATACCTGTAGTATTTTGATCATATCTTGGGCTAAAAAAATTATTTTTAAGTGAAAAAAGATGCGTTGGAAAGCTAACATATAGGGCTACTAGAAAATGAAAAGAAAGTTTCAAAAAGTTCTTTTTATTTGGGGCTAATTACATGTGAACTTTATACGAACGTTAATGTATAAATGCACGATCACAACTCCTACTGTAGGAACCTCCCCAAAGTGACTCGAATATTTTTAGAAAGCTAAGTGAATTAGCTACAACTTTTGTGTTGGAACCATTCAAAATTTCGTGCAAGAAAGTGGCCAAAAGCTCAAAGGAAGTAACAGTGGTGCATTTTGAGGTACTTTCCAGCATACCTTTAGTATTTGCGTCATAACTTGGGCTACAAAAATGATTTTTAGGTGAAACTTGATGCATTGCAAAGCTAACACACAGGGCTACTGGAAAAGGATACAAAATGTTCAAAAAGTTTAAATTTCAAAAAGTGCTTTTTATTGGGGCCTATTGTATGCGAAATTTATATGACCGTTAATGTACAAATGCAGAAATCACTACTCCCCATGTAGGAACCTCCACAAAGTGAATCTTTTGTTTTTGGAAAGGTAAGTGAGTTAGCTACAAATTTTGTGATAGAACCATTCCAAAGTTCTTGCAAGAAAGGTTCCAAAAGCTCAAAGGAAGTGAATGTGGTGCATTGTAAGGTAGTTTTCAGCATACCTATAGTATTTTGATCATATCTTGGGCTAAAAAAATGATTTTTAAGTGAAACAAGATGCGTTGGAAAGCTAACACATAGGGCTACTAGAAAATGAAAAGAAAGTTTCAAAAAGTGCTTTTTATTTAGGGGTAATTAGATGTGAACTTTATACGAACGTTAATGTATAAATGCAGGATCACAACTCCTACTGTACGAACCTCCCCAAAGTGACTCGAATATTTTTAGAAAGCTAAGTGAATTAGCTAAAACTTTTGTGTTGGAACCATTCCAAATTTCGTGCAAGAAAGTGGCCAAAAGCTCAAAGGAAGTAACAGTGGTGCATTTTGAGGTACTTTCCAGCATACCTTTAGTATTTGGGTCATAACTTGGGCTACAAAAATGATTTTTAGGTGAACCTTGATGCATTGCAAAGCTAACACACAGGGCTACTGGAAAAGGATACAAAATGTTCAAAAAGTTTAAATTTCAAAAAGTGCTTTTTATTGGGGCCTATTGTATGCGAAATTTATATGACCGTTAATGTACAAATGCACAAATCACTACTCCCCATGTAGGAACCTCCACAAAGTGAATCTTTTGTTTTTGGAAAGGTAAGTGAGTTAGCTAAAACTTTTGTGATAGAATCATTCCAAAGTTCTTGCAAGAAAGGTTCCAAAAGCTCAAAGGAAGTGACTGTGGTGCATTGTAAGGTAGTTTTCGGCATACCTGTAGTATTTTGATCATATCTTGGGCTAAAAAAATGATTTTTGAGTGAAACAAGATGCGTTGGAAAGCTAACACATAGGGCTACTAGAAAATGAAAAGAATGTTTCAAAAAGTGCTTTTTATTTGGGGCTAATTAGATGTGAACTTTATACGAACGTTAATGTATAAATGCACGATCACAACTCCTACTGTAGGAACCTCCCCAAAGTGACTCGAATATTTTTAGAAAGCTAAGTGAATTAGTTACAACTTTTGTGTTGGAACCATTCAAAATTTCGTGCAAGAAAGTGGCCAAAAGCTCAAAGGAAGTGACAGTGGTGCATTTTGAGGTACTTTCCAGCATACCTTTAGTATTTGCGTCATAACTTGGGCTACAAAAATGATTTTTAGGTGAAACTTGATGCATTGCAAAGCTAACACACAGGGCTACTGGAAAAGGATACAAAATGTTCAAAAAGTTTAAATTTCAAAAAGTGTTTTTTATTGGGGCCTATTGTATGCGAAATTTATATGACCGTTAATGTACAAATGCAGAAATCACTACTCCCCATGTAGTAACCTCCACAAAGTGAATCTTTTGTTTTTGGAAAGGTAAGTGAGTTAGCTACAAATTTTGTGATAGAACCATTCCAAAGTTCTTGCAAGAAAGGTTCCAAAAGCTCAAAGGAAGTGACTGTGGTGCATTGTAAGGTAGTTTTCGGCATACCTATAGTATTTTGATCATATCTTAGGCTAAAAAAATGATTTTTAAGTGAAACAAGATGCGTTGGAAAGCTAACACATAGGGCTACTAGAAAATAAAAAGAAAGTTTCAAAAAGTGCTTTTTATTTAGGGGTAATTAGATGTGAACTTTATACGAACGTTAATGTATAAATGCAGGATCACAACTCCTACTGTACGAACCTCCCCAAAGTGACTCGAATATTGTTAGAAAGCTAAGTGAATTAGCTACAACTTTTATGTTGGAACCATTCAAAATTTCGTGCAAGAAAGTGGCCAAAAGCTCAAAGGAAGTGACAGTGGTGCATTTTGAGGTACTTTCCAGCATACCTTTAGTATTTGGGTCATAACTTGGGCTACAAAAAATGATTTTTAGGTGAAACTTGATGCATTGCAAAGCTAACACATAGGGCTACTGGAAAAGGATACAAAATGTTCAAAAAGTTTTAACTTCAAAAAGTGCTTTTTATTGGGGCCTATTGTATGCGAAATTTATATGACCGTTAATGTACAAATGCACAAATCACTACTCCCGATGTAGGAACCTCCACAAAGTGAATCTTTTGTTTTTGGAAAGGTAAGTGAGTTAGCTACAACTTTTGTGATAGAACCATTCCAAAGTTCTTGCAAGAAAGGTTCCAAAAGCTCAAAGGATGCATTGTAAGGTAGTTTTCGGCATACCTGTAGTATTTTGATCATATCTTGGGCTAAAAAAATTATTTTTAAGTGAAAAAGATGCGTTGGAAAGCTAACATATAGGGCTACTAGAAAATGAAAAGAAAGTTTCAAAAAGTTCTTTTTATTTGGGGCTAATTACATGTGAACTTTATACGAACGTTAATGTATAAATGCACGATCACAACTCCTACTGTAGGAACCTCCCCAAAGTGACTCGAATATTTTTAGAAAGCTAAGTGAATTAGCTACAACTTTTGTGTTGGAACCATTCAAAATTTCGTGCAAGAAAGTGGCCAAAAGCTCAAAGGAAGTGACAGTGGTGCATTTTGAGGTACTTTCCAGCATACCTTTAGTATTTGCGCCATAACTTGGGCTACAAAAATGATTTTTAGGTGAAACTTGATGCATTGCAAAGCTAACACACAGGGCTACTGGAAAAGGATACAAAATGTTCAAAAAGTTTAAATTTCAAAAAGTGCTTTTTATTGGGGCCTATTGTATGCGAAATTTATATGACCGTTAATGTACAAATGCAGAAATCACTACTCCCCATGTAGGAACCTCCACAAAGTGAATCTTTTGTTTTTGGAAAGGTAAGTGAGTGAGCTACAAATTTTGTGATAGAACCATTCCAAAGTTCTTGCAAGAAAGGTTCCAAAAGCTCAAAGGAAGTGAATGTGGTGCATTGTAAGGTAGTTTTCAGCATACCTATAGTATTTTGATCATATCTTGGGCTAAAAAAATGATTTTTAAGTGAAACAAGATGCGTTGGAAAGCTAACACATAGGGCTACTAGAAAATGAAAAGAAAGTTTCAAAAAGTGCTTTTTATTTAGGGGTAATTAGATGTGAACTTTATACGAACGTTAATGTATAAATGCAGGATCACAACTCCTACTGTACGAACCTCCCCAAAGTGACTCGAATATTTTTAGAAAGCTAAGTGAATTAGCTAAAACTTTTGTGTTGGAACCATTCCAAATTTCGTGCAAGAAAAAGGCCAAAAGCTCAAAGGAAGTAACAGTGGTGCATTTTGAGGTACTTTCCAGCATACCTTTAGTATTTGGGTCATAACTTGGGCTACAAAAATGATTTTTAGGTGAACCTTGATGCATTGCAAAGCTAACACACAGGGCTACTGGAAAAGGATACAAAATGTTCAAAAAGTTTAAATTTCAAAAAGTGCTTTTTATTGGGGCCTATTGTATGCGAAATTTATATGACCGTTAATGTACAAATGCACAAATCACTACTCCCCATGTAGGAACCTCCACAAAGTGAATCTTTTGTTTTTGGAAAGGTAAGTGAGTTAGCTAAAACTTTTGTGATAGAATCATTCCAAAGTTCTTGCAAGAAAGGTTCCAAAAGCTCAAAGGAAGTGACTGTGGTGCATTGTAAGGTAGTTTTCGGCATACCTGTAGTATTTTGATCATATCTTGGGCTAAAAAAATGATTTTTAAGTGAAACAAGATGCGTTGGAAAGCTAACACATAGGGCTACTAGAAAATGAAAAGAATGTTTCAAAAAGTGCTTTTTATTTGGGGCTAATTAGATGTGAACTTTATACGAACGTTAATGTATAAATGCACGATCACAACTCCTACTGTAGGAACCTCCCCAAAGTGACTCGAATATTTTTAGAAAGCTAAGTGAATTAGTTACAACTTTTGTGTTGGAACCATTCAAAATTTCGTGCAAGAAAGTGGCCAAAACCTCAAAGGAAGTGACAGTGGTGCATTTTGAGGTACTTTCCAGCATACCTTTAGTATTTGCGTCATAACTTGGGCTACAAAAATGATTTTTAGGTGAAACTTGATGCATTGCAAAGCTAACACACAGGGCTACTGGAAAAGGATACAAAATGTTCAAAAAGTTTAAATTTCAAAAAGTGTTTTTTATTGGGGCCTATTGTATGCGAAATTTATATGACCGTTAATGTACAAATGCAGAAATCACTACTCCCCATGTAGTAACCTCCACAAAGTGAATCTTTTGTTTTTGGAAAGGTAAGTGAGTTAGCTACAAATTTTGTGATAGAACCATTCCAAAGTTCTTGCAAGAAAGGTTCCAAAAGCTCAAAGGAAGTGACTGTGGTGCATTGTAAGGTAGTTTTCGGCATACCTATAGTATTTTGATCATATCTTGGGCTAAAAAAATGATTTTTAAGTGAAACAAGATGCGTTGGAAAGCTAACACATAGGGCTACTAGAAAATAAAAAGAAAGTTTCAAAAAGTGCTTTTTATTTAGGGGTAATTAGATGTGAACTTTATACGAACGTTAATGTATAAATGCAGGATCACAACTCCTACTGTACGAACCTCCCCAAAGTGACTCGAATATTGTTAGAAAGCTAAGTGAATTAGCTACAACTTTTATGTTGGAACCATTCAAAATTTCGTGCAAGAAAGTGGCCAAAAGCTCAAAGGAAGTGACAGTGGTGCATTTTGAGGTACTTTCCAGCATACCTTTAGTATTTGGGTCATAACTTGGGCTACAAAAAATGATTTTTAGGTGAAACTTGATGCATTGCAAAGCTAACACATAGGGCTACTGGAAAAGGATACAAAATGTTCAAAAAGTTTTAACTTCAAAAAGTGCTTTTTATTGGGGCCTATTGTATGCGAAATTTATATGACCGTTAATGTACAAATGCACAAATCACTACTCCCGATGTAGGAACCTCCACAAAGTGAATCTTTTGTTTTTGGAAAGGTAAGTGAGTTAGCTACAACTTTTGTGATAGAACCATTCCAAAGTTCTTGCAAGAAAGGTTCCAAAAGCTCAAAGGATGCATTGTAAGGTAGTTTTCGGCATACCTGTAGTATTTTGATCATATCTTGGGCTAAAAATATTATTTTTAAGTGAAAAAAGATGCGTTGAAAAGCTAACATATAGGGATACTAGAAAATGAAAAGAAAGTTTCAAAAAGTTCTTTTTATTTGGGGCTAATTACATGTGAACTTTATACGAACGTTAATGTATAAATGCACGATCACAACTCCTACTGTAGGAACCTCCCCAAAGTGACTCGAATATTTTTAGAAAGCTAAGTGAATTAGTTACAACTTTTGTGTTGGAACCATTCAAAATTTCGTGCAAGAAAGTGGCCAAAAGCTCAAAGGAAGTGACAGTGGTGCATTTTGAGGTACTTTCCAGCATACCTTTAGTATTTGCGTCATAACTTGGGCTACAAAAATGATTTTTAGGTGAAACTTGATGCATTGCAAAGCTAACACACAGGGCTACTGGAAAAGGATACAAAATGTTCAAAAAGTTTAAATTTCAAAAAGTGTTTTTTATTGGGGCCTATTGTATGCGAAATTTATATGACCGTTAATGTACAAATGCAGAAATCACTACTCCCCATGTAGTAACCTCCACAAAGTGAATCTTTTGTTTTTGGAAAGGTAAGTGAGTTAGCTACAAATTTTGTGATAGAACCATTCCAAAGTTCTTGCAAGAAAGGTTCCAAAAGCTCAAAGGAAGTGACTGTGGTGCATTGTAAGGTAGTTTTCGGCATACCTATAGTATTTTGATCATATCTTGGGCTAAAAAAATGATTTTTAAGTGAAACAAGATGCGTTGGAAAGCTAACACATAGGGCTACTAGAAAATAAAAAGAAAGTTTCAAAAAGTGCTTTTTATTTAGGGGTAATTAGATGTGAACTTTATACGAACGTTAATGTATAAATGCAGGATCACAACTCCTACTGTACGAACCTCCCCAAAGTGACTCGAATATTGTTAGAAAGCTAAGTGAATTAGCTACAACTTTTATGTTGGAACCATTCAAAATTTCGTGCAAGAAAGTGGCCAAAAGCTCAAAGGAAGTGACAGTGGTGCATTTTGAGGTACTTTCCAGCATACCTTTAGTATTTGGGTCATAACTTGGGCTACAAAAAATGATTTTTAGGTGAAACTTGATGCATTGCAAAGCTAACACATAGGGCTACTGGAAAAGGATACAAAATGTTCAAAAAGTTTTAACTTCAAAAAGTGCTTTTTATTGGGGCCTATTGTATGCGAAATTTATATGACCGTTAATGTACAAATGCACAAATCACTACTCCCGATGTAGGAACCTCCACAAAGTGAATCTTTTGTTTTTGGAAAGGTAAGTGAGTTAGCTACAACTTTTGTGATAGAACCATTCCAAAGTTCTTGCAAGAAAGGTTCCAAAAGCTCAAAGGATGCATTGTAAGGTAGTTTTCGGCATACCTGTAGTATTTTGATCATATCTTGGGCTAAAAAAATTATTTTTAAGTGAAAAAAGATGCGTTGGAAAGCTAACATATAGGGCTACTAGAAAATGAAAAGAAAGTTTCAAAAAGTTCTTTTTATTTGGGGCTAATTACATGTGAACTTTATACGAACGTTAATGTATAAATGCACGATCACAACTCCTACTGTAGGAACCTCCCCAAAGTGACTCGAATATTTTTAGAAAGCTAAGTGAATTAGCTACAACTTTTGTGTTGGAACCATTCAAAATTTCGTGCAAGAAAGTGGCCAAAAGCTCAAAGGAAGTGACAGTGGTGCATTTTGAGGTACTTTCCAACATACCTTTAGTATTTGCGCCATAACTTGGGCTACAAAAATGATTTTTAGGTGAAACTTGATGCATTGCAAAGCTAACACACAGGGCTACTGGAAAAGGATACAAAATGTTCAAAAAGTTTAAATTTCAAAAAGTGCTTTTTATTGGGGCCTATTGTATGCGAAATTTATATGACCGTTAATGTACAAATGCAGAAATCACTACTCCCCATGTAGGAACCTCCACAAAGTGAATCTTTTGTTTTTGGAAAGGTAAGTGAGTGAGCTACAAATTTTGTGATAGAACCATTCCAAAGTTCTTGCAAGAAAGGTTCCAAAAGCTCAAAGGAAGTGAATGTGGTGCATTGTAAGGTAGTTTTCAGCATACCTATAGTATTTTGATCATATCTTGGGCTAAAAAAATGATTTTTAAGTGAAACAAGATGCGTTGGAAAGCTAACACATAGGGCTACTAGAAAATGAAAAGAAAGTTTCAAAAAGTGCTTTTTATTTAGGGGTAATTAGATGTGAACTTTATACGAACGTTAATGTATAAATGCAGGATCACAACTCCTACTGTACGAACCTCCCCAAAGTGACTCGAATATTTTTAGAAAGCTAAGTGAATTAGCTAAAACTTTTGTGTTGGAACCATTCCAAATTTCGTGCAAGAAAAAGGCCAAAAGCTCAAAGGAAGTAACAGTGGTGCATTTTGAGGTACTTTCCAGCATACCTTTAGTATTTGGGTCATAACTTGGGCTACAAAAATGATTTTTAGGTGAACCTTGATGCATTGCAAAGCTAACACACAGGGCTACTGGAAAAGGATACAAAATGTTCAAAAAGTTTAAATTTCAAAAAGTGCTTTTTATTGGGGCCTATTGTATGCGAAATTTATATGACCGTTAATGTACAAATGCACAAATCACTACTCCCCATGTAGGAACCTCCACAAAGTGAATCTTTTGTTTTTGGAAAGGTAAGTGAGTTAGCTAAAACTTTTGTGATAGAATCATTCCAAAGTTCTTGCAAGAAAGGTTCCAAAAGCTCAAAGGAAGTGACTGTGGTGCATTGTAAGGTAGTTTTCGGCATACCTGTAGTATTTTGATCATATCTTGGGCTAAAAAAATGATTTTTAAGTGAAACAAGATGCGTTGGAAAGCTAACACATAGGGCTACTAGAAAATGAAAAGAATGTTTCAAAAAGTGCTTTTTATTTGGGGCTAATTAGATGTGAACTTTATACGAACGTTAATGTATAAATGCACGATCACAACTCCTACTGTAGGAACCTCCCCAAAGTGACTCGAATATTTTTAGAAAGCTAAGTGAATTAGTTACAACTTTTGTGTTGGAACCATTCAAAATTTCGTGCAAGAAAGTGGCCAAAAGCTCAAAGGAAGTGACAGTGGTGCATTTTGAGGTACTTTCCAGCATACCTTTAGTATTTGCGTCATAACTTGGGCTACAAAAATGATTTTTAGGTGAAACTTGATGCATTGCAAAGCTAACACACAGGGCTACTGGAAAAGGATACAAAATGTTCAAAAAGTTTAAATTTCAAAAAGTGTTTTTTATTGGGGCCTATTGTATGCGAAATTTATATGACCGTTAATGTACAAATGCAGAAATCACTACTCCCCATGTAGTAACCTCCACAAAGTGAATCTTTTGTTTTTGGAAAGGTAAGTGAGTTAGCTACAAATTTTGTGATAGAACCATTCCAAAGTTCTTGCAAGAAAGGTTCCAAAAGCTCAAAGGAAGTGACTGTGGTGCATTGTAAGGTAGTTTTCGGCATACCTATAGTATTTTGATCATATCTTGGGCTAAAAAAATGATTTTTAAGTGAAACAAGATGCGTTGGAAAGCTAACACATAGGGCTACTAGAAAATAAAAAGAAAGTTTCAAAAAGTGCTTTTTATTTAGGGGTAATTAGATGTGAACTTTATACGAACGTTAATGTATAAATGCAGGATCACAACTCCTACTGTACGAACCTCCCCAAAGTGACTCGAATATTGTTAGAAAGCTAAGTGAATTAGCTACAACTTTTATGTTGGAACCATTCAAAATTTCGTGCAAGAAAGTGGCCAAAAGCTCAAAGGAAGTGACAGTGCTGCATTTTGAGGTACTTTCCAGCATACCTTTAGTATTTGGGTCATAACTTGGGCTACAAAAAATGATTTTTAGGTGAAACTTGATGCATTGCAAAGCTAACACATAGGGCTACTGGAAAAGGATACAAAATGTTCAAAAAGTTTTAACTTCAAAAAGTGCTTTTTATAGGGGCCTATTGTATGCGAAATTTATATGACCGTTAATGTACAAATGCACAAATCACTACTCCCGATGTAGGAACCTCCACAAAGTGAATCTTTTGTTTTTGGAAAGGTAAGTGAGTTAGCTACAACTTTTGTGATAGAACCATTCCAAAGTTCTTGCAAGAAAGGTTCCAAAAGCTCAAAGGATGCATTGTAAGGTAGTTTTCGGCATACCTGTAGTATTTTGATCATATCTTGGGCTAAAAAAATTATTTTTAAGTGAAAAAAGATGCGTTGGAAAGCTAACATATAGGGCTACTAGAAAATGAAAAGAAAGTTTCAAAAAGTTCTTTTTATTTGGGGCTAATTACATGTGAACTTTATACGAACGTTAATGTATAAATGCACGATCACAACTCCTACTGTAGGAACCTCCCCAAAGTGACTCGAATATTTTTAGAAAGCTAAGTGAATTAGCTACAACTTTTGTGTTGGAACCATTCAAAATTTCGTGCAAGAAAGTGGCCAAAAGCTCAAAGGAAGTGACAGTGGTGCATTTTGAGGTACTTTCCAGCATACCTTTAGTATTTGCACCATAACTTGGGCTACAAAAATGATTTTTAGGTGAAACTTGATGCATTGCAAAGCTAACACACAGGGCTACTGGAAAAGGATACAAAATGTTCAAAAAGTTTAAATTTCAAAAAGTGCTTTTTATTGGGGCCTATTGTATGCGAAATTTATATGACCGTTAATGTACAAATGCAGAAATCACTACTCCCCATGTAGGAACCTCCACAAAGTGAATCTTTTGTTTTTGGAAAGGTAAGTGAGTGAGCTACAAATTTTGTGATAGAACCATTCCAAAGTTCTTGCAAGAAAGGTTCCAAAAGCTCAAAGGAAGTGAATGTGGTGCATTGTAAGGTAGTTTTCAGCATACCTATAGTATTTTGATCATATCTTGGGCTAAAAAAATGATTTTTAAGTGAAACAAGATGCGTTGGAAAGCTAACACATAGGGCTACTAGAAAATGAAAAGAAAGTTTCAAAAAGTGCTTTTTATTTAGGGGTAATTAGATGTGAACTTTATACGAACGTTAATGTATAAATGCAGGATCACAACTCCTACTGTACGAACCTCCCCAAAGTGACTCGAATATTTTTAGAAAGCTAAGTGAATTAGCTAAAACTTTTGTGTTGGAACCATTCCAAATTTCGTGCAAGAAAAAGGCCAAAAGCTCAAAGGAAGTAACAGTGGTGCATTTTGAGGTACTTTCCAGCATACCTTTAGTATTTGGGTCATAACTTGGGCTACAAAAATGATTTTTAGGTGAACCTTGATGCATTGCAAAGCTAACACACAGGGCTACTGGAAAAGGATACAAAATGTTCAAAAAGTTTAAATTTCAAAAAGTGCTTTTTATTGGGGCCTATTGTATGCGAAATTTATATGACCGTTAATGTACAAATGCACAAATCACTACTCCCCATGTAGGAACCTCCACAAAGTGAATCTTTTGTTTTTGGAAAGGTAAGTGAGTTAGCTACAACTTTTGTGATAGAATCATTCCAAAGTTCTTGCAAGAAAGGTTCCAAAAGCTCAAAGGAAGTGACTGTGGTGCATTGTAAGGTAGTTTTCGGCATACCTGTAGTATTTTGATCATATCTTGGGCTAAAAAAATGATTTTTAAGTGAAACAAGATGCGTTGGAAAGCTAACACATAGGGCTACTAGAAAATGAAAAGAAAGTTTCAAAAAGTGCTTTTTATTTGGGGCTAATTAGATGTGAACTTTATACGAACGTTAATGTATAAATGCACGATCACAACTCCTACTGTAGGAACCTCCCCAAAGTGATTCGAATATTTTTAGAAAGCTAAGTGAATTAGCTACAACTTTTGTGTTGGAACCATTCAAAATTTCGTGCAATAAAGTGGCCAAAAGGTCAAAAGAAGTGACAGTGGTGCATTTTGAGGTACTTTCCAGCATACCTTTAGTATTTGGGTCATAACTTGTGCTACAAAAATGATTTTTAGGTGAAACTTGATGCATTGCAAAGCTAACACACAGGGCTACTGGAAAAGGATACAAAATGTTCAAAAAGTTTAAATTTCAAAAAGTGCTTTTTATTGGGGCCTATTGTATGCGAAATTTATATGACCGTTAATGTACAAATGCATAAATCACTACTCCCCATGTAGGAACCTCCACAAAGTGAATCTTTTGTTTTTGGAAAGGTAAGTGAGTTAGCTAAAACTTTTGTGATAGAATCATTCCAAAGTTCTTGCAAGAAAGGTTCCAAAAGCTCAAAGGAAGTGACTGTGGTGCATTGTAAGGTAGTTTTCGGCATACCTGTAGTATTTTGATCATATCTTGGGCTAAAAAAATGATTTTTAAGTGAAACAAGATGCGTTGGAAAGATAACACATAGGGCTACTAGAAAATGAAAAGAATGTTTCAAAAAGTGCTTTTTATTTGGGGCTAATTAGATGTGAACTTTATACGAACGTTAATGTATAAATGCACGATCACAACTCCTACTGTAGGAACCTCCCCAAAGTGACTCGAATATTTTTAGAAAGCTAAGTGAATTAGTTACAACTTTTGTGTTGGAACCATTCAAAATTTCGTGCAAGAAAGTGGCCAAAAGCTCAAAGGAAGTGACAGTGGTGCATTTCGAGGTACTTTCCAGCATACCTTTAGTATTTAGGTCATAACTTGGGCTACAAAAATGATTTTTAGGTGAAACTTGATGAATTGCAAAGCTAACACACAGGGCTACTGGAAAAGGATACAAAATGTTCAAAAAGTTTAAATTTCAAAAACTGCTTTTTATTGGGGCCTATTGTATGCGAAATTTATATGACCGTTAATGTACAAATGCAGAAATCACTACTCCCCATGTAGGAACCTCCACAAAGTGAATCTTTTGTTTTTGGAAAGGTAAGTGAGTTAGCTACAACTTTTGTGATAGAACCATTCCAAAGTTCTTGCAAGAAAGGTTCCAAAAGCTCAAAGGAAGTGACTGTGGTGCATTGTAAGGTAGTTTTCGGCATACCTATAGTATTTTGATCATATCTTGGGCTAAAAAAATGATTTTTAAGTGAAACAAGATGCGTTGGAAAGCTAACATATAGGGCTACTAGAAAATGAAAAGAAAGTTTCAAAAAGTACTTTTTATTTGGGGCTAATTAGATGTGAACTTTATACGAACCTTAATGTATAAATGCACTATCACAACTCCTACTGTAAGAATCTCCCCGAATTGACTCGAATATTTTTAGAAAGCTAAGTGAATTAGCTAAAACTTTTGTGTTGGAACCATTCCAAATTTCGTGCAAGAAAGTGGCCAAAAGCTCAAAGGAAGTGACAGTGGTGCATTTTGAGGTACTTTCCAGCATACCTTTAGTATTTGCGTCATAACTTGGGCTACAAAAATGATTTTTAGGTGAAACTTGATGCATTGCAAAGCTAACACACAGGGCTACTGGAAAAGGATACAAAATGTTCAAAAAGTTTAAATTTCAAAAAGTGTTTTTTATTGGGGCCTATTGTATGCGAAATTTATATGACCGTTAATGTACAAATGCAGAAATCACTACTCCCCATGTAGTAACCTCCACAAAGTGAATCTTTTGTTTTTGGAAAGGTAAGTGAGTTAGCTACAAATTTTGTGATAGAAGCATTCCAAAGTTCTTGCAAGAAAGGTTCCAAAAGCTCAAAGGAAGTGACTGTGGTGCATTGTAAGGTAGTTTTCGGCATACCTATAGTATTTTGATCATATCTTGGGCTAAAAAAATGATTTTTAAGTGAAACAAGATGCGTTGGAAAGCTAACACATAGGGCTACTAGAAAATAAAAAGAAAGTTTCAAAAAGTGCTTTTTATTTAGGGGTAATTAGATGTGAACTTTATACGAACGTTAATGTATAAATGCAGGATCACAACTCCTACTGTACGAACCTCCCCAAAGTGACTCGAATATTGTTAGAAAGCTAAGTGAATTAGCTACAACTTTTATGTTGGAACCATTCAAAATTTCGTGCAAGAAAGTGGCCAAAAGCTCAAAGGAAGTGACAGTGGTGCATTTTGAGGTACTTTCCAGCATACCTTTAGTATTTGGGTCATAACTTGGGCTACAAAAAATGATTTTTAGGTGAAACTTGATGCATTGCAAAGCTAACACATAGGGCTACTGGAAAAGGATACAAAATGTTCAAAAAGTTTTAACTTCAAAAAGTGCTTTTTATTGGGGCCTATTGTATGCGAAATTTATATGACCGTTAATGTACAAATGCACAAATCACTACTCCCGATGTAGGAACCTCCACAAAGTGAATCTTTTGTTTTTGGAAAGATAAGTGAGTTAGCTACAACTTTTGTGATAGAACCATTCCAAAGTTCTTGCAAGAAAGGTTCCAAAAGCTCAAAGGATGCATTGTAAGGTAGTTTTCGGCATACCTGTAGTATTTTGATCATATCTTGGGCTAAAAAAATTATTTTTAAGTGAAAAAAGATGCGTTGGAAAGCTAACATATAGGGCTACTAGAAAATGAAAAGAAAGTTTCAAAAAGTTCTTTTTATTTGGGGCTAATTACATGTGAACTTTATACGAACGTTAATGTATAAATGCACGATCACAACTCCTACTGTAGGAACCTCCCCAAAGTGACTCGAATATTTTTAGAAAGCTAAGTGAATTAGCTACAACTTTTGTGTTGGAACCATTCAAAATTTCGTGCAAGAAAGTGGCCAAAAGCTCAAAGGAAGTGAAAGTGGTGCATTTTGAGGTACTTTCCAGCATACCTTTAGTATTTGCGCCATAACTTGGGCTACAAAAATGATTTTTAGGTGAAACTTGATGCATTGCAAAGCTAACACACAGGGCTACTGGAAAAGGATACAAAATGTTCAAAAAGTTTAAATTTCAAAAAGTGCTTTTTATTGGGGCCTATTGTATGCGAAATTTATATGACCGTTAATGTACAAATGCAGAAATCACTACTCCCCATGTAGGAACCTCCACAAAGTGAATCTTTTGTTTTTGGAAAGGTAAGTGAGTGAGCTACAAATTTTGTGATAGAACCATTCCAAAGTTCTTGCAAGAAAGGTTCCAAAAGCTCAAAGGAAGTGAATGTGGTGCATTGTAAGGTAGTTTTCAGCATACCTATAGTATTTTGATCATATCTTGGGCTAAAAAAATGATTTTTAAGTGAAACAAGATGCGTTGGAAAGCTAACACATAGGGCTACTAGAAAATGAAAAGAAAGTTTCAAAAAGTGCTTTTTATTTAGGGGTAATTAGATGTGAACTTTATACGAACGTTAATGTATAAATGCAGGATCACAACTCCTACTGTACGAACCTCCCCAAAGTGACTCGAATATTTTTAGAAAGCTAAGTGAATTAGCTAAAACTTTTGTGTTGGAACCATTCCAAATTTCGTGCAAGAAAAAGGCCAAAAGCTCAAAGGAAGTAACAGTGGTGCATTTTGAGGTACTTTCCAGCATACCTTTAGTATTTGGGTCATAACTTGGGCTACAAAAATGATTTTTAGGTGAACCTTGATGCATTGCAAAGCTAACACACAGGGCTACTGGAAAAGGATACAAAATGTTCAAAAAGTTTATATTTCAAAAAGTGCTTTTTATTGGGGCCTATTGTATGCGAAATTTATATGACCGTTAATGTACAAATGCACAAATCACTACTCCCCATGTAGGAACCTCCACAAAGTGAATCTTTTGTTTTTGGAAAGGTAAGTGAGTTAGCTACAACTTTTGTGATAGAATCATTCCAAAGTTCTTGCAAGAAAGGTTCCAAAAGCTCAAAGGAAGTGACTGTGGTGCATTGTAAGGTAGTTTTCGGCATACCTGTAGTATTTTGATCATATCTTGGGCTAAAAAAATGATTTTTAAGTGAAACAAGATGCGTTGGAAAGCTAACACATAGGGCTACTAGAAAATGAAAAGAAAGTTTCAAAAAGTGCTTTTTATTTGGGGCTAATTAGATGTGAACTTTATACGAACGTTAATGTATAAATGCACGATCACAACTCCTACTGTAGGAACCTCCCCAAAGTGATTCGAATATTTTTAGAAAGCTAAGTGAATTAGCTACAACTTTTGTGTTGGAACCATTCAAAATTTCGTGCAATAAAGTGGCCAAAAGGTCAAAAGAAGTGACAGTGGTGCATTTTGAGGTACTTTCCAGCATACCTTTAGTATTTGGGTCATAACTTGGGCTACAAAAATGATTTTTAGGTGAAACATGATGCATTGCAAAGCTAACACACAGGGCTACTGGAAAAGGATACAAAATGTTCAAAAAGTTTAAATTTCAAAAAGTGCTTTTTATTGGGGCCTATTGTATGCGAAATTTATATGACCGTTAATGTACAAATGCAGAAATCACTACCCCCCATGTAGGAACCTCCACAAAGTGAATCTTTTGTTTTTGGAAAGGTAAGTGAGTTAGCTACAACTTTTGTGATAGAATCATTCCAAAGTTCTTGCAAGAAAGGTTCCAAAAGCTCAAAGGAAGTGACTGTGGTGCATTGTAAGGTAGTTTTCAGCATACCTGTAGTATTTTGATCATATCTTGGGCTAAAAAAATGATTTTTATGTGAAACAAGATGGGTTGGAAAGCTAACACATTGGGCTACTAGAAAATGAAGTTTCAAAAAGTGCTTTTTATTTGGGGCTAATTAGATGTGAACTTTATACGAACGTTAATGTATATATGCATGATCACAACTCCTACTGTAGGAACCTCCGCAAAGTGACTCGAATATTTTTAGAAAGCTAAGTGAATTAGCTACAACTTTTGTGTTGGAACCATTCAAAATTTCGTGCAATAAAGTGGCCAAAAGCTCAAAGGAAGTGACAGTGGTGCATTTTGAGGTACTTTCCAGCATACCTTTAGTATTTGGGTCATAACTTGGGCTACAAAAAATGATTTTTAGGTGAAACTTGATGCATTGCAAAGCTATAACACAGGGCGACTAGAAAAGGATACAAAATGTTCAAAAAGTTTAAATTTCAAAAAGTGCTTTTTTTTGGGGCCTATTGTATGCGAAATTTATATGACCGTTAATGTACAAATGCACAAATCACTACTCCCCATGTAGGAACCTCCACAAAGTGAATCTTTTGTTTTTTGAAAGGTAAGTGAGTTAGCTACAACTTTTGTGATAGAACCATTCCAAAGTTCTTGCAAGAAAGGTTCCAAAAGCTCAAAGGAAGTGACTGTGGTGCATTGTAAGGTAGTTTTCGGCATACCTGTAGTATTTTGATCATATCTTGGGCTAAAAAAATTATTTTTAAGTGAAAAAAGATGCGTTGGAAAGCTAACATATAGGGCTACTAGAAAATGAAAAGCAAGTTTCAAAAAGTTCTTTTTATTTGGGGCTAATTAGATGTGAACTTTATACGAACGTTAATGTATAAATGCACGATCACAACTCCTACTGTAGGAACCTCCCCAAAGTGACTCGAATATTTTTAGAAAGCTAAGTGAATTAGCTACAACTTTTGTGTTGGAACCATTCAAAATTTCGTGCAAGAAAGTGGCCAAAAGCTCAAAGGAAGTGAAAGTGGTGCATTTTGAGGTACTTTCCAGCATACCTTTAGTATTTGCGCCATAACTTGGGCTACAAAAATGATTTTTAGGTGAAACTTGATGCATTGCAAAGCTAACACACAGGGCTACTGGAAAAGGATACAAAATGTTCAAAAAGTTTAAATTTCAAAAAGTGCTTTTTATTGGGGCCTATTGTATGCGAAATTTATATGACCGTTAATGTACAAATGCAGAAATCACTACTCCCCATGTAGGAACCTCCACAAAGTGAATCTTTTGTTTTTGGAAAGGTAAGTGAGTGAGCTACAAATTTTGTGATAGAATCATTCCAAAGTTCTTGCAAGAAAGGTTCCAAAAGCTCAAAGGAAGTGACTGTGGTGCATTGTAAGGTAGTTTTCGGCATACCTGTAGTATTTTGATCATATCTTGGGCTAAAAAAATGATTTTTAAGTGAAACAAGATGCGTTGGAAAGCTAACACATAGGGCTACTAGAAAATGAAAAGAAAGTTTCAAAAAGTGCTTTTTATTTGGGGCTAATTAGATGTGAACTTTATACGAACGTTAATGTATAAATGCACGATCACAACTCCTACTGTAGGAACCTCCCCAAAGTGATTCGAATATTTTTAGAAAGCTAAGTGAATTAGCTACAACTTTTGTGTTGGAACCATTCAAAATTTCGTGCAATAAAGTGGCCAAAAGGTCAAAAGAAGTGACAGTGGTGCATTTTGAGGTACTTTCCAGCATACCTTTAGTATTTGGGTCATAACTTGGGCTACAAAAATGATTTTTAGGTGAAACATGATGCATTGCAAAGCTAACACACAGGGCTACTGGAAAAGGATACAAAATGTTCAAAAAGTTTAAATTTCAAAAAGTGCTTTTTATTGGGGCCTATTGTATGCGAAATTTATATGACCGTTAATGTACAAATGCAGAAATCACTACCCCCCATGTAGGAACCTCCACAAAGTGAATCTTTTGTTTTTGGAAAGGTAAGTGAGTTAGCTACAACTTTTGTGATAGAATCATTCCAAAGTTCTTGCAAGAAAGGTTCCAAAAGCTCAAAGGAAGTGACTGTGGTGCATTGTAAGGTAGTTTTCAGCATACCTGTAGTATTTTGATCATATCTTGGGCTAAAAAAATGATTTTTATGTGAAACAAGATGGGTTGGAAAGCTAACACATTGGGCTACTAGAAAATGAAGTTTCAAAAAGTGCTTTTTATTTGGGGCTAATTAGATGTGAACTTTATACGAACGTTAATGTATATATGCATGATCACAACTCCTACTGTAGGAACCTCCGCAAAGTGACTCGAATATTTTTAGAAAGCTAAGTGAATTAGCTACAACTTTTGTGTTGGAACCATTCAAAATTTCGTGCAATAAAGTGGCCAAAAGCTCAAAGGAAGTGACAGTGGTGCATTTTGAGGTACTTTCCAGCATACCTTTAGTATTTGGGTCATAACTTGGGCTACAAAAAATGATTTTTAGGTGAAACTTGATGCATTGCAAAGCTATAACACAGGGCGACTAGAAAAGGATACAAAATGTTCAAAAAGTTTAAATTTCAAAAAGTGCTTTTTTTTGGGGCCTATTGTATGCGAAATTTATATGACCGTTAATGTACAAATGCACAAATCACTACTCCCCATGTAGGAACCTCCACAAAGTGAATCTTTTGTTTTTTGAAAGGTAAGTGAGTTAGCTACAACTTTTGTGATAGAACCATTCCAAAGTTCTTGCAAGAAAGGTTCCAAAAGCTCAAAGGAAGTGACTGTGGTGCATTGTAAGGTAGTTTTCGGCATACCTGTAGTATTTTGATCATATCTTGGGCTAAAAAAATTATTTTTAAGTGAAAAAAGATGCGTTGGAAAGCTAACATATAGGGCTACTAGAAAATGAAAAGCAAGTTTCAAAAAGTTCTTTTTATTTGGGGCTAATTAGATGTGAACTTTATACGAACGTTAATGTATAAATGCACGATCACAACTCCTACTGTAGGAACCTCCCCAAAGTGACTCGAATATTTTTAGAAAGCTAAGTGAATTAGCTACAACTTTTGTGTTGGAACCATTCAAAATTTCGTGCAAGAAAGTGGCCAAAAGCTCAAAGGAAGTGACAGTGGTGCATTTTGAGGTACTTTCCAGCATACCTTTAGTATTTGCGTCATAACTTGGGCTACAAAAATGATTTTTAGGTGAAACTTGATGCATTGCAAAGCTAACACACAGGGCTACTGGAAAAGGATACAAAATGTTCAAAAAGTTTAAATTTCAAAAAGTGCTTTTTATTGGGGCCTATTGTATGCGAAATTTATATGACCGTTAATGTACAAATGCACAAATCACTACTCCCCATGTAAGAACCTCCACAAAGTGAATCTTTTGTTTTTGGAAAGGTAAGTGAGTTAGCTACAACTTTTGTGATAGAACCATTCCAAAGTTCTTGCAAGAAAGGTTCCAAAAGCTCAAAGGAAGTGACTGTGGTGCATTGTAAGGTAGTTTTCGGCATACCTATAGTATTTTGATCATATCTTGGGCTAAAAAAATGATTTTTAAGTGAAACAAGTTGCGTTGGAAAGCTAACACATAGGGCTACTAGAAAATGAAAAGAAAGTTTCAAAAAGTGCTTTTTATTTAGGGGTAATTAGATGTGAACTTTATACGAACGTTAATGTATAAATGCAGGATCACAACTCCTACTGTACGAACCTCCCCAAAGTGACTCGAATATTGTTAGAAAGCTAAGTGAATTAGCTACAACTTTTATGTTGGAACCATTCAAAATTTCGTGCAAGAAAGTGGCCAAAAGCTCAATGGAAGTGACAGTGGTGCATTTTGAGGTACTTTCCAGCATACCTTTAGTATTTGGGTCATAACTTGGGCTACAAAAAATGATTTTTAGGTGAAACTTGATGCATTACAAAGCTAACACATAGGGCTACTGGAAAAGGATACAAAATGTTCAAAAAGTTTTAACTTCAAAAAGTGCTTTTTATTGGGGCCTATTGTATGCGAAATTTATATGACCGTTAATGTACAAATGCACAAATCACTACTCCCGATGTAGGAACCTCCACAAAGTGAATCTTTTGTTTTTGGAAAGGTAAGTGAGTTAGCTACAACTTTTGTGATTGAACCATTCCAAAGTTCTTGCAAGAAAGGTTCCAAAAGCTCAAAGGAAGTGACTGTGGTGCATTGTAAGGTAGTTTTCGGCATACCTGTAGTATTTTGATCATATCTTGGGCTAAAAAAATTATTTTTAAGTGAAAAAAGATTCGTTGGAAAGCTAACATATAGGGCTACTAGAAAATGAAAATAAAGTTTCAAAAAGTTCTTTTTATTTGGGGCTAATTAGATGTGAACTTTATACGAACGTTAATGTATAAATGCACGATCACAACTCCTATTGTAGGAACCTCCCCAAAGTGACTCGAATATTTTTAGAAAGCTAAGTGAATTAGCTACAACTTTTGTGTTGGAACCATTCAAAATTTCGTGCAAGAAAGTGGCCAAAAGCTCAAAGGAAGTGACAGTGGTGCATTTTGAGGTACTTTCCAGCATACCTTTAGTATTTGCGTCATAACTTGGGCTACAAAAATGATTTTTAGGTGAAACTTGATGCATTGCAAAGCTAACACACAGGGCTACTGGAAAAGGATACAAAATGTTCAAAAAGTTTAAATTTCAAAAAGTGCTTTTTATTGGGGCCTATTGTATGCGAAATTTATATGACCGTTAATGTACAAATGCAGAAATCACTACTCCCCATGTAGGAACCTCCACAAAGTGAATCTTTTGTTTTTGGAAAGGTAAGTGAGTTAGCTACAAATTTTGTGATAGAACCATTCCAAAGTTCTTGCAAGAAAGGTTCCAAAAGCTCAAAGGAAGTGAATGTGGTGCATTGTAAGGTAGTTTTCAGCATACCTATAGTATTTTGATCATATCTTGGGCTAAAAAAATGATTTTTAAGTGAAACAAGATGCGTTGGAAAGCTAACACATAGGGCTACTAGAAAATGAAAAGAAAGTTTCAAAAAGTGCTTTTTATTTAGGGGTAATTAGATGTGAACTTTATACGAACGTTAATGTATAAATGCAGGATCACAACTCCTACTGTACGAACCTCCCCAAAGTGACTCGAATATTTTTAGAAAGCTAAGTGAATTAGCTAAAACTTTTGTGTTGGAACCATTCCAAATTTCGTGCAAGAAAGTGGCCAAAAGCTCAAAGGAAGTAACAGTGGTGCATTTTGAGGTACTTTCCAGCATACCTTTAGTATTTGGGTCATAACTTGGGCTACAAAAATGATTTTTAGGTGAACCTTGATGCATTGCAAAGCTAACACACAGGGCTACT
This sequence comes from Ajuga chamaepitys, assembly GCA_958295605.1. Lineage (NCBI taxonomy): Eukaryota > Viridiplantae > Streptophyta > Magnoliopsida > Lamiales > Lamiaceae > Ajuga > Ajuga chamaepitys. The sequence continues at coordinate 170,439 of OY282499.1, read as the reverse complement.
GGAAAAGGATACAAAATGTTCAAAAAGTTTTAACTTCAAAAAGTGCTTTTTATTGGGGCCTATTGTATGCGAAATTTATATGACCGTTAATGTACAAATGCACAAATCACTACTCCCGATGTAGGAACCTCCACAAAGTGAATCTTTTGTTTTTGGAAAGGTAAGTGAGTTAGCTACAACTTTTGTGATTGAACCATTCCAAAGTTCTTGCAAGAAAGGTTCCAAAAGCTCAAAGGAAGTGACTGTGGTGCATTGTAAGGTAGTTTTCGGCATACCTGTAGTATTTTGATCATATCTTGGGCTAAAAAAATTATTTTTAAGTGAAAAAAGATTCGTTGGAAAGCTAACATATAGGGCTACTAGAAAATGAAAAGAAAGTTTCAAAAAGTTCTTTTTATTTGGGGCTAATTAGATGTGAACTTTATACGAACGTTAATGTATAAATGCACGATCACAACTCCTACTGTAGGAACCTCCCCAAAGTGATTCGAATATTTTTAGAAAGCTAAGTGAATTAGCTACAACTTTTATGTTGGAACCATTCAAAATTTCGTGCAAGAAAGTGGCCAAAAGCTCAATGGAAGTGACAGTGGTGCATTTTGAGGTACTTTCCAGCATACCTTTAGTATTTGGGTCATAACTTGGGCTACAAAAAATGATTTTTAGGTGAAACTTGATGCATTACAAAGCTAACACATAGGGCTACTGGAAAAGGATACAAAATGTTCAAAAAGTTTTAACTTCAAAAAGTGCTTTTTATTGGGGCCTATTGTATGCGAAATTTATATGACCGTTAATGTACAAATGCACAAATCACTACTCCCGATGTAGGAACCTCCACAAAGTGAATCTTTTGTTTTTGGAAAGGTAAGTGAGTTAGCTACAACTTTTGTGATTGAACCATTCCAAAGTTCTTGCAAGAAAGGTTCCAAAAGCTCAAAGGAAGTGACTGTGGTGCATTGTAAGGTAGTTTTCGGCATACCTGTAGTATTTTGATCATATCTTGGGCTAAAAAAATTATTTTTAAGTGAAAAAAGATTCGTTGGAAAGCTAACATATAGGGCTACTAGAAAATGAAAAGAAAGTTTCAAAAAGTTCTTTTTATTTGGGGCTAATTAGATGTGAACTTTATACGAACGTTAATGTATAAATGCACGATCACAACTCCTACTGTAGGAACCTCCCCAAAGTGACTCGAATATTTTTAGAAAGCTAAGTGAATTAGCTACAACTTTTGTGTTGGAACCATTCAAAATTTCGTGCAAGAAAGTGGCCAAAAGCTCAAAGGAAGTGACAGTGGTGCATTTTGAGGTACTTTCCAGCATACCTTTAGTATTTGCGTCATAACTTGGGCTACAAAAATGATTTTTAGGTGAAACTTGATGCATTGCAAAGCTAACACACAGGGCTACTGGAAAAGGATACAAAATGTTCAAAAAGTTTAAATTTCAAAAACTGCTTTTTATTGGGGCCTATTGTATGCGAAATTTATATGACCGTTAATGTACAAATGCAGAAATATCTACTCCCCATGTAGGAACCTCCACAAAGTGAATCTTTTGTTTTTGGAAAGGTAAGTGAGTTAGCTACAAATTTTGTGATAGAACCATTCCAAAGTTCTTGCAAGAAAGGTTCCAAAAGCTCAAAGGAAGTGAATGTGGTGCATTGTAAGGTAGTTTTCAGCATACCTATAGTATTTTGATCATATCTTGGGCTAAAAAAATGATTTTTAAGTGAAACAAGATGCGTTGGAAAGCTAACACATAGGGCTACTAGAAAATGAAAAGAAAGTTTCAAAAAGTGCTTTTTATTTAGGGGTAATTAGATGTGAACTTTATACGAACGTTAATGTATAAATGCAGGATCACAACTCCTACTGTACGAACCTCCCCAAAGTGACTCGAATATTTTTAGAAAGCTAAGTGAATTAGCTAAAACTTTTGTGTTGGAACCATTCCAAATTTCGTGCAAGAAAGTGGCCAAAAGCTCAAAGGAAGTAACAGTGGTGCATTTTGAGGTACTTTCCAGCATACCTTTAGTATTTGGGTCATAACTTGGGCTACAAAAATGATTTTTAGGTGAACCTTGATGCATTGCAAAGCTAACACACAGGGCTACTGGAAAAGGATACAAAATGTTCAAAAAGTTTTAACTTCAAAAAGTGCTTTTTATTGGGGCCTATTGTATGCGAAATTTATATGACCGTTAATGTACAAATGCACAAATCACTACTCCCGATGTAGGAACCTCCACAAAGTGAATCTTTTGTTTTTGGAAAGGTAAGTGAGTTAGCTACAACTTTTGTGATTGAACCATTCCAAAGTTCTTGCAAGAAAGGTTCCAAAAGCTCAAAGGAAGTGACTGTGGTGCATTGTAAGGTAGTTTTCGGCATACCTGTAGTATTTTGATCATATCTTGGGCTAAAAAAATTATTTTTAAGTGAAAAAAGATTCGTTGGAAAGCTAACATATAGGGCTACTAGAAAATGAAAAGAAAGTTTCAAAAAGTTCTTTTTATTTGGGGCTAATTAGATGTGAACTTTATACGAACGTTAATGTATAAATGCACGATCACAACTCCTACTGTAGGAACCTCCCCAAAGTGACTCGAATATTTTTAGAAAGCTAAGTGAATTAGCTACAACTTTTGTGTTGGAACCATTCAAAATTTCGTGCAAGAAAGTGGCCAAAAGCTCAAAGGAAGTGACAGTGGTGCATTTTGAGGTACTTTCCAGCATACCTTTAGTATTTGCGTCATAACTTGGGCTACAAAAATGATTTTTAGGTGAAACTTGATGCATTGCAAAGCTAACACACAGGGCTACTGGAAAAGGATACAAAATGTTCAAAAAGTTTAAATTTCAAAAAGTGCTTTTTATTGGGGCCTATTGTATGCGAAATTTATATGACCGTTAATGTACAAATGCAGAAATCACTACTCCCCATGTAGGAACCTCCACAAAGTGAATCTTTTGTTTTTGGAAAGGTAAGTGAGTTAGCTACAAATTTTGTGATAGAACCATTCCAAAGTTCTTGCAAGAAAGGTTCCAAAAGCTCAAAGGAAGTGAATGTGGTGCATTGTAAGGTAGTTTTCAGCATACCTATAGTATTTTGATCATATCTTGGGCTAAAAAAATGATTTTTAAGTGAAACAAGATGCGTTGGAAAGCTAACACATAGGGCTACTAGAAAATGAAAAGAAAGTTTCAAAAAGTGCTTTTTATTTAGGGGTAATTAGATGTGAACTTTATACGAACGTTAATGTATAAATGCAGGATCACAACTCCTACTGTACGAACCTCCCCAAAGTGACTCGAATATTTTTAGAAAGCTAAGTGAATTAGCTAAAACTTTTGTGTTGGAACCATTCCAAATTTCGTGCAAGAAAGTGGCCAAAAGCTCAAAGGAAGTAACAGTGGTGCATTTTGAGGTACTTTCCAGCATACCTTTAGTATTTGGGTCATAACTTGGGCTACAAAAATGATTTTTAGGTGAACCTTGATGCATTGCAAAGCTAACACACAGGGCTACTGGAAAAGGATACAAAATGTTCAAAAAGTTTAAATTTCAAAAAGTGCTTTTTATTGGGGCCTATTGTATGCGAAATTTATATGACCGTTAATGTACAAATGGACAAATCACTACTCCCCATGTAGGAACCTCCACAAAGTGAATCTTTTGTTTTTGGAAAGGTAAGTGAGTTAGCTACAACTTTTGTGATAGAATCATTCCAAAGTTCTTGCAAGAAAGGTTCCAAAAGCTCAAAGGAAGTGACTGTGGTGCATTGTAAGGTAGTTTTCGGCATACCTGTAGTATTTTGATCATATCTTGGGCTAAAAAAATGATTTTTAAGTGAAACAAGATGCGTTGGAAAGCTAACACATAGGGCTACTAGAAAATAAAAAGAAAGTTTCAAAAAGTGCTTTTTATTTGGGGCTAATTAGATGTGAACTTTATACGAACGTTAATGTATAAATGCACGATCACAACTCCTACTGTAGGAACCTCCCCAAAGTGATTCGAATATTTTTAGAAAGCTAAGTGAATTAGCTACATCTTTTGTGTTGGAACCATTCAAAATTTCGTGCAATAAAGTGGCCAAAAGGTCAAAAGAATTGACAGTGGTGCATTTTGAGGTACTTTCCAGCATACCTTTAGTATTTGGGTCATAACTTGGGCTACAAAAATGATTTTTAGGTGAAACTTGATGCATTGCAAAGCTAACACACAGGGCTACTGGAAAAGGATACAAAATGTTCAAAAAGTTTAAATTTCAAAAAGTGCTTTTTATTGGGGCCTATTGTATACGAAATTTATATGACCGTTAATGTACAAATGCAGAAATCACTACTCCCCATGTAGGAACCTCCACAAAGTGAATCTTTTGTTTTTGGAAAGGTAAGTGAGTTAGCTACAACTTTTGTGATAGAATCATTCCAAAGTTCTTGCAAGAAAGGTTCCAAAAGCTCAAAGGAAGTGACTGTGGTGCATTGTAAGGTAGTTTTCGGCATACCTGTACTATTTTGATCATATCTTGGGCTAAAAAAATGATTTTTAAGTGAAACAAGATGGGTTGGAAAGCTAACACATTGGGCTACTAGAAAATGAAGTTTCAAAAAGTGCTTTTTATTTGGGGCTAATGAGATGTGAACTTTATACGAACGTTAATGTATAAATGCATGATCACAACTCCTACTGTAGGAACCTCCGCAAAGTGACTCGAATATTTTTAGAAAGCTAAGTGAATTAGCTACAACTTTTGTGTTCGAACCATTCAAAATTTCGTGCAATAAAGTGGCCAAAAGCTCAAAGGAAGTGACAGTGGTGCATTTTGAGGTACTTTCCAGCATACCTTTAGTATTTGGGTCATAACTTGGGCTACAAAAAATGATTTTTAGGTGAAACTTGATGCATTGCAAAGCTAACACACAGGGCGACTAGAAAAGGATACAAAATGTTCAAAAAGTTTAAATTTCAAAAAGTGCTTTTTTTTGGGGCCTATTGTATGCGAAATTTATATGACCGTTAATGTACAAATGCACAAATCACTACTCCCCATGTAGGAACCTCCACAAAGTGAATCTTTTGTTTTTGGAAAGGTAAGTGAGTTAGCTACAACTTTTGTGATAGAACCATTCCAAAGTTCTTGCAAGAAAGGTTCCAAAAGCTCAAAGGAAGTGACTGTGGTGCATTGTAAGGTAGTTTTCGGCATACCTGTAGTATTTTGATCATATCTTGGGCTAAAAAAATTATTTTTAAGTGAAAAAAGATGCGTTGGAAAGCTAACATATAGGGCTACTAGAAAATGAAAAGAAAATTTCAAAAAGTTCTTTTTATTTGGGGCTAATTAGATGTGAACATTATACGAACGTTAATGTATAAATGCACGATCACAACTCCTACTGTAGGAACCTCCCCAAAGTGACTCGAATATTTTTAGAAAGCTAAGTGAATTAGCTACAACTTTTGTGTTGGAACCATTCAAAATTTCGTGCAAGAAAGTGGCCAAAAGCTCAAAGGAAGTGACAGTGGTGCATTTTGAGGTACTTTCCAGCATACCTTTAGTATTTGCGTCATAACTTGGGCTACAAAAATGATTTTTAGGTGAAACTTGATGCATTGCAAAGCTAACACACAGGGCTACTGGAAAAGGATACAAAATGTTCAAAAAGTTTAAATTTCAAAAAGTGCTTTTTGTTGGGGCCTATTGTATGCGAAATTTATATGACCGTTAATGTACAAATGCACAAATCACTACTCCCCATGTAGGAACCTCCACAAAGTGAATCTTTTGTTTTTGGAAAGGTAAGTGAGTTAGCTACAACTTTTGTGATAGAACCATTCCAAAGTTCTTGCAAGAAAGGTTCCAAAAGCTCAAAGGAAGTGACTGTGGTGCATTGTAAGGTAGTTTTCGGCATACCTGTAGTATTTTGATCATATCTTGGGCTAAAAAAATGATTTTTAAGTGAAACAAGATGCGTTGGAAAGCTAACACATAGAGCTACTAGAAAATGAAAAGAAAGTTTCAAAACGTGCTTTTTATTTGGGGCTAATTCGATGTGAACTTTATACGAACGTTAATGTATAAATGCACGATCACAACTCCTACTGTAGGAACCTCCCCAAAGTGAATCGAATATTTTTAGAAAGCTAAGTGAATTAGCTAAAACTTTTGTGTTGGAACCATTCAAAATTTCGTGCAAGAAAGTGGCCAAAAGCTCAAAGGAAGTGACAGTGGTGCATTTTGAGGTACTTTCCAGCATACCTTTAGTATTTGGGTCATAACTTGGGCTACAAAAAATGATTTTTAGGTGAAACTTGATGCATTGCAAAGCTAACACACAGGGCTACTGGAAAAGGATACAAAATGTTCAAAAAGTTTAAATTTCAAAAAGTGCTTTTTATTGGGGCCTATTGTATGCGAAATTTATATGACCGTTAATGTACAAATGCAGAAATCACTACTCCCGATGTAGGAACCTCCACAAAGTGAATCTTTTGTTTTTGGAAAGGTAAGTGAGTTAGCTACAACTTTTGTGATAGAACCATTCCAAAGTTCTTGCAAGAAAGGTTCCAAAAGCTCAAAGGAAGTGACTGTGGTGCATTGTAAGGTAGTTTTCGGCATACCTGTAGTATTTTGATCATATCTTGGGCTAAAAAAATTATTTTTAAGTGAAATAAGATGCGTTGGAAAGCTAACACATAGGGCTACTAGAAAATGGAAAGAAAGTTTCAAAAAGTGTTTTTTATTTGGGGCTAATTAGATATGAACTTTATACGAACGTTAATGTATAAATGCACGATCACAACTCCTACGGTAGGAACCTCCCCAAAGTGACTCAAATATTTTTAGAAAGCTAAGTGAATTAGCTACAACTTTTGTGTTGGAACCATTCAAAATTTCGTGCAAGAAAGTGGCAAAAAGCTCAAAGGAAGTGACAGTGGTGCATTTTGAGGTACTTTCCAGCATACCTTTAGTATTTGGGTCATAACGTGGGCTACAAAAATGATTTTTAGGTGAAACTTGATGCATTGCAAAGCTAACACACAGGGCTACTGGAAAAGGTTACAAAATGTTAAAAAAGATTAAATTTCAAAAAGTACATTTTATTGGGGCCTATTGTATGCGAAATTTATTTGACCGTTAATGTACAAATGCAGAAATCACTACTCCCCATGTAGGAACCTCCACAAAGTGAATCTTTTGTTTTTGGAAAGGTAAGTGAGTTAGCTACAATTTTTTTGATAGAACCATTCCAAAGTTCTTGCAAGAAAGGTTCCAAAAGCTCAAAGGAAGTGACTGTGGTGCATTGTAAGGTAGTTTTCGGCATACCTATAGTATTTTGATCATATCTTGGGCTAAAAAAATGATTTTCAAGTGAAACAAGATGCGTTGGAAAGCTAACACATAAGGCTACTAGAAAATGAAAAGAAAGTTTCAAAAAGTGCTTTTTATTTGGGGCTAATTAGATGTGAACTTTATATGAACGTTAATGTATAAATGCATGATCACAACTCCTACTGTAGGAACCTCCGCAAAGTGACTCGAATATTTTTAGAAAGATAAGTGAATTAGCTAAAACATTTGTGTTGGAACCATTCAAAATTTCGTGCAAGAAAGTGGCCAAAAGCTCAAAGGAAGTGACAGTGGTGCATTTTGAGGTACTTTCCAGCATACCTTTAGTATTTGGGTCATAACTTGGGCTACAAAAATGATTTTTAGGTGAAACTTGATGCATTGCAAAGCTAACACACAGGGCTACTGGAAAAGCATACAAAATGTTCAAAAAGTTAAATTTCAAAAAGTACTTTTTATTGGGGCCTATTGTATGCGAAATTTATATGACCGTTAATGTACAAATGCACAAATCACTACTCCCCATGTAGGAACCTCCACAAAGTGAATCTTTTATTTTTGGAAAGGTAAGTGAGTTAGCTACAACTTTTGTGATAGAACCATTCCAAAGTTCTTGCAAGAAAGGTTCCAAAAGCTCAAAGGAAGTGACTGTGGTGCATTGTAAGGTAGTTTTCGGCATACCTATAGTATTTTGATCATATCTTGGGCTAAAAAAATGATTTTTAAGTGAAACAAGATGCGTTGGAAAGCTAACACATAGGGCTACTAGAAAATGAAAAGAAAGTTTCAAAAAGTACTTTTTATTTGGGGCTAATTAGACATGAACTTTATACGAACGTTAATGTATAAATGCACGATCATAACTCCTACTGTAGGAACCTCCCCAAAGTGACTCAAATATTTTTAGAAAGCTAAGTGAATTAGCTACAACTTTTGTGTTGGAACCATTCAAAATTTCGTGCAAGAAAGTGGCCAAAAGCTCAAAGGAAGTGACAGTGGTGCATTTTGAGGTACTTTCCAGCATACCTTTAGTATTTGGGTCATAACTTGGGCTACAAAAATGATTTTTAGGTGAAACTTGATGCATTGCAAAGCTAACACACAGGGCAACTGGAAAAGGATACAAAATGTTCAAAAAGTTTAAATTTCAAAAAGTGCTTTTTATTGGGGCCTATTGTATGCAAAATTTATATGACCGTTAATGTACAAATGCACAAATCACTACTCCCCATGTAGGAACCTCCACAAAGTGAATCTTTTTTTTTTTTGGAAAGGTAAGTGAGTTAGCTACAACTTTTGTGATAGAACCAGTCCAAAGTTCTTGCAAGAAAGGTTCCAAAAGCTCAAAGGAAGTGACTGTGGTGCATTGTAAGGTAACTTTCGGCATACCTTTAGTATTTTGATCATATCTTGGGCTAAAAAATTGATTTTTAAGTGAAACAAGATGCGTTGGAAAGCTAACACATAGGGCTACTAGAAAATGAAAAGAAAGTTTCAAAAAGTTCTTATTATTTGGGGCTAATTAGACGTGAACTTTATACGAACGTTAATGTATAAATGCACGATCACAACTCCTACTGTAGGAACCTCCCCAAAGTGACTCGAATATTTTTAGAAAGCTAAGTGAATTAGCTACAACTTTTGTGTTGAAACCATTCAAAATTTCGTGCAAGAAAGTGGCCAAAAGCTCAAAGGAAGTGACAGTGGTGCATTTTGAGGTACTTTCCAGCATACCTTTAGTATTTGGGTCATAACTTGGGCTACAAAAATGATTTTTAGGTGAAACTTGATGCATTGCAAAGCTAACACACAGGGCTACTGGAAAAGGATACAAAATGTTCAAAAAGTTTAAATTTCAAAAAGTGCTTTTTATTGGGGCCTAGTGTATGCGAAATTTATATGACCGTTAATGTACAAATGCACAAATCACTACTCCCGATGTAGGAACCTCCACAAAGTGAATCTTTTGTTTTTGGAAAGGTAAGTGAGTTAGCTACAACTTTTGTGATAGAACCATTCCAAAGTTCTTGCAAGAAAGGTTCCAAAAGCTCAAAGGAAGTGACTGTGGTGCATTGTAAGGTAGTTTTCGGCATACCTATAGTATTTTGATCATATCTTGGGCTAAAAAAATGATTTTTAAGTGAAACAAGATGCGTTGGAAAGCTAACACATAGGGCTACTAGAAAATGGAAAGAAAGTTTCAAAAAGTGTTTTTTATTTGGGGCTAATTAGATATGAACTTTATACGAACGTTAATGTATAAATGCACGATCACAACTCCTACTGTAGGAACCTCCCCAAAGTGACTCAAATATTTTTAGAAAGCTAAGTGAATTAGCTACAACTTTTGTGTTGGAAACATTCAAAATTTCGTGCAAGAAAGTGGCAAAAAGCTCAAAGGAAGTGACAGTGGTGCATTTTGAGGTACTTTCCAGCATACCTTTAGTATTTGGGTCATAACGTGGGCTACAAAAATGATTTTTAGGTGAAACTTGATGCATTGCAAAGCTAACACACAGGGCTACTGGAAAAGGTTACAAAATGTTCAAAAAGATTAAATTTCAAAAAGTACTTTTTATTGGGGCCTATTGTATGCGAAATTTATTTGACCGTTAATGTACAAATGCAGAAATCACTACTCCCCATGTAGGAACCTCCACAAAGTGAATCTTTTGTTTTTGGAAAGGTAAGTGAGTTAGGTACAATTTTTTTGATAGAACCATTCCAAAGTTCTTGCAAGAAAGGTTCCAAAAGCTCAAAGGAAGTGACTGTGGTGCATTGTAAGGTAGTTTTCGGCATACCTATAGTATTTTGATCATATCTTGGGCTAAAAAAATGATTTTCAAGTGAAACAAGATGCGTTGGAAAGCTAACACATAGGGCTACTAGAAAATGAAAAGAAAGTTTCAAAAAGTGCTTTTTATTTGGGGCTAATTAGATGTGAACTTTATATGAACGTTAATGTATAAATGCATGATCACAACTCCTACTGTACGAACCTCCCCAAAGTGACTCGAATATTTTTAGAAAGATAAGTGAATTAGCTAAAACATTTGTGTTGGAACCATTCAAAATTTCGTGCAAGAAAGTGGCCAAAAGCTCAAAGGAAGTGACAGTGGTGCATTTTGAGGTACTTTCCAGCATACCTTTAGTATTTGGGTCATAACTTGGGCTACAAAAATGATTTTTAGGTGAAACTTGATGCATTGCAAAGCTAACACACAGGGCTACTGGAAAAGCATACAAAATGTTCAAAAAGTTAAATTTCAGAAAGTACTTTTTATTGGGGCCTATTGTATGCGAAATTGATATGACCGTTAATGTACAAATGCACAAATCACTACTCCCCATGTAGGAACCTCCACAAAGTGAATCTTTTATTTTTGGAAAGGTAAGTGAGTTAGCTACAACTTTTGTGATAGAACCATTCCAAAGTTCTTGCAAGAAAGGTTCCAAAAGCTCAAAGGAAGTGACTGTGGTGCATTGTAAGGTAGTTTTCGGCATACCTATAGTATTTTGATCATATCTTGGGCTAAAAAAATGATTTTTAAGTGAAACAAGATGCGTTGGAAAGCTAACACATAGGGCTACTAGAAAATGAAAAGAAAGTTTCAAAAAGTACTTTTTATTTGGGGCTAATTAGACGTGAACTTTATACGAACGTTAATGTATAAATGCACGATCATAACTCCTACTGTAGGAACCTCCCCAAAGTGACTCAAATATTTTTAGAAAGCTAAGTGAATTAGCTACAACTTTTGTGTTGGAACCATTCAAAATTTCGTGCAAGAAAGTGGCCAAAAGCTCAAAGGAAGTGACAGTGGTGCATTTTGAGGTACTTTCCAGCATACCTTTAGTATTTGGGTCATAACTTGGGCTACAAAAATGATTTTTAGGTGAAACTTGATGCATTGCAAAGCTAACACACAGGGCAACTGGAAAAGGATACAAAATGTTCAAAAAGTTTAAATTTCAAAAAGTGCTTTTTATTGGGGCCTATTGTATGCGAAATTTATATGACCGTTAATGTACAAATGCACAAATCACTACTCCCCATGTAGGAACCTCCACAAAGTGAATCTTTTTTTTTTTTGGAAAGGTAAGTGAGTTAGCTACAACTTTTGTGATAGAACCAGTCCAAAGTTCTTGCAAGAAAGGTTCCAAAAGCTCAAAGGAAGTGACTGTGGTGCATTGTAAGGTAACTTTCGGCATACCTTTAGTATTTTGATCATATCTTGGGCTAAAAAATTGATTTTTAAGTGAAACAAGATGCGTTGGAAAGCTAACACATAGGGCTACTAGAAAATGAAAAGAAAGTTTCAAAAAGTTCTTTTTATTTGGGGCTAATTAGACGTGAACTTTATACGAACGTTAATGTATAAATGCACGATCACAACTCCTACTGTAGGAACCTCCCCAAAGTGACTCGAATATTTTTAGAAAGCTAAGTGAATTAGCTACAACTTTTGTGTTGGAACCATTCAAAATTTCGTGCAAGAAAGTGGCCAAAAGCTCAAAGGAAGTGACAGTGGTGCATTTTGAGGTACTTTCCAGCATACCTTTAGTATTTGGGTCATAACTTGGGCTACAAAAATGATTTTTAGGTGAAACTTGATGCATTGCAAAGCTAACACACAGGGCTACTGGAAAAGGATACAAAATGTTCAAAAAGTTTAAATTTCAAAAAGTGCTTTTTATTGGGGCCTATTGTATGCGAAATTTATATGACCGTTAATGTACAAATGCACAAATCACTACTCCCCATGTAGGAACCTCCACAAAGTGAATCTTTTATTTTTGGAAAGGTAAGTGAGTTAGCTACAACTTTTGTGATAGAACCATTCCAAAGTTCTTGCAAGAAAGGTTCCAAAAGCTCAAAGGAAGTGACTGTGGTGCATTGTAAGGTAGTTTTCGGCATACCTATAGTATTTTGATCATATCTTGGGCTAAAAAAATGATTTTTAAGTGAAACAAGATGCGTTGGAAAGCTAACACATAGGGCTACTAGAAAATGGAAAGAAAGTTTCAAAAAGTGTTTTTTATTTGGGGCTAATTAGATATGAACTTTATACGAACGTTAATGTATAAATGCACGATCACAACTCCTACTGTAGGAACCTCCCCAAAGTGACTCAAATGTTTTTAGAAAGCTAAGTGAATTAGCTACAACTTTTGTGTTGGAACCATTCAAAATTTCGTGCAAGAAAGTGGCAAAAAGCTCAAAGGAAGTGACAGTGGTGCATTTTGAGGTACTTTCCAGCATACCTTTAGTATTTGTGTCATAACGTGGGCTACAAAAATGATTTTTAGGTGAAACTTGATGCATTGCAAAGCTAACACACAGGGCTACTGGAAAAGGATACAAAATGTTCAAAAAGTTTAAATTTCAAAAAGTGCTTTTTATTGGGGCCTATTGTATGCGAAATTTATATGACCGTTAATGTACAAATGCACAAATCACTACTCCCCATGTAGGGACCTCCACAAAGTGAATCTTTTTTTTTTTTGGAAAGGTAAGTGAGTTAGCTACAACTTTTGTGATAGAACCAGTCCAAAGTTCTTGCAAGAAAGGTTCCAAAAGCTCAAAGGAAGTGACTGTGGTGCATTGTAAGGTAACTTTCGGCATACCTATAGTATTTTGATCATATCTTGGGCTAAAAAAATGATTTTTAAGTGAAACAAGATGCGTTGGAAAGCTAACACATAGGGCTACTAGAAAATGAAAAGAAAGTTTCAAAAAGTACTTTTTATTTGGGGCTAATTAGACGTGAACTTTATACGAACGTTAATGTATAAATGCACGATCATAACTCCTACTGTAGGAACCTCCCCAAAGTGACTCAAATATTTTTAGAAAGCTAAGTGAATTAGCTACAACTTTTGTGTTGGAACCATTCAAAATTTCGTGCAAGAAAGTGGCCAAAAGCTCAAAGGAAGTGACAGTGGTGCATTTTGAGGTACTTTCCAGCATACCTTTAGTATTTGGGTCATAACTTGGGCTACAAAAATGATTTTTAGGTGAAACTTGATGCATTGCAAAGCTAACACACAGGGCAACTGGAAAAGGATACAAAATGTTCAAAAAGTTTAAATTTCAAAAAGTGCTTTTTATTGGGGCCTATTGTATGCGAAATTTATATGACCGTTAATGTACAAATGCACAAATCACTACTCCCCATGTAGGAACCTCCACAAAGTGAATCTTTTTTTTTTTTGGAAAGGTAAGTGAGTTAGCTACAACTTTTGTGATAGAACCAGTCCAAAGTTCTTGCAAGAAAGGTTCCAAAAGCTCAAAGGAAGTGACTGTGGTGCATTGTAAGGTAACTTTCGGCATACCTTTAGTATTTTGATCATATCTTGGGCTAAAAAATTGATTTTTAAGTGAAACAAGATGCGTTGGAAAGCTAACACATAGGGCTACTAGAAAATGAAAAGAAAGTTTCAAAAAGTTCTTTTTATTTGGGGCTAATTAGACGTGAACTTTATACGAACGTTAATGTATAAATGCACGATCACAACTCCTACTGTAGGAACCTCCCCAAAGTGACTCGAATATTTTTAGAAAGCTAAGTGAATTAGCTACAACTTTTGTGTTGGAACCATTCAAAATTTCGTGCAAGAAAGTGGCCAAAAGCTCAAAGGAAGTGACAGTGGTGCATTTTGAGGTACTTTCCAGCATACCTTTAGTATTTGGGTCATAACTTGCGCTACAAAAATGATTTTTAGGTGAAACTTGATGCATTGCAAAGCTAACACACAGGGCTACTGGAAAAGGATACAAAATGTTCAAAAAGTTTAAATTTCAAAAAGTGCTTTTTTTTGGGGCCTATTGTATGCGAAATTTATATGACTGTTAATGTACAAATGCACAAATCACTACTCCCGATGTAGGAACCTCCATAAAGTGAATCTTTTGTTTTTGGAAAGGTAAGTGAGTTAGCTACAACTTTTGTGATAGAACCATTCCAAAGTTCTTGCAAGAAAGGTTCCAAAAGCTCAAAGGAAGTGACTGTGGTGCATTGTAAGGTAGTTTTCGGCATACCTATAGTATTTTGATCATATCTTGGGCTAAAAAAATGATTTTTAAGTGAAACAAGATGCCTTGGAAAGCTAACACATAGGGCTACTAGAAAATGGAAAGAAAGTTTCAAAAAGTGTTTTTTATTTGGGGCTAATTAGATATGAACTTTATACGAACGTTTATGTATAAATGCACGATCACAACTCCTACTGTAGGAACCTCCCCAAAGTGACTCAAATGTTTTTAGAAAGCTAAGTGAATTAGCTACAACTTTTGTGTTGGAACCATTCAAAATTTCGTGCAAGAAAGTGGCAAAAAGCTCAAAGGAAGTGACAGTGGTGTATTTTGAGGTACTTTCCAGCATACCTTTAGTATTTGGGTCATAACGTGGGCTACAAAAATGATTTTTAGGTGAAACTTGATGCATTGCAAAGCTAACACACAGGGCTACTGGAAAAGGATACAAAATGTTCAAAAAGTTTAAATTTCAAAAAGTGCTTTTTATTGGGGCCTATTGTATGCGAAATTTATATGACCGTTAATGTACAAATGCACAAATCACTACTCCCGATGTAGGAACCTCCACAAAGTGAATCTTTTGTTTTTGGAAAGGTAAGTGAGTTAGCTACAACTTTTGTGATAGAACCATTCCAAAGTTCTTGCAAGAAAGGTTCCAAAAGCTCAAAGGAAGTGACTGTGGTGCATTGTAAGGTAGTTTTCGGCATACCTATAGTATTTTGATCATATCTTGGGCTAAAAAAATGATTTTTAAGTGAAACAAGATGCGTTGGAAAGCTAACACATAGGGCTACTAGAAAATGGAAAGAAAGTTTCAAAAAGTGTTTTTTATTTGGGGCTAATTAGATATGAACTTTATACGAACGTTAATGTATAAATGCACGATCACAACTCCTACTGTAGGAACCTCCCCAAAGTGACTCAAATGTTTTTAGAAAGCTAAGTGAATTAGCTACAACTTTTGTGTTGGAACCATTCAAAATTTCGTGCAAGAAAGTGGCAAAAAGCTCAAAGGAAGTGACAGTGGTGCATTTTGAGGTACTTTCCAGCATACCTTTAGTATTTGTGTCATAACGTGGGCTACAAAAATGATTTTTAGGTGAAACTTGATGCATTGCAAAGCTAACACACAGGGCTACTGGAAAAGGATACAAAATGTTCAAAAAGTTTAAATTTCAAAAAGTGCTTTTTATTGGGGCCTATTGTATGCGAAATTTATATGACCGTTAATGTACAAATGCACAAATCACTACTCCCGATGTAGGAACCTCCACAAAGTGAATCTTTTGTTTTTGGAAAGGTAAGTGAGTTAGCTACAACTTTTGTGATAGAACCATTCCAAAGTTCTTGCAAGAAAGGTTCCAAAAGCTCAAAGGAAGTGACTGTGGCGCATTGTAAGGTAGTTTTCGGCATACCTATAGTATTTTGATCATATCTTGGGCTAAAAAAATGATTTTTAAGTGAAACAAGATGCCTTGGAAAGCTAACACATAGGGCTACTAGAAAATGGAAAGAAAGTTTCAAAAAGTGTTTTTTATTTGGGGCTAATTAGATATGAACTTTATACGAACGTTCATGTATAAATGCACGATCACAACTCCTACTGTAGGAACCTCCCCAAAGTGACTCAAATGTTTTTAGAAAGCTAAGTGAATTAGCTACAACTTTTGTGTTGGAACCATTCAAAATTTCGTGCAAGAAAGTGGCAAAAAGCTCAAAGGAAGTGACAGTGGTGCATTTTGAGGTACTTTCCAGCATACCTTTAGTATTTGTGTCATAACGTGGGCTACAAAAATGATTTTTAGGTGAAACTTGATGCATTGCAAAGCTAACACACAGGGCTACTGGAAAAGGTTACAAAATGTTCAAAAAGATTAAATTTCAAAAAGTACTTTTTATTGGGGCCTATTGTATGCGAAATTTATATGACCGTTAATGTACAAATGCAGAAATCACTACTCCCCATGTAGGAACCTCCACAAAGTGAATCTTTTGTTTTTGGAAAGGTAAGTGAGTTAGCTACAATTTTTTTGATAGAACCATTCCAAATTTCTTGCAAGAAAGGTTCCAAAAGCTCAAAGGAAGTGACTGTGGTGCATTGTAAGGTAGTTTTCGGCATACCTATAGTATTTTGATCATATCTTGGGCTAAAAAAATGATTTTCAAGTGAAACAAGATGCGTTGGAAAGCTAACACATAGGGCTACTAGAAAATGAAAAGAAAGTTTCAAAAAGTGCTTTTTATTTGGGGCTAATTAGATGTGAACTTTATATGAACGTTAATGTATAAATGCATGATCACAACTCCTACTGTACGAACCTCCCCAAAGTGACTCGAATATTTTTAGAAAGATAAGTGAATTAGCTAAAACATTTGTGTTGGAACCATTCAAAATTTCGTGCAAGAAAGTGGCCAAAAGCTCAAAGGAAGTGACAGTGGTGCATTTTGAGGTACTTTCCAGCATACCTTTAGTATTTGGGTCATAACTTGGGCTACAAAAATGATTTTTAGGTGAAACTTGATGCATTGCAAAGCTAACACACAGGGCTACTGGAAAAGCATACAAAATGTTCAAAAAGTTAAATTTCAAAAAGTGCTTTTTATTGGGGCCTATTGTATGCGAAATTTATATGACCGTTAATGTACAAATGCACAAATCACTACTCCCCATGTAGGAACCTCCACAAAGTGAATCTTTTATTTTTGGAAAGGTAAGTGAGTTAGCTACAACTTTTGTGATAGAACCATTCCAAAGTTCTTGCAAGAAAGGTTCCAAAAGCTCAAAGGAAGTGACTGTGGTGCATTGTAAGGTAGTTTTCGGCATACCTATAGTATTTTGATCATATCTTGGGCTAAAAAAATGATTTTTAAGTGAAACAAGATGCGTTGGAAAGCTAACACATAGGGCTACTAGAAAATGAAAAGAAAGTTTCAAAAAGTACTTTTTATTTGGGGCTAATTAGACGTGAACTTTATACGAACGTTAATGTATAAATGCACGATCATAACTCCTACTGTAGGAACCTCCTCAAAGTGACTCAAATATTTTTAGAAAGCTAAGTGAATTAGCTACAACTTTTGTGTTGGAACCATTCAAAATTTCGTGCGAGAAAGTGGCCAAAAGCTCAATGGAAGTGACAGTGGTGCATTTTGAGGTACTTTCCAGCATACCTTTAGTATTTGGGTCATAACTTGGGCTACAAAAATGATTTTTAGGTGAAACTTGATGCATTGCAAAGCTAACACACAGGGCAACTGGAAAAGGATACAAAATGTTCAAAAAGTTTAAATTTCAAAAAGTGCTTTTTATTGGGGCCTATTGTATGCGAAATTTATATGACCGTTAATGTACAAATGCACAAATCACTACTCCCCATGTAGGAACCTCCACAAAGTGAATCTTTTATTTTTGGAAAGGTAAGTGAGTTAGCTACAACTTTTGTGATAGAACCATTCCAAAGTTCTTGCAAGAAAGGTTCCAAAAGCTCAAAGGAAGTGACTGTGGTGCATTGTAAGGTAGTTTTCGGCATACCTATAGTATTTTGATCATATCTTGGGCTAAAAAATTGATTTTTAAGTGAAACAAGATGCGTTGGAAAGCTAACACATAGGGCTACTAGAAAATGAAAAGAAAGTTTCAAAAAGTTCTTTTTATTTGGGGCTAATTAGACGTGAACTTTATACGAACGTTAATGTATAAATGCACGATCACAACTCCTACTGTAGGAACCTCCCCAAAGTGACTCGATTATTTTTAGAAAGCTAAGTGAATTAGCTACAACTTTTGTGTTGGAACCATTCAAAATTTCGTGCAAGAAAGTGGCAAAAAGCTCAAAGGAAGTGACAGTGGTGCATTTTGAGGTATATTCCAGCATACCTTTAGTATTTGTGTCATAACGTGGGCTACAAAAATGATTTTTAGGTGAAACTTGATGCATTGCAAAGCTAACACACAGGGCTACTGGAAAAGGATACAAAATGTTCAAAAAGTTTAAATTTCAAAAAGTGCTTTTTATTGGGGCCTATTGTATGCGAAATTTATATGACCGTTAATGTACAAATGCACAAATCACTACTCCCGATGTAGGAACCTCCACAAAGTGAATCTTTTGTTTTTGGAAAGGTAAGTGAGTTAGCTACAACTTTTGTGATAGAACCATTCCAAAGTTCTTGCAAGAAAGGTTCCAAAAGCTCAAAGGAAGTGACTGTGGCGCATTGTAAGGTAGTTTTCGGCATACCTATAGTATTTTGATCATATCTTGGGCTAAAAAAATGATTTTTAAGTGAAACAAGATGCCTTGGAAAGCTAACACATAGGGCTACTAGAAAATGGAAAGAAAGTTTCAAAAAGTGTTTTTTATTTGGGGCTAATTAGATATGAACTTTATACGAACGTTAATGTATAAATGCACGATCACAACTCCTACTGTAGGAACCTCCCCAAAGTGACTCAAATGTTTTTAGAAAGCTAAGTGAATTAGCTACAACTTTTGTGTTGGAACCATTCAAAATTTCGTGCAAGAAAGTGGCAAAAAGCTCAAAGGAAGTGACAGTGGTGCATTTTGAGGTACTTTCCAGCATACCTTTAGTATTTGTGTCATAACGTGGGCTACAAAAATGATTTTTAGGTGAAACTTGATGCATTGCAAAGATAACACACAGGGCTACTGGAAAAGGTTACAAAATGTTCAAAAAGATTAAATTTCAAAAAGTACTTTTTATTGGGGCCTATTGTATGCGAAATTTATATGACCGTTAATGTACAAATGCAGAAATCACTACTCCCCATGTAGGAACCTCCACAAAGTGAATCTTTTGTTTTTGGAAAGGTAAGTGAGTTAGCTACAATTTTTTTGATAGAACCATTCCAAAGTTCTTGCAAGAAAGGTTCCAAAAGCTCAAAGGAAGTGACTGTGGTGCATTGTAAGGTAGTTTTCGGCATACCTATAGTATTTTGATCATATCTTGGGCTAAAAAAATGATTTTCAAGTGAAACAAGATGCGTTGGAAAGCTAACACATAGGGCTACTAGAAAATGAAAAGAAAGTTTCAAAAAGTGCTTTTTATTTGGGGCTAATTAGATGTGAACTTTATATGAACGTTAATGTATAAATGCATGATCACAACTCCTACTGTACGAACCTCCCCAAAGTGACTCGAATATTTTTAGAAAGATAAGTGAATTAGCTAAAACATTTGTGTTGGAACCATTCAAAATTTCGTGCAAGAAAGTGGCCAAAAGCTCAAAGGAAGTGACAGTGGTGCATTTTGAGGTACTTTCCAGCATACCTTTAGTATTTGGGTCATAACTTGGGCTACAAAAATGATTTTTAGGTGAAACTTGATGCATTGCAAAGCTAACACACAGGGCTACTGGAAAAGCATACAAAATGTTCAAAAAGTTAAATTTCAAAAAGTGCTTTTTATTGGGGCCTATTGTATGCGAAATTTATATGACCGTTAATGTACAAATGCACAAATCACTACTCCCCATGTAGGAACCTCCACAAAGTGAATCTTTTATTTTTGGAAAGGTAAGTGAGTTAGCTACAACTTTTGTGATAGAACCATTCCAAAGTTCTTGCAAGAAAGGTTCCAAAAGCTCAAAGGAAGTGACTGTGGTGCATTGTAAGGTAGTTTTCGGCATACCTATAGTATTTTGATCATATCTTGGGCGAAAAAAATGATTTTTAAGTGAAACAAGATGCGTTGGAAAGCTAACACATAGGGCTACTAGAAAATGAAAAGAAAGTTTCAAAAAGTACTTTTTATTTGGGGCTAATTAGACGTGAACTTTATACGAACGTTAATGTATAAATGCACGATCATAACTCCTACTGTAGGAACCTCCTCAAAGTGACTCAAATATTTTTAGAAAGCTAAGTGAATTAGCTACAACTTTTGTGTTGGAACCATTCAAAATTTCGTGCGAGAAAGTGGCCAAAAGCTCAATGGAAGTGACAGTGGTGCATTTTGAGGTACTTTCCAGCATACCTTTAGTATTTGGGTCATAACTTGGGCTACAAAAATGATTTTTAGGTGAAACTTGATGCATTGCAAAGCTAACACACAGGGCAACTGGAAAAGGATACAAAATGTTCAAAAAGTTTAAATTTCAAAAAGTGCTTTTTATTGGGGCCTATTGTATGCGAAATTTATATGACCGTTAATGTACAAATGCACAAATCACTACTCCCCATGTAGGAACCTCCACAAAGTGAATCTTTTATTTTTGGAAAGGTAAGTGAGTTAGCTACAACTTTTGTGATAGAAGCATTCCAAAGTTCTTGCAAGAAAGGTTCCAAAAGCTCAAAGGAAGTGACTGTGGTGCATTGTAAGGTAGTTTTCGGCATACCTATAGTATTTTGATCATATCTTGGGCTAAAAAATTGATTTTTAAGTGAAACAAGATGCGTTGGAAAGCTAACACATAGGGCTACTAGAAAATGAAAAGAAAGTTTCAAAAAGTTCTTTTTATTTGGGGCTAATTAGACGTGAACTTTATACGAACGTTAATGTATAAATGCACGATCACAACTCCTACTGTAGGAACCTCCCCAAAGTGACTCGATTATTTTTAGAAAGCTAAGTGAATTAGCTACAACTTTTGTGTTGGAACCATTCAAAATTTCGTGCAAGAAAGTGGCCAAAAGCTCAAAGGAAGTGACAGTGGTGCATTTTGAGGTACTTTCCAGCATACCTTTAGTATTTGGGTCATAACTTGGGCTACAAAAATGATTTTTAGGTGAAACTTGATGCATTGCAAAGCTAACACACAGGGCTACTGGAAAAGGATACAAAATGTTCAAAAAGTTTAAATTTCAAAAAGTGCTTTTTATTGGGGCCTATTGTATGCGAAATTTATATGACCGTTAATGTACAAATGCAGAAATCACTACTCCCGATGTAGGAACCTCCACAAAGTGAATCTTTTGTTTTTGGAAAGGTAAGTGAGTTAGCTACAACTTTTGTGATAGAACCATTCCAAAGTTCTTGCAAGAAAGGTTCCAAAAGCTCAAAGGAAGTGACTGTGGTGCATTGTAAGGTAGTTTTCGGCATACCTGTAGTATTTTGATCATATCTTGGGCTAAAAAAATTATTTTTAAGTGAAATAAGATGCGTTGGAAAGCTAACACATAGGGCTACTAGAAAATGGAAAGAAAGTTTCAAAAAGTGTTTTTTATTTGGGGCTAATTAGATATGAACTTTATACGAACGTTATTGTATAAATGCACGATCACAACTCCTACTGTAGGAACCTCCCCAAAGTGACTCAAATATTTTTAGAAAGCTAAGTGAATTAGCTACAACTTTTGTGTTGGAACCATTCAAAATTTCGTGCAAGAAAGTGGCAAAAAGCTCAAAGGAAGTGACAGTGGTGCATTTTGAGGTACTTTCCAGCATACCTTTAGTATTTGGGTCATAACGTGGGCTACAGAAATGATTTTTAGGTGAAACTTGATGCATTGCAAAGCTAACACACAGGGCTACTGGAAAAGGTTACAAAATGTTCAAAAAGATTAAATTTCAAAAAGTACTTTTTATTGGGGCCTATTGTATGCGAAATTTATATGACCGTTAATGTACAAATGCAGAAATCACTACTCCCCATGTAGGAACCTCCACAAAGTGAATCTTTTGTTTTTGGAAAGGTAAGTGAGTTAGCTACAATTTTTTTGATAGAACCGTTCCAAAGTTCTTGCAAGAAAGGTTCCAAAAGCTCAAAGGAAGTGACTGTGGTGCATTGTAAGGTAGTTTTCGGCATACCTATAGTATTTTGATCATATCTTGGGCTAAAAAAATGATTTTCAAGTGAAACAAGATGCGTTGGAAAGCTAACACATAGGGCTACTAGAAAATGAAAAGAAAGTTTCAAAAAGTGCTTTTTATTTGGGGCTAATTAGATGTGAACTTTATATGAACGTTAATGTATAAATGCATGATCACAACTCCTACTGTACGAACCTCCCCAAAGTGACTCGAATATTTTTAGAAAGATAAGTGAATTAGCTAAAACATTTGTGTTGGAACCATTCAAAATTTCGTGCAAGAAAGTGGCCAAAAGCTCAAAGGAAGTGACAGTGGTGCATTTTGAGGTACTTTCCAGCATACCTTTAGTATTTGGGTCATAACTTGGGCTACAAAAATGATTTTTAGGTCAAACTTGATGCATTGCAAAGCTAACACACAGGGCTACTGGAAAAGCATACAAAATGTTCAAAAAGTTAAATTTCAAAAAGTGCTTTTTATTGGGGCCTATTGTATGCGAAATTTATATGACCGTTAATGTACAAATGCACAAATCACTACTCCCCATGTAGGAACCTCCACAAAGTGAATCTTTTATTTTTGGAAAGGTAAGTGAGTTAGCTACAACTTTTGTGATAGAACCATTCCAAAGTTCTTGCAAGAAAGGTTCCAAAAGCTCAAAGGAAGTGACTGTGGTGCATTGTAAGGTAGTTTTCGGCATACCTATAGTATTTTGATCATATCTTGGGCTAAAAAAATGATTTTTAAGTGAAACAAGATGCGTTGGAAAGCTAACACATAGGGCTACTAGAAAATGAAAAGAAAGTTTCAAAAAGTACTTTTTATTTGGGGCTAATTAGACGTGAACTTTATACGAACGTTAATGTATAAATGCACGATCATAACTCCTACTGTAGGAACCTCCCCAAAGTGACTCAAATATTTTTAGAAAGCTAAGTGAATTAGCTACAACTTTTATGTTGGAACCATTCAAAATTTCGTGCAAGAAAGTGGCCAAAAGCTCAAAGGAAGTGACAGTGGTGCATTTTGAGGTACTTTCCAGCATACCTTTAGTATTTGGGTCATAACTTGGGCTACAAAAATGATTTTTAGGTGAAACTTGATGCATTGCAAAGCTAACACACAGGGCAACTGGAAAAGGATACAAAATGTTCAAAAAGTTTAAATTTCAAAAAGTGCTTTTTATTGGGGCCTATTGTATGCGAAATTTATATGACCGTTAATGTACAAATGCACAAATCACTACTCCCCATGTAGGAACCTCCACAAAGTGAATCTTTTATTTTTGGAAAGGTAAGTGAGTTAGCTACAACTTTTGTGATAGAACCATTCCAAAGTTCTTGCAAGAAAGGTTCCAAAAGCTCAAAGGAAGTGACTGTGGTGCATTGTAAGGTAGTTTTCGGCATACCTGTAGTATTTTGATCATATCTTGGGCTAAAAAAATGATGTTTAAGTGAAACAAGATGCGTTGGAAAGCTAACACATAGAGCTACTAGAAAATGAAAAGAAAGTTTCAAAAAGTGCTTTTTATTTGGGGCTAATTAGGCGTGAACGTTATACGAACGTCAATGTATAAATGCACGATCACAACTCCTACTGTAGGAACCTCCCCAAAGTGACTCGAATATTTTTAGAAAGCTAAGTGAATTAGCTACAACTTTTGTGTTGGAACCATTCAAAATTTCGTGCAAGAAAGTGGCCAAAAGCTCAAAGGAAGTGACAGTGGTGCATTTTGAGGTACTTTCCAGCATACCTTTAGTATTTGGGTCATAACTTGGGCTACAAAAATGATTTTTAGGTGAAACTTGATGCATTGCAAAGCTAACACACAGGGAAACTAGAAAAGGATACAAAATGTTCAAAAAGTTTAAATTTCAAAAAGTGCTTTTTATTGGGGCCTATTGTATGCGAAATTTATATGACCGTTAATGTACAAATGCACAAATCACTACTCCCCATGTAGGAACCTCCACAAAGTGAATCTTTTTTTTTTTGGAAAGGTAAGTGAGTTAGCTACAACTTTTGTGATAGAACCAGTCCAAAGTTCTTGCAAGAAAGGTTCCAAAAGCTCAAAGGAAGTGACTGTGGTGCATTGTAAGGTAGCTTTCGGCATACCTATAGTATTTTGATCATATCTTGGGCTAAAAAATTGATTTTTAAGTGAAACAAGATGCGTTGGAAAGCTAACACATAGGGCTACTAGAAAATGAAAAGAAAGTTTCAAAAAGTGCTTTTTATTTGGGGCTAATTAGACATGAACTTTATACGAACGTTAATGTATAAATGCACGATCACAACTCCTACTGTAGGAACCTCCCCAAAGTGACTCGAATATTTTTAGAAAGCTAAGTGAATTAGCTACAACTTTTGTGTTGGAACCATTCAAAATTTCGTGCAAGAAAGTGGCCAAAAGCTCAAAGGAAGTGACAGTGGTGCATTTTGAGGTACTTTCCAGCATACCTTTAGTATTTGGGTCATAACTTGGGCTACAAAAATGATTTTTAGGTCAAACTTGATGCATTGCAAAGCTAACACACAGGGCTACTGGAAAAGTATACAAAATGTTCAAAAAGTTTAAATTTCAAAAAGTGCTTTTTATTGGGGCCTATTGTATGCGAAATTTATATGACCGTTAATGTACAAATGCACAAATCACTACTCCCGATGTAGGAACCTCCACAAAGTGAATCTTTTGTTTTTGGAAAGGTAAGTGAGTTAGCTACAACTTTTGTGATAGAACCATTCCAAAGTTCTTGCAAGAAAGGTTCCAAAAGCTCAAAGGAAGTGACTGTGGTGCATTGTAAGGTAGTTTTCGGCATACCTATAGTATTTTGATCATATCTTGGGCTAAAAAAATGATTTTTAAGTGAAACAAGATGCGTTGGAAAGCTAACACATAGGGCTACTAGAAAATGAAAAGAAAGTTTCAAAAAGTACTTTTTATTTGGGGCTAATTAGACGTGAACTTTATACGAACGTTAATGTATAAATGCACGATCATAACTCCTACTGTAGGAACCTCCCCAAAGTGACTCAAATATTTTTAGAAAGCTAAGTGAATTAGCTACAACTTTTATGTTGGAACCATTCAAAATTTCGTGCAAGAAAGTGGCCAAAAGCTCAAAGGAAGTGACAGTGGTGCATTTTGAGGTACTTTCCAGCATACCTTTAGTATTTGGGTCATAACTTGGGCTACAAAAATGATTTTTAGGTGAAACTTGATGCATTGCAAAGCTAACACACAGGGCAACTGGAAAAGGATACAAAATGTTCAAAAAGTTTAAATTTCAAAAAGTGCTTTTTATTGGGGCCTATTGTATGCGAAATTTATATGACCGTTAATGTACAAATGCAGAAATCACTACTCCCCATGTAGGAACCTCCACAAAGTGAATCTTTTGTTTTTGGAAAGGTAAGTGAGTTAGCTACAACTTTTGTGATAGAACCATTCCAAAGTTCTTGCAAGAAAGGTTCCAAAAGCTCAAAGGAAGTGACTGTGGTGCATTGTAAGGTAGCTTTCGGCATACCTATAGTATTTTGATCATATCTTGGGCTAAAAAATTGATTTTTAAGTGAAACAAGATGCGTTGGAAAGCTAACACATAGGGCTACTAGAAAATGAAAAGAAAGTTTCAAAAAGTGCTTTTTATTTGGGGCTAATTAGACATGAACTTTATACGAACGTTAATGTATAAATGCACGATCACAACTCCTACTGTAGGAACCTCCCCAAAGTGACTCGAATATTTTTAGAAAGCTAAGTGAATTAGCTACAACTTTTGTGTTGGAACCATTCAAAATTTCGTGCAAGAAAGTGGCCAAAAGCTCAAAGGAAGTGACAGTGGTGCATTTTGAGGTACTTTCCAGCATACCTTTAGTATTTGGGTCATAACTTGGGCTACAAAAATGATTTTTAGGTCAAACTTGATGCATTGCAAAGCTAACACACAGGGCTACTGGAAAAGTATACAAAATGTTCAAAAAGTTTAAATTTCAAAAAGTGCTTTTTATTGGGGCCTATTGTATGCGAAATTTATATGACCGTTAATGTACAAATGCACAAATCACTACTCCCGATGTAGGAACCTCCACAAAGTGAATCTTTTGTTTTTGGAAAGGTAAGTGAGTTAGCTACAACTTTTGTGATAGAACCATTCCAAAGTTCTTGCAAGAAAGGTTCCAAAAGCTCAAAGGAAGTGACTGTGGTGCATTGTAAGGTAGTTTTCGGCATACCTATAGTATTTTGATCATATCTTGGGCTAAAAAAATGATTTTTAAGTGAAACAAGATGCGTTGGAAAGCTAACACATAGGGCTACTAGAAAATGAAAAGAAAGTTTCAAAAAGTACTTTTTATTTGGGGCTAATTAGACGTGAACTTTATACGAACGTTAATGTATAAATGCACGATCAGAACTCCTACTGTAGGAACCTCCCCAAAGTGACTCAAATATTTTTAGAAAGCTAAGTGAATTAGCTACAACTTTTATGTTGGAACCATTCAAAATTTCGTGCAAGAAAGTGGCCAAAAGCTCAAAGGAAGTGACAGTGGTGCATTTTGAGGTACTTTCCAGCATACCTTTAGTATTTGGGTCATAACTTGGGCTACAAAAATGATTTTTAGGTGAAACTTGATGCATTGCAAAGCTAACACACAGGGCAACTGGAAAAGGATACAAAATGTTCAAAAAGTTTAAATTTCAAAAAGTGCTTTTTATTGGGGCCTATTGTATGCGAAATTTATATGACCGTTAATGTACAAATGCAGAAATCACTACTCCCCATGTAGGAACCTCCACAAAGTGAATCTTTTGTTTTTGGAAAGGTAAGTGAGTTAGCTACAACTTTTGTGATAGAACCATTCCAAAGTTCTTGCAAGAAAGGTTCCAAAAGATCAAAGGAAGTGACTGTGGTGCATTGTAAGGTAGTTTTCGGCATACCTATAGTATTTTGATCATATCTTGGGCTAAAAAAATGATTTTTAAGTGAAACAAGATGCGTTCGAAAGATAACACATAGGGCTACTAGAAAATGAAAAGAAAGTTTCAAAATGTGCTTTTTATTTGGGGCTAATTAGATGTGAACTTTATATGAACGTTAATGTATAAATGCATGATCACAACTCCTACTGTACGAACCTCCCTAAAGTGACTCGAATATTTTTAGAAAGATAAGTGAATTAGCTAAAACTTTTGTGTTGGAACCATTCATAATTTCGTGCAAGAAAGTGGCCAAAAGCTCAAAGGAAGTGACAGTGGTGCATTTTGAGGTACTTTCCAGCATACCTTTAGTATTTGGGTCATAACTTGGGCTACAA
Source organism: Ajuga chamaepitys (assembly GCA_958295605.1). Taxonomy (NCBI): domain Eukaryota; kingdom Viridiplantae; phylum Streptophyta; class Magnoliopsida; order Lamiales; family Lamiaceae; genus Ajuga; species Ajuga chamaepitys. Next base: position 142,958 of record OY282499.1, on the reverse strand, counting down.
AAATGATTTTTAGGTGAAACTTGATGCATTGCAAAGCTAACACACAGGGCTACTGGAAAAGGATACAAAATGTTCAAAAAGTTTAAATTTCAAAAAGTGCTTTTTATTGGGGCCTATTGTATGCGAAATTTATATGACCGTTAATGTACAAATGCACAAATCACTACTCCCGATGTAGGAACCTCCACAAAGTGAATCTTTTGTTTTTGGAAAGGTAAGTGAGTTAGCTACAACTTTTGTGATAGAACCATTCCAAAGTTCTTGCAAGAAAGGTTCCAAAAGCTCAAAGGAAGTGACTGTGGTGCATTGTAAGGTAGTTTTCGGCATACCTGTAGTATTTTGATCATATCTTGGGCTAAAAAAATGATTTTTAAGTGAAACAAGATGCGTTGGAAAGCTAACACATAGGGCTATTAGCAAATGAAAAGAAAGTTTCAAAAAGTGCTTTTTATTTGGGGCTAATTAGACGTGAACTTTATACGAACGTTAATGTATAAATGCACGATCACAACTCCTATTGTAGGAACCTCCCCAAAGTGACTTGAATATTTTTAGAAAGCTAAGTGAATTAGCTACAACTTTTGTGTTGGAACCATTCAAAATTTCGTGCAAGAAAGTGGCCAAAAGCTCAAAGGAAGTGACAGTGGTGCATTTTGAGGTACTTTCCAGCATACCTTTAGTATTTGGGTCATAACTTGGGCTACAAAAATGATTTTAGGTGAAACTTGATGCATTGCAAAGCTAACACACAGGGCTACTGGAAAAGAATACAAAATGTTCAAAAAGTTTAAATTTCAAAGAGTGCTTTTTATTGGGGCCTATTGTATGCGAAATTTATATGACCGTTAATGTACAAATGCACAAATCACTACTCCCCATGTAGGAACCTCCACAAAGTGAATCTTTTGTTTTTGGAAAGGTAAGTGAGTTAGCTACAACTTTTGTGATAGAACCATTCCAAAGTTCTTGCAAGAAAGGTTCCAAAAGCTCAAAGGAAGTGACTGTGGTGCATTGTAAGGTAGTTTTCGGCATACCTATAGTATTTTGATCATATCTTGGGCTAAAAAATTGATTTTTAAGTGAAACAAGATGCGTTGGAAAGCTGACACATAGGGCTACTAGAAAATGAAAAGAAATTTTCAAAAAGTTCTTTTTATTTGGGGCTAATTAGATGTGAACTTTATACGAACGTTAATGTATAAATGCACGATCACAACTCCTACTGTAGGAACCTCCCCAAAGTGACTCGAATATTTTTAGAAAGCTAAGTGAATTAGCTACACCTTTTGTGTTGGAACCATTCAAAATTTCGTGCAAGAAAGTGGCCAAAAGCTCAAAGGAAGTGACAGTGGTGCATTTTGAGGTACTTTCCACCATACCTTTAGTATTTGGGTCATAACTTGGGCTACAAAAATGATTTTTAGGTTAAACTTGATGCATTGCAAAGCTAACACACAGGGCTACTGGAAAAGGATACAAAATGTTCAAAAAGTTTAAATTTCAAAAAGTGCTTTTTATTGGGGCCTATTGTATGCGAAATTTATATGACCGTTAATGTACAAATGCACAAATCACTACTCCCGATGTAGGAACCTCCACAAAGTGAATCTTTTGTTTTTGGAAAGGTAAGTGAGTTAGCTACAACTTTTGTGATAGAACCATTCCAAAGTTCTTGCAAGAAAGGTTCCAAAAGCTCAAAGGAAGTGACTGTGGTGCATTGTAAGGTAGTTTTCGGCATACCTGTAGTATTTTGATCATATCTTGGGCTAAAAAAATGATTTTTAAGTGAAACAAGATGCGTTGGAAAGCTAACACATAGGGCTACTAGAAAATGAAAAGAAAGTTTCAAAAAGTGCTTTTTATTTGGGGCTAATTAGACATGAACTTTATACGAACGTTAATGTATAAATGCACGATCACAACTCCTACTGTAGGAACCTCCCCAAAGTGACTGAAATATTTTTAGAAAGCTAAGTGAATTAGCTACAACTTTTGTGTTGGAACCATTCAAAATTTCGTGCAAGAAAGTGGCCAAAAGCTCAAAGGAAGTGACAGTGGTGCATTTTGAGGTACTTTCCAGCATACCTTTAGTATTTGGGTCATAACTTGGGCTACAAAAATGATTTTTAGGTGAAACTTGATGCATTGCAAAGCTAACACACAGGGCTACTGGAAAAGGATACAAAATGTTCAAAAAGTTTAAATTTCAAAAAGTGCTTTTTATTGGGGCCTATTGTATGCGAAATTTATATGACCGTTAATGTACAAATGCACAAATCACTACTCCCCATGTAGGAACCTCCACAAAGTGAATCTTTTGTTTTTGGAAAGGTAAGTGAGTTAGCTACAACTTTTGTGATAGAACCATTCCAAAGTTCTTGCAAGAAAGGTTCCAAAAGCTCAAAGGAAGTGACTGTGGTGCATTGTAAGGTAGTTTTCGGCAAACCTGTAGTATTTTGATCATATCTTAGGCTAAAAAAATGATTTTTAAGTGAAAAAAGATGCGTTAGAAAGCTAACACATAGGGCTACTAGAAAATGAAAAGAAAGTTTCAAAAAGTGCTTTTTATTTAGGGCTAATTAGATGTGAACTTTATACGAACGTTAATGTATAAATGCACGATCACAACTCCTACTGTAGGAACCTTCCCAAAGTGACTCGAATATTTTTAGAAAGCTAAGTGAATTAGCTGCAACTTTTGTGTTGGAACCATTCAAAATTTCGTGCAAGAAAGTGGCCAAAAGCTCAAAGGAAGTGACAGTGGTGCATTTTGAGGTACTTTCCAGCATACCTTTAGTATTTGGGTCATAACTTGGGCTACAAAAATGATTTTTAGGTGAAACTTGATGCATTGCAAAGCTAACACACAGGGCTACTGGAAAAGGATACAAAATGTTCAAAAAGTTTAAATTTCAAAAATTGCTTTTTATTTGGGCTTATTGTATGCGAAATTTATATGACCGTTAATGTACAAATGCAGAAATCACTACTCCCCATGTAGGAACCTCCACAAAGTGAATCTTTTGTTTTTGGAAAGCTAAGTGAGTTAGCTACAACTTTTGTGATAGAACCATTCCAAAGTTCTTGCAAGAAAGGTTCCAAAAGCTCAAAGGAAGTGACTGTGGTGCATTGTAAGGTAGTTTTCGGCATACCTGTAGTATTTTGATCATATCTTGAGCTAAAAAAATGATTTTTAAGTGAAACAAGATGCGTTGGAAAGCTAACACATAGATCTACTAGAAAATGAAAAGAAAGTTTCAAAAAGTGCTTTTTATTTGGGGCTAATTAGATGTGAACTTTATACGAATGTTAATGTATAAATTCACGATCACAACTCCTACTGTAGGAACCTTCCCAAAGTGACTCGAATATTTTTAGAAAGCTGAGTGAATTAGCTACAACTTTTGTGTTGGAACCATTCAAAATTTCGTGCAAGAAAGTGGCCAAAAGCTTAAAGGAAGTGACAGTGGTGCATTTTTAAGTACTTTCCAGCATACCTTTAGTATTTGGGTCATAACTTGGGCTACAAAAATGATTTTTAGGTGAAACTTGATGCATTGCAAAGCTAACACAAAGGGCTACTGGAAAAGGATACAAAATGTTCAAAAAGTTTAAGTTTCAAAAAGTGCTTTTTATTGGGGCCTATTGTATGCGAAATTTATATGACCGTTAATGTACAAATGCACAAATCACTACTCCCCATGTAGGAACCTCCACAAAGTGAATCTTTTGTTTTTGGAAAGATAAGTGAGTTAGCTACAACTTTTGTGATAGAACCATTCCAAAGTTCTTGCAAGAAAGGTTCCAAAAGCTCAAAGGAAGTGACTGTGGTGCATTGTAAGGTAGTTTTCGGCATACCTGTAGTATTTTGATCATATCTTGGGCTAAAAAAATGATTTTTAAGAGAAACAAGATGCGTTGGAAAGTTAACACATAGGGCTACTAGAAAAAGAGAAGAAAGTTTCAAAAAGTGCTTTTTATTTGGGGCTAATTAGACGTGAACTGTATACGAACGTTAATGTATAAATGCACGATCACAACTCCTACTGTAGGAACCTCCCCAAAGTGACTCAAATATTTTTAGAAAGCTAAGTGAATTAGCTACAACTTTTGTGTTGGAACCATTCAAAATTTCGTGCAAGAAAGTGGCCAAAAGCTCAAAGGAAGTGACAGTGGTGCATTTTGAGGTACTTTCCAGCATACCTTTAGTATTTGGGTCATAACTTGGGCTACAAAAATGATTTTTAGGTGAAACTTGATGCATTGCAAAGCTAACACACAGGGCTACTGGAAAAGGATACAAATTGTTCAAAAAGTTTAAATTTCAAAAAGTGCTTTTTATTGGGGCCTATTGTATGCGAAATTTATATGACCGTTAATGTACAAATGCACAACTCACTACTCCCGATGTAGGAACCTCCACAAAGTGAATCTTTTGTTTTTGGAAAGGTAAGTGAGTTAGCTACAACTTTTTTGATAGAACCATTCCAATGTTCTTGCATGAAAGGTTCCAAAAGCTCAAAGGAATTGACTGTGGTGCATTGTAAGGTAGTTTTCGGCATACCTGTAGTATTTTGATCATATCTTGGGCTAAAAAAATGATTTTTAAGTGAAACAAGATGCGTTAGAAAGCTAACACATAGGGCTACTAGAAAATGAAAAGAAAGTTTCAAAAAGTGCTTTTTATTTGGGGCTAGTTTGACGTGAACTTTATACAAACGTTAATGTCTAAATGCACGATCACAACTCCTCCTGTAGGACCCTCCCCAAAGTGACTCGAATATTTTTAGAAAGCTAAGTGAATTAGCTACAACTTTTGTGTTGGAACCATTCAAAATTTCGTGCAAGAAAGTGGCCAAAAGCTCAAAGGAAGTGACAGTGGTGCATTTTGAGGTACTTTCCAGCATACCTTTAGTATTTGGGTCATAACTTGGGCTACAAAAATGCTTTTTAGGTGAAACTTGATGCATTGCAAAGCTAACACATAGGGCTACTGGAAAAGGATACAAAATGTTCAAAAAGTTTAAATTTCAAAAAGTGCTTTTTATTGGGGCCTATTGTATGCGAAATTTATATGACCGTTAATGTACAAATGCACAAATCACTACTCCCGATGTAGGAACCTCTACAAAGTGAATCTTTTGTTTTTGGAAAGGTAAGTGAGTTAGCTACAACTTTTGTGATAGAACCATTCCAAAGTTCTTGCAAGAAAGGTTCCAAAAGCTCAAAGGAAGTGACTGTGGTGCATTGTAAGGTAGTTTTCGGCATACCTGTAGTATTTTGATCATATCTTGGGCTAAAAAAATGATTTTTAAGTGAAACAAGATGCGTTGCAAAGCTAACACATAGGGCTACTAGAAAAAGAGAAGAAAGTTTCAAAAAGTGCCTTTTATTTGGGGCTAATTAGACGTGAACGTTATACGAACGTTAATGTATAAATGCACGATCACAACTCCTACTGTAGGAACCTCCCCAAAGTGACTCAAATATTTTTAGAAAGCTAAGTGAATTAGCTACAACTTTTGTGTTGGAACCATTCAAAATTTCGTGCAAGAAAGTGGCCAAAAGCTCAAAGGAAGTGACAGTGGTGCATTTTGAGGTACTTTCCAGCATACCTTTAGTATTTGGGTCATAACATGGGCTACGAAAATGATTTTTAGGTGAAACTTGATGCATTACAAAGCTAACACACAGGGCTACTGGAAAAGGATACAAAATGTTCAAAAAGTTGAAATTTCAAAAAGTGCTTTTTATTGGGGCCTATTGTATGCGAAATTTATATGACCGTTAATGTACAAATGCACAAATCACTACTCCCCATGTAGGAACCTCCACAAAGTGAATCTTTTGTTTTTGGAAAGGTAAGTGAGTTAGCTACAACTTTTGTGATAGAACCATTCCAAAGTTCTTGCAAGAAAGGTTTCAAAAGCTCAAAGGAAGTGACTGTGGTGCATTGTAAGGTAGTTTTCGGCATACCTATAGTATTTTGATCATATCTTGGGCTAAAAAATTGAATTTTAAGTGAAACAAGATGCGTTGGAAAGCTGACACATAGGGCTACTAAAAAATGAAAAGAAAGTTTCAAAAAGTGCTTTTTATTTGGGGCTAATTAGACGTGAACTTTATATGAACGTTAATGTATAAATGCACGATCAAAACTCCTACTGTAGGAACCTCCCCAAAGTGACTCGAATATTTTTAGAAAGCTAAGTGAATTAGCTACAACTTTTGTGTTGGAACCATTCAAAATTTCGTGCAAGAAAGTGGCCAAAAGCTCAAAGGAAGTGACAGTGGTTCATTTTGAGGTACTTTCCAGCATACCTTTAGTATTTGGGTCATAACTTGGGCTACAAAAATGATTTTAAGGTGAAACTTGATGCATTGCAAAGCTAACACATAGGGCTACTGGAAAAGCATACAAAATGTTCAAAAAGTGGGGGCCTATTGTATGCGAAATTTATATGAACGTTAATGTACAAATGCACAAATCACTACTCCCGATGTAGGAACCTCCACAAAGTGAATCTTTTGTTTTTGAAAAGGTAACTGAGTTAGCTACAACTTTTGTGATAGAACCATTCCAAAGTTCTTGCAAGAAAGGTTCCAAAAGCTCAAAGGAAGTGACTGTGGTGCATTGTAAGGTAGTTTTCGGCATACCTGTAGTATTTTGATCATATCTTGGGCTAAAAAAATGATTTTTAAGTGAAACAAGATGCGTTGGAAAGCTAACACATAGGGCTACTAGAAAATGAAAAGAAAGTTTCAAAAAGTGCCTTTTATTTGGGGCTAATTAGATGTGAACGTTATACGAACGTTAATGTATAAATGCACGATCACAACTCCTACTGTAGGAACCTCTCCAAATTGACTCGAATATTTTTAGAAAGCTAAGTGAATTAGCTACAACTTTTGTGTTGGAACCATTCAAAATTTCGTGCAAGAAAGTGGCCAAAAGCTCAAAGGAAGTGACAGTGGTGCATTTTGAGGTACTTTCCAGCATACCTTTAGTATTTGGGTCATAACATGGGCTACGAAAATGATTTTTAGGTGAAACTTGATGCATTGCAAAGCTAACACACAGGGCTACTGGAAAAGGATACAAAATGTTCAAAAAGTTGAAATTTCAAAAAGTGCTATATATTGGGGCCTATTGTATGCGAAATTTATATGACCGTTAATGTACAAATGCACAAATCACTACTCCCCATGTAGGAACCTCCACAAAGTGAATCTTTTGTTTTTGGAAAGGTAAGTGAGTTAGCTACAACTTTTGTGATAGAACCATTCCAAAGTTCTTGCAAGAAAGGTTCCAAAAGCTCAAAGGAAGTGACTGTGGTGCATTGTAAGGTAGTTTTCGGCATACCTATAGTATTTTGATCATATCTTGGGCTAAAAAATTGAATTTTAAGTGAAACAAGATGCGTTGGAAAGCTGACACATAGGGCTACTAAAAAATGAAAAGAAAGTTTCAAAAAGTGCTTTTTATTTGGGGCTAATTAGACGTGAACTTTATATGAACGTTAATGTATAAATGCACGATCACAACTCCTACCGTAGGAACCTCCCCAAAGTGACTCGAATATTTTTAGAAAGCTAAGTGAATTAGCTACAACTTTTGTGTTAGAACCATTCAAAATTTCGTGCAAGAAAGTGGCCAAAAGCTCAAAGGAAGTGACAGTGGTGCATTTTGAGGTACTTTCCAGCATACCTTTAGTATTTGGGTCATAACTTGGGCTACAAAAATGATTTTAAGGTGAAACTTGATGCATTGCAAAGCTAACACATAGGGCTACTGGAAAAGCATACAAAATGTTCAAAAAGTGGGGGCCTATTGTATGCGAAATTTATATGACCGTTAATGTACAAATGCACAAATCACTACTCCCGATGTAGGAACCTCCACAAAGTGAATCTTTTGTTTTTGGAAAGGTAACTGAGTTAGCTACAACTTTTGTGATAGAACCATTCCAAAGTTCTTGCAAGAAAGGTTCCAAAAGCTCAAAGGAAGTGACTGTGGTGCATTGTAAGGTAGTTTTCGGCATACCTGTAGTATTTTGATCATATCTTGGGCTAAAAAAATGATTTTTAAATGAAACAAGATGTGTTGGAAAGCTAACACATAGGGCTACTAGAAAATGAAAAGAAAGTTTCAAAAAGTGCTTTTTATTTGGGGCTAATTAGACGTGAACTTTATACGAACGTTTATGTATAAATGCACGATCACAACTCCTACTGTAGGAACCTCCCCAAAGTGACTCGAATATTTTTAGAAAGCTAAGTGAATTAGCTACAACTTTTGTGTTGGAACCATTCAAAATTTCGTGCAAGAAAATGGCCAAAAGCTCAAAGGAAGTGACAGTGGTGCATTTTGAGGTACTTTCCAGCATACCTTTAGTATTTGGGTCATAACTTGGGCTACAAAAATGATTTTTAGGTGAAACTTGATGCATTGCAAAGCTAACACACAGGGCTACTGGAAAAGGATACAAAATGTTCAAAAAGTTTAAATTTCAAAAAGTGCTTTTTATTGGGGCCTATTGTATGCGAAATTTATATGGTCGTTAATGTACAAATGCACAAATCACTACTCCCAATGTAAGAACCTCCACAAAGTGAATCTTTTGTTTTTGGAAAGGTTCCAAAAGCTCAAAGGAAGTGACTGTGGTGCATTGTAAGGTAGTTTTCGGCATACCTGTAGTATTTTGATCATATCTTGGGCTAAAAAAATGATTTTTAAGTGAAACAAGATGCGTTGGAAAGCTAACACATAGGGCTACTAGAAAATGAAAAGAAAGTTTCAAAAAGTGCCTTTTATTTGGGGCTAATTAGATGTGAACGTTATACGAACGTTAATGTATAAATGCACGATCACAACTCCTACTGTAGGAACCTCTCCAAATTGACTCGAATATTTTTAGAAAGCTAAGTGAATTAGCTACAACTTTTGTGTTGGAACCATTCAAAATTTCGTGCAAGAAAGTGGCCAAAAGCTCAAAGGAAGTGACAGTGGTGCATTTTGAGGTACTTTCCAGCATACCTTTAGTATTTGGGTCATAACATGGGCTACGAAAATGATTTTTAGGTGAAACTTGATGCATTGCAAAGCTAACACACAGGGCTACTGGAAAAGGATACAAAATGTTCAAAAAGTTGAAATTTCAAAAAGTGCTTTTTATTGGGGCCTATTGTATGCGAAATTTATATGACCGTTAATGTACAAATGCACAAATCACTACTCCCCATGTAGGAACCTCCACAAAGTGAATCTTTTGTTTTTGGAAAGGTAAGTGAGTTAGCTACAACTTTTGTGATAGAACCATTCCAAAGTTCTTGCAAGAAAGGTTCCAAAAGCTCAAAGGAATTGACTGTGGTGCATTGTAAGGTAGTTTTCGGCATACCTGTAGTATTTTGATCATATCTTGGGCTAAAAAAATGATTTTTAAGTGAAACAAGATGCGTTGGAAAGCTAACACATAGGGCTACTAGAAAATGAAAAGAAAGTTTCAAAAAGTGCTTTTTATTTGGGGCTAGTTTGACGTGAACTTTATACAAACGTTAATGTATAAATGCACGATCACAACTCCTACTGTAGGACCCTCCCCAAAGTGACTCGAATATTTTTATAAACGCTAAGTGAATTAGCTACAACTTTTGTGTTGGAAACATTCAAAATTTCGTGCAAGAAAGTGGCCAAAAGCTCAAAGGAAGTGACAGTGGTGCATTTTGAGGTACTTTCCAGCATACCTTTAGTATTTGGGTCATAACTTGGGCTACAAAAATGCTTTTTAGGTGAAACTTGATGCATTGCAAAGCTAACACATAGGGCTACTGGAAAAGGATACAAAATGTTCAAAAAGTTTAAATTTCAAAAAGTGCTTTTTATTGGGGCCTATTGTATGCGAAATTTATATGGTCGTTAATGTACAAATGCACAAATCACTACTCCCAATGTAAGAACCTCCACAAAGTGAATCTTTTGTTTTTGGAAAGGTTCCAAAAGCTCAAAGGAAGTGACTGTGGTGCATTGTAAGGTAGTTTTCGGCATACCTGTAGTATTTTGATCATATCTTGGGCTAAAAAAATGATTTTTAAGTGAAACAAGATGCGTTGGAAAGCTAACACATAGGGCTACTAGAAAATGAAAAGAAAGTTTCAAAAAGTGCCTTTTATTTGGGGCTAATTGGATGTGAACGTTATACGAACGTTAATGTATAAATGCACGATCACAACTCCTACTGTAGGAACCTCTCCAAATTGACTCGAATATTTTTAGAAAGCTAAGTGAATTAGCTACAACTTTTGTGTTGGAACCATTCAAAATTTCGTGCAAGAAAGTGGCCAAAAGCTCAAAGGAAGTGACAGTGGTGCATTTTGAGGTACTTTCCAGCATACCTTTAGTATTTGGGTCATAACATGGGCTACGAAAATGATTTTTAGGTGAAACTTGATGCATTGCAAAGCTAACACACAGGGCTACTGGAAAAGGATACAAAATGTTCAAAAAGTTGAAATTTCAAAAAGTGCTTTTTATTGGAGCCTATTGTATGCGAAATTTATATGACCGTTAATGTACAAATGCACAAATCACTACTCCCCATGTAGGAACCTCCACAAAGTGAATCTTTTGTTTTTGGAAAGGTAAGTGAGTTAGCTACAACTTTTGTGATAGAACCATTCCAAAGTTCTTGCAAGAAAGGTTCCAAAAGCTCAAAGGAATTGACTGTGGTGCATTGTAAGGTAGTTTTCGGCATACCTGTAGTATTTTGATCATATCTTGGGCTAAAAAAATGATTTTTAAGTGAAACAAGATGCGTTGGAAAGCTAACACATAGGGCTACTAGAAAATGAAAAGAAAGTTTCAAAAAGTGCTTTTTATTTGGGGCTAGTTTGACGTGAACTTTATACAAACGTTAATGTATAAATGCACGATCACAACTCCTACTGTAGGACCCTCCCCAAAGTGACTCGAATATTTTTATAAACGCTAAGTGAATTAGCTACAACTTTTGTGTTGGAAACATTCAAAATTTCGTGCAAGAAAGTGGCCAAAAGCTCAAAGGAAGTGACAGTGGTGCATTTTGAGGTACTTTCCAGCATACCTTTAGTATTTGGGTCATAACTTGGGCTACAAAAATGCTTTTTAGGTGAAACTTGATGCATTGCAAAGCTAACACATAGGGCTACTGGAAAAGGATACAAAATGTTCAAAAAGTTTAAATTTCAAAAAGTGCTTTTTATTGGGGCCTATTGTATGCGAAATTTATATGGTCGTTAATGTACAAATGCACAAATCACTACTCCCAATGTAAGAACCTCCACAAAGTGAATCTTTTGTTTTTGGAAAGGTTCCAAAAGCTCAAAGGAAGTGACTGTGGTGCATTGTAAGGTAGTTTTCGGAATACCTGTAGTATTTTGATCATATCTTGGGCTAAAAAAATGATTTTTAAGTGAAACAAGATGCGTTGGAAAGCTAACACATAGGGCTTCTAGAAAATGAAAAGAAAGTTTCAAAAAGTGCTTTTTATTTGGGGCTAGTTTGACGTGAACTTTATACAAACGTTAATGTATAAATGCACGATCACAACTCCTACTGTAGGACCCTCCCCAAAGTGACTCGAATATTTTTATAAACGCTAAGTGAATTAGCTACAACTTTTGTGTTGGAAACATTCAAAATTTCGTGCAAGAAAGTGGCCAAAAGCTCAAAGGAAGTGACAGTGGTGCATTTTGAGGTACTTTCCAGCATACCTTTAGTATTTGGGTCATAACTTGGGCTACAAAAATGCTTTTTAGGTGAAACTTGATGCATTGCAAAGCTAACACATAGGGCTACCGGAAAAGGATACAAAATGTTCAAAAAGTTTAAATTTCAAAAAGTGCTTTTTATTGGGGCCTATTGTATGCGAAATTTATATGGTCGTTAATGTACAAATGCACAAATCACTACTCCCAATGTAAGAACCTCCACAAAGTGAATCTTTTGTTTTTGGAAAGGTTCCAAAAGCTCAAAGGAAGTGACTGTGGTGCATTGTAAGGTAGTTTTCGGCATACCTGTAGTATTTTGATCATATCTTGGGCTAAAAAAATGATTTTTAAGTGAAACAAGATGCGTTGGAAAGCTAACACATAGGGCTACTAGAAAATGAAAAGAAAGTTTCAAAAAGTGCCTTTTATTTGGGGCTAATTAGATGTGAACGTTATACGAACGTTAATGTATAAATGCACGATCACAACTCCTACTGTAGGAACCTCTCCAAAGTGACTCGAATATTTTTAGAAAGCTAAGTGAATTAGCTACAACTTTTGTGTTGGAACCATTCAAAATTTCGTGCAAGAAAGTGGCCAAAAGCTCAAAGGAAGTGACAGTGGTGCATTTTGAGGTACTTTCCAGCATACCTTTAGTATTTGGGTCATAACATGGGCTACGAAAATGATTTTTAGGTGAAACTTGATGCATTGCAAAGCTAACACACAGGGCTACTGGAAAAGGATACAAAATGTTCAAAAAGTTGAAATTTCAAAAAGTGCTTTTTATTGGGGCCTATTGTATGCGAAATTTATATGACCGTTAATGTACAAATGCACAAATCACTACTCCCCATGTAGGAACCTCCACAAAGTGAATCTTTTGTTTTTGGAAAGGTAAGTGAGTTAGCTACAACTTTTGTGATAGAACCATTCCAAAGTTCTTGCAAGAAAGGTTCCAAAAGCTCAAAGGAAGTGACTGTGGTGCATTGTAAGGTAGTTTTCGGCATACCTATAGTATTTTGATCATATCTTGGGCTAAAAAATTGAATTTTAAGTGAAACAAGATGCGTTGGAAAGCTGACACATAGGGCTACTAAAAAATGAAAAGAAAGTTTCAAAAAGTGCTTTTTATTTGGGGCTAATTAGACGTGAACTTTATATGAACGTTAATGTATAAATGCACGATCACAACTCCTACTGTAGGAACCTCCCCAAAGTGACTCGAATATTTTTAGAAAGCTAAGTGAATTAGCTACAACTTTTGTGTTGGAACCATTCAAAATTTCGTGCAAGAAAGTGGCCAAAAGCTCAAAGGAAGTGACAGTGGTTCATTTTGAGGTACTTTCCAGCATACCTTTAGTATTTGGGTCATAACTTGGGCTACAAAAATGATTTTAAGGTGAAACTTGATGCATTGCAAAGCTAACACATAGGGCTACTGGAAAAGCATACAAAATGTTCAAAAAGTGGGGGCCTATTGTATGCGAAATTTATATGACCGTTAATGTACAAATGCACAAATCACTACTCCCGATGTAGGAACCTCCACAAAGTGAATCTTTTGTTTTTGAAAAGGTAACTGAGTTAGCTACAACTTTTGTGATAGAACCATTCCAAAGTTCTTGCAAGAAAGGTTCCAAAAGCTCAAAGGAAGTGACTGTGGTGCATTGTAAGGTAGTTTTCGGCATACCTGTAGTATTTTGATCATATCTTGGGCTAAAAAAATGATTTTTAAGTGAAACAAGATGCGTTGGAAAGCTAACACATAGGGCTACTAGAAAATGAAAAGAAAGTTTCAAAAAGTGCCTTTTATTTGGGGCTAATTAGATGTGAACGTTATACGAACGTTAATGTATAAATGCACGATCACAACTCCTACTGTAGGAACCTCTCCAAAGTGACTCGAATATTTTTAGAAAGCTAAGTGAATTAGCTACAACTTTTGTGTTGGAACCATTCAAAATTTCGTGCAAGAAAGTGGCCAAAAGCTCAAAGGAAGTGACAGTGGTGCATTTTGAGGTACTTTCCAGCATACCTTTAGTATTTGGGTCATAACATGGGCTACGAAAATGATTTTTAGGTGAAACTTGATGCATTGCAAAGCTAACACACAGGGCTACTGGAAAAGGATACAAAATGTTCAAAAAGTTGAAATTTCAAAAAGTGCTTTTTATTGGGGCCTATTGTATGCGAAATTTATATGACCGTTAATGTACAAATGCACAAATCACTACTCCCCATGTAGGAACCTCCACAAAGTGAATCTTTTGTTTTTGGAAAGGTAAGTGAGTTAGCTACAACTTTTGTGATAGAACCATTCCAAAGTTCTTGCAAGAAAGGTTCCAAAAGCTCAAAGGAAGCGACTGTGGTGCATTGTAAGGTAGTTTTCGGCATACCTATAGTATTTTGATCATATCTTGGGCTAAAAAATTGAATTTTAAGTGAAACAAGATGCGTTGGAAAGCTGACACATAGGGCTACTAAAAAATGAAAAGAAAGTTTCAAAAAGTGCTTTTTATTTGGGGCTAATTAGACGTGAACTTTATATGAACGTTAATGTATAAATGCACGATCACAACTCCTACTGTAGGAACCTCCCCAAAGTGACTCGAATATTTTTAGAAAGCTAAGTGAATTAGCTACAACTTTTGTGTTGGAACCATTCAAAATTTCGTGCAAGAAAGTGGCCAAAAGCTCAAAGGAAGTGACAGTGGTGCATTTTGAGGTAGTTTCCAGCATACCTTTAGTATTTGGGTCATAACTTGGGCTACAAAAATGATTTTAAGGTGAAACTTGATGCATTGCAAAGCTAACACATAGGGCTACTGGAAAAGCATACAAAATGTTCAAAAAGTGGGGGCCTATTGTATGCGAAATTTATATGACCGTTAATGTACAAATGCACAAATCACTACTCCCGATGTAGGAACCTCCACAAAGTGAATCTTTTGTTTTTGGAAAGGTAACTGAGTTAGCTACAACTTTTGTGATAGAACCATTCCAAAGTTCTTGCAAGAAAGGTTCCAAAAGCTCAAAGGAAGTGACTGTGGTGCATTGTAAGGTAGTTTTCGGCATACCTGTAGTATTTTGATCATATCTTGGGCTAAAAAAATGATTTTTAAATGAAACAAGATGTGTTGGAAAGCTAACACATAGGGCTACTAGAAAATGAAAAGAAAGTTTCAAAAAGTGCTTTTTATTTGGGGCTAATTAGACGTGAACTTTATACGAACGTTTATGTATAAATGCACGATCACAACTCCTACTGTAGGAACCTCCCCAAAGTGACTCGAATATTTTTAGAAAGCTAAGTGAATTAGCTACAACTTTTGTGTTGGAACCATTCAAAATTTCGTGCAAGAAAATGGCCAAAAGCTCAAAGGAAGTGACAGTGGTGCATTTTGAGGTACTTTCCAGCATACCTTTAGTATTTGGGTCATAACTTGGGCTACAAAAATGATTTTTAGGTGAAACTTGATGCATTGCAAAGCTAACACACAGGGCTACTGGAAAAGGATACAAAATGTTCAAAAAGTTTAAATTTCAAAAAGTGCTTTTTATTGGGGCCTATTGTATGCGAAATTTATATGACCGTTAATGTACAAATGCACAAATCACTACTCAACCTCCACAAAGTGAATCTTTTGTTTTTGGAAAGGTAAGTGAGTTAGCTACAACTTTTGTGATAGAACCATTCCAAAGTTCTTGCAAGAAAGGTTCCAAAAGCTCAAAGGAAGTGACTGTGGTGCATTGTAAGGTAGTTTTCGGCATACCTGTAGTATTTTGATCATATCTTGGGCTAAAAAAATGATTTTTAAGTGAAACAAGATGCGTTGGAAAGCTAACACATAGGGCTACTAGAAAATGAAAAGAAAGTTTCAAAAAGTGCTTTTTATTTGGGGCTAATTAGACGTGAACTTTATACAAACGTTAATGTATAAATGCACGATCACAACTCCTACTGTAGGACCCTCCCTAAAGTGACTCGAATATTTTTAGAAAGCTAAGTGAATTAGCTACAACTTTTGTGTTGGAACCATTCAAAATTTCGTGCTAGAAAGTGGCCAAAAGCTCAAAGGAAGTGACAGTGGTGCATTTTGAGGTACTTTCCAGCATACCTTTAGTATTTGGGTCATAACTTGGGCTACAAAAATGATTTTTAGGTGAAACTTGATGCATTGCAAAGCTAACACACAGGGCTACTGGAAAAGCATACAAAATGTTCAAAAAATGGGGGCCTATTGTATGCGAAATTTATATGACCGTTAATGTACAAATGCACAAATCACTACTCCCGATGTAGGAACCTCCACAAAGTGAATCTTTTGTTTTTGGAAAGGTAAGTGAGTTAGCTACAACTTTTGTGATAGAACCATTCCAAAGTTCTTGCAAGAAAGGTTCCAAAAGCTCAAAGGAAGTGACTGTGGTGCATTGTAAGGTAGTTTTCGGCATACCTGTAGTATTTTGATCATATCTTGGGCTAAAAAAATGATTTTTAAGTGAAACAAGATGTGTTGGAAAGCTAACACATAGGGCTACTAGAAAATGAAAAGAAAGTTTCAAAAAGTGCTTTTTATTTGGGGCTAATTAGATGTGAACTTTATACGAACGTTAATGTATAAATGCACGATCACAACTCCTACTGTAGGACCCTCCCCAAAGTGACTCGAATATTTTTAGAAAGCTAAATGAATTAGCTACAACTTTTGTGTTGGAACCATTCAAAATTTCGTGCTAGAAAGTGGCCAAAAGCTCAAAGGAAGTGACAGTGGTGCATTTTGAGGTACTTTCCAGCATACCTTTAGTATTTTGGTCATAACTTGGGCTACAAAAATGATTTTTAGGTGAAACTTGATGCATTGCAAAGCTAACACATAGGGCTACTGAAAAAGGATACAAAATGTTCAAAAAGTTTAAATTTCAAAAAGTGCTTTTTATCAGGGCCTATTGTATGCGAAATTTATATGACCGTTAATGTACAAATGCACAAATCACTAGTCCCGATGTAGGAACCTCCACAAAGTGAATCTTTTGTTTTTAAAAAGGTAAGTGAGTTAGCTACAACTTTTGTGATAGAACCATTCCAAAGTTCTTGCAAGAAAGGTTCCAAAAGCTCAAAGGAAGTGACTGTGGTGCATTGTAAGGTAGTTTTCGGCATACCTGTAGTATTTTGATCATATCTTGGGCTAAAAAAATGATTTTTAAGTGAAACAAGATGCGTTGGAAAGCTAACACATAGGGCTACTAGAAAATGAAAAGAAAGTTTCAAAAAGTGCCTTTTATTTGGGGCTAATTAGATGTGAACGTTATACGAACGTTAATGTATAAATGCACGATCACAACTCCTCCTGTAGGAACCTCTCCAAAGTGACTCGAATATTTTTAGAAAGCTAAGTGAATTAGCTACAACTTTTGTGTTGGAACCATTCAAAATTTCGTGCAAGAAAGTGGCCAAAAGCTCAAAGGAAGTGACAGTGGTGCATTTTGAGGTACTTTCCAGCATACCTTTAGTATTTTGGTCATAACTTGGGCTACAAAAATGATTTTTAGGTGAAACTTGATGCATTGCAAAGCTAACACACAGGGCTACTGGAAAAGGATACAAAATGTTCAAAAAGTTGAAATTTCAAAAAGTGCTTTTTATTGGGGCCTATTGTATGTGAAATTTATATGACCGTTAATGTACAAATGCACAAATCACTACTCCCCATGTAGGAACCTCCACAAAGTGAATCTTTTGTTTTTGGAAAGGTAAGTGAGTTAGCTACAACTTTTGTGATAGAACCATTCCAAAGTTCTTGCAAGAAAGGTTCCAAAAGCTCAAAGGAAGTGACTGTGGTGCATTGTAAGGTAGTTTTCGGCATACCTGTAGTATTTTGATCATATCTTGGGCTAAAAAAATGATTTTTAAGTGAAACAAGATGTGTTGGAAAGCTAACACATAGGGCTACTAGAAAATGAAAAGAAAGTTTCAAAAAGTGCTTTTTATTTGGGGCTAATTAGATGTGAACTTTATACGAACGTTAATGTATAAATGCACGATCACAACTCCTACTGTAGGACCCTCCCCAAAGTGACTCGAATATTTTTAGAAAGCTAAATGAATTAGCTACAACTTTTGTGTTGGAACCATTAAAAATTTCGTGCTAGAAAGTGGCCAAAAGCTCAAAGGAAGTGACAGTGGTGCATTTTGAGGTACTTTCCAGCATACCTTTAGTATTTTGGTCATAACTTGGGCTACAAAAATGATTTTTAGGTGAAACTTGATGCATTGCAAAGCTAACACATAGGGCTACTGAAAAAGGATACAAAATGTTCAAAAAGTTTAAATTTCAAAAAGTGCTTTTTATCAGGGCCTATTGTATGCGAAATTTATATGACCGTTAATGTACAAATGCACAAATCACTAGTCCCGATGTAGGAACCTCCACAAAGTGAATCTTTTGTTTTTAAAAAGGTAAGTGAGTTAGCTACAACTTTTGTGATAGAACCATTCCAAAGTTCTTGCAAGAAAGGTTCCAAAAGCTCAAAGGAAGTGACTGTGGTGCATTGTAAGGTAGTTTTCGGCATACCTGTAGTATTTTGATCATATCTTGGGCTAAAAAAATGATTTTTAAGTGAAACAAGATGCGTTGGAAAGCTAACACATAGGGCTACTAGAAAATGAAAAGAAAGTTTCAAAAAGTGCCTTTTATTTGGGGCTAATTAGATGTGAACGTTATACGAACGTTAATGTATAAATGCACGATCACAACTCCTCCTGTAGGAACCTCTCCAAAGTGACTCGAATATTTTTAGAAAGCTAAGTGAATTAGCTACAACTTTTGTGTTGGAACCATTCAAAATTTCGTGCAAGAAAGTGGCCAAAAGCTCAAAGGAAGTGACAGTGGTGCATTTTGAGGTACTTTCCAGCATACCTTTAGTATTTTGGTCATAACTTGGACTACAAAAATGATTTTTAGGTGAAACTTGATGCATTGCAAAGCTAACACACAGGGCTACTGGAAAAGGATACAAAATGTTCAAAAAGTTGAAATTTCAAAAAGTGCTTTTTATTGGGGCCTATTGTATGTGAAATTTATATGACCGTTAATGTACAAATGCACAAATCACTACTCCCCATGTAGGAACCTCCACAAAGTGAATCTTTTGTTTTTGGAAAGGTAAGTGAGTTAGCTACAACTTTTGTGATAGAACCATTCCAAAGTTCTTGCAAGAAAGGTTCCAAAAGCTCAAAGGAAGTGACTGTGGTGCATTGTAAGGTAGTTTTCGGCATACCTATAGTATTTTGATCATATCTTGGGCTAAAAAATTGATTTTTAAGTGAAACAAGATGCGTTGGAAAGCTGACACATAGGGCTACTAGAAAATGAAAAGAAAGTTTCAAAAAGTGCTTTTTATTTGGGGCTAATTAGACGTGAACTTTATACGAACGTTAATGTATAAATGCACGATCACAACTCCTACTGTAGGAACCTTCCCAAAGTGACTCGAATATTTTTAGAAAGCTATGTGAATTAGCTACAACTTTTTTGTTGGAACCATTCAAAATTTTGTGCAAGAAAGTGGCCAAAAGCTCAAAGGAAGTGACAGTGGTGCATTTTGAGGTACTTTCCAGCATACCTTTAGTATTTGGGTCATAACTTGGGCTACAAAAATGATTTTTAGGTGAAACTTGATGCATTGCAAAGCTAACACACAGGGCTACTGGAAAAGCATACAAAATGTTCAAAAAATGGGGGCCTATTGTATGCGAAATTTATATGACCGTTAATGTACAAATGCACAAATCACTACTCCCGATGTAGGAACCTCCACAAAGTGAATCTTTTGTTTTTGGAAAGGTAAGTGAGTTAGCTACAACTTTTGTGATAGAACCATTCCAAAGTTCTTGCAAGAAAGGTTCCAAAAGCTCAAAGGAAGTGACTGTGGTGCATTGTAAGGTAGTTTTCGGCATACCTGTAGTATTTTGATCATATCTTGGGCTAAAAAAATGATTTTTAAGTGAAACAAGATGTGTTGGAAAGCTAACACATAGGGCTACTAGAAAATGAAAAGAAAGTTTCAAAAAGTGCTTTTTATTTGGGGCTAATTAGATGTGAACTTTATACGAACGTTAATGTATAAATGCACGATCACAACTCCTACTGTAGGACCCTCCCCAAAGTGACTCGAATATTTTTAGAAAGCTAAATGAATTAGCTACAACTTTTGTGTTGGAACCATTCAAAATTTCGTGCAAGAAAGTGGCCAAAAGCTCAAAGGAAGTGACAGTGGTGCATTTTGAGGTACTTTCCAGCATACCTTTAGTATTTGGGTCATAACTTGGGCTACAAAAATGATTTTTAGGTGAAACTTGATGCATTGCAAAGCTAACACATAGGGCTACTGAAAAAGGATACAAAATGTTCAAAAAGTTTAAATTTCAAAAAGTGCTTTTTATTAGGGCCTATTGTATGCGAAATTTATATGACCGTTAATGTACAAATGCACAAATCACTACTCCCCATGTAGGAACCTCCACAAAGTGAATCTTTTGTTTTTAAAAAGGTAAGTGAGTTAGCTACAACTTTTGTGATAGAACCATTCCAAAGTTCTTGCAAGAAAGGTTCCAAAAGCTCAAAGGAAGTGACTGTGGTGCATTGTAAGGTAGTTTTCGGCATACCTGTAGTATTTTGATCATATCTTGGGCTAAAAAAATGATTTTTAAGTGAAACAAGATGCGTTGGAAAGCTAACACATAGGGCTACTAGAAAATAAAAAGAAAGTTTCAAAAAGTGCCTTTTATTTGGGGCTAATTAGATGTGAACGTTATACGAACGTTAATGTATAAATGCACGATCACAACTCCTACTGTAGGAACCTCTCCAAAGTGACTCGAATATTTTTAGAAAGCTAAGTGAATTAGCTACAACTTTTGTGTTGGAACCATTCAAAATTTCGTGCAAGAAAGTGGCCAAAAGCTCAAAGGAAGTGACAGTGGTGCATTTTGAGGTACTTTCCAGCATACCTTTAGTATTTGGGTCATAACATGGGCTACAAAAATGATTTTTAGGTGAAACTTGATGCATTGCAAAGCTAACACACAGGGCTACTGGAAAAGGATACAAAATGTTCAAAAAGTTGAAATTTCAAAAAGTGCTTTTTATTGGGGCCTATTGTATGCGAAATTTATATGACCGTTAATGTACAAATGCACAAATCACTACTCCCCATGTAGGAACCTCCACAAAGTGAATCTTTTGTTTTTGGAAAGGTAAGTGAGTTAGCTACAACTTTTGTGATAGAACCATTCCAAAGTTCTTGCAAGAAAGGTTCCAAAAGCTCAAAGGAAGTGACTGTGGTGCATTGTAAGGTAGTTTTCGGCATACCTATAGTATTTTGATCATATCTTGGGCTAAAAAATTGATTTTTAAGTGAAACAAGATGCATTGGAAAGCTGACACATAGGGCTACTAGAAAATGAAAAGAAAGTTTCAAAAAGTGCTTTTTATTTGGGGCTAGTTTGACGTGAACTTTATACAAACGTTAATGTATAAATGCACGATCACAACTCCTACTGTAGGACCCTCCCCAAAGTGACTCGAATATTTTTAGAAAGCTAAGTGAATTAGCTACAACTTTTGTGTTGGAACCATTCAAAATTTCGTGCAAGAAAGTGGCCAAAAGCTCAAAGGAAGTGACAGTGGTGCATTTTGAGGTACTTTCCAGCATACCTTTAGTATTTGGGTCATAACTTGGGCTACAAAAATGCTTTTTAGGTGAAACTTGATGCATTGCAAAGCTAACACATAGGGCTACTGGAAAAGGATACAAAATGTTCAAAAAGTTTAAATTTCAAAAAGTGCTTTTTATTGGGGCCTATTGTATGCGAAATTTATATGACCGTTAATGTACAAATGCACAAATCACTACTCCCGATGTAGGAACCTCCACAAAGTGAATCTTTTGTTTTTGGAAAGGTAAGTGAGTTAGCTACAACTTTTGTGATAGAACCATTCCAAAGTTCTTGCAAGAAAGGTTCCAAAAGCTCAAAGGAAGTGACTGTGGTGCATTGTAAGGTAGTTTTCAGCATACCTGTAGTATTTTGATCATATCTTGGGCTAAAAAAATGATTTTTAAGTGAAACAAGATGCGTTGCAAAGCTAACACATAGGGCTACTAGAAAAAGAGAAGAAAGTTTCAAAAAGTGCCTTTTATTTGGGGCTAATTAGACGTGAACTTTATACGAACGTTAATGTATAAATGCACGATCACAACTCCTACTGTAGGAACCTCCCCAAAGTGACTCAAATATTTTTAGAAAGCTAAGTGAATTAGCTACAACTTTTGTGTTGGAACCATTCAAAATTTCGTGCAAGAAAGTGGCCAAAAGCTCAAAGGAAGTGACAGTGGTGCATTTTGAGGTACTTTCCATCATACCTTTAGTATTTGGGTCATAACTTGGGCTACAAAAATGATTTTTAGGTGAAACTTGATGCATTGCAAAGCTAACACACAGGGCTACTGGAAAAGGATACAAATTGTTCAAAAAGTTTAAATTTCAAAAAGTGCTTTTTATTGGGGCCTATTGTATGCGAAATTTATATGACCGTTAATGTACAAATGCACAACTCACTACTCCCGATGTAGGAACCTCCACAAAGTGAATCTTTTGTTTTTGGAAAGGTAAGTGAGTTAGCTACAACTTTTATGATAGAACCATTCCAAAGTTCTTGCAAGAAAGGTTCCAAAAGCTCAAAGGAATTGACTGTGGTGCATTGTAAGGTAGTTTTAGGCATACCTGTAGTATTTTGATCATATCTTGGGCTAAAAAAATGATTTTTAAGTGAAACAAGATGCGTTGGAAAGCTAACACATAGGGCTACTAGAAAATGAAAAGAAAGTTTCAAAAAGTGCTTTTTATTTGGGGCTAGTTTGACGTGAACTTTATACAAACGTTAATGTATAAATGCACGATCACAACTCCTACTGTAGGACCCTCCCCAAAGTGACCCGAATATTTTTATAAACGCTAAGTGAATTAGCTACAACTTTTGTGTTGGAAACATTCAAAATTTCGTGCAAGAAAGTGGCCAAAAGCTCAAAGGAAGTGACAGTGGTGCATTTTGAGGTACTTTCCAGCATACCTTTAGTATTTGGGTCATAACTTGGGCTACAAAAATGATTTTTAGGTGAAACTTGATGCATTGCAAAGCTAACACACAGGGCAACTGGAAAAGGATACAAATTGTTCAAAAAGTTTAAATTTCAAAAAGTGCTTTTTATTGGGGCATATTGTATGCGAAATTTATATGACCGTTAATGTACAAATGCACAACTCACTACTCCCGATGTAGGAACCTCCACAAAGTGAATCTTTTGTTTTTGGAAAGGTATGTGAGTTAGCTACAACTTTTGTGATAGAACCATTCCAAAGTTCTTGCAAGAAAGGTTCCAAAAGCTCAAAGGAAGTGACTGTGGTGCATTGTAAGGTAGTTTTCGGCATACCTATAGTATATTGATCATATCTTGGGCTAAAAAATTGAATTTTAAGTGAAACAAGATGCGTTGGAAAGCTGACACATAGGGCTACTAAAAAATGAAAAGAAAGTTTCAAAAAGTGCTTTTTATTTGGGGCTAATTAGACGTGAACTTTATACGAACGTTAATGTATAAATGCACGATCACAACTCCTACTGTAGGACCCTCCCCAAAGTGACCCGAATATTTTTATAAACGCTAAGTGAATTAGCTACAACTTTTGTGTTGGAAACATTCAAAATTTCGTGCAAGAAAGTGGCCAAAAGCTCAAAGGAAGTGACAGTGGTGCATTTTGAGGTACTTTCCATCATACCTTTAGTATTTGGGTCATAACTTGGGCTACAAAAATGATTTTTAGGTGAAACTTGATGCATTGCAAAGCTAACACACAGGGCTACTGGAAAAGGATACAAATTGTTCAAAAAGTTTAAATTTCAAAAAGTGCTTTTTATTGGGGCATATTGTATGCGAAATTTATATGACCGTTAATGTACAAATGCACAACTCACTACTCCCGATGTAGGAACCTCCACAAAGTGAATCTTTTGTTTTTGGAAAGGTAAGTGAGTTAGCTACAACTTTTGTGATAGAACCATTCCAAAGTTCTTGCAAGAAAGGTTCCAAAAGCTCAAAGGAATTGACTGTGGTGCATTGTAAGGTAGTTTTAGGCATACCTGTAGTATTTTGATCATATCTTGGGCTAAAAAAATGATTTTTAAGTGAAACAAGATGCGTTGGAAAGCTAACACATAGGGCTACTAGAAAATGAAAAGAAAGTTTCAAAAAGTGCTTTTTATTTGGGGCTAGTTTGACGTGAACTTTATACAAATGTTAATGTATAAATGCACGATCACAACTCCTACTGTAGGACCCTCCCCAAAGTGACCCGAATATTTTTATAAACGCTAAGTGAATTAGCTACAACTTTTGTGTTGGAAACATTCAAAATTTCGTGCAAGAAAGTGGCCAAAAGCTCAAAGGAAGTGACAGTGGTGCATTTTGAGGTACTTTCCAGCATACCTTTAGTATTTGGGTCATAACTTGGGCTACAAAAATGCTTTTTAGGTGAAACTTGATGCATTGCAAAGCTAACACATAGGGCTACTGGAAAAGGATACAAAATGTTCAAAAAGTTTAAATTTCAAAAAGTGCTTTTTATTGGGGCCTATTGTATGCGAAATTTATATGGCCGTTAATGTACAAATGCACAAATCACTACTCCCGATGTAAGAACCTCCACAAAGTGAATCTTTTGTTTTTGGAAAGGTTCCAAAAGCTCAAAGGAAGTGACTGTGGTGCATTGTAAGGTAGTTTTCGGCATACCTGTAGTATTTTGATCATATCTTGGGCTAAAAAAATGATTTTTAAGTGAAACAAGATGCGTTGGAAAGCTAAAACATAGGGCTACTAGAAAATGAAAAGAAAGTTTCAAAAAGTGCCTTTTATTTGGGGCTAATTAGATGTGAACGTTATACGAACGTTAATGTATAAATGCACGATCACAACTCCTACTGTAGGAACCTCTCCAAAGTGACTCGAATATTTTTAGAAAGCTAAGTGAATTAGCTACAACTTTTGTGTTGGAACCATTCAAAATTTCGTGCAAGAAAGTGGCCAAAAGCTCAAAGGAAGTGACAGTGGTGCATTTTGAGGTACTTTCCAGCATACCTTTAGTATTTGGGTCATAACATGGGCTACGAAAATGATTTTTAGGTGAAACTTGATGCATTGCAAAGCTAACACACAGGGCTACTGGAAAAGGATACAAAATGTTCAAAAAGTTGAAATTTTAAAAAGTGCTTTTTATTGGGGCCTATTGTATGCGAAATTTATATGACCGTTAATGTACAAATGCACAAATCACTACTCCCCATGTAGGAACCTCCACAAAGTGAATCTTGTGTTTTTGGAAAGGTAAGTGAGTTAGCTACAACTTTTGTGATAGAACCATTCCAAAGTTCTTGCAAGAAAGGTTCCAAAAGCTCAAAGGAAGTGACTGTGGTGCATTGTAAGGTAGTTTTCGGCATACCTATAGTATATTGATCATATCTTGGGCTAAAAAATTGAATTTTAAGTGAAACAAGATGCGTTGGAAAGCTGACACATTGGGCTACTAAAAAATGAAAAGAAAGTTTCAAAAAGTGCTTTTTATTTGGGGCTAATTAGACGTGAACTTTATACGAACGTTAATGTATAAATGCACGATCACAACTCCTACTGTAGGAACCTCCCCAAAGTGACTCGAATATTTTTAGAAAGCTAAGTGAATTAGCTACAACTTTTGTGTTGGAACCATTCAAAATTTCGTGCAAGAAAGTGGCCAAAAGCTCAAAGGAAGTGACAGTGGTGCATTTTGAGGTACTTTCCAGCATACCTTTAGTATTTGGGTCATAACTTGGGCTACAAAAATGATTTTAAGGTGAAACTTGATGCATTGCAAAGCTAACACATAGGGCTACTGGAAAAGCATACAAAATGTTCAAAAAGTGGGGGCCTATTGTATGCGAAATTTATATGACCGTTAATGTACAAATGCACAAATCACTACTCCCGATGTAGGAACCTCCACAAAGTGAATCTTTTGTTTTTGGAAAGGTAAGTGAGTTAGCTACAACTTTTGTGATAGAACCATTCCAAAGTTCTTGCAAGAAAGGTTCCAAAAGCTCAAAGGAAGTGACTGTGGTGCATTGTAAGGTAGTTTTCGGCATACCTGTAGTATTTTGATCATATCTTGGGCTAAAAAAATGATTTTTAAGTGAAACAAGATGTGTTGGAAAGCTAACACATAGGGCTACTAGAAAATGAAAAGAAAGTTTCAAAAAGTGCTTTTTATTTGGGGCTAATTAGACGTGAACTTTATACAAACGTTAATGTATAAATGCACGATCACAACTCCTACTGTAGGACCCTCCCCAAAGTGACTCGAATATTTTTAGAAAGCTATGTGAATTAGCTACAACTTTTGTGTTGGAACCATTCAAAATTTCGTGCTAGAAAGTGGCCAAAAGCTCAAAGGAAGTGACAGTGGTGCATTTTGAGGTACTTTCCAGCATACCTTTAGTATTTGGGTCATAACTTGGGCTACAAAAATGATTTTTAGGTGAAACTTGATGCATTGCAAAGCTAACACACAGGGCTACTGGAAAAGCATACAAAATGTTCAAAAAATGGGGGCCTATTGTATGCGAAATTTATATGACCGTTAATGTACAAATGCACAAATCACTACTCCCGATGTAGGAACCTCCACAAAGTGAATCTTTTGTTTTTGGAAAGTTAAGTGAGTTAGCTACAACTTTTGTGATAGAACCATTCCAAAGTTCTTGCAAGAAAGGTTCCAAAAGCTCAAAGGAAGTGACTGTGGTGCATTGTAAGGTAGTTTTCGGCATACCTATAGTATTTTGATCATATCTTGGGCTAAAAAAATGATTTTTAAGTGAAACAAGATGTGTTGGAAAGCTAACACATAGGGCTACTAGAAAATGAAAAGAAAGTTTCAAAAAGTGCTTTTTATTTGGGGCTAATTAGATGTGAACTTTATACGAACGTTAATGTATAAATGCACGATCACAACTCCTACTGTAGGACCCTCCCCAAAGTGACTCGAATATTTTTAGAAAGCTAAATGAATTAGCTACAACTTTTGTGTTGGAACCATTCAAAATTTCGTGCTAGAAAGTGGCCAAAAGCTCAAAGGAAGTGACAGTAGTGCATTTTGAGGTACTTTCCAGCATACCTTTAGTATTTGGGTCATAACTTGGGCTACAAAAATGATTTTTAGGTGAAACTTGATGCATTGCAAAGCTAACACATAGGGCTACTGAAAAAGGATACAAAATGTTCAGAAAGTTTAAATTTCAAAAAGTGCTTTTTATTAGGGCCTATTGTATGCGAAATTTATATGACCGTTAATGTACAAATGCACAAATCACTACTCCCGATGTAGGAACCTCCACAAAGTGAAGCTTTTGTTTTTAAAAAGGTAAGTGAGTTAGCTACAACTTTTGTGATAGAACCATTCCAAAGTTCTTGCAAGAAAGGTTCCAAAAGCTCAAAGGAAGTGAATGTGGTGCATTGTAAGGGAGTTTTCGGCATACCTGTAGTATTTTGATCATATCTTGGGCTAAAAAAATGATTTTTAAGTGAAACAAGATGCGTTGGAAAGCTAACACATAGAGCTACTAGAAAATGAAAAGAAAGTTTCAAAAAGTGCCTTTTATTTGGGGCTAATTAGATGTGAACGTTATACGAACGTTAATGTATAAATGCACGATCACAACTCCTACTATAGGAACCTCTCCAAAGTGACTCGAATATTTTTAGAAAGCTAAGTGAATTAGCTACAACTTTTGTGTTGGAACCATTCCAAATTTCGTGCAAGAAAGTGGCCAAAAGCTCAAAGGAAGAGACTGTGGTGCATTTTGAGGTACTTTCCAGCATACCTTTAGTATTTTGGTCATAACTTGGGCTACAAAAATGATTTTTAGGTGAAACTTGATGCATTGCAAAGCTAACACACAGGGCTACAGGAAAAAGATACAAAATGTTCAAAAAGTTGAAATTTCAAAATTTGCTTTTTATTGGGGCCTATTGTATGAGAAATTTATATGAACGCTAATGTACAAATGCACAAATCACTACTCCCCATGTAGGAACCTCCACAAAGTGAATATTTTGTTTTTAGAAAGGTAAGTGAGTTAGCTACAACTTTTGTGATAGATCTATTCCGAAGTTCTTGCAAGAAAGGTTCCAAAAGCTCAAAGGAAGTGACAGTGGTGCATTGTAAGGTAGTTTTCGGCATACCTGTAGTATTTTGATCATATCTTGGGCTAAAAAAATGATTTTTAAGTGAAACAAGATGCGTTGGAAAGCTTACACATAGGGCTACTAGAAAATGAAAAGAAAATTTCAAAAAAGTGCTTTTTATTTGGGGCTAATTAGATGTGAACTTTATATAAACGTGAATGTATAAATGCACGATCACAACTCCTACTGTAGGAACCTCCCCAAAGTGACTCGAATATTTTTAGAAAGCTAAGTGAATTAGCTACAACTTTTGTGTTGGAACCATTCCAAATTTCGTGCAAGAAAGTGGCCAAAAGCTCAAAGGAAGAGACTGTGGTGCATTTTGAGGTACTTTCCAGCATACCTTTAGTATTTTGGTCATAACTTGGGCTACAAAAATGATTTTTAGGTGAAACTTGATGCATTGCAAAGCTAACACACAGGGCTACATGAAAAAGATACAAAATGTTCAAAAAGTTGAAATTTCAAAATTTGCTTTTTATTGGGGCCTATTGTATGAGAAATTTATATGAACGCTAATGTACAAATGCACAAATCACTACTCCCCATGTAGGAACCTCCACAAAGTGAATATTTTGTTTTTGGAAAGGTAAGTGAGTTAGCTACAACTTTTGTGATAGATCTATTCCGAAGTTCTTGCAAGAAAGGTTCCAAAAGCTCAAAGGAAGTGACAGTGGTGCATTGTAAGGTAGTTTTCGGCATACCTGTAGTATTTTGATCATATCTTGGGCTAAAAAAATGATTTTTAAGTGAAACAAGATGCGTTGGAAAGCTTACACATAGGGCTACTAGAAAATGAAAAGAAAATTTCAAAAAAGTGCTTTTTATTTGGGGCTAATTAGATGTGAACTTTATATAAACGTGAATGTATAAATGCACGATCACAACTCCTACTGTAGGAACCTCCCCAAAGTGACTCGAATATTTTTAGAAAGCTAAGTGAATTAGCTACAACTTTTGTGTTGGAACCATTCCAAATTTCGTGCAAGAAAGTGGCCAAAAGCTCACAGGAAGAGACTGTGGTGCATTTTGAGGTACTTTCCAGCATACCTTTAGTATTTTGGTCATAACTTGGGCTACAAAAATGATTTTTAGGTGAAACTTGATGCATTGCAAAGCTAACACACAGGGCTACATGAAAAAGATACAAAATGTTCAAAAAGTTTAAATTTCAAAAAGTGCTTTTTATTGGGGCCTATTGTATGCGAAATTTATATGACCGTTAATGTACAAATGCACAAATCACTACTCCCCATGTAGGAACCTCCACAAAGTGAAGCTTTTGTTTTTAAAAAGGTAAGTGAGTTAGCTACAACTTTTGTGATAGAACCATTCCAAAGTTCTTGCAAGAAAGGTTCCAAAAGCTCAAAGGAAGTGAATGTGGTGTATTGTAAGGGAGTTTTCGGCATACCTGTAGTATTTTGATCATATCTTGGGCTAAAAAAATGATTTTTAAGTGAAACAAGATGCGTTGGAAAGCTAACACATAGGGCTACTAGAAAATGAAAAGAAAGTTTCAAAAAGTGCCTTTTATTTGGGGCTAATTAGATGTGAACGTTATACGAACGTTAATGTATAAATGCACGATCACAACTCCTACTGTAGGAACCTCTCCAAAGTGACTCGAATATTTTTAGAAAGCTAAGTGAATTAGCTACAACTTTTGTGTTGGAACCATTCCAAATTTCGTGCAAGAAAGTGGCCAAAAGCTCAAAGGAAGAGACTGTGGTGCATTTTGAGGTACTTTCCAGCATACCTTTAGTATTTTGGTCATAACTTGGGCTACAAAAATGATTTTTAGGTGAAACTTGATGCATTGCAAAGCTAACACACAGGGCTACAGGAAAAAGATACAAAATGTTCAAAAAGTTGAAATTTCAAAATTTGCTTTTTATTGGGGCCTATTGTATGAGAAATTTATATGAACGCTAATGTACAAATGCACAAATCACTACTCCCCATGTAGGAACCTCCACAAAGTGAATATTTTGTTTTTGGAAAGGTAAGTGAGTTAGCTACAACTTTTGTGATAGATCTATTCCGAAGTTCTTGCAAGAAAGGTTCCAAAAGCTCAAAGGAAGTGACAGTGGTGCATTGTAAGGTAGTTTTCGGCATACCTGTAGTATTTTGATCATATCTTGGGCTAAAAAAATGATTTTTAAGTGAAACAAGATGCGTTGGAAAGCTTACACATAGGGCTACTAGAAAATGAAAAGAAAATTTCAAAAAAGTGCTTTTTATTTGGGGCTAATTAGATGTGAACTTTATATAAAAGTGAATGTATAAATGCACGATCACAACTCCTACTGTAGGAACCTCCCCAAAGTGACTCGAATATTTTTAGAAAGCTAAGTGAATTAGCTACAACTTTTGTGTTGGAACCATTCCAAATTTCGTGCAAGAAAGTGGCCAAAAGCTCAAAGGAAGAGACTGTGGTGCATTTTGAGGTACTTTCCAGCATACCTTTAGTATTTTGGTCATAACTTGGGCTACAAAAATGATTTTTAGGTGAAACTTGATGCATTGCAAAGCTAACACACAGGGCTACATGAAAAAGATACAAAATGTTCAAAAAGTTGAAATTTCAAAATTTGCTTTTTATTGGGGCCTATTGTATGAGAAATTTATATGAACGCTAATGTACAAATGCACAAATCACTACTCCCCATGTAGGAACCTCCACAAAGTGAATATTTTGTTTTTGGAAAGGTAAGTGAGTTAGCTACAACTTTTGTGATAGATCTATTCCGAAGTTCTTGCAAGAAAGGTTCCAAAAGCTCAAAGGAAGTGACAGTGGTGCATTGTAAGGTAGTTTTCGGCATACCTGTAGTATTTTGATCATATCTTGGGCTAAAAAAATGATTTTTAAGTGAAACAAGATGCGTTGGAAAGCTTACACATAGGGCTACTAGAAAATGAAAAGAAAATTTCAAAAAAGTGCTTTTTATTTGGGGCTAATTAGATGTGAACTTTATATAAACGTGAATGTATAAATGCACGATCACAACTCCTACTGTAGGAACCTCCCCAAAGTGACTCGAATATTTTTAGAAAGCTAAGTGAATTAGCTACAACTTTTGTGTTGGAACCATTCCAAATTTCGTGCAAGAAAGTGGCCAAAAGCTCAAAGGAAGAGACTGTGGTGCATTTTGAGGTACTTTCCAGCATACCTTTAGTATTTTGGTCATAACTTGGGCTACAAAAATGATTTGTAGGTGAAACTTGATGCATTGCAAAGCTAACACACAGGGCTACATGAAAAAGATACAAAATGTTCAAAAAGTTTATATTTCAAAAAGTGCTTTTTATTGGGGCCTATTGTATGCGAAATTTATATGACCGTTAATGTACAAATGCACAAATCACTACTCCCCATGTAGGAACCTCCACAAAGTGAATCTTTTGTTTTTGGAAAGGTAAGTGAGTTAGCTACAACTTTTATGATAGAACCATTCCAAAGTTCTTGCAAGAAAGGTTCCAAAAGCTCAAAGGAAGTGACTGTGGTGCATTGTAAGGTAGTTTTCGGCATACCTATAGTATTTTGATCATATCTTGGGCTAAAAAATTGATTTTTAAGTGAAACAAGATGCGTTGGAAAGCTGACACATAGGGCTACTAGAAAATGAAAAGAAAGTTTCAAAAAGTGCTTTTTATTTGGGGCTTATTAGACGTGAACTTTATACGAACGTTAATGTATAAATGCACGATCACAACTCCTACTGTAGGAACCTCCCCAAAGTGACTCAAATATTTTTAGAAAGCTAAGTGAATTAGCTACAACTTTGGTGTTGGAACCATTCCAAATTTCGTGCAAGAAAGTGGCCAAAAGCTCAAAGGAAGAGACTGTGGTGCATTTTGAGGTACTTTCCAGCATACCTTTAGTATTTTGGTCATAACTTGGGATACAAAAATGATTTTTAGGTAAAACTTGATGCATTGCAAAGCTAACACACAGGGCTACTGGAAAAAGATAGAAAATGTTCAAAAAGTTGAAATTTCAAAAATTGCTTTTTATTGGGGCCTATTGTATGCGAAATTTATATGAACGCTAATGTACAAATGCACAAATCACTACTCCCCATGTAGGAACCTCCACAAAGTGAATATTTTGTTTTTGGAAAGGTAAGTGAGTTAGCTACAACTTTTGTGATAGATCTATTCCAAAGTTCTTGCAAGAAAGGTTCCAAAAGCTCAAAGGAAGTGACAGTGGTGCATTGTAAGGTAGTTTTCGGAATACCTGTAGTATTTTGATCATATCTTGGGCTAAAAAAATGATTTTTAAGTGAAACAAGATGCATTGGAAAGCTTACACATAGGGGTACTAGAAAATGAAAAGAAAATTTCAAAAAAGTGCTTTTTATTTGGGGCTAATTAGATGTGAACTTTATACAAACGTGAATGTATAAATGCACGATCACAACTCCTACTGTAGGAACCTCCCCAAAGTGACTCGAATATTTTTAGAAAGCTAAGTGAATTAGCTACAACTTTTGTGTTGGAACCATTCCAAATTTCGTGCAAGAAAGTGGCCAAAAGCTCAAAGGAAGTGACAGTGATGCATTTTGAGGTACTTTCCAGCATACCTTTAGTATTTTTGTCATAACTTGGTCTAAAAAAATGATTTTTAGGTGAAACTTGATGCATTGCAAAGCTAACACACAGGGCTACTGGAAAAAGATACAAAATGTTCAAAAAGTTGAAATTTCAAAAATTGATTTTTATTGGGGCCTATTGTATGCGAAATTTATATGAACGTTAATGTACAAATGCACAAATCACTACTCCACATGTAAGAACCTCCACAAAGTGAATCTTTTGTTTTTGGAAAGTTAAGTGAGTTAGCTACAACTTTTATGATAGAACCATTCCAAAGTTCTTGCAAGAAAGGTTCCAAAAGCTCAAAGGAAGTGACTGTGGTGCATTGTGAGGTAGTTTTCGGCATACCTATAGTATTTTGATCATATCTTGGGCTAAAAAATTGATTTTTAAGTGAAACAAGATGCGTTGGAAAGCTAAATCATAGGGCTACTGTAAAATGAAAAGAAAGTCTCAAAAAGTTCTTTTTATTTGGGGCTAATCAGATGTGAACTTTATACGAACGTTAATGTATAAATACACGATCACAACTCCTACTGTAGGAACCTCCCTAAAGTGACTCGAATATTTTTAGAAAGCTAAGTGAATTAGCTACAACTTTTGTGTTGGAACCATTCAAAATTTCGTGCAAGAAAGTGGCCAAAAGCTCAAAGGAAGTGACAGTGGTGCATTTTGAGGTACTTTCCAGCATACCTTTAGTATTTGGGTCATAACTTGGTCTAAAAAAATGAATTTTAGATGAAACTTGATGCATTGCAAAGCTAACACACAGGTCTACTGGAAAAAGATACAAAATGTTCAAAAAGTTGAAATTTCAAAAAGTGCTTTTTATTGGGGCCTATTGCATGCGAAATTTATATGAACGTTAATGTACAAATGCACAAATCACTACTCCCCATGTAGGAGCCTCCACAAAGTGAATCTTTTGTTTTTGGAAAGGTATGTGAGTTATCTACAACTTTTGTGATAGAACCATTCCAAAGTTCTTGCAAGAAAGGTTCCAAAAGCTCAAAGGAAGTGACTGTGGTGCATTGTAAGGTAGTTTTCGGCATACCTATAGTATTTTGATCATATCTTGGGCTAAAAAATTGATTTTTAAGTGAAACAAGATGCGTTGGAAAGCTGACACATAGGGCTACTAGAAAATAAAAAGAAAGTTTCAAAAAGTGCTTTTTATTAGGGGCTAATTAGACGTGAACTTTATAAGAACGTTAATGTATAAATGCACGATCACAACTCCTACTGTAGGAACCTCCCCAAAGTGACTCGAATATTTTTAGAAAGCTAAGTGAATTAGCTACAACTTTGGTGTTGGAACCATTCCAAATTTCGTGCAAGAAAGTGGCCAAAAGTTCAAAGGAAGTGATTGTGGTGCATTTTGAGGTACTTTCTAGCATACCTTTAGTATTTTGGTCATAACTTGGGCTACAAAAATGATTTTTAGGTGAAACTCGAGGCATTGCAAAGCTAACACACAGGGCTACTGGAAAAGGATACAAAATGTTCAAAAAGTTTAAATTTCAAAAATTGCTTTTTATTGGGGCCTATTGTATGCGAAATTTATATGAACGCTAATGTACAAATGCACAAATCACTACTCCCCATGTAGGAACCTCCACAAAGTGAATATTTTGTTTTTGGAAAGGTAAGTGAGTTAGCTACAACTTTTGTGATAGATATATTCCAAAGTTCTTGCAAGAAAGGTTCCAAAAGCTCAAAGGAAGTGACAGTGGTGCATTGTAAGGTAGTTTTCGGAATACCTGTAGTATTTTGATCATATCTTGGGCTAAAAAAATGATTTTTAAGTGAAACAAGATGCATTGGAAAGCTTACACATAGGGCTACTAGAAAATGAAAAGAAAATTTCAAAAAAGTGCTTTTTATTTGGGGCTAATTAGATGTGAACTTTATACAAACGTGAATGTATAAATGCACGATCACAACTCCTACTGTAAGAACCTCCCCGAAGTGACTCAAATATTTTTAGAAAGCTAAGTTAATTAGCTACAACTTTTGCGTCGGAACCATTCCAAATTTCGTGCAAGTAAGTGGCCAAAAGCTCAAAGGAAGTGATTGTGGTGCATTTTGAGGTACTTTCCAGCATACCTTTAGTATTTGGGTCATAACTTGGGCTACAAAAATGATTTTTAGGTGAAACTTGATGCAGTGCAAAGCTAACACACAGGGCTACTGGAAAAGGATACAAAATGTTCAAAAAGTTTAAATTTCAAAAAGTGCTTTTTATTGGGGCCTATTGTATGCGAAATTTATATGACCGTTAATGTACAAATGCACAAATCACTACTCCCCATGTAGGAACCTCCACAAAGTGAATCTTTTGTTTTTGGAAAGGTAAGTGAGTTAGCTACAACTTTTGTGATAGAACCATTCCAAAGTTCTTGCAAGAAAGGTTCCAAAAGCTCAAAGGAAGTGACTGTGGTGCATTGTAAGGTAGTTTTCGGCATACCTATAGTATTTTGATCATATCTTGGGCTAAAAAAATGATTTTTAAGTGAAACAAGATGCGTTGGAAAACAAACACATAGGGCAACTAGAAAATGAAAAGAAAATTTCAAAAAGTGCTTTTTATTTTGGCCTAATTAGATGTGAACTTTATACAAACGTTAATGTAAAAATGCACGATCACAACTCCTATTGTAGGAATCTCCCAGAAGTGACTCGAATATTTTTAGAAAGCTAAGTGAATTAGCTACAACTTTTGTGTTGGAACCATTCCAAATTTCGTGCAAGAAAGTGGCCAAAAGCTCAAAGGAAGTGACAGTGGTGCATTTTGACGTACTTTCCAGCATACCTTTAGTATTTGGGTCATAACTTGGGCTACAAAAATGATTTTTAGGTGAAACTTGATGCATTACAAAGCCAACACACAGGGCTACTGGAAAAGGATACAAAATGTTCAAAAAGTAGAAATTTCAAAAAGTTCTTTTTATTGGGGCCTATTGTATGCGAAATTTATATGAACGTTAATGTACAAATGCACACATCACTACTCCCCATGTAGGAACCTCCACAAAGTGAATCTTTTGTTTTTGGAAAGGTAAGTGAGTTAGCTACAACTTTTATGATTGAACCATTCCAAAGTTCTTGCAAGAAAGGTTCCAAAGGCTCAAAGGAAGTGACAGTGGTGCATTGTAAGGTAGTTTTCGGCATACCTATAGTATTTTGATCACATCTTGGGATAAAAAAAAATGATTTTTAAGTGAAACAAGATGCGTTGGAAAGCTAACACATAGGGCTACTAGAAAATTTGAAAAAGTGCTTTTTATTTGGGGCTAATTAGGTGTGAACTTTATACAAACGTTAATGTATAAATGCACGATCAAAACTCCTACTGTAGGAACCTCCCCAAAGTGACTCGAATATTTTTAGAAAGCTAAGTGAATTACATCTTTTGTGTTGGAACCATTCCAAATTTCGTGCAAGAAAGTGGCCAAAAGCTCAAAGGAAGTGATTGTGGTGCAATTTGAGGTACTTTCCAACATACCTTTAGTATTTTGGTCATAACTTGGGCTACAAAAATGATTTTTAGGTGAAACTTGATGTATTGCAAAGCTAACACACAGGGCTACTGGAAAAGGATACAAAATGTTCAAAAAGTTTAAATTTTAAAAAGTGTTTTTTATTGGGGCCTATTGTATGCGAAATTTATATGAACGTTAATATACAAATGCACACATCACTACTCCACATGTAGGAACCTCCACAAAGTGAATCTTTTGTTTTTGGGAAGGTAAGTGAGCTAGCTACAACTTTTACGATAGATCTATTCCAAAGTTCTTGCAAGAAAGGTTCCAAAAGCTGAACGGAAGTGACAGTGGTGCATTGTAAGGTAGTTTTCAGCATACTTTTAGTATTTTGATCATATCTTGGGCTAAAAAAATGATTTTTAAGTGAAACAAGATGCGTTGGAAAGCTAACAAATAGGGCTACTAGACAATGAAAAGAAAATTTCAAAAATTTCTTTTTATTTGGGGATAATTAGATGTGAACTTTATACAAACGTTAATGTATAAATGCACGATCACAAGTCCTACTGTAGGAACCTCCCCGAAGTGACTCGAATATTTTTAGAAATCTTAGTGAATTAGAAACAACATTTGTGTTGGAACCATTCCAAATTTCGTGCAAGAAAGTGGCCAAAAGCTCAAAGGAAGTGATTGTGGTGCATTTTGAGGTACTTTCCAACATACCTTTAGTATTTTGGTCATAACTTGGGCTACCAAAATAATTTTTAGGTGAAACTTGATGCATTGCAAAGCTAACACACAGGGCTACTGGGAAAGTATGCAAAATGTTCAAAAAGTTTAAATTTCAAAAAGTGCTTTTTATTGGAGCCTATTGTATGCGAAATTTATATGAACGTTAATGTACAAATGCACAAATCACTACTCCCCATGTAGGAACCTCCACAAAGTGAATCTTTTGTTTTTGGAAAGGTAAGTGAGTTAGCTACAACTTTTGTGATTGAACCATTCCAAAGTTCTTGCAGGAAAGGTTCCAAAAGCTCAAAGGAAGTGACAGTGGTGCATTGTAAGGTAGTTTTCGGCGTACCTATAGTATTTTGATCATATCTTGGGCTAAAAAAATGATTTTTAAGTGAAACAACATGCGTTGGAAAGTTAACACATAGGGATACTAGAAAATGAAAAGAAAATTTGAAAAAGTGCTTTTTAATTGGGGCTAATTAGGTGTGAACCTTATACAAACGTTAATGTATAAATGCACGATCACAACTCCTACTGTAGGAACCTCCCCAAAGTGACTCGAATATTTTTAGAAAGCTAAGTGAATTAGCTACAACTTTTGTGTTGGAACCATTCCAAATTTCGTGCAAGAAAGTGGCCAAAAGCTCAAAGGAAGTGATTGTGGTGCATTTTGAGGTACTTTCCAGCATACCTTTAGTATTTTGGTCATAACTTGGGCTAAAAAAATGATTTTTAGATGAAACTTGATGCATTGCAAAGCTAACACACAGGGCTACTGGAAAAGGATACAAAATATTCAAAAAGTTGTAATTTCAAAAAGTGCTTTTTATTGGGGCCTATTGTATGCGAAAGTTATATGAACGTTAATGTACAAATGCACAAATCACTACTCCCCATGTTGGAACCTCCACAAAGTGAATCTTTTGTTTTTGGAAAGGTAAGTGAGTTAGCTACAACTTTTGTGATAGATCTATTCCAAAGTTCTTGCAAGAAAGGTTCCAAAAGCTCAAAGGAAGTGACAGTGGTGCATTGTAAGGTAGTTTTCGGCATACCTATAGTATTTTGATCATATCTTGGGCTAAAAAAATGATTTTTAAGTGAAACAACATGCGTTGGAAAGTTAACACATAGGGCTACTAGAAAATGAAAAGAAAATTTGAAAAAGTGCTTTTTAATTGGGGCTAATTAGATGTGAACTTTACACAAACGTTAATGTATAAATGCACGATCACAACTCCTACTGCAAGAACCTCCCCGAAGTGACTCAAATATTTTTAGAAAGCTAAGTTAATTAGCTACAACTTTTTTGTTGGAACCATTCCAAATTTCGTGCAAGAAAGTGGCCAAAAGCTCAAAGGAGGTGATTGTGGTGCATTTTGAGGTACTTTCCAGCATACCTTTAGTATTTTGGTCATAACTTGGGCTACAAAAATGATTTTTAGGTGAAACTTGATGCATTGCAAAGCTAACACACAGGGCTACTGGAAAAGGATACAAAATGTTCAAAAAGTTTAAATTTCAAAAAGTGCTTTTGATCATATCTCACCCTACACATATCAGATCATCGTGAAATCAGAGCCGTATGAAAGAAAAATCGAAGGACTACAACTTTTCTGTTGACCACATTTCCCAATTCATAGAGAAAATTATCGCGAATCGTCAAGGAAGTGAAAGTAGTGCACTTGTGGATCCACCCTGATACACCTCTAGTATTCTGATCATATCTCGGGCTAGACATATCAGATCATGCTGAAATAAGAGGCATAGGAAAGCTAACCTGAAAGGATATAAATGTTCTGTTGACAACATTTCCCAAATATGCGCATAAATTGCCAAGGAAGTGAAAGTAGTGCACTTGTATATTGATTTGCTTCACTGGTTTGGTTCCATTGCAGGTTTTCTGGATGTGCAGCAGCCATGAGTATTGTTTGCCCCTGCACACTAGAGAGATAGACAGTGAGCAATACTTTTGAAGTATTTTGTCAGCTGGAACCACGTGGGATTCAGTATCAACTCCATCGCTCAATGGTTTTGCCTGTTGGCGTTTCCATAAAGAAGAACTATGTTGTAAGAAAAATGGGTTGTCTCGCAATGAAGAGCAATGTGATTCTGATCTGGATTCTGATTTGAATGTAATCAAGTATGATGAACTCTCAAACATTTTGGGTGCTTACTATATGCTGCTGATATCAAGCCATATAAATCGAAGTTTTATTCCAGAACACACAGATGCATTTTACAACCTTGAAACCAAAAGCATTCTTATATCTTGAGATGTTAAACTCTTAAACCGTAGCAGAATACATGGCCTTAAGTACCACTGTTAGTGAGTTGGAATGGATTTCCTATGTGTGCGGATTTCACTTGCAGATTCCTCTCCCTATTCCTTTGATGTGTGATGATCGGGTGACCATGCACATTGTTGCTAACCCCATGTTTCACGAGCGCACTACACACCTTGAGATTGATTGCCACGTGGTTCATAACAAATACAAGAAAGGGTTTATCTCCTTACAGCACATATATTTAGTTAGATCATACAACAAGTACACCAGATAACTTCTGTTTCATACATAAATTTAGTTCATCATTGTATAATATGAGTTCGTCAACTCAAATGTGATTCTAGTGTTGATAGATTTTAGCCATATACTTTCAAGGAAAGGTTTGACAAACCCTGTCCAATTTCTGGGAACACATTCAATGTCTTCTAGGTTTGATAGTTTCCCTCCATACTGACAGAATTACAAGGTTACCCACAATCAAGCATATTCGTCACTAATGTCGTTTTAGGAGAACAACAAGGGAGTTGCCTTTTTTCGTTTCTGTTCTCTTCAGGAATAAGGACGTAAGTCGTAACATGTTCTATTGTTTATTTAGGGGCTGGATGTATTGACTTGCAGATATAATTTTGTTGGAGTGACAAACATGTTTTTTCTCCATGGTACCACTTACATCTGTGCTAATGCAGTAAGGGAACCATGCAAACATAAATCACTAAAGGTAATAAGTTCTACCGAAAAAAATAAATAAATTACCACGATTTCATGTTTTTTTAACCTTTGCTCTCAGCTGGAAAATTAGAACTTTATAGTAGCAGTCTTGACCAAAACTGGAAATTAGATCTGAAGTGGCTCGACTAGAAATATAATAAACGGTACCTCTGATGATTTCAGCTATTGTTTGATTGAAAATCAGCTGTTGTTTGGGGATCTGTAGATACAACTCTTGATCAGCTTATTCAGGCTGAGCAAGAGAGAGCTTCCTTGGTTGAACTTTAGTCTAACTACAACAATTGGCCCTTGAGGAAGCTGCTGTCATGGGTAGGGACCATTTATCTCAAGAAGAAGCTTGCAAAGTGCAGCTGGACAAACTCCATAGATGGCCCTCGGTACCATGTTGAAAGTAGAGAAGGTGAACGGCAGTTTAGAGAAGAATCGAGAGACAGTGAGAGAGATCAGAGTAGAGAGTGATATTGTTTAATTGATGTATTGAGTGTTATGAATCAATGTTGTACAATTACTAAGCAGAGTCAACATAAATATTAAATCAAAACACCCTTCGCTCTAATAAAGATCCATAAACTTGACTTCTCAGAATCCTTCCAGCAAATCCTCTTACCATGGTTGTTGCCAATTTTTGACATGAAAAAGACACCACTGCAATAATTATAAGTTTCTTTACTCAAATATTGTAAGTATATACCTCTACATGTAACCATCTACCTATGAAAATTCAGAAGTGCAGTTTGAGTTTTTTTCTTTTATTTTTTATTTTTTGGTGGGGGTGGGGGGGCATAAACCATCAAGATGATGGAGGGTTAACCCATGGAAGGGAAGTTTGAGTTACTGAGTGAGTAGCAAACTGAGGAATATTGACACTAGGTCCACGATGTTTATAATTTCTCTGGAGCCTCCACTGTGGTTCCTCTGATTGGCGTTCTCACAAGGATTATAGCTCAAGATTTCTCTTTGAGTGCATTTGTTAGCAATCACTGGCAACTGTTGAAATTAGATGTTTCTCTGCCTCGTAATGTCCCCCATTGTGGAAAGAACTTTCCACCTCTATTGCCTAGATAGTTTTACTCCCTCTGCAAAATTGTCTATAGCCTCCTCTCCTTGGCTGTGAGTTTTGTGCAGCTAAGTTAATGTATGATTTTGATGTGGCAGTAGGTTCAGCAGCTTGTGTAGCAGTAGTAGTCATGATTCAAGGAAATCAGCACGGCACGGACAAATGCTGGAGAGAGGAGGTTCCCTTCATGAAGGCCCAAATGGAATAAATAGACTATAATATTAAGAAGCAAGAGTATTTCACAAAGCATAAGTTGGGAGAAGATCCTTTGAGGTCGGACTTACTGAGGACTAATTTTCAGCAGCAGCCTTCGAGCCAAGCAAAGGGAACGTACATCAAGACAATCAAATTTGAATTTTAAAGTGGAATAAGAATCTTCTGATGTAGAAAGATATGGCCAGAGATCCAAAGGCAGTTCATCCACTGACAGAATATGCTGAGCAGGATTACCGGCAGTGGGGGAAACTTCATCGTGGGAACCTCGTAAGCTTATTTGATTTCGTTTATGTACATGTGGATCTAAAGCACCCGTTATCCGAAGGACCTAGCAATAACCAAAGCATATTTTGAAGTAACAAACTACATGCAGCACAAAACCAATTATTGTGTAATCCCTCTGTCACTCAAAAAGTTGGACTTAACATTTTGTTATATTCCCTGGGAATATTTGTCTATTGTTGTTGGTTCGCTACCCAACCTAGAAATTCTTAAACTGTATAAAGATGCCATGGAAGGCGATGAGTTGGAGGAGATCCCAATAAGCTTTTCAGAAATATGGACACTTGAAACGATCAAGTTAGACCATGTAAAGGAGTCCGTGCGGACATCAGCAAGGGAGATATCAGAAGAGCGAGAGCAACTAGGATATGAGCCTCTAATTCTACTTTAAAGGTATTCTAGTTAAATTTGCATGAGGTCATTCGGCAGTGCAGCATTTGAACACTACACTTCAATCTTCAGTTGGCATGCTTGTAAACTAACTGTTAAATCTGTTTTTATAATTTTTTAGACCTTCATACCTCAGTCTTACACGATCTGTCAATATCTTAATGTTGAGTTTTTTATTATGAGATTTGGAGTTGGATCTGACCATTGTAGTTGTTTGAATTACAAATTTTGAGCAATGCATTAGAAATTCACCAGTCTCACTCTGAATTAGTTTTCGAGTGGTTTCAGAGGATTTGAAATAAAGTTCAACTGTATTTAAAATCCTTTTGAAATTTTGAATCTAATTATCTTGTCCATTTTTTACACTGTAAGTTGCCTCTTCTTGCATCCCGAGAATCTTTCACATTTTCTAATCTAATCCGAAGTGATTCACAAGTTTATAATCATCAAGCCTCAGTTGCATGTCCCTATACTGCATTTCCAGAGCTACCGACAACAAGCTGTGAATATCTTAGGGTGGTTCAATAAGTTATCCCGAAATTGTCAACTTATACTATAGCAGAAATTGCTGTATATTAGAAATCTGGGACCTTATAGAAAATTTTGATATACCAAGTTCCGGACATCTTTAGGGGGGTTCGGTTCAGTGTTGTATGTCGAAATTTTCTCATACCACGGAAATTCAAGAAATGTTATACTATACAGAATTTGGACATACCAAATTTCTGTACCGAATACCTTGACAAACTGTTAAATATCACAACATTTTCAGCACATCAAATCAAAATAACAGAAGTAAATGCCTTGATAAATTTTTAAACATTCCACAAATTTCTCCGCATACTAAATCAAACTAAACAGAAGAAAAAGATTTAATGAAGAGGAGAAATTATTCATAATTGGTTTGCTCAATTTGATTAATACTTGAACCAATCGAAAATCTACACTATGCATAACAAACTACAAGGCATTTGACATTCATCATTCTCAGTCTGAATTATGTTTCAAGTGATTCCAGAGGATCTGAATTGTAATAACGTTTGACAACCTTTGAATCTGCATTCGAAGACTTTTGCATTTTCTAATCTTTTCCAAAGTGATTCACAAGTTCTAAAATGCAGCATTTATTGGGGTCTAAAAATCGGTGTGTGAGTGGTGGTGGGGGGGAGGGGGAGAGCATTGAGGTGTACTCATGTACTAGTTCAGTCGACAGAAATTCTATGATTTCCGGGAACAGAGAAGGAGCATTTTCCATGTCTTGTGCGTCTAGTTCTCAGATTCATGGAGTTGTTGGAAGAGTTCCCAATGAGTTTTTGCAGAAATATTGACACTTGAAACGATTCAGTTAGATGAAGTAAAAGAGTCTGTGTGGGTATCAGCAACGGAAATATCACAAGAGCGAGAGAAACTAGGATATGAGCCCCTAATTCAACTTCAAATTTATTACAGGTTGCATGATGTCATTCTGCATTCTTGTATAGCCAAGTTTCAGCTGCTGCATTATGCACTACACTTCATGCTTGTAAACTAAGCGTAATATCTGAGTGTTGAGTTTTAGATTATAAGATTTGGAGGAAAAACTTGAAATCTATTATAACAACTCCATTGGCAGTTGTTTCGATCGAAATGAGCAAGGCCTTTGAAATTCATCATTCTCAATTTTAATATTTTTCGGCGTGATTCCAGAGAATCTGAATTGTAACTTGAGCTGATTCTTTGAGAGATGAAACCATGTAACGTGTTGAGATTGCTCAAAGCTATGCCATGTACAGACTTTCTCTACTTTGTGTTCACAACACAAGTTTTAGGTAGGTTGTGGCTTATTAATAACTAACTGATTTAAGTGTTTAAAATCTGTACACTTTTTGAGTCAAAAATAACGAGCACGCTAGCTGGCGATGAACTCCACAACACCATAAATATAAGATGGGAAAATAAGGAGAAAGAGTCAATAGATCATAACACCTCAGGCATGAAAAAAAGTCAGCTGAAAAACACTCAAAAATAATACAGAGTAGGTAATGCCTGTAATTATATACACAACTTCGTTTGGAAGTTGTATCCTAATCATAAACCAAGTCTTGTTGTTGAAACAGTAGTCTTTCCATAAACCGGAATAATTTGGTGAGTGTGTGAAGCCATGGCTGCTTATGGAGCTTTACTCTCTCTTTCTCATACTCTTCATCACGTCCTACACCCACCTCCTCTAAATAACATCATTGTTGATAAACAGCAGATTCACCTTCTTCTTGTCAAGGTTAATTTCTTCATCAATTTTCTTGAAAATTATCCCCAAAGTCAACGCAACGAAGAAATTGAAAGGGTGGAGAGGCGGATCGCAGGTGCATCTCACGCAGCAGAAGATATCATCGAATCCAATGTGGTCGACCAGATTCATGCTGCCAAAGATATACTTTATTCAACGAGGATGGAGAAAAATTCTCCACCCTCTTGTCTCAAGGCATTCAAACGGTACTCGAGAAGTTCATCTCCATTGAAGAAGAGTTGCCGATGATGATGGTCACGCAAGGCGTTGCAGGT
This sequence comes from Ajuga chamaepitys, assembly GCA_958295605.1. Taxonomy (NCBI): domain Eukaryota; kingdom Viridiplantae; phylum Streptophyta; class Magnoliopsida; order Lamiales; family Lamiaceae; genus Ajuga; species Ajuga chamaepitys. The sequence continues at coordinate 98,559 of OY282499.1, read as the reverse complement.
CTTCAACTCAAAACAGCCACAGCTTCATCGAGATCGCTTCCAGGTGGCAAGAAGATTACCATGGTGGGATTCGACCATCACTTGGAGATGATATTGAGCGAAGTCGCAAGTGATGAATGCAGTCGCCGAGTCATCCCTATTGTGGGAATGGGGGGTATCGGTAAGACTACCCTTGTCACAGCTGTTTATAAGCATCCTTATATTGTTGAATACTTTGATGTTCTAGCTTGGGTTACTGTATCTCAAGAATATACAGTTGAGGAGCTTTTAAATGAGATTAATAAAGCTATTCTAGATGAACAAGGAAGCAGTGGCGATGATCTGGGATTACAACTGCACAGAAAATTATTTGGAAGAAGATATTTGATAGTAATGGATGATGTGTGGGATGTCGAGGCAGTAGAGGACTTAAAAAGGTTCCTTCCACCAAATGAAAATGGAAGCCGAATCTTGGTAACTTCAAGGCTATCTTACATGACTCATGATCTTGCTTCCATTTATGAAATGGATTTCCTAGATGAGGGACACAGCTGGGATCTGCTCCGCAAAACAATCTTCAGAGAAGAAGATTGCCCTGTTGGATTGGAAGAAATTGGAAAAGAAATTGCTAAGGGATGCAGTGGACTTCCTCTAGCCCTTGTTTTGATCGGTGGGCTTCTCACAAAGTCTGAAAGGATACGAGAGCATTGGGAGTGCTTTTTTGAGAGAGATATGATGCATGCCCTGAATTCTGGAAATGATGAGCAGGTGATGAAGATATTATCATTGAGTTATACTCATTTGCCGGTGCATCTAAAGCCATGCTTCTTATATTTGGCTTTGTTTCCTGAAGATTTTGAGATTCGTGTGTCCATGCTGGTCGGATTATGGGTTGCTGAAGGTCTCATCAAGCCGACCCAAGATAAATGCTTAGAAGAGGTTGCAGTCGAGTATGTGGATGATCTCATAAGTAGAAATGTCATTTTGGTTGATGGGAGAGGGAGCTGTGGAAATGTGAAGTATTGCAAGCTCCATGACAGAGTGAGGGATATGTGCATTACACAAGCTGAAAAGCAAGAGTTTGTATACATTTCAAAGCTTGATAATCCCATAATTTCTCCAAATATAGAAATTGCACGCCGTCTTAGTATTTCTACTACTTGGAAACCGCTGGAGCAAACAAGTGAGGCCTTGCGATCAGCTACACTAAATCGATCTTGGTTCAGCCCCAATTCGTTGTGGGGATATGGTTATGCGGAACCCTCTACACATGAGACGAAATCCTCTACACATGAGATAATGGAATCTTCTGCACATGAGTCAGAATCCTCCTCTATTATTGAGAAGGATACAAATGAGACAGCATTCTCCTCTACTAGTGGGATGCATGAACCTCTGGATTGGAAAATAAAACAGGTAGCGAAGATAATAAATGGCTTTAGGTTATTGAAGGTCGTGCACGTGGATGATTATGAATTGCGCATTGAGTTTTTTGATCTCTGTAACTTGCGATTTGTGTTTGCTCAGACAATAAGTTCTTTTTCGCTAATGACTCTATGTTGGAATCTACAAGTGATAGTTCTTAATGGACTAGAACGTCCCGATCTACCCGATGGAATCTGGAAGATGCCACAACTTAGGCATTTGTACAGTATCTATCTTACTCTCCCCGACCTACCAGATGATGACCAAAATATGGTTGTTCTTGAAAACCTCCACACACTTAGAACCATCACTGAATTCAAATGTTCAGAGCAGGTTTTGAAAAGAATCCCAAATCTAAGGAAGTTGCAGCTTAGTTATTATACAGATGACGACGTTGAGAATTATTGCCTTCAAAATCTTGCATGTTTCAAGAAATTAGAATCGCTTAAAATAACTGATGTCAATAAATTACCAACATCCATCGCCTTCCCAGTGTCGCTCAAAAAGTTGTATTTGATGCAATGTTGGATTCCTTGGGAATATATATCCATTGTTGTTGGTTCGTTGGCCAATCTTGAAGCTCTGAAACTATATATTGAGGCCACAAAAGGCGATGAGTGGAACCCAATTGAAGGAAAATTTAGTCAACTGAAATTCTTACTGATCTCACTGAACAAGTTGAAAATCTGGGGTGCTGAGAAGCAGCATTTTCCGTGTCTTGAGTGTCTGGTTCTCATAGATACGGAGTTGGAGGAAATCCCAATGAGCTTTGCAGAAATACTGACACTCGAGACAATCGTGTTACAAGGAAAAGAGTCTTTGATGAGATCAGCAAGAGAAATATCAGAAGAGCGAGAGCAACTAGGATATGAGCCCCTAATTCTACTTTAAAGGTATTCATCCATTAATTAAAGAGGTTATAATGTCATTCTGCATTCATATACACCCAAGTCTCGGTTGCTTCATTTATGTATAACACTACAATCTTGATGTTGAGTTTTGGATTATAAGATTTTGAGGATGGCTCTGAAATTCATTATAGCATTTTCATTGGTAGTATTTCGATCGAAAGATTTGAGAAAGACATTTGAAATTCATTATTCTCAATTTGAATTATTTTTGAAGTGATTCTAGGGGATCCGAATTGTAGTGACGTTTGACATTCTTTAAATCTTTGGCAGTTTCGTATCTTTTTCAAAGTGATTCAAAGGTTCTAAAATGCAGCATTTTTCAAGTAAGCAACCATATTAATTTACATGGTAATTTATTTTTAGAAAGTCAAAAATCAATTACATACCCAAACCTTAAATAAGAACGTAGCCCAATACTATGGTTGAGGATGTTTAGAAGAGAAACTATGGTTCTAATTAACTGTCTGAACAAGCATTTCAGGATTCCGAATGCTCGAATCCATTTTTTGCAAGAGTACTTTGATAAGATCCTCAACTTGAATGTCTTCCATCCTCATTTGCAAGAAAGCATCCACCTTTTCAAATTCGTTTCCGTCGTGCAATTGATGAGCTTTGTCACCAAGGACCAGCCACTCGACCTTGCGTCCTAATCATACAGGACAACAAAGATACAAGCATTGAAATAGTGACTGATCTGCTTCCTTCAGCTTACAGACGGCAACTATTGCTTTCTGTATAGGGCAGATAGTAGTTCTAGAACGACGGAGTTATATTTAAAGCATTTTAAGTGTTGGTTCAAGAGATGAAAGAAACACTTAACACCACTTGAACATAAACTCAAACACTTGGAGTGCTTGTGTGCAATTGAATTGTGATCAAGACAATAAGAGGAAAAATAAGATAACACCTGGATTACATGGTTCGGCTAATGAGCCTACATCCACGGGGGGTTGTAACCTTCACTACTGCCAATGAACCCCGAGAATACAAAATACAACTCTCACAAGAAAACAAACAAGAGGTAGATGAATCATACACCTCTTCTAACTCTCTTGTTCTCTCTCTAGGTGGTTCTGTGTATGTGTTTTTGTGATTCTAGCCCTCTGATCTAATCAAGTAATACAGAAACGAAAACTGGATGGAAAACTGAAACAGTCAACTTGCAACGGTTGTTGGCTCTTCAACAACGGTTTTAACAGCTTTTAACTAACTTGAATTAACTGTTGCCTAGCTGCTCCTCTTAACAAAACTGTTTTACTTCCGAGCTCAAATTCCCTTGAAATCTGATACCCTGAGTTGCTAGCCATTAACTCTGAACTTAACATCAAGAATAATATACCTGGGAATTTTCAAGGACTGATCTGCATTACTAGCTAGCGTACGAGTGCCATTTTGTACTATGAAGAAATTATTGCTTTTCTCAAGATTTGTTTTTTGTAGCTGGCATTGTTATGAGAAGGCATATCAAATTGATATATGAAGATGCCATTTTCATGGCTGTACAGACCAACATGTGATACTGAGTTTTGAGAGGAGAGGGAGATAGAGGGGGAGAGAGAGAGAGTTCTGTTGGCCCAAATATCAGCCGAACACGATGCAGGTTGTTTAGAGATTTCTATGGAAAGAGTGACTACCAAAGATAATGAACTGAAACAACAGTTTTGATCGTGTATGTATAGAGAACATTTCAAAATCATGACTCCTTATTAATAAAACTGAAATACTATATGAAATGAGGCTGGCAGACTAAAATTTCTCTTTCGCTACTAGATTTGGAGTAAAATTTGAATATCATCTACACTTCAAGTTTCAAGCTTCTCCATCAGTAGCACGAGTATCATCGTCACGGTTTTGAGGGCCGTAAGCAATCAGCTCAGGAATTCGCAGCTGAATCTTGGGGTACCCTTAATGCAAGGTTCTATAGTGTAACTTACAGCGTTCGTTATGAGAGAATATGCCCCGAGTGTCGTAGAATGGGCGGGCAATGCGGTTTCGGTTCTTTTCTGCATCAACCTCTAGGCCCTGTCCTTTTGCTATGGCACTTCATCCGGAAAGTAATCCGAATGGTTCCAAAGGTGTTGAGGGTTACCATTGTGCATTTTCTTGGTAATGTTTCTATGTTTGTTTATTCAAAATGATTGTGTACTGCTGATTCTTAATGTGTGCTTTTATGTGGTTGTACATTGCAAGAACATAAAAACTATGACTATTTAACTAGTGTTGATAATGGCATTGATGGTGAAGTAGAAATTTCAAAGAAACTGCTGCTATGTGCTCCGTTTCGTTTACGCGATGTTTTTTCTTTCGGTTTTGTGTTTGTAATATTATTGGCATTGTCCTGTTATTGCATTTTTTCTATCAGTGCATGAGTGGCAAGTGTAAGGCATGAAACTTGCTGTTTGTATCCACAATACACAAGTTATAAGCAAAAAAAATTCAATCAGAAAACTCGGCTGAAACTTCGGCCGAAAATTCTTAACAGGCTTCGGCTGAAACTTCGGCCGAAGCTTCTTCACAGGCTTCGGCTGAAACTTCGGCCGAAGCTACTTCACAAGCTTCGGCTGAAACTTCGGCCGAAGCTATTTCACCGTTTTCGGCTGAGTCTTCGGCCGAACAGAACGACTCTTAAAAAATGCTCGCAACGTGTAATCTAGAAATTGAAACTTGACGATTCTTGGTTTTTTGGAAATCTAAGACGTAGATCTACAACTTTTGTGTTGACAACATTTCCCGATTCATAAAAAAAATGTACACAAATAGCCAAGGAAGTGAAACTAGTGCACATGTGGATCTGCCCCGACACACCTCTAGTATTTTGACCATATCTCGGGCTACACCTATCAGATCATGGTGAAATTAGAAGCATAGGAAAGCTGAAGTTAAGGGATACAACTCTTCCGTTGACAACATTTCCCAATTCATACAAAAAATGTGCACAAATCGCCAAGAAAATGAAAGTAGTGCACTTGTGAGTCCATCCAAACACACCTCTAATGCATCTAGCCAACTACTGATTGGTGGTCTTTGTGCACGTTCAATTTCGTTTTTTTGAGGGAGAATATTTTCTTTTCCCATCGGAATATCTAATGACAAATTGTGATGAGGTTGATAATGTGTAAAATCTTTCTTTGTGGTAAGGCAACAAAAAGAGTAGATTCCACATTGTTGTTGACTATATGATCTGATCATGAAAACGGCCTTCAGGCGCAGAAGATATTTGGAACAGATGGAAAGAAATAGCAAAGGTAGTCTCCACCAGGTAACTATTTGAAATATCAAGCATCTATTCTCAGTGATTCTCTCGCCCCTTCTCTTTTTAAACGTAAAAAATCCGTAGTTGTATAAGACAGCATCATTTTTCTTCCGGAGCTGATAATGCTGTGAAGAATCGGTTCACAACTCTGTGCAAGAAGAGAGCAAAGAATGAAGCTCTAGCAAAACAAAATAGCACTACTTCTTACATTATTATTTCTTTTACGCAGGTTTTCCTAACTTCCTCATCCCAGTCTAATGTATTTGGCTGGAAGTAATTATTTTATCATTAAATTGGTTGGCTGGTTTCTAAATATCTGAAAAACCCCTCTATTTAATCACTTTTAACGTTTTTCTTTTGTGTTTCATACATGTATATCTGGCTATTTTATTGGGTGTCAGACGTTAAGTTGCAATTACTTTGTGAGACTTGGATTATGAGCCCCCACCCCACTATGAAAATAAAGGAAACCTCGAACTTTGACTCTCTAAATGTTGTTGCTTATCATTGTACAAAAATCCGCTTGATCTTGAATAACAATACACGATGTCTGCATGTTTATGATATACAGAATCGGCTATATCCAGGCTTAGTATACGATGCTCGGCTGATGATAAAAGAGCTTTAAAATGTAACTGTCCTCTGGGAGGAGTTGTGGCTAGTTATGCTGCAGGTTTTTCATGCAGGTGAACTTTATTTTTCATCTCACCGCTTTGACTTGACTCTTTGTAGAATGTCTGAGTTCTTCGAGCCTTCTACGGTCTAGTTGATTGTTGAATCTTAAATGAGCTGAAGAAAGTTAGCATTTGTGTTTCACCATGTGCATACATGGAACATCATAAATTTACACGATGCAGCATTCTGCAGCTCTGTGGCACTGCTTGCAGCACCCTTTATATACACACCAAAGAAGCGTAAGAACATTAGTTAATGAGGTAGAAGGTATAGTGGATCAGAATTACCAAAGTGGTATATAGTCAAACCTGCACCATTTGCCATTTGTATCCTCTCTCCTCCTTGACATTCTGAGGCCTGGTTCAAGTTGCTCAACTCATAGGTGACATGATTAGTAGCACCAGCATCTGGGTACCAGCTGCTTTCTTGTGAAAATTCAGAAGTGCAGTTTGAGTTACGCAAACTGGGAAATATTGGCACTAGGTCCATGATGCTGATAATTTCTCTGGAAGCCTCCACTGTAGTTCTTCAGATTGGCGTTCTCACAAGTGATTAACATCATGGCAACTGTTGAAATTAGATGTTCCTCTGCCTCGAAATGTTCCCTCTTGGGGAAAGAACTTGCCACCTCTATTGCCTAGATAGTTTTTTCTCCCTCTGCCAAATTGTCTATAGCCTCCTCTCCGTGGCTGTCGGTTTTGTCAAGCTAAGTTAATGGATGATTTTGATGTGGCAGTAGGTTCAGCAGCCTATGTAGCAGTAGTAGTCATGATTCAGGGAAATCAGCATGGCACGGACAAATGCTGGAGAGAGGAGGTTCCCTTCATGAAGGCCCAAATGAGATAAATAGACTATAATATTAAGAAGCAGGAATATTTCACAAAGAATCAGTTGGGAGAAGATCCTTTGAGGTCGGACTTACTGAGGATTAATTTTCAACAGCAGCCTTCTAGCCAAGCAGACAATCAAATTTGAATTCTTAACGTGGAATAATAATCTTATGATGTCGAAAGATGTGGCCTGAGATTCAAAGTCCGTTCATCCACTGACAGAATATGCTGAGCAGGATTACCAGCAGTGCAGGCAACGTCACAAGATTGTGTTTGGCCAACGCTGTTTTGTGTATATGCAAGATTTCACATGCTACGATCAGATGATTCAAATCATTTTCACTGTTGTATTTTTTTTTTTTTTAAGAATTTAAATAAGGAAATCTTGAAACAGCAGTTTGGACCGCAGTTACAATCATCTGTTATACGGTTTTAGAAATGCTTGAACCTTGACCAGACGTTTGCAGAACTGGAAAACAAATTGTTGACCAAATTTAATGCAGCCTCGCAGAAAAGGGACCTGACATCAATGGCAGAATGTGCAAAAATTTTGTCACAGGTAATTTGTCTAATCAATCCAGCAGAAAGTCGAGGTGCAACGGTTCTCTTTATTCGAGTCACAACCAAGATAGAGATGTGTCAGTCCGGATGGCTAAAGTTACCACAGAGGAAATCGAAATCAAGCGTCCGCTGAATCTGGAGTTGCTTGTAGCTATAAAACGGTGCTTGAGTGGTTTTTGAGAAGAGTTGTCCAGTTGCCATTGTGTGTCAGATTGAACCCTGCTCATGTACACAAATAAGAACCCCAGAAGAAAAATTCCCTATTATCGAACCATTTTACTGAAATCTTCTAGCTGATCCTAGAAAAACTAGTTCTAAGCTCTTTATGAACATCTCAGCTCATTGGGAAGAAAGGGGCAAGATGGTGTGAGCGAGATGATGTCACTAAATGATTGGTTTTGCCTCCTGAATTGCTTTACTTAGGATTTTTAAAATAAACACGGCTCATTTTGTAAACCTCCTGTTCAATAAGCATCAGCTGCTATACTTTGCCTCGACTGTGACTAGCTTTTATTGATCCGTTTCCGGTTTCTATGATTTGCTGTTCTATTAGTAAGTATTATTGCACGTTTACTATTATGCACTTCCAGGGCAATAATATAGTCGACATATTTTTGTGCCTTGGTCGAGAAGAAAGACATGTTCCTCTATAGAACCATGTAATTTTGTTTAAAAAAGAATTGGTGTCTGTCATTGCAGCTAAACGAGGAGTGGTTCCTTCCTGCTGGGTTTCTCTCAAAAAGTTAGACGGCAATGCAAATTCCGCACATAAAGTATCTGTACCAATAATGGAGCAAAGGAGTATTGTCAAGTCAACAGCTGGTGAATGTTTCAGCCTTATAAAGTGACAATATTATACCAATTCAATAACTTGAGTTTGGCAGTGATCTGCATTTATGCATGCATTTACCTCCTCGTAGACTCAGTGTGCTGTGTAACCTTTGCAAAAAACTGTTATTCTCATAATCTTGGCAGGAGGAATTTACTTGTGGGTAAGGAGGAGACAAGTGAAAGTGAAAAAAAAAAGGGAACGCTTCGACGAACATTTGACGAAAGTTCGGTGGGTACTTACCGAACATTTGATTAATGTTCGGTGGGTACTCGCCGAACGTTTGATAAATGTTCGGTGAATACTCGCCGAACACATTGAAATATGCATGTTCAAGTTTTGATGAGCATAATGTGTGATGTAGAAATTGAAATAAGGTGATTCTTGGTTCTATGGAAAGCTAAGATGGATATCTACAACTATTCAGTTGACAACATTTCCTAGTTCATACAAAAAATTTACACAAATCGCCAACGAAGTGAAAGTAGTGCACTTGTGGGTCCTCCCTGACACCTGTCTAGTATTTTGATCATATCTCGACCTACGCATATCAGATCATGGTGGCATTAGAGGCATAGGAAAGCTGACCTAGTGGGCTACAACGTTTCTTTTGTCAACATTTCCCGATTCATACAAAAAATGTTCACCAAGAAACTGAAAGTGGTGCACTTGTGGTCCATGCCGACACACCTCTAGTATTTCGATCCTATCCTTGGATACACATATCAATTCATGGTGAAATCAGAGGCATAGGACAGCTAACCTGAAGCTACAACTTTTATGTTGACAAAATTTCCCTATTCGTACGAAAAACGTGCACAAATCGCCAAGGAAGTGAAAGTAGTGCACTTGTATATTGATTTGCTTCACTGGTTTGGTTCGCTTGCAGGTTGAAAGATACAAGGTGATTTGGATTCACAGATGATGCCATAAGTCTAAGCTTCTGCAGATTAGTTACAAGAACCTCATGAACCTGGATTAGTTCCACTTCTAAGCGTTGAAACAATACATCCACTGCGAGAGAAAGGGGTTCGGCTATTTGTTCAGGAAAATTTATTTCCAGCAAACCGATGCCGAGGATTTTAGAACTGTACAACAGCACGACAGCAGGGAAATCAACAAAAAACTGAAAGAAAATCGTATTTCAAGGGATACTATACAATCAGTCGAAGGGCTGGATCTCTTTCTTCATCACAAGAAAGATAAAAATCGAATCTATCCGACCCAGACGGTTAAATGTCAAATTTAGTCTACTATTTCTGTATTATTTCTAGATTCAAACAAAATCGGGAAGGAATTGGAATGGAAAATGGCAGCAACATACCCCTTTTTGATTTGATTCGTGCCGTCTAGAATGATAGATGAATCAAAAAAGTACCTTGTATCAGAATTGATAAATTCTATCCATATTTTTTTGTTGTGATAGAACGGATCTTTGCAGCGTTAATGCTGTTTGCCGGTTGCTGCTTCCGTTATTGCTGCTGGGTTGGCTGATTCCATTTCTCTTTCTTGGGCGAAACAGAGGGTGAGAGATTATTTGTAAAAGGGCTCCTCAAAAATTCATATGATTCAACCTCAGACCTATTTAAAGACGAGTGAATAGATTGACCTTGAAACAACATGTTGGTTAACCGTATTCTGAAACACGGAAAACGGTTCAAAAAAATTGCGAAAAAAAAAAAGAATCAATGGGGCGGCTTTTCCTCTGTCTTGTCTTCGCACCCCAGAGTATATGCTTCAACAGGAATCACACAGGGGTAGATTAGAAACTTTAGGCGTGTTATAAGAAATTTCTTGGTTCTCATGTTCCCCATAAGCAATAAGAATCTAAGCAATTTTTTTTTCTGGAAATGAAGAATTTACCAAACTCGGTTTTGTTTTGAGAAAACAGGATTTGGCTCAGGATGTTCTTTTGAATTGTTGAGGAGTACAACAAATCTATGTCCCCAGAAAATTTTGACAGCTATTCACCCAGTGCTTCTGGAATTTTAAGAAACTATCCAGAATAACACGCCGACTGGCACCATTGCCCACCCACGACGTAGATCAACAATGTCCATTGAATGAGGTTGAAAGACTCTAATAAACTTCAAAAATACCAACGTTAGCACACCAAGAACTCTGGGCAGTAAACTCATGGAGGCTCTTTCATCCGCAACAAAATGAGCAACCAAACTGTGAAGCAATGATAGTTCCATATATTGGGTTTAGAGATTTGATGAGTTATAAAAAAAATTTGCTCGATAAGTTTTGTGTATTAAAAAATGGTTTCCAATTGCCACTCCTCTTTTTTAAATCTGGATGTAAGAACAATTACTTGCAGTCCAAAAAAGAAACGATTCAGGGCTGAATCCACGATAATATTAATTGCAGGTACAAAGTTTCTGAGCTAATACCACGACAATGGTTGCCATCATAGCCGAGTGCTTTGCAGCATTAATCTTATTCTTCTCGCCATGAGTCAGAGTTGTTCTTTCTGCAATTCGTGCAGCCTCCTCTTTCTGCATTTCACACAATTAGAAAAGGAAGCATGGATTTCATTTACCAGATCCTATCAGAATAGACTTGAAGCAGTTTGAGAAGAAAAATACAAATAATTATGTGTGTTGTATGTAAATATGCATTTGAATTAACAAATCATGGGGTGCCTATCTGTGTTATCCTCATACCACCAATAATGGCTCATCACCACGAATAGGCTGAAGACTTATCGCAGGAAGACTATAATAACTCCTCACTTGCTGAGTCTGTCCTTTGCTTCGAAAATATTGGCCAAGGAAAATACTTTGCTGAAGTTAAACTTCCATCATGATCTGGACGATAGCTTAGAATCTGACGAAGAATCAGAATATGATGAATTACTTCCATTCAAATCATTGACTAAAGCTCAACTGAAAAAGCTTAGTAAACTACAAAGGAAATTAGAAAACCTTTTCATGAAGAAGCAGCTGAAGGAAGAGAGAAAGCGGCGGAAGACGACCAAGAAAGGCATGAAGCAGCTGAGAATCTTCCTACTCATTAATAAGATGATGGTGAAGAAGAGAGCAATGCTGCGGCATCTCTACCAGTTCCTGTCCCAGTGTTGACCCTACCTGCTTCTTTTGATTCTGATAATCTTTCCTCTAACCCAATGGATGGGACCGCGACATCGGATATGATGGCATTAATGTTGAGTTTTTAAATCTATGATATGATATTTGTGTTGCGCTTGTCATTAAATTAACCACATCATGGATTTTCTTTTGCATGCATGGCTGTTATGAATTTTTACTTCCAATCTGATGAGAGGAAGGGTTGGATACAATATATAGCTCCGTACATATGGAGACCCTTGATTTTCTTGTGCAACTTGCCAACAAAAGCATCCAAATTCCAGATGCGGTCTGATTATTCGTGTCATCATTCTTTAACTGCTTACTTCTGCAAACCATGTTTAGCAGTTCTGACTTGCACAAGGTGTAGGCATGCTGTAACGGAAAACTCCGCTTGAAACTTTACACTTGTCTTTTACACTTGGCTCAAATTCTTCACTGTTGACGTTCTTCACTTCACCTATAGTCGTTAGATGTTATACAGTCTGAATACATCAGTTTTGATTTTAAAAAAGTGTTATATTAGTGCGAAACAGATATGGACGAATGAAGCATATAAATATTTAATTTTTCATTCAGATGAACAGATCTCCTAGCTTGAATTTATCAACTGAAAGGAAAATTGTGTGGAACAGGAAGGTCTATTGGACTCTCAATCTGTAACAGAAGGAATACGATAAAAGAAAAACTTTGTTTCCAGTGGTTCAAGTGGTGGAGGCCTCTATTTTGCATTTAATGGCATCTGATGCAAAATATCCGCTTGAGAAGGAAAATATGTACCAAAAAGAGCAGAATATGAAAAATGGCAAACAATATTTAAATCCGAAATTAGTTTAAGTCTGTATATTTCTATAAAGTCATAATTGTTTTAAGATTGAACAGCAGACTGTATATTAAGAATGATCACTGTTTGAAAAATTAACAAAGCTGTGTTGATTATGTATGATTATATGTGCGTGTGTGAATATATAAAGACGCAATACTAAAAAACAAATTCTCTGTACATACTGGATCAGACAAGTGCTTCTCCTACTCCTTATCAGTGTACTTAATCACATCAAATATATCAGCAAAGGAACAACCAAAGCATATATTTATAGAATGATCCTGTATGTATACACGGAAGATTGATTCGGCTTACTTTGTTATAATTTGCAAATGAATAGTCACCGTTGGTGGAACGCCATTTACCACTCGAGCCTACAAGCATAAGAGCTGTATATCTTGAATGCGCGCTCTACACCACGAGATTATGGACTCTCAAGAAACTTACCCGATGGTAAAGCTTCAGATCATATTTTCGAGCAGAATTCGTAAGTGGAAACCGCTGCCAAGTTATCTGGTTTGTTTCATTGTTGCGAAAGTTAGTAAGTTCTAATGCAAAAAAAAAAAACAAAAAAAACTCCATGATTTCATGTTACTTTATATTGAACCATAATTTCATGATGACAATAGCAATTGTGGACAATATTTGTTTCCCTAATCACATCACATTAGCCTCCTGCATGAAGGATGGATATGATGATCACTGAAATAGGGATGATGAAGTAAACAAAGTAGAGTGTATGCCCAGATTAGCATCCAAACGGGCTGAAAGGCGTTCGGCCATAATTATCAGCTGAAGGTCATTCTTGGTTTGTCGGAATGCGAGACCGGTTTTTTTTTAGAAGAGTTAAGTTTTCTGTGTGCTTTTCTTTACAGGCTGAGAAGAAAATGAGAGTTGTACACGAGCGCAAGTCCCAAAAATTGAAGCGTAGGGGTGAAAGAGGTTCTGAGGCTCAGAAAGTGGATGCAACCAGAAATTTGGTCGAAAGTCTCCACAAGGAATTGTGGTCATAGCAAGCTAAAACTGCTTATCCTGGATCATGTTTCTCCAAACATGGACCTTAATTTTCCTCCTGTGCTGCTAGATTGAGATCTGTTCACGTTCAGATGATCGTCTCTCATCTTGTTTGCATCCTCTATTGGTCCTTTTTGTGAATGATTGGGCGTTTAAAGCATGTTTGACTTGGGAGAAACATAATTATTACTGTCGAAGGTAGTAGCGAGTTTCATTGACAGTGGTGTATTGTACGAACTGATACAGAAGGAATTGGGCATCGGGGCATGAATTTAGGCGCTATATTATAGACTTCGCAAATAACCTAATTTGGAGTCAAATATCAACCAGAAGCTTAGAGAAATTAAGGAGAATATCTTCCTACAGTGTGAAGCATTTCTTCTGTCATTTTAACTAGATTACGATATAGCCGCCCTTTTCTTTTCTATTCGCCTTTCGCCAACCATCACTCACTGTAACCTTACTTCATCATATTCCTCTTTCACTCCCTTGCATAGCTTTATTAAGAGGAAAAGTGGCATCATTTGAACGAACATGGCCGGTTTTCAGCTTTCTTTGGTGGAATTCTTCACAGCAGGAGAGGACTCACACGTGGACTTACCTTTTGCTTTTCCTTATCTGTTGTAGACTTATTTTGTTCAGTGCTTGTTCTGCTCTCGTCCTACAGTGGTAAGACAAAAACTATGTTCACACCGTTCGGCTGCTACATAATACAATTCCAATTTGTCGATACAGCTCTTGACCAGCTTATTCAGGTTGAGCTAGAGAGAGCTTCTTTTGTTGAACTTGACAAAGAAAGCATTTCCAGCAACTCTAGTCGAACTCTAAGAAAGTCGAACAAATTTCGTGATAAAAACTTGATTTCAATCGACATAGAAGGTTTACCTCCCAATGATGTGTTGGGCAGCCAACTTGATTTCATTAGTGGATGTTCGGCAAGATAAAATCATAAAATGGAAGGTAAAAGGAAATTTTTAAGTGAAGTAAGCAAAGAAAACCAAAAAAAAAAAAGCCAAGGGATGTTCGCTCAGTACTGAGCGAACATGTTGCAAGATGTTCGCTCGGCACTGAGCGAACATGTGTAAAGGTGTTCGCTCAGCTCTGGGCGAACATGTGTGAAGACGTTCGATCAGTGCTGAGCGAACATGTGTGAAGCTGTTCGCTCAGTACTGAGCGAACATGTTTAAAATGTACACCTACAACTTGAATGATCATAACTTGTCATGTACATATTGAAATTAGGCGATTCTTGGTTCGTCGGAAGGCTTAGACAGATAGCTACAACTTTGATGTGGAAAATATTTCCCAATTTTTTCAATTTTTTCCACAAATGGCCAAGGAAGTGAAAGTAGTGCACTTGTGGGTGCATCCCGACACACCTCTAGTATTTTGATCATATCTCACCCTACACATATCAGATCATTGTGAAATTAGAGTCACAGGAAAGATAAATCAAAGGGCTACAACTTTTCTTTTGACAACATGTCCCAATTCATAGAGAAAATATCACAAATCGTCAAGGAAGTGAAAGTAGTGCACTTATGGGTCTATCCTGACACACCTCTAGTATTTTGATCTTATCTCAGGATACACATATCAAATCATGGTGAAATCAGAGGCATAGGAAAGCTAACCTTTTTTTTTTTTATCAGAAACAAAAATTATATCAAAAAAAAAGGAAGAAATACATAAGGAGTTACAATAGGAAAAGGATTCCCAAATCTCCTTAAAATATCATACTAAGTGCTATAAGAGTACAATGCTAAGATCCCTACTAAGGTCCGTGATAAAGTATCCCTTAAAGTCTTTGTGGCCCGAAACCCAAAGTTCTGTTTTATACTTGGCCCTATCCCACTTCTTCTATGGACTCCTCCCTATTCTCAAAAATCCTTTTGTTTCGCTCCAGCCAAATGGACCAAAGTAAAGCATGTGTTGTCACTCTTCACAAAATCTTGGCCTTCTTATTGACGGGGCTGCCCAAATTTCCCATGACGCAAGAGCTGGTATTCTGCGGTGTGGCCCATGCAAGATTCAAAGCAGCTACAGCCTTGTTCCACCAAGAAGAAGCAAAGGAACATCGCACGAAAGTGTGTTCCGAATATTCAGAATTATTTTTGCAAAGTACACACCAGTTAGGGGAAAGAGACATATTAGGAAAACGTTTTTGCACAATGTCACAAGTAAGTACTTTACCCTTAACCAAAAGCCATGAACAAAATTGAACCTTTCTGGGTATCGGGGCTTTCCAAATCTGTTTATAAAATTTGAAAGAAGGTTGGGGGAAAAAGGAGGCAAGAAAAGATTGACACGAGAACATACCCGACGGTTCAAGATCAATGTGATTCTGATCTAGATTCTGATTTGGATGTAACCAAGTATGATGAACTTTCAAACCTTTTGGGAGCTTAGTATATGCGGCTGATATCAAGCCTTATAAATCGAAGTTTCATTCCAGAACACACAGATGCATTTTTACAACCTTGAAACCAAAAGCACTCTTATATCTTGAGATGTTAAATTCTTCAGCCGAAGCAGAATACATGGCCTTAAGTACCACTGTTAGTGAGTTGGAATGTATTTCCTATGTGTTCCGATTTCACTTGCAGATTCCCCTCCCTATTCCTTTGATGTATGGTAATTGGGTGACCATGCACATTGTTGCTAACCTCGTGTTTCACGAGCACACTACACACCTTGAGATTGACTGCCACGTGGTTCACAACAAATACAAGAAAGGGTTTATTTCCTTACAGCACATATATTTAGTTAGATCATACAACAAGTACACCAGATAACTTTTGTTTCAAACATAAATTTAGTTCATCATTGTATGATATGAGTTCATCAACTCAAATGTGATGCAAATGATGATAGATTTTAGCCATATACTTCAAGGAAACGTTTGACAAATCCTGTCCGATTGCCGGGAACTCATTCAATATCTTCTAGGTTTGATAGTTTCCCTTCCATACTGACAGAATTACAAGGTTACCCATAATCAAGTATATTCCTCATTAATGTCGTTTTAGGAGAATAACAAGGGAGTTGCTGTTTTTCGTTTCTGTTCTCTTCAGGAATAAGGACGTAAGTTGTAACATGTTCTATTGTTTATTTAGGGGCTGGACGGTGTTGACTTGCAGATATAATTTTGTTGGAGTTGCAAACATGTTTTTTCCCCATGGTACCACTTGCATCTTCTTTAGCTTGGGAAAGTTCTGACTCAAGCATTGAGTTTTTCTGTGCTAATGCAGTAAGGGAACCATGCAAACATAAATCACTAAAGGTAATAAGTTCTACCGAAAAAAATAAATAAATTACCACGATTTCATGTTTTTTTAACCTTTGGTCTCAGCTGGAAAATTAGAACTTTATAGTAGCAGTCTTGACCAAAACTGGAAATTAGATCTGAAGTGGCTCGACTAGAAATATAATAAACGGTACCTCTGATGATTTCAGCTATTGTTTGATTGAAAATCAGCTGTTGTTTGGGGATCTGTACATACAACTATTGATCAGCTTATTCAGGTTGAGCAAGAGAGAGCTTCCTTAGTCTAACTACAATAATTGGCCCTTGAGGAAGCTGCTGTCATGGGTAGGGACCATTTATCTCAAGAAGAAGCTTGCAAAGTGCAGCTGGACAAACTCCATAGATGGCCCTCGGTACCATGTTGAAAGTAGAGAAGGTGAACGGCAGTTTAGAGAAGAATCGAGAGACAGTGAGAGATCAGAGTAGAGAGTGATATTGTTTAATTGCTGTATTGAGTGTTATGAATCAATGTTGTACAATTACTAAGCAGAGTCAGCATAAATATTAAATCAAAACACCCTTCGCTCTAATAAAGATCCATAAACTTGACTTCTCAGAATCCTTCCAGCAAATCCTCTTACCATGGTTGTTGCCAATTTTTGACATGAAAAAGACACCACTGCAATAATTATAAGTTTCTTTACTCAAATATTGTAAGTATATACCTCTACATGTAACCATCTACCTGTGAAAATTCAGAAGTGCAGTTTGAGTTTTTTTCTTTTATTTTTTATTTTTTGGTGGGGGTGGGGGGGCATAAACCATCAAGATGATGGAGGGTTAACCCATGGAAGGGAAGTTTGAGTTACTGAGTGAGTAGCAAACTGAGGAATATTGACACTAGGTCCACGATGTTTATAATTTCTCTGGAGCCTCCACTGTGGTTCCTCTGATTGGCGTTCTCACAAGGATTATAGCTCAAGATTTCTCTTTGAGTGCATTTGTTAGCAATCACTGACAACTGTTGAAATTAGATGTTTCTCTGCCTCGTAATGTCCCCCATTGTGGAAAGAACTTTCCACCTCTATTGCCTAGATAGTTTTACTCCCTCTGCCAAATTGTCTATAGCCTCCTCTCCTTGGCTGTGAGTTTTGTGCAGCTAAGTTAATGTATGATTTTGATGTGGCAGTAGGTTCAGCAGCTTGTGTAGCAGTAGTAGTCATGATTCAAGGAAATCAGCACGGCACGGACAAATGCTGGAGAGAGGAGGTTCCCTTCATGAAGGCCCAAATGGAATAAATAGACTATAATATTAAGAAGCAAGAGTATTTCACAAAGCATAAGTTGGGAGAAGATCCTTTGAGGTCGGACTTACTGAGGACTAATTTTCAGCAGCAGCCTTCGAGCCAAGCAAAGGGAACGTACATCAAGACAATCAAATTTGAATTTTAAAGTGGAATAAGAATCTTCTGATGTAGAAAGATATGGCCAGAGATCCAAAGGATGTTCATCCACTGACAGAATATGCTGAGCAGGATTACCGGCAGTGGGGGAAACTTCATCGTGGGAACCTCGTAAGCTTATTTGATTTCGTTTATGTACATGTGGATCTAAAGCACCCGTTATCCGAAGGACCTAGCAATAACCAAAGCATATTTTGAAGTAACAAACTACATGCAGCACAAAACCAATTATTGTGTAATCCCTCTGTCACTCAAAAAGTTGGACTTAACATTTTGTTATATTCCCTGGGAATATTTGTCTATTGTTGTTGGTTCGCTACCCAACCTAGAAATTCTTAAACTGTATAAAGATGCCATGGAAGGCGATGAGTTGGAGGAGATCCCAATAAGCTTTTCAGAAATATGGACACTTGAAACGATCAAGTTAGACCATGTAAAGGAGTCCGTGCGGACATCAGCAAGGGAGATATCAGAAGAGCGAGAGCAACTAGGATATGAGCCTCTAATTCTACTTTAAAGGTATTCTCGTTAAAGTTGCATGAGGTCATTCGGCAGTGCAGCATTTGAACACTACACTTCAATCTTCAGTTGGCATGCTTGTAAACTAACTGTTAAATCTGTTTTTATAATTTTTTAGACCTTCATACCTCAGTCTTACACGATCTGTCAATATCTTAATGTTGAGTTTTTTATTATGAGATTTGGAGTTGGATCTGACCATTGTAGTTGTTTGAATTACAAATTTTGAGCAATGCATTAGAAATTCACCAGTCTCACTCTGAATTAGTTTTCGAGTGGTTTCAGAGGATTTGAAATAAAGTTCAACTGTATTTAAAATCCTTTTGAAATTTTGAATCTAATTATCTTGTCCATTTTTTACACTGTAAGTTGCCTCTTCTTGCATCCCGAGAATCTTTCACATTTTCTAATCTAATCCGAAGTGATTCACAAGTTTATAATCATCAAGCCTCAGTTGCATGTCCCTATACTGCATTTCCAGAGCTACCGACAACAAGCTGTGAATATCTTAGGGTGGTTCAATAAGTTATCCCGAAATTGTCAACTTATACTATAGCAGAAATTGCTGTATATTAGAAATCTGGGACCTTATAGAAAATTTTGATATACCAAGTTCCGGACATCTTTAGGGGGGTTCGGTTCAGTGTTGTATGTCGAAATTTTCTCATACCACGGAAATTCAAGAAATGTTATACTATACAGAATTTGGACATACCAAATTTCTGTACCGAATACCTTGACAAACTGTTAAATATCACAACATTTTCAGCACATCAAATCAAAATAACAGAAGTAAATGCCTTGATAAATTTTTAAACATTCCACAAATTTCTCCGCATACTAAATCAAACTAAACAGAAGAAAAAGATTTAATGAAGAGGAGAAATTATTCATAATTGGTTTGCTCAATTTGATTAATACTTGAACCAATCGAAAATCTACACTATGCATAACAAACTACAAGGCATTTGACATTCATCATTCTCAGTCTGAATTATGTTTCAAGTGATTCCAGAGGATCTGAATTGTAATAACGTTTGACAACCTTTGAATCTGCATTCGAAGACTTTTGCATTTT
This sequence comes from Ajuga chamaepitys, assembly GCA_958295605.1. Taxonomy (NCBI): domain Eukaryota; kingdom Viridiplantae; phylum Streptophyta; class Magnoliopsida; order Lamiales; family Lamiaceae; genus Ajuga; species Ajuga chamaepitys. The sequence goes on along the minus strand of OY282499.1, from coordinate 78,857 downwards.
CTAATCTTTTCCAAAGTGATTCACAAGTTCTAAAATGCAGCATTTATTGGGGTCTAAAAATCGGTGTGTGAGTGGTGGTGGGGGGGAGGGGGAGAGCATTGAGGTGTACTCATGTACTAGTTCAGTCGACAGAAATTCTATGATTTCCGGGAACAGAGAAGGAGCATTTTCCATGTCTTGTGCGTCTAGTTCTCAGATTCATGGAGTTGTTGGAAGAGTTCCCAATGAGTTTTTGCAGAAATATTGACACTTGAAACGATTCAGTTAGATGAAGTAAAAGAGTCTGTGTGGGTATCAGCAACGGAAATATCACAAGAGCGAGAGAAACTAGGATATGAGCCCCTAATTCAACTTCAAATTTATTACAGGTTGCATGATGTCATTCTGCATTCTTGTATAGCCAAGTTTCAGCTGCTGCATTATGCACTACACTTCATGCTTGTAAACTAAGCGTAATATCTGAGTGTTGAGTTTTAGATTATAAGATTTGGAGGAAAAACTTGAAATCTATTATAACAACTCCATTGGCAGTTGTTTCGATCGAAATGAGCAAGGCCTTTGAAATTCATCATTCTCAATTTTAATATTTTTCGGCGTGATTCCAGAGAATCTGAATTGTAACTTGAGCTGATTCTTTGAGAGATGAAACCATGTAACGTGTTGAGATTGCTCAAAGCTATGCCATGTACAGACTTTCTCTACTTTGTGTTCACAACACAAGTTTTAGGTAGGTTGTGGCTTATTAATAACTAACTGATTTAAGTGTTTAAAATCTGTACACTTTTTGAGTCAAAAATAACGAGCACGCTAGCTGGCGATGAACTCCACAACACCATAAATATAAGATGGGAAAATAAGGAGAAAGAGTCAATAGATCATAACACCTCAGGCATGAAAAAAAGTCAGCTGAAAAACACTCAAAAATAATACAGAGTAGGTAATGCCTGTAATTATATACACAACTTCGTTTGGAAGTTGTATCCTAATCATAAACCAAGTCTTGTTGTTGAAACAGTAGTCTTTCCATAAACCGGAATAATTTGGTGAGTGTGTGAAGCCATGGCTGCTTATGGAGCTTTACTCTCTCTTTCTCATACTCTTCATCACGTCCTACACCCACCTCCTCTAAATAACATCATTGTTGATAAACAGCAGATTCACCTTCTTCTTGTCAAGGTTAATTTCTTCATCAATTTTCTTGAAAATTATCCCCAAAGTCAACGCAACGAAGAAATTGAAAGGGTGGAGAGGCGGATCGCAGGTGCATCTCACGCAGCAGAAGATATCATCGAATCCAATGTGGTCGACCAGATTCATGCTGCCAAAGATATACTTTATTCAACGAGGATGGAGAAAAATTCTCCACCCTCTTGTCTCAAGGCATTCAAACGGTACTCGAGAAGTTCATCTCCATTGAAGAAGAGTTGCCGATGATGATGGTCACGCAAGGCGTTGCAGGTCTTCAACTCAAAACAGCCACAGCTTCATCGAGATCGCTTCCAGGTGGCAAGAAGATTACCATGGTGGGATTCGACCATCACTTGGAGATGATATTGAGCGAAGTCGCAAGTGATGAATGCAGTCGCCGAGTCATCCCTATTGTGGGAATGGGGGGTATCGGTAAGACTACCCTTGTCACAGCTGTTTATAAGCATCCTTATATTGTTGAATACTTTGATGTTCTAGCTTGGGTTACTGTATCTCAAGAATATACAGTTGAGGAGCTTTTAAATGAGATTAATAAAGCTATTCTAGATGAACAAGGAAGCAGTGGCGATGATCTGGGATTACAACTGCACAGAAAATTATTTGGAAGAAGATATTTGATAGTAATGGATGATGTGTGGGATGTCGAGGCAGTAGAGGACTTAAAAAGGTTCCTTCCACCAAATGAAAATGGAAGCCGAATCTTGGTAACTTCAAGGCTATCTTACATGACTCATGATCTTGCTTCCATTTATGAAATGGATTTCCTAGATGAGGGACACAGCTGGGATCTGCTCCGCAAAACAATCTTCAGAGAAGAAGATTGCCCTGTTGGATTGGAAGAAATTGGAAAAGAAATTGCTAAGGGATGCAGTGGACTTCCTCTAGCCCTTGTTTTGATCGGTGGGCTTCTCACAAAGTCTGAAAGGATACGAGAGCATTGGGAGTGCTTTTTTGAGAGAGATATGATGCATGCCCTGAATTCTGGAAATGATGAGCAGGTGATGAAGATATTATCATTGAGTTATACTCATTTGCCGGTGCATCTAAAGCCATGCTTCTTATATTTGGCTTTGTTTCCTGAAGATTTTGAGATTCGTGTGTCCATGCTGGTCGGATTATGGGTTGCTGAAGGTCTCATCAAGCCGACCCAAGATAAATGCTTAGAAGAGGTTGCAGTCGAGTATGTGGATGATCTCATAAGTAGAAATGTCATTTTGGTTGATGGGAGAGGGAGCTGTGGAAATGTGAAGTATTGCAAGCTCCATGACAGAGTGAGGGATATGTGCATTACACAAGCTGAAAAGCAAGAGTTTGTATACATTTCAAAGCTTGATAATCCCATAATTTCTCCAAATATAGAAATTGCACGCCGTCTTAGTATTTCTACTACTTGGAAACCGCTGGAGCAAACAAGTGAGGCCTTGCGATCAGCTACACTAAATCGATCTTGGTTCAGCCCCAATTCGTTGTGGGGATATGGTTATGCGGAACCCTCTACACATGAGACGAAATCCTCTACACATGAGATAATGGAATCTTCTGCACATGAGTCAGAATCCTCCTCTATTATTGAGAAGGATACAAATGAGACAGCATTCTCCTCTACTAGTGGGATGCATGAACCTCTGGATTGGAAAATAAAACAGGTAGCGAAGATAATAAATGGCTTTAGGTTATTGAAGGTCGTGCACGTGGATGATTATGAATTGCGCATTGAGTTTTTTGATCTCTGTAACTTGCGATTTGTGTTTGCTCAGACAATAAGTTCTTTTTCGCTAATGACTCTATGTTGGAATCTACAAGTGATAGTTCTTAATGGACTAGAACGTCCCGATCTACCCGATGGAATCTGGAAGATGCCACAACTTAGGCATTTGTACAGTATCTATCTTACTCTCCCCGACCTACCAGATGATGACCAAAATATGGTTGTTCTTGAAAACCTCCACACACTTAGAACCATCACTGAATTCAAATGTTCAGAGCAGGTTTTGAAAAGAATCCCAAATCTAAGGAAGTTGCAGCTTAGTTATTATACAGATGACGACGTTGAGAATTATTGCCTTCAAAATCTTGCATGTTTCAAGAAATTAGAATCGCTTAAAATAACTGATGTCAATAAATTACCAACATCCATCGCCTTCCCAGTGTCGCTCAAAAAGTTGTATTTGATGCAATGTTGGATTCCTTGGGAATATATATCCATTGTTGTTGGTTCGTTGGCCAATCTTGAAGCTCTGAAACTATATATTGAGGCCACAAAAGGCGATGAGTGGAACCCAATTGAAGGAAAATTTAGTCAACTGAAATTCTTACTGATCTCACTGAACAAGTTGAAAATCTGGGGTGCTGAGAAGCAGCATTTTCCGTGTCTTGAGTGTCTGGTTCTCATAGATACGGAGTTGGAGGAAATCCCAATGAGCTTTGCAGAAATACTGACACTCGAGACAATCGTGTTACAAGGAAAAGAGTCTTTGATGAGATCAGCAAGAGAAATATCAGAAGAGCGAGAGCAACTAGGATATGAGCCCCTAATTCTACTTTAAAGGTATTCATCCATTAATTAAAGAGGTTATAATGTCATTCTGCATTCATATACACCCAAGTCTCGGTTGCTTCATTTATGTATAACACTACAATCTTGATGTTGAGTTTTGGATTATAAGATTTTGAGGATGGCTCTGAAATTCATTATAGCATTTTCATTGGTAGTATTTCGATCGAAAGATTTGAGAAAGACATTTGAAATTCATTATTCTCAATTTGAATTATTTTTGAAGTGATTCTAGGGGATCCGAATTGTAGTGACGTTTGACATTCTTTAAATCTTTGGCAGTTTCGTATCTTTTTCAAAGTGATTCAAAGGTTCTAAAATGCAGCATTTTTCAAGTAAGCAACCATATTAATTTACATGGTAATTTATTTTTAGAAAGTCAAAAATCAATTACATACCCAAACCTTAAATAAGAACGTAGCCCAATACTATGGTTGAGGATGTTTAGAAGAGAAACTATGGTTCTAATTAACTGTCTGAACAAGCATTTCAGGATTCCGAATGCTCGAATCCATTTTTTGCAAGAGTACTTTGATAAGATCCTCAACTTGAATGTCTTCCATCCTCATTTGCAAGAAAGCATCCACCTTTTCAAATTCGTTTCCGTCGTGCAATTGATGAGCTTTGTCACCAAGGACCAGCCACTCGACCTTGCGTCCTAATCATACAGGACAACAAAGATACAAGCATTGAAATAGTGACTGATCTGCTTCCTTCAGCTTACAGACGGCAACTATTGCTTTCTGTATAGGGCAGATAGTAGTTCTAGAACGACGGAGTTATATTTAAAGCATTTTAAGTGTTGGTTCAAGAGATGAAAGAAACACTTAACACCACTTGAACATAAACTCAAACACTTGGAGTGCTTGTGTGCAATTGAATTGTGATCAAGACAATAAGAGGAAAAATAAGATAACACCTGGATTACATGGTTCGGCTAATGAGCCTACATCCACGGGGGGTTGTAACCTTCACTACTGCCAATGAACCCCGAGAATACAAAATACAACTCTCACAAGAAAACAAACAAGAGGTAGATGAATCATACACCTCTTCTAACTCTCTTGTTCTCTCTCTAGGTGGTTCTGTGTATGTGTTTTTGTGATTCTAGCCCTCTGATCTAATCAAGTAATACAGAAACGAAAACTGGATGGAAAACTGAAACAGTCAACTTGCAACGGTTGTTGGCTCTTCAACAACGGTTTTAACAGCTTTTAACTAACTTGAATTAACTGTTGCCTAGCTGCTCCTCTTAACAAAACTGTTTTACTTCCGAGCTCAAATTCCCTTGAAATCTGATACCCTGAGTTGCTAGCCATTAACTCTGAACTTAACATCAAGAATAATATACCTGGGAATTTTCAAGGACTGATCTGCATTACTAGCTAGCGTACGAGTGCCATTTTGTACTATGAAGAAATTATTGCTTTTCTCAAGATTTGTTTTTTGTAGCTGGCATTGTTATGAGAAGGCATATCAAATTGATATATGAAGATGCCATTTTCATGGCTGTACAGACCAACATGTGATACTGAGTTTTGAGAGGAGAGGGAGATAGAGGGGGAGAGAGAGAGAGTTCTGTTGGCCCAAATATCAGCCGAACACGATGCAGGTTGTTTAGAGATTTCTATGGAAAGAGTGACTACCAAAGATAATGAACTGAAACAACAGTTTTGATCGTGTATGTATAGAGAACATTTCAAAATCATGACTCCTTATTAATAAAACTGAAATACTATATGAAATGAGGCTGGCAGACTAAAATTTCTCTTTCGCTACTAGATTTGGAGTAAAATTTGAATATCATCTACACTTCAAGTTTCAAGCTTCTCCATCAGTAGCACGAGTATCATCGTCACGGTTTTGAGGGCCGTAAGCAATCAGCTCAGGAATTCGCAGCTGAATCTTGGGGTACCCTTAATGCAAGGTTCTATAGTGTAACTTACAGCGTTCGTTATGAGAGAATATGCCCCGAGTGTCGTAGAATGGGCGGGCAATGCGGTTTCGGTTCTTTTCTGCATCAACCTCTAGGCCCTGTCCTTTTGCTATGGCACTTCATCCGGAAAGTAATCCGAATGGTTCCAAAGGTGTTGAGGGTTACCATTGTGCATTTTCTTGGTAATGTTTCTATGTTTGTTTATTCAAAATGATTGTGTACTGCTGATTCTTAATGTGTGCTTTTATGTGGTTGTACATTGCAAGAACATAAAAACTATGACTATTTAACTAGTGTTGATAATGGCATTGATGGTGAAGTAGAAATTTCAAAGAAACTGCTGCTATGTGCTCCGTTTCGTTTACGCGATGTTTTTTCTTTCGGTTTTGTGTTTGTAATATTATTGGCATTGTCCTGTTATTGCATTTTTTCTATCAGTGCATGAGTGGCAAGTGTAAGGCATGAAACTTGCTGTTTGTATCCACAATACACAAGTTATAAGCAAAAAAAATTCAATCAGAAAACTCGGCTGAAACTTCGGCCGAAAATTCTTAACAGGCTTCGGCTGAAACTTCGGCCGAAGCTTCTTCACAGGCTTCGGCTGAAACTTCGGCCGAAGCTGCTTCACAAGCTTCGGCTGAAACTTCGGCCGAAGCTATTTCACCGTTTTCGGCTGAGTCTTCGGCCGAACAGAACGACTCTTAAAAAATGCTCGCAACGTGTAATCTAGAAATTGAAACTTGACGATTCTTGGTTTTTTGGAAATCTAAGACGTAGATCTACAACTTTTGTGTTGACAACATTTCCCGATTCATAAAAAAAATGTACACAAATAGCCAAGGAAGTGAAACTAGTGCACATGTGGATCTGCCCCGACACACCTCTAGTATTTTGACCATATCTCGGGCTACACCTATCAGATCATGGTGAAATTAGAAGCATAGGAAAGCTGAAGTTAAGGGATACAACTCTTCCGTTGACAACATTTCCCAATTCATACAAAAAATGTGCACAAATCGCCAAGAAAATGAAAGTAGTGCACTTGTGAGTCCATCCAAACACACCTCTAATGCATCTAGCCAACTACTGATTGGTGGTCTTTGTGCACGTTCAATTTCGTTTTTTTGAGGGAGAATATTTTCTTTTCCCATCGGAATATCTAATGACAAATTGTGATGAGGTTGATAATGTGTAAAATCTTTCTTTGTGGTAAGGCAACAAAAAGAGTAGATTCCACATTGTTGTTGACTATATGATCTGATCATGAAAACGGCCTTCAGGCGCAGAAGATATTTGGAACAGATGGAAAGAAATAGCAAAGGTAGTCTCCACCAGGTAACTATTTGAAATATCAAGCATCTATTCTCAGTGATTCTCTCGCCCCTTCTCTTTTTAAACGTAAAAAATCCGTAGTTGTATAAGACAGCATCATTTTTCTTCCGGAGCTGATAATGCTGTGAAGAATCGGTTCACAACTCTGTGCAAGAAGAGAGCAAAGAATGAAGCTCTAGCAAAACAAAATAGCACTACTTCTTACATTATTATTTCTTTTACGCAGGTTTTCCTAACTTCCTCATCCCAGTCTAATGTATTTGGCTGGAAGTAATTATTTTATCATTAAATTGGTTGGCTGGTTTCTAAATATCTGAAAAACCCCTCTATTTAATCACTTTTAACGTTTTTCTTTTGTGTTTCATACATGTATATCTGGCTATTTTATTGGGTGTCAGACGTTAAGTTGCAATTACTTTGTGAGACTTGGATTATGAGCCCCCACCCCACTATGAAAATAAAGGAAACCTCGAACTTTGACTCTCTAAATGTTGTTGCTTATCATTGTACAAAAATCCGCTTGATCTTGAATAACAATACACGATGTCTGCATGTTTATGATATACAGAATCGGCTATATCCAGGCTTAGTATACGATGCTCGGCTGATGATAAAAGAGCTTTAAAATGTAACTGTCCTCTGGGAGGAGTTGTGGCTAGTTATGCTGCAGGTTTTTCATGCAGGTGAACTTTATTTTTCATCTCACCGCTTTGACTTGACTCTTTGTAGAATGTCTGAGTTCTTCGAGCCTTCTACGGTCTAGTTGATTGTTGAATCTTAAATGAGCTGAAGAAAGTTAGCATTTGTGTTTCACCATGTGCATACATGGAACATCATAAATTTACACGATGCAGCATTCTGCAGCTCTGTGGCACTGCTTGCAGCACCCTTTATATACACACCAAAGAAGCGTAAGAACATTAGTTAATGAGGTAGAAGGTATAGTGGATCAGAATTACCAAAGTGGTATATAGTCAAACCTGCACCATTTGCCATTTGTATCCTCTCTCCTCCTTGACATTCTGAGGCCTGGTTCAAGTTGCTCAACTCATAGGTGACATGATTAGTAGCACCAGCATCTGGGTACCAGCTGCTTTCTTGTGAAAATTCAGAAGTGCAGTTTGAGTTACGCAAACTGGGAAATATTGGCACTAGGTCCATGATGCTGATAATTTCTCTGGAAGCCTCCACTGTAGTTCTTCAGATTGGCGTTCTCACAAGTGATTAACATCATGGCAACTGTTGAAATTAGATGTTCCTCTGCCTCGAAATGTTCCCTCTTGGGGAAAGAACTTGCCACCTCTATTGCCTAGATAGTTTTTTCTCCCTCTGCCAAATTGTCTATAGCCTCCTCTCCGTGGCTGTCGGTTTTGTCAAGCTAAGTTAATGGATGATTTTGATGTGGCAGTAGGTTCAGCAGCCTATGTAGCAGTAGTAGTCATGATTCAGGGAAATCAGCATGGCACGGACAAATGCTGGAGAGAGGAGGTTCCCTTCATGAAGGCCCAAATGAGATAAATAGACTATAATATTAAGAAGCAGGAATATTTCACAAAGAATCAGTTGGGAGAAGATCCTTTGAGGTCGGACTTACTGAGGATTAATTTTCAACAGCAGCCTTCTAGCCAAGCAGACAATCAAATTTGAATTCTTAACGTGGAATAATAATCTTATGATGTCGAAAGATGTGGCCTGAGATTCAAAGTCCGTTCATCCACTGACAGAATATGCTGAGCAGGATTACCAGCAGTGCAGGCAACGTCACAAGATTGTGTTTGGCCAACGCTGTTTTGTGTATATGCAAGATTTCACATGCTACGATCAGATGATTCAAATCATTTTCACTGTTGTATTTTTTTTTTTTTTAAGAATTTAAATAAGGAAATCTTGAAACAGCAGTTTGGACCGCAGTTACAATCATCTGTTATACGGTTTTAGAAATGCTTGAACCTTGACCAGACGTTTGCAGAACTGGAAAACAAATTGTTGACCAAATTTAATGCAGCCTCGCAGAAAAGGGACCTGACATCAATGGCAGAATGTGCAAAAATTTTGTCACAGGTAATTTGTCTAATCAATCCAGCAGAAAGTCGAGGTGCAACGGTTCTCTTTATTCGAGTCACAACCAAGATAGAGATGTGTCAGTCCGGATGGCTAAAGTTACCACAGAGGAAATCGAAATCAAGCGTCCGCTGAATCTGGAGTTGCTTGTAGCTATAAAACGGTGCTTGAGTGGTTTTTGAGAAGAGTTGTCCAGTTGCCATTGTGTGTCAGATTGAACCCTGCTCATGTACACAAATAAGAACCCCAGAAGAAAAATTCCCTATTATCGAACCATTTTACTGAAATCTTCTAGCTGATCCTAGAAAAACTAGTTCTAAGCTCTTTATGAACATCTCAGCTCATTGGGAAGAAAGGGGCAAGATGGTGTGAGCGAGATGATGTCACTAAATGATTGGTTTTGCCTCCTGAATTGCTTTACTTAGGATTTTTAAAATAAACACGGCTCATTTTGTAAACCTCCTGTTCAATAAGCATCAGCTGCTATACTTTGCCTCGACTGTGACTAGCTTTTATTGATCCGTTTCCGGTTTCTATGATTTGCTGTTCTATTAGTAAGTATTATTGCACGTTTACTATTATGCACTTCCAGGGCAATAATATAGTCGACATATTTTTGTGCCTTGGTCGAGAAGAAAGACATGTTCCTCTATAGAACCATGTAATTTTGTTTAAAAAAGAATTGGTGTCTGTCATTGCAGCTAAACGAGGAGTGGTTCCTTCCTGCTGGGTTTCTCTCAAAAAGTTAGACGGCAATGCAAATTCCGCACATAAAGTATCTGTACCAATAATGGAGCAAAGGAGTATTGTCAAGTCAACAGCTGGTGAATGTTTCAGCCTTATAAAGTGACAATATTATACCAATTCAATAACTTGAGTTTGGCAGTGATCTGCATTTATGCATGCATTTACCTCCTCGTAGACTCAGTGTGCTGTGTAACCTTTGCAAAAAACTGTTATTCTCATAATCTTGGCAGGAGGAATTTACTTGTGGGTAAGGAGGAGACAAGTGAAAGTGAAAAAAAAAAGGGAACGCTTCGACGAACATTTGACGAAAGTTCGGTGGGTACTTACCGAACATTTGATTAATGTTCGGTGGGTACTCGCCGAACGTTTGATAAATGTTCGGTGAATACTCGCCGAACACATTGAAATATGCATGTTCAAGTTTTGATGAGCATAATGTGTGATGTAGAAATTGAAATAAGGTGATTCTTGGTTCTATGGAAAGCTAAGATGGATATCTACAACTATTCAGTTGACAACATTTCCTAGTTCATACAAAAAATTTACACAAATCGCCAACGAAGTGAAAGTAGTGCACTTGTGGGTCCTCCCTGACACCTGTCTAGTATTTTGATCATATCTCGACCTACGCATATCAGATCATGGTGGCATTAGAGGCATAGGAAAGCTGACCTAGTGGGCTACAACGTTTCTTTTGTCAACATTTCCCGATTCATACAAAAAATGTTCACCAAGAAACTGAAAGTGGTGCACTTGTGGTCCATGCCGACACACCTCTAGTATTTCGATCCTATCCTTGGATACACATATCAATTCATGGTGAAATCAGAGGCATAGGACAGCTAACCTGAAGCTACAACTTTTATGTTGACAAAATTTCCCTATTCGTACGAAAAACGTGCACAAATCGCCAAGGAAGTGAAAGTAGTGCACTTGTATATTGATTTGCTTCACTGGTTTGGTTCGCTTGCAGGTTGAAAGATACAAGGTGATTTGGATTCACAGATGATGCCATAAGTCTAAGCTTCTGCAGATTAGTTACAAGAACCTCATGAACCTGGATTAGTTCCACTTCTAAGCGTTAAAACAATACATCCACTGCGAGAGAAAGGGGTTCGGCTATTTGTTCAGGAAAATTTATTTCCAGCATACCGATGCCGAGGATTTTAGAACTGTACAACAGCACGACAGCAGGGAAATCAACAAAAAACTGAAAGAAAACCGTATTTCAAGGGATACTATACAATCAGTCGAAGGGCTGGATCTCTTTCTTCATCACAAGAAAGATAAAAATCGAATCTATCCGACCCAGACGGTTAAATGTCAAATTTAGTCTACTATTTCTGTATTATTTCTAGATTCAAACAAAATCGGGAAGGAATTGGAATGGAAAATGGCAGCAACATACCCCTTTTTGATTTGATTCGTGCCGTCTAGAATGATAGATGAATCAAAAAAGTACCTTGTATCAGAATTGATAAATTCTATCCATATTTTTTTGTTGTGATAGAACGGATCTTTGCAGCGTTAATGCTGTTTGCCGGTTGCTGCTTCCGTTATTGCTGCTGGGTTGGCTGATTCCATTTCTCTTTCTTGGGCGAAACAGAGGGTGAGAGATTATTTGTAAAAGGGCTCCTCAAAAATTCATATGATTCAACCTCAGACCTATTTAAAGACGAGTGAATAGATTGACCTTGAAACAACATGTTGGTTAACCGTATTCTGAAACACGGAAAACGGTTCAAAAAAATTGCGAAAAAAAAAAAGAATCAATGGGGCGGCTTTTCCTCTGTCTTGTCTTCGCACCCCAGAGTATATGCTTCAACAGGAATCACACAGGGGTAGATTAGAAACTTTAGGCGTGTTATAAGAAATTTCTTGGTTCTCATGTTCCCCATAAGCAATAAGAATCTAAGCAATTTTTTTTTCTGGAAATGAAGAATTTACCAAACTCGGTTTTGTTTTGAGAAAACAGGATTTGGCTCAGGATGTTCTTTTGAATTGTTGAGGAGTACAACAAATCTATGTCCCCAGAAAATTTTGACAGCTATTCACCCAGTGCTTCTGGAATTTTAAGAAACTATCCAGAATAACACGCCGACTGGCACCATTGCCCACCCACGACGTAGATCAACAATGTCCATTGAATGAGGTTGAAAGACTCTAATAAACTTCAAAAATACCAACGTTAGCACACCAAGAACTCTGGGCAGTAAACTCATGGAGGCTCTTTCATCCGCAACAAAATGAGCAACCAAACTGTGAAGCAATGATAGTTCCATATATTGGGTTTAGAGATTTGATGAGTTATAAAAAAAATTTGCTCGATAAGTTTTGTGTATTAAAAAATGGTTTCCAATTGCCACTCCTCTTTTTTAAATCTGGATGTAAGAACAATTACTTGCAGTCCAAAAAAGAAACGATTCAGGGCTGAATCCACGATAATATTAATTGCAGGTACAAAGTTTCTGAGCTAATACCACGACAATGGTTGCCATCATAGCCGAGTGCTTTGCAGCATTAATCTTATTCTTCTCGCCATGAGTCAGAGTTGTTCTTTCTGCAATTCGTGCAGCCTCCTCTTTCTGCATTTCACACAATTAGAAAAGGAAGCATGGATTTCATTTACCAGATCCTATCAGAATAGACTTGAAGCAGTTTGAGAAGAAAAATACAAATAATTATGTGTGTTGTATGTAAATATGCATTTGAATTAACAAATCATGGGGTGCCTATCTGTGTTATCCTCATACCACCAATAATGGCTCATCACCACGAATAGGCTGAAGACTTATCGCAGGAAGACTATAATAACTCCTCACTTGCTGAGTCTGTCCTTTGCTTCGAAAATATTGGCCAAGGAAAATACTTTGCTGAAGTTAAACTTCCATCATGATCTGGACGATAGCTTAGAATCTGACGAAGAATCAGAATATGATGAATTACTTCCATTCAAATCATTGACTAAAGCTCAACTGAAAAAGCTTAGTAAACTACAAAGGAAATTAGAAAACCTTTTCATGAAGAAGCAGCTGAAGGAAGAGAGAAAGCGGCGGAAGACGACCAAGAAAGGCATGAAGCAGCTGAGAATCTTCCTACTCATTAATAAGATGATGGTGAAGAAGAGAGCAATGCTGCGGCATCTCTACCAGTTCCTGTCCCAGTGTTGACCCTACCTGCTTCTTTTGATTCTGATAATCTTTCCTCTAACCCAATGGATGGGACCGCGACATCGGATATGATGGCATTAATGTTGAGTTTTTAAATCTATGATATGATATTTGTGTTGCGCTTGTCATTAAATTAACCACATCATGGATTTTCTTTTGCATGCATGGCTGTTATGAATTTTTACTTCCAATCTGATGAGAGGAAGGGTTGGATACAATATATAGCTCCGTACATATGGAGACCCTTGATTTTCTTGTGCAACTTGCCAACAAAAGCATCCAAATTCCAGATGCGGTCTGATTATTCGTGTCATCATTCTTTAACTGCTTACTTCTGCAAACCATGTTTAGCAGTTCTGACTTGCACAAGGTGTAGGCATGCTGTAACGGAAAACTCCGCTTGAAACTTTACACTTGTCTTTTACACTTGGCTCAAATTCTTCACTGTTGACGTTCTTCACTTCACCTATAGTCGTTAGATGTTATACAGTCTGAATACATCAGTTTTGATTTTAAAAAAGTGTTATATTAGTGCGAAACAGATATGGACGAATGAAGCATATAAATATTTAATTTTTCATTCAGATGAACAGATCTCCTAGCTTGAATTTATCAACTGAAAGGAAAATTGTGTGGAACAGGAAGGTCTATTGGACTCTCAATCTGTAACAGAAGGAATACGATAAAAGAAAAACTTTGTTTCCAGTGGTTCAAGTGGTGGAGGCCTCTATTTTGCATTTAATGGCATCTGATGCAAAATATCCGCTTGAGAAGGAAAATATGTACCAAAAAGAGCAGAATATGAAAAATGGCAAACAATATTTAAATCCGAAATTAGTTTAAGTCTGTATATTTCTATAAAGTCATAATTGTTTTAAGATTGAACAGCAGACTGTATATTAAGAATGATCACTGTTTGAAAAATTAACAAAGCTGTGTTGATTATGTATGATTATATGTGCGTGTGTGAATATATAAAGACGCAATACTAAAAAACAAATTCTCTGTACATACTGGATCAGACAAGTGCTTCTCCTACTCCTTATCAGTGTACTTAATCACATCAAATATATCAGCAAAGGAACAACCAAAGCATATATTTATAGAATGATCCTGTATGTATACACGGAAGATTGATTCGGCTTACTTTGTTATAATTTGCAAATGAATAGTCACCGTTGGTGGAACGCCATTTACCACTCGAGCCTACAAGCATAAGAGCTGTATATCTTGAATGCGCGCTCTACACCACGAGATTATGGACTCTCAAGAAACTTACCCGATGGTAAAGCTTCAGATCATATTTTCGAGCAGAATTCGTAAGTGGAAACCGCTGCCAAGTTATCTGGTTTGTTTCATTGTTGCGAAAGTTAGTAAGTTCTAATGCAAAAAAAAAAAACAAAAAAAACTCCATGATTTCATGTTACTTTATATTGAACCATAATTTCATGATGACAATAGCAATTGTGGACAATATTTGTTTCCCTAATCACATCACATTAGCCTCCTGCATGAAGGATGGATATGATGATCACTGAAATAGGGATGATGAAGTAAACAAAGTAGAGTGTATGCCCAGATTAGCATCCAAACGGGCTGAAAGGCGTTCGGCCATAATTATCAGCTGAAGGTCATTCTTGGTTTGTCGGAATGCGAGACCGGTTTTTTTTTAGAAGAGTTAAGTTTTCTGTGTGCTTTTCTTTACAGGCTGAGAAGAAAATGAGAGTTGTACACGAGCGCAAGTCCCAAAAATTGAAGCGTAGGGGTGAAAGAGGTTCTGAGGCTCAGAAAGTGGATGCAACCAGAAATTTGGTCGAAAGTCTCCACAAGGAATTGTGGTCATAGCAAGCTAAAACTGCTTATCCTGGATCATGTTTCTCCAAACATGGACCTTAATTTTCCTCCTGTGCTGCTAGATTGAGATCTGTTCACGTTCAGATGATCGTCTCTCATCTTGTTTGCATCCTCTATTGGTCCTTTTTGTGAATGATTGGGCGTTTAAAGCATGTTTGACTTGGGAGAAACATAATTATTACTGTCGAAGGTAGTAGCGAGTTTCATTGACAGTGGTGTATTGTACGAACTGATACAGAAGGAATTGGGCATCGGGGCATGAATTTAGGCGCTATATTATAGACTTCGCAAATAACCTAATTTGGAGTCAAATATCAACCAGAAGCTTAGAGAAATTAAGGAGAATATCTTCCTACAGTGTGAAGCATTTCTTCTGTCATTTTAACTAGATTACGATATAGCCGCCCTTTTCTTTTCTATTCGCCTTTCGCCAACCATCACTCACTGTAACCTTACTTCATCATATTCCTCTTTCACTCCCTTGCATAGCTTTATTAAGAGGAAAAGTGGCATCATTTGAACGAACATGGCCGGTTTTCAGCTTTCTTTGGTGGAATTCTTCACAGCAGGAGAGAACTCACACGTGGACTTACCTTTTGCTTTTCCTTATCTGTTGTAGACTTATTTTGTTCAGTGCTTGTTCTGCTCTCGTCCTACAGTGGTAAGACAAAAACTATGTTCACACCGTTCGGCTGCTACATAATACAATTCCAATTTGTCGATACAGCTCTTGACCAGCTTATTCAGGTTGAGCTAGAGAGAGCTTCTTTTGTTGAACTTGACAAAGAAAGCATTTCCAGCAACTCTAGTCGAACTCTAAGAAAGTCGAACAAATTTCGTGATAAAAACTTGATTTCAATCGATAGAGAAGGTTTACCTCCCAATGATGTGTTGGGCAGCCAACTTGATTTCATTAGTGGATGTTCGGCAAGATAAAATCATAAAATGGAAGGTAAAAGGAAATTTTTAAGTGAAGTAAGCAAAGAAAACCAAAAAAAAAAAGCCAAGGGATGTTCGCTTAGTACTGAGCGAACATGTTGGAAGATGTTCGCCCGGTACTGAGCGAACATGT
This sequence comes from Ajuga chamaepitys, assembly GCA_958295605.1. NCBI lineage: Eukaryota > Viridiplantae > Streptophyta > Magnoliopsida > Lamiales > Lamiaceae > Ajuga > Ajuga chamaepitys. The sequence goes on along the minus strand of OY282499.1, from coordinate 62,922 downwards.
GTGAAGATGTTCGCTCAGCGCTGGGCGAACGTGTGTGAAGATATTCGCTCAGTGCTGAGCGAACATGTGTGAAGATGTTCGCTCAGTAATGAGCGAACATGTTTAAAATGTACACCTACAACTTGAATGATCATAACTTGTCATGTACATATTGAAATTAGGCGATTCTTGGTTCGTCGGAAGGCTTAGACAGATAGCTACAACTTTGATGTGGAAAATATTTCCCAATTTTTTCAAATTGTTTCCACAAATGGCCAAGGAAGTGAAAGTAGTGCACTTGTGGGTGCATCCCGACACACCTCTAGTATTTTGATCATATCTCACCCTACACATATCAGATCATGGTGAAATTAGAGTCACAGGAAAGATAAATCAAAGGGCTACAACTTTTCTTTTGACAACATGTCCCAATTCATAGAGAAAATATCACAAATCGTCAAGGAAGTGAAAGTAGTGCACTTATGGGTCTATCCTGACACACCTCTAGTATTTTGATCTTATCTCAGGATACACATATCAAATCATGGTGAAATCAGAGGCATAGGAAAACTAACCTTTTTTTTTTTTATCAGAAACAAAAATTATATCAAAAAAAAGGGAAGAAATACATAAGGAGTTACAATAGGAAAAGGATTCCCAAATCTCCTTAAAATATCATACTAAGTGCTATAAGAGTACAATGCTAAGATCCCTACTAAGGTCCGTGATAAAGTATCCCTTAAAGTCTTTGTGGCCCGAAACCCAAAGTTCTGTTTTATACTTGGCCCTATCCCACTTCTTCTATGGACTCCTCCCTATTCTCAAAAATCCTTTTGTTTCGCTCCAGCCAAATGGACCAAAGTAAAGCATGTGTTGTCACTCTTCACAAAATCTTGGCCTTCTTATTGACGGGGCTGCCCAAATTTCCCATGACGCAAGAGCTGGTATTCTGCGGTGTGGCCCATGCAAGATTCAAAGCAGCTACAGCCTTGTTCCACCAAGAAGAAGCAAAGGAACATCGCACGAAAGTGTGTTCCGAATATTCAGAATTATTTTTGCAAAGTACACACCAGTTAGGGGAAAGAGACATATTAGGAAAACGTTTTTGCACAATGTCACAAGTAAGTACTTTACCCTTAACCAAAAGCCATGAACAAAACTGAACCTTTCTGGGTATCGGGGCTTTCCAAATCTGTTTATAAAATTTGAAAGAAGGTTGGGGGAAAAAGGAGGCAAGAAAAGATTGACACGAGAACATACCCGACGGTTCAAGAGCAATGTGATTCTGATCTAGATTCTGATTTGGATGTAACCAAGTATGATGAACTTTCAAACCTTTTGGGAGCTCAGTATATGCGGCTGATATCAAGCCTTATAAATCGAAGTTTCATTCCAGAACACACAGATGCATTTTTACAACCTTGAAACCAAAAGCACTCTTATATCTTGAGATGTTAAATTCTTCAGCCGAAGCAGAATACATGGCCTTAAGTACCACTGTTAGTGAGTTGGAATGTATTTCCTATGTGTTCCGATTTCACTTGCAGATTCCCCTCCCTATTCCTTTGATGTATGGTAATTGGGTGACCATGCACATTGTTGCTAACCTCGTGTTTCACGAGCACACTACACACCTTGAGATTGACTGCCACGTGGTTCACAACAAATACAAGAAAGGGTTTATTTCCTTACAGCACATATATTTAGTTAGATCATACAACAAGTACACCAGATAACTTCTGTTTCAAACATAAATTTAGTTCATCATTGTATGATATGAGTTCATCAACTCAAATGTGATGCAAATGATGATAGATTTTAGCCATATACTTCAAGGAAACGTTTGACAAATCCTGTCCGATTGCCGGGAACTCATTCAATATCTTCTAGGTTTGATAGTTTCCCTTCCATACTGACAGAATTACAAGGTTACCCATAATCAAGTATATTCCTCATTAATGTCGTTTTAGGAGAATAACAAGGGAGTTGCTGTTTTTCGTTTCTGTTCTCTTCAGGAATAAGGACGTAAGTTGTAACATGTTCTATTGTTTATTTAGGGGCTGGACGGTGTTGACTTGCAGATATAATTTTGTTGGAGTTGCAAACATGTTTTTTCCCCATGGTACCACTTGCATCTTCTTTAGCTTGGGAAAGTTCTGACTCAAGCATTGAGTTTTTCTGTGCTAATGCAGTAAGGGAACCATGCAAACATAAATCACTAAAGGTAATAAGTTCTACCGAAAAAAATAAATAAATTACCATGATTTCATGTTTTTTTAACCTTTGGTCTCAGCTGGAAAATTAGAACTTTATAGTAGCAGTCTTGACCAAAACTGGAAATTAGATCTGAAGTGGCTCGACTAGAAATATAATAAACGGTACCTCTGATGATTTCAGCTATTGTTTGATTGAAAATCAGCTGTTGTTTGGGGATCTGTACATACAACTATTGATCAGCTTATTCAGGTTGAGCAAGAGAGAGCTTCCTTAGTCTAACTACAATAATTGGCCCTTGAGGAAGCTGCTGTCATGGGTAGGGACCATTTATCTCAAGAAGAAGCTTGCAAAGTGCAGCTGGACAAACTCCATAGATGGCCCTCGGTACCATGTTGAAAGTAGAGAAGGTGAACGGCAGTTTAGAGAAGAATCGAGAGACAGTGAGAGATCAGAGTAGAGAGTGATATTGTTTAATTGCTGTATTGAGTGTTATGAATCAATGTTGTACAATTACTAAGCAGAGTCAACATAAATATTAAATCAAAACACCCTTCGCTCTAATAAAGATCCATAAACTTGACTTCTCAGAATCCTTCCAGCAAATCCTCTTACCATGGTTGTTGCCAATTTTTGACATGAAAAAGACACCACTGCAATAATTATAAGTTTCTTTACTCAAATATTGTAAGTATATACCTCTACATGTAACCATCTACCTGTGAAAATTCAGAAGTGCAGTTTGAGTTTTTTTCTTTTATTTTTTATTTTTTGGTGGGGGTGGGGGGGCATAAACCATCAAGATGATGGAGGGTTAACCCATGGAAGGGAAGTTTGAGTTACTGAGTGAGTAGCAAACTGAGGAATATTGACACTAGGTCCACGATGTTTATAATTTCTCTGGAGCCTCCACCGTGGTTCCTCTGATTGGCGTTCTCACAAGGATTATGGCTCAAGATTTCTCTTTGAGTGCATTTGTTAGCAATCACTGACAACTGTTGAAATTAGATGTTTCTCTGCCTCGTAATGTCCCCCATTGTGGAAAGAACTTTCCACCTCTATTGCCTAGATAGTTTTACTCCCTCTGCCAAATTGTCTATAGCCTCCTCTTCTTGGCTGTGAGTTTTGTGCAGCTAAGTTAATGTATGATTTTGATGTGGCAGTAGGTTCAGCAGCTTGTGTAGCAGTAGTAGTCATGATTCAAGGAAATCAGCACGGCACGGACAAATGCTGGAGAGAGGAGGTTCCCTTCATGAAGGCCCAAATGGAATAAATAGACTATAATATTAAGAAGCAAGAGTATTTCACAAAGCATAAGTTGGGAGAAGATCCTTTGAGGTCGGACTTACTGAGGACTAATTTTCAGCAGCAGCCTTCGAGCCAAGCAAAGGGAACGTACATCAAGACAATCAAATTTGAATTTTAAAGTGGAATAAGAATCTTCTGATGTAGAAAGATATGGCCAGAGATCCAAAGGCAGTTCATCCACTGACAGAATATGCTGAGCAGGATTACCGGCAGTGGGGGAAACTTCATCGTGGGAACCTCGTAAGCTTATTTGATTTCGTTTATGTACATGTGGATCTAAAGCACCCGTTATCCGAAGGACCTAGCAATAACCAAAGCATATTTTGAAGTAACAAACTACATGCAGCACAAAACCAATTATTGTGTAATCCCTCTGTCACTCAAAAAGTTGGACTTAACATTTTGTTATATTCCCTGGGAATATTTGTCTATTGTTGTTGGTTCGCTACCCAACCTAGAAATTCTTAAACTGTATAAAGATGCCATGGAAGGCGATGAGTTGGAGGAGATCCCAATAAGCTTTTCAGAAATATGGACACTTGAAACGATCAAGTTAGACCATGTAAAGGAGTCCGTGCGGACATCAGCAAGGGAGATATCAGAAGAGCGAGAGCAACTAGGATATGAGCCTCTAATTCTACTTTAAAGGTATTCTAGTTAAATTTGCATGAGGTCATTCGGCAGTGCAGCATTTGAACACTACACTTCAATCTTCAGTTGGCATGCTTGTAAACTAACTGTTAAATCTGTTTTTATAATTTTTTAGACCTTCATACCTCAGTCTTACACGATCTGTCAATATCTTAATGTTGAGTTTTTTATTATGAGATTTGGAGTTGGATCTGACCATTGTAGTTGTTTGAATTACAAATTTTGAGCAATGCATTAGAAATTCACCAGTCTCACTCTGAATTAGTTTTCGAGTGGTTTCAGAGGATTTGAAATAAAGTTCAACTGTATTTAAAATCCTTCTGAAATTTTGAATCTAATTATCTTGTCCATTTTTTACACTGTAAGTTGCCTCTTCTTGCATCCCGAGAATCTTTCACATTTTCTAATCTAATCCGAAGTGATTCACAAGTTTATAATCATCAAGCCTCAGTTGCATGTCCCTATACTGCATTTCCAGAGCTACCGACAACGAGCTGTGAATATCTTAGGGTGGTTCAATAAGTTATCCCGAAATTGTCAACTTATACTATAGCAGAAATTGCTGTATATTAGAAATCTGGGACCTTATAGAAAATTTTGATATACCAAGTTCCGGACATCTTTAGGGGGGTTCGGTTCAGTGTTGTATGTCGAAATTTTCTCATACCACGGAAATTCAAGAAATGTTATACTATACAGAATTTGGACATACCAAATTTCTGTACCGAATACCTTGACAAACTGTTAAATATCACAACATTTTCAGCACATCAAATCAAAATAACAGAAGTAAATGCCTTGATAAATTTTTAAACATTCCACAAATTTCTCCGCATACTAAATCAAACTAAACAGAAGAAAAAGATTTAATGAAGAGGAGAAATTATTCATAATTGGTTTGCTCAATTTGATTAATACTTGAACCAATCGAAAATCTACACTATGCATAACAAACTACAAGGCATTTGACATTCATCATTCTCAGTCTGAATTATGTTTCAAGTGATTCCAGAGGATCTGAATTGTAATAACGTTTGACAACCTTTGAATCTGCATTCGAAGACTTTTGCATTTTCTAATCTTTTCCAAAGTGATTCACAAGTTCTAAAATGCAGCATTTATTGGGGTCTAAAAATCGGTGTGTGAGTGGTGGTGGGGGGGAGGGGGAGAGCATTGAGGTGTACTCATGTACTAGTTCAGTCGACAGAAATTCTATGATTTCCGGGAACAGAGAAGGAGCATTTTCCATGTCTTGAGCGTCTAGTTCTCAGATTCATGGAGTTGTTGGAAGAGTTCCCAATGAGTTTTTGCAGAAATATTGACACTTGAAACGATTCAGTTAGATGAAGTAAAAGAGTCTGTGTGGGTATCAGCAACGGAAATATCACAAGAGCGAGAGAAACTAGGATATGAGCCCCTAATTCAACTTCAAATTTATTACAGGTTGCATGATGTCATTCTGCATTCTTGTATAGCCAAGTTTCAGCTGCTGCATTATGCACTACACTTCATGCTTGTAAACTAAGCGTAATATCTGAGTGTTGAGTTTTAGATTATAAGATTTGGAGGAAAAACTTGAAATCTATTATAACAACTCCATTGGCAGTTGTTTCGATCGAAATGAGCAAGGCCTTTGAAATTCATCATTCTCAATTTTAATATTTTTCGGCGTGATTCCAGAGAATCTGAATTGTAACTTGAGCTGATTCTTTGAGAGATGAAACCATGTAACGTGTTGAGATTGCTCAAAGCTATGCCATGTACAGACTTTCTCTACTTTGTGTTCACAACACAAGTTTTAGGTAGGTTGTGGCTTATTAATAACTAACTGATTTAAGTGTTTAAAATCTGTACACTTTTTGAGTCAAAAATAACGAGCACGCTAGCTGGCGATGAACTCCACAACACCATAAATATAAGATGGGAAAATAAGGAGAAAGAGTCAATAGATCATAACACCTCAGGCATGAAAAAAAGTCAACTGAAAAAACACTCAAAAATAATACAGAGTAGGTAATGCCTGTAATTATATACACAACTTTGTTTGGAAGTTGTATCCTAATCATAAACCAAGTCTTGTTGTTGAAACAGTAGTCTTTCCATAAACCGGAATAATTTGGTGAGTGTGTGAAGCCATGGCTGCTTATGGAGCTTTACTCTCTCTTTCTCATACTCTTCATCACGTCCTACACCCACCTCCTCTAAATAACATCATTGTTGATAAACAGCAGATTCACCTTCTTCTTGTCAAGGTTAATTTCTTCATCAATTTTCTTGAAAATTATCCCCAAAGTCAACGCAACGAAGAAATTGAAAGGGTGGAGAGGCGGATCGCAGGTGCATCTCACGCAGCAGAAGATATCATCGAATCCAATGTGGTCGACCAGATTCATGCTGCCAAAGATATACTTTATTCAACGAGGATGGAGAAAAATTCTCCACCCTCTTGTCTCAAGGCATTCAAACGGTACTCGAGAAGTTCATCTCCATTGAAGAAGAGTTGCCGATGATGATGGTCACGCAAGGCGTTGCAGGTCTTCAACTCAAAACAGCCACAGCTTCATCGAGATCGCTTCCAGGTGGCAAGAAGATTACCATGGTGGGATTCGACCATCACTTGGAGATGATATTGAGCGAAGTCGCAAGTGATGAATGCAGTCGCCGAGTCATCCCTATTGTGGGAATGGGGGGTATCGGTAAGACTACCCTTGTCACAGCTGTTTATAAGCATCCTTATATTGTTGAATACTTTGATGTTCTAGCTTGGGTTACTGTATCTCAAGAATATACAGTTGAGGAGCTTTTAAATGAGATTAATAAAGCTATTCTAGATGAACAAGGAAGCAGTGGCGATGATCTGGGATTACAACTGCACAGAAAATTATTTGGAAGAAGATATTTGATAGTAATGGATGATGTGTGGGATGTCGAGGCAGTAGAGGACTTAAAAAGGTTCCTTCCACCAAATGAAAATGGAAGCCGAATCTTGGTAACTTCAAGGCTATCTTACATGACTCATGATCTTGCTTCCATTTATGAAATGGATTTCCTAGATGAGGGACACAGCTGGGATCTGCTCCGCAAAACAATCTTCAGAGAAGAAGATTGCCCTGTTGGATTGGAAGAAATTGGAAAAGAAATTGCTAAGGGATGCAGTGGACTTCCTCTAGCCCTTGTTTTGATCGGTGGGCTTCTCACAAAGTCTGAAAGGATACGAGAGCATTGGGAGTGCTTTTTTGAGAGAGATATGATGCATGCCCTGAATTCTGGAAATGATGAGCAGGTGATGAAGATATTATCATTGAGTTATACTCATTTGCCGGTGCATCTAAAGCCATGCTTCTTATATTTGGCTTTGTTTCCTGAAGATTTTGAGATTCGTGTGTCCATGCTGGTCGGATTATGGGTTGCTGAAGGTCTCATCAAGCCGACCCAAGATAAATGCTTAGAAGAGGTTGCAGTCGAGTATGTGGATGATCTCATAAGTAGAAATGTCATTTTGGTTGATGGGAGAGGGAGCTGTGGAAATGTGAAGTATTGCAAGCTCCATGACAGAGTGAGGGATATGTGCATTACACAAGCTAAAAAGCAAGAGTTTGTATACATTTCAAAGCTTGATAATCCCATAATTTCTCCAAATATAGAAATTGCACGCCGTCTTAGTATTTCTACTACTTGGAAACCGCTGGAGCAAACAAGTGAGGCCTTGCGATCAGCTACACTAAATCGATCTTGGTTCAGCCCCAATTCGTTGTGGGGATATGGTTATGCGGAACCCTCTACACATGAGACGAAATCCTCTACACATGAGATAATGGAATCTTCTGCACATGAGTCAGAATCCTCCTCTATTATTGAGAAGGATACAAATGAGACAGCATTCTCCTCTACTAGTGGGATGCATGAACCTCTGGATTGGAAAATAAAACAGGTAGCGAAGATAATAAATGGCTTTAGGTTATTGAAGGTCGTGCACGTGGATGATTATGAATTGCGCATTGAGTTTTTTGATCTCTGTAACTTGCGATTTGTGTTTGCTCAGACAATAAGTTCTTTTTCGCTAATGACTCTATGTTGGAATCTACAAGTGATAGTTCTTAATGGACTAGAACGTCCCGATCTACCCGATGGAATCTGGAAGATGCCACAACTTAGGCATTTGTACAGTATCTATCTTACTCTCCCCGACCTACCAGATGATGACCAAAATATGGTTGTTCTTGAAAACCTCCACACACTTAGAACCATCACTGAATTCAAATGTTCAGAGCAGGTTTTGAAAAGAATCCCAAATCTAAGGAAGTTGCAGCTTAGTTATTATACAGATGACGATGTTGAGAATTATTGCCTTCAAAATCTTGCATGTTTCAAGAAATTAGAATCGCTTAAAATAACTGATGTCAATAAATTACCAACATCCATCGCCTTCCCAGTGTCGCTCAAAAAGTTGTATTTGATGCAATGTTGGATTCCTTGGGAATATATATCCATTGTTGTTGGTTCGTTGCCCAATCTTGAAGCTCTGAAACTATATATTGAGGCCACAAAAGGCGATGAGTGGAACCCAATTGAAGGAAAATTTAGTCAACTGAAATTCTTACTGATCTCACTGAACAAGTTGAAAATCTGGGGTGCTGAAAATCTGGGGTGCTGAACCCTAAACCCTACATACCCAAACCTTAAATAAGAACGTAGCCCAATACTATGGTTGAGGATGTTTAGAAGAGAAACTATGGTTCTAATTAACTGTCTGAACAAGCATTTCAGGATTCCGAATGCTCGAATCCATTTTTTGCAAGAGTACTTTGATAAGATCCTCAACTTGAATGTCTTCCATCCTCATTTGCAAGAAAGCATCCACCTTTTCAAATTCGTTTCCGTCGTGCAATTGATGAGCTTTGTCACCAAGGACCAGCCACTCGACCTTGCGTCCTAATCATACAGGACAACAAAGATACAAGCATTGAAATAGTGACTGATCTGCTTCCTTCAGCTTACAGACGGCAACTATCGCTTTCTGTATAGGGCAGATAGTAGTTCTAGAACGACGGAGTTATATTTAAAGCATTTCAAGTGTTGGTTCAAGAGATGAAAGAAACACTTAACACCACTTGAACATAAACTCAAACACTTGGAGTGCTTGTGTGCAATTGAATTGTGATCAAGACAATAAGAGGAAAAATAAGATAACACCTGGATTACATGGTTCGGCTAATGAGCCTACATCCACGGGGGGTTGTAACCTTCACTACTGCCAATGAACCCCGAGAATACAAAATACAACTCTCACAAGAAAACAAACAAGAGGTAGATGAATCATACACCTCTTCTAACTCTCTTGTTCTCTCTCTAGGTGGTTCTGTGTATGTGTTTTTGTGATTCTAGCCCTCTGATCTAATCAAGTAATACAGAAACGAAAACTGGATGGAAAACTGAAACAGTCAACTTGCAACGGTTGTTGGCTCTTCAACAACGGTTTTAACAGCTTTTAACTAACTTGAATTAACTGTTGCCTAGCTGCTCCTCTTAACAAAACTGTTTTACTTCCGAGCTCAAATTCCCTTGAAATCTGATACCCTGAGTTGCTAGCCATTAACTCTGAACTTAACATCAAGAATAATATACCTGGGAATTTTCAAGGACTGATCTGCATTACTAGCTAGCGTACGAGTGCCATTTTGTACTATGAAGAAATTATTGCTTTTCTCAAGATTTGTTTTTTGTAGCTGGCATTGTTATGAGAAGGCATATCAAATTGATATATGAAGATGCCATTTTCATGGCTGTACAGACCAACATGTGATACTGAGTTTTGAGAGGAGAGGGAGATAGAGGGGGAGAGAGAGAGAGTTCTGTTGGCCCAAATATCAGCCGAACACGATGCAGGTTGTTTAGAGATTTCTATGGAAAGAGTGACTACCAAAGATAATGAACTGAAACAACAGTTTTGATCGTGTATGTATAGAGAACATTTCAAAATCATGACTCCTTATTAATAAAACTGAAATACTATATGAAATGAGGCTGGCAGACTAAAATTTCTCTTTCGCTACTAGATTTGGAGTAAAATTTGAATATCATCTACACTTCAAGTTTCAAGCTTCTCCATCAGTAGCACGAGTATCATCGTCACGGTTTTGAGGGCCGTAAGCAATCAGCTCAGGAATTCGCAGCTGAATCTTGGGGTACCCTTAATGCAAGGTTCTATAGTGTAACTTACAGCGTTCGTTATGAGAGAATATGCCCCGAGTGTCGTAGAATGGGCGGGCAATGCGGTTTCGGTTCTTTTCTGCATCAACCTCTAGGCCCTGTCCTTTTGCTATGGCACTTCATCCGGAAAGTAATCCGAATGGTTCCAAAGGTGTTGAGGGTTACCATTGTGCATTTTCTTGGTAATGTTTCTATGTTTGTTTATTCAAAATGATTGTGTACTGCTGATTCTTAATGTGTGCTTTTATGTGGTTGTACATTGCAAGAACATAAAAACTATGACTATTTAACTAGTGTTGATAATGGCATTGATGGTGAAGTAGAAATTTCAAAGAAACTGCTGCTATGTGCTCCGTTTCGTTTACGAGATGTTTTTTCTTTCGGTTTTGTGTTTGTAATATTATTGGCATTGTCCTGTTATTGCATTTTTTCTATCAGTGCATGAGTGGCAAGTGTAAGGCATGAAACTTGCTGTTTGTATCCACAATACACAAGTTATAAGCAAAAAAAATTCAATCAGAAAACTCGGCTGAAACTTCGGCCGAAAATTCTTAACAGGCTTCGGCTGAAACTTCGGCCGAAGCTTCTTCACAGGCTTCGGCTGAAACTTCGGCCGAAGCTGCTTCACAAGCTTCGGCTGAAACTTCGGCCGAAGCTATTTCACCGTTTTCGGCTGAGTCTTCGGCCGAACAGAACGACTCTTAAAAAATGCTCGCAACGTGTAATCTAGAAATTGAAACTTGACGATTCTTGGTTTTTTGGAAATCTAAGACGTAGATCTACAACTTTTGTGTTGACAACATTTCCCGATTCATAAAAAAAATGTACACAAATAGCCAAGGAAGTGAAACTAGTGCACATGTGGATCTGCCCCGACACACCTCTAGTATTTTGACCATATCTCGGGCTACACCTATCAGATCATGGTGAAATTAGAAGCATAGGAAAGCTGAAGTTAAGGGATACAACTCTTCCGTTGACAACATTTCCCAATTCATACAAAAAATGTGCACAAATCGCCAAGAAAATGAAAGTAGTGCACTTGTGAGTCCATCCAAACACACCTCTAATGCATCTAGCCAACTACTGATTGGTGGTCTTTGTGCACGTTCAATTTCGTTTTTTTTGAGGGAGAATATTTTCTTTTCCCATCGGAATATCTAATGACAAATTGTGATGAGGTTGATAATGTGTAAAATCTTTCTTTGTGGTAAGGCAACAAAAAGAGTAGATTCCACATTGTTGTTGACTATATGATCTGATCATGAAAACGGCCTTCAGGCGCAGAAGATATTTGGAACAGATGGAAAGAAATAGCAAAGGTAGTCTCCACCAGGTAACTATTTGAAATATCAAGCATCTATTCTCAGTGATTCTCTCGCCCCTTCTCTTTTTAAACGTAAAAAATCCGTAGTTGTATAAGACAGCATCATTTTTCTTCCGGAGCTGATAATGCTGTGAAGAATCGGTTCACAACTCTGTGCAAGAAGAGAGCAAAGAATGAAGCTCTAGCAAAACAAAATAGCACTACTTCTTACATTATTATTTCTTTTACGCAGGTTTTCCTAACTTCCTCATCCCAGTCTAATGTATTTGGCTGGAAGTAATTATTTTATCATTAAATTGGTTGGCTGGTTTCTAAATATCTGAAAAACCCCTCTATTTAATCACTTTTAACGTTTTTCTTTTGTGTTTCATACATGTATATCTGGCTATTTTATTGGGTGTCAGACGTTAAGTTGCAATTACTTTGTGAGACTTGGATTATGAGCCCCCACCCCACTATGAAAATAAAGGAAACCTCGAACTTTGACTCTCTAAATGTTGTTGCTTATCATTGTACAAAAATCCGCTTGATCTTGAATAACAATACACGATGTCTGCATGTTTATGATATACAGAATCGGCTATATCCAGGCTTAGTATACGATGCTCGGCTGATGATAAAAGAGCTTTAAAATGTAACTGTCCTCTGGGAGGAGTTGTGGCTAGTTATGCTGCAGGTTTTTCATGCAGGTGAACTTTATTTTTCATCTCACCGCTTTGACTTGACTCTTTGTAGAATGTCTGAGTTCTTCGAGCCTTCTACGGTCTAGTTGATTGTTGAATCTTAAATGAGCTGAAGAAAGTTAGCATTTGTGTTTCACCATGTGCATACATGGAACATCATAAATTTACACGATGCAGCATTCTGCAGCTCTGTGGCACTGCTTGCAGCACCCTTTATATACACACCAAAGAAGCGTAAGAACATTAGTTAATGAGGTAGAAGGTATAGTGGATCAGAATTACCAAAGTGGTATATAGTCAAACCTGCACCATTTGCCATTTGTATCCTCTCTCCTCCTTGACATTCTGAGGCCTGGTTCAAGTTGCTCAACTCATAGGTGACATGATTAGTAGCACCAGCATCTGGGTACCAGCTGCTTTCTTGTGAAAATTCAGAAGTGCAGTTTGAGTTACGCAAACTGGGAAATATTGGCACTAGGTCCATGATGCTGATAATTTCTCTGGAAGCCTCCACTGTAGCTCTTCAGATTGGCGTTCTCACAAGTGATTAACATCATGGCAACTGTTGAAATTAGATGTTCCTCTGCCTCGAAATGTTCCCTCTTGGGGAAAGAACTTGCCACCTCTATTGCCTAGATAGTTTTTTCTCCCTCTGCCAAATTGTCTATAGCCTCCTCTCCGTGGCTGTCGGTTTTGTCAAGCTAAGTTAATGGATGATTTTGATGTGGCAGTAGGTTCAGCAGCCTATGTAGCAGTAGTAGTCATGATTCAGGGAAATCAGCATGGCACGGACAAATGCTGGAGAGAGCAGGTTCCCTTCATGAAGGCCCAAATGAGATAAATAGACTATAATATTAAGAAGCAGGAATATTTCACAAAGAATCAGTTGGGAGAAGATCCTTTGAGGTCGGACTTACTGAGGATTAATTTTCAACAGCAGCCTTCTAGCCAAGCAGACAATCAAATTTGAATTCTTAACGTGGAATAATAATCTTATGATGTCGAAAGATGTGGCCTGAGATTCAAAGTCCGTTCATCCACTGACAGAATATGCTGAGCAGGATTACCAGCAGTGCAGGCAACGTCACAAGATTGTGTTTGGCCAACGCTGTTTTGTGTATATGCAAGATTTCACATGCTACGATCAGATGATTCAAATCATTTTCACTGTTGTATTTTTTTTTTTTTTAAGAATTTAAATAAGGAAATCTTGAAACAGCAGTTTGGACCGCAGTTACAATCATCTGTTATACGGTTTTAGAAATGCTTGAACCTTGACCAGACGTTTGCAGAACTGGAAAACAAATTGTTGACCAAATTTAATGCAGCCTCGCAGAAAAGGGACCTGACATCAATGGCAGAATGTGCAAAAATTTTGTCACAGGTAATTTGTCTAATCAATCCAGCAGAAAGTCGAGGTGCAACGGTTCTCTTTATTCGAGTCACAACCAAGATAGAGATGTGTCAGTCCGGATGGCTAAAGTTACCACAGAGGAAATCGAAATCAAGCGTCCGCTGAATCTGGAGTTGCTTGTAGCTATAAAACGGTGCTTGAGTGGTTTTTGAGAAGAGTTGTCCAGTTGCCATTGTGTGTCAGATTGAACCCTGCTCATGTACACAAATAAGAACCCCAGAAGAAAAATTCCCTATTATCGAACCATTTTACTGAAATCTTCTAGCTGATCCTAGAAAAACTAGTTCTAAGCTCTTTATGAACATCTCAGCTCATTGGGAAGAAAGGGGCAAGATGGTGTGAGCGAGATGATGTCACTAAATGATTGGTTTTGCCTCCTGAATTGCTTTACTTAGGATTTTTAAAATAAACACGGCTCATTTTGTAAACCTCCTGTTCAATAAGCATCAGCTGCTATACTTTGCCTCGACTGTGACTAGCTTTTATTGATCCGTTTCCGGTTTCTATGATTTGCTGTTCTATTAGTAAGTATTATTGCACGTTTACTATTATGCACTTCCAGGGCAATAATATAGTCGACATATTTTTGTGCCTTGGTCGAGAAGAAAGACATGTTCCTCTATAGAACCATGTAATTTTGTTTAAAAAAGAATTGGTGTCTGTCATTGCAGCTAAACGAGGAGTGGTTCCTTCCTGCTGGGTTTCTCTCAAAAAGTTAGACGGCAATGCAAATTCCGCACATAAAGTATCTGTACCAATAATGGAGCAAAGGAGTATTGTCAAGTCAACAGCTGGTGAATGTTTCAGCCTTATAAAGTGACAATATTATACCAATTCAATAACTTGAGTTTGGCAGTGATCTGCATTTATGCATGCATTTACCTCCTCGTAGACTCAGTGTGCTGTGTAACCTTTGCAAAAAACTGTTATTCTCATAATCTTGGCAGGAGGAATTTACTTGTGGGTAAGGAGGAGACAAGTGAAAGTGAAAAAAAAAAAGGAACGTTTCGACGAACATTTGACGAAAGTTCGGTGGGTACTTACCGAACATTTGATTAATGTTCGGTGGGTACTCGCCGAACGTTTGATAAATGTTCGGTGAATACTCGCCGAACACATTGAAATATGCATGTTCAAGTTTTGATGAGCATAATGTGTGATGTAGAAATTGAAATAAGGTGATTCTTGGTTCTATGGAAAGCTAAGATGGATATCTACAACTATTCAGTTGACAACATTTCCTAGTTCATACAAAAAATTTACACAAATCGCCAACGAAGTGAAAGTAGTGCACTTGTGGGTCCTCCCTGACACCTGTCTAGTATTTTGATCATATCTCGACCTACGCATATCAGATCATGGTGGCATTAGAGGCATAGGAAAGCTGACCTAGTGGGCTACAACGTTTCTTTTGTCAACATTTCCCGATTCATACAAAAAATGTTCACCAAGAAACTGAAAGTGGTGCACTTGTGGTCCATGCCGACACACCTCTAGTATTTCGATCCTATCCTTGGATACACATATCAATTCATGGTGAAATCAGAGGCATAGGACAGCTAACCTGAAGCTACAACTTTTATGTTGACAAAATTTCCCTATTCGTACGAAAAACGTGCACAAATCGCCAAGGAAGTGAAAGTAGTGCACTTGTATATTGATTTGCTTCACTGGTTTGGTTCGCTTGCAGGTTGAAAGATACAAGGTGATTTGGATTCACAGATGATGCCATAAGTCTAAGCTTCTGCAGATTAGTTACAAGAACCTCATGAACCTGGATTAGTTCCACTTCTAAGCGTTGAAACAATACATCCACTGCGAGAGAAAGGGGTTCGGCTATTTGTTCAGGAAAATTTATTTCCAGCAAACCGATGCCGAGGATTTTAGAACTGTACAACAGCACGACAGCAGGGAAATCAATCTTTTGAATTGTTGAGGAGTACAACAAATCTATGTCCCCAGAAAATTTTGACAGCTATTCACCCAGTGCTTCTGGAATTTTAAGAAACTATCCAGAATAACACGCCGACTGGCACCATTGCCCACCCACGACGTAGATCAACAATGTCCATTGAATGAGGTTGAAAGACTCTAATAAACTTCAAAAATACCAACGTTAGCACACCAAGAACTCTGGGCAGTAAACTCATGGAGGCTCTTTCATCTGCAACAAAATGAGCAACCAAACTGTGAAGCAATGATAGTTCCATATATTGGGTTTAGAGATTTGATGAGTTATAAAAAAAATTTGCTCGATAAGTTTTGTGTATTAAAAAATGGTTTCCAATTGCCACTCCTCTTTTTTAAATCTGGATGTAAGAACAATTACTTGCAGTCCAAAAAAGAAACGATTCAGGGCTGAATCCACGATAATATTAATTGCAGGTACAAAGTTTCTGAGCTAATACCACGACAATGGTTGCCATCATAGCCGAGTGCTTTGCAGCATTAATCTTATTCTTCTCGCCATGAGTCAGAGTTGTTCTTTCTGCAATTCGTGCAGCCTCCTCTTTCTGCATTTCACACAATTAGAAAAGGAAGCATGGATTTCATTTACCAGATCCTATCAGAATAGACTTGAAGCAGTTTGAGAAGAAAAATACAAATAATTATGTGTGTTGTATGTAAATATGCATTTGAATTAACAAATCATGGGGTGCCTATCTGTGTTATCCTCATACCACCAATAATGGCTCATCACCACGAATAGGCTGAAGACTTATCGCAGGAAGACTATAATAACTCCTCACTTGCTGAGTCTGTCCTTTGCTTCGAAAATATTGGCCAAGGAAAATACTTTGCTGAAGTTAAACTTCCATCATGATCTGGACGATAGCTTAGAATCTGACGAAGAATCAGAATATGATGAATTACTTCCATTCAAATCATTGACTAAAGCTCAACTGAAAAAGCTTAGTAAACTACAAAGGAAATTAGAAAACCTTTTCATGAAGAAGCAGCTGAAGGAAGAGAGAAAGCGGCGGAAGACGACCAAGAAAGGCATGAAGCAGCTGAGAATCTTCCTACTCATTAATAAGATGATGGTGAAGAAGAGAGCAATGCTGCGGCATCTCTACCAGTTCCTGTCCCAGTGTTGACCCTACCTGCTTCTTTTGATTCTGATAATCTTTCCTCTAACCCAATGGATGGGACCGCGACATCGGATATGATGGCATTAATGTTGAGTTTTTAAATCTATGATATGATATTTGTGTTGCGCTTGTCATTAAATTAACCACATCATGGATTTTCTTTTGCATGCATGGCTGTTATGAATTTTTACTTCCAATCTGATGAGAGGAAGGGTTGGATACAATATATAGCTCCGTACATATGGAGACCCTTGATTTTCTTGTGCAACTTGCCAACAAAAGCATCCAAATTCCAGATGCGGTCTGATTATTCGTGTCATCATTCTTTAACTGCTTACTTCTGCAAACCATGTTTAGCAGTTCTGACTTGCACAAGGTGTAGGCATGCTGTAACGGAAAACTCCGCTTGAAACTTTACACTTGTCTTTTACACTTGGCTCAAATTCTTCACTGTTGACGTTCTTCACTTCACCTATAGTCGTTAGATGTTATACAGTCTGAATACATCAGTTTTGATTTTAAAAAAGTGTTATATTAGTGCGAAACAGATATGGACGAATGAAGCATATAAATATTTAATTTTTCATTCAGATGAACAGATCTCCTAGCTTGAATTTATCAACTGAAAGGAAAATTGTGTGGAACAGGAAGGTCTATTGGACTCTCAATCTGTAACAGAAGGAATACGATAAAAGAAAAACTTTGTTTCCAGTGGTTCAAGTGGTGGAGGCCTCTATTTTGCATTTAATGGCATCTGATGCAAAATATCCGCTTGAGAAGGAAAATATGTACCAAAAAGAGCAGAATATGAAAAATGGCAAACAATATTTAAATCCGAAATTAGTTTAAGTCTGTATATTTCTATAAAGTCATAATTGTTTTAAGATTGAACAGCAGACTGTATATTAAGAATGATCACTGTTTGAAAAATTAACAAAGCTGTGTTGATTATGTATGATTATATGTGCGTGTGTGAATATATAAAGACGCAATACTAAAAAACAAATTCTCTGTACATACTGGATCAGACAAGTGCTTCTCCTACTCCTTATCAGTGTACTTAATCACATCAAATATATCAGCAAAGGAACAACCAAAGCATATATTTATAGAATGATCCTGTATGTATACACGGAAGATTGATTCGGCTTACTTTGTTATAATTTGCAAATGAATAGTCACCGTTGGTGGAACGCCATTTACCACTCGAGCCTACAAGCATAAGAGCTGTATATCTTGAATGCGCGCTCTACACCACGAGATTATGGACTCTCAAGAAACTTACCCGATGGTAAAGCTTCAGATCATATTTTCGAGCAGAATTCGTAAGTGGAAACCGCTGCCAAGTTATCTGGTTTGTTTCATTGTTGCGAAAGTTAGTAAGTTCTAATGCAAAAAAAAAAAACAAAAAAAACTCCATGATTTCATGTTACTTTATATTGAACCATAATTTCATGATGACAATAGCAATTGTGGACAATATTTGTTTCCCTAATCACATCACATTAGCCTCCTGCATGAAGGATGGATATGATGATCACTGAAATAGGGATGATGAAGTAAACAAAGTAGAGTGTATGCCCAGATTAGCATCCAAACGGGCTGAAAGGCGTTCGGCCATAATTATCAGCTGAAGGTCATTCTTGGTTTGTCGGAATGCGAGACCGGTTTTTTTTTAGAAGAGTTAAGTTTTCTGTGTGCTTTTCTTTACAGGCTGAGAAGAAAATGAGAGTTGTGCACGAGCGCAAGTCCCAAAAATTGAAGCGTAGGGGTGAAAGAGGTTCTGAGGCTCAGAAAGTGGATGCAACCAGAAATTTGGTCGAAAGTCTCCACAAGGAATTGTGGTCATAGCAAGCTAAAACTGCTTATCCTGGATCATGTTTCTCCAAACATGGACCTTAATTTTCCTCCTGTGCTGCTAGATTGAGATCTGTTCACGTTCAGATGATCGTCTCTCATCTTGTTTGCATCCTCTATTGGTCCTTTTTGTGAATGATTGGGCGTTTAAAGCATGTTTGACTTGGGAGAAACATAATTATTACTGTCGAAGGTAGTAGCGAGTTTCATTGACAGTGGTGTATTGTACGAACTGATACAGAAGGAATTGGGCATCGGGGCATGAATTTAGGCGCTATATTATAGACTTCGCAAATAACCTAATTTGGAGTCAAATATCAACCAGAAGCTTAGAGAAATTAAGGAGAATATCTTCCTACAGTGTGAAGCATTTCTTCTGTCATTTTAACTAGATTACGATATAGCCGCCCTTTTCTTTTCTATTCGCCTTTCGCCAACCATCACTCACTGTAACCTTACTTCATCATATTCCTCTTTCACTCCCTTGCATAGCTTTATTAAGAGGAAAAGTGGCATCATTTGAACGAACATGGCCGGTTTTCAGCTTTCTTTGGTGGAATTCTTCACAGCAGGAGAGAACTCACACGTGGACTTACCTTTTGCTTTTCCTTATCTGTTGTAGACTTATTTTGTTCAGTGCTTGTTCTGCTCTCGTCCTACAGTGGTAAGACAAAAACTATGTTCACACCGTTCGGCTGCTACATAATACAATTCCAATTTGTCGATACAGCTCTTGACCAGCTTATTCAGGTTGAGCTAGAGAGAGCTTCTTTTGTTGAACTTGACAAAGAAAGCATTTCCAGCAACTCTAGTCGAACTCTAAGAAAGTCGAACAAATTTCGTGATAAAAACTTGATTTCAATCGACAGAGAAGGTTTACCTCCCAATGATGTGTTGGGCAGCCAACTTGATTTCATTAGTGGATGTTCGGCAAGATAAAATCATAAAATGGAAGGTAAAAGGAAATTTTTAAGTGAAGTAAGCAAAGAAAACCAAAAAAAAAAAAGCCAAGGGATGTTCGCTCAGTACTGAGCGAACATGTTGGAAAATGTTCGCTCGGTACTGAGCGAACATGTGTGAAGATGTTTGCTCAGAGCTGGGCGAACGTGTGTGAAGACGTTCGATCATTGCTGAGCGAACATGTGTGAAGATGTTCGCTCAGTACTGAGCGAACATGTTTAAAATGTACACCTACAACTTGAATGATCATAACTTGTCATGTACATATTGAAATTAGGCGATTCTTGGTTCGTCGGAAGGCTTAGACAGATAGCTACAACTTTGATGTGGAAAATATTTCCCAATTTTTTCAAATTGTTTCCACAAATGGCCAAGGAAGTGAAAGTAGTGCACTTGTGGGTGCATCCCGACACACCTCTAGTATTTTGATCATATCTCACCCTACACATATCAGATCATGGTGAAATTAGAGTCACAGGAAAGATAAATCAAAGGGCTACAACTTTTCTTTTGACAACATGTCCCAATTCATAGAGAAAATATCACAAATCGTCAAGGAAGTGAAAGTAGTGCACTTATGGGTCTATCCTGACACACCTCTAGTATTTTGATCTTATCTCAGGATACACATATCAAATCATGGTGAAATCAGAGGCATAGGAAAGCTAACCTTTTTTTTTTTTATCAGAAACAAAAATTATATCAAAAAAAAGGGAAGAAATACATAAGGAGTTACAATAGGAAAAGGATTCCCAAATCTCCTTAAAATATCATACTAAGTGCTATAAGAGTACAATGCTAAGATCCCTACTAAGGTCCGTGATAAAGTATCCCTTAAAGTCTTTGTGGCCCGAAACCCAAAGTTCTGTTTTATACTTGGCCCTATCCCACTTCTTCTATGGACTCCTCCCTATTCTCAAAAATCCTTTTGTTTCGCTCCAGCCAAATGGACCAAAGTAAAGCATGTGTTGTCACTCTTCACAAAATCTTGGCCTTCTTATTGACGGGGCTGCCCAAATTTCCCATGACGCAAGAGCTGGTATTCTGCGGTGTGGCCCATGCAAGATTCAAAGCAGCTACAGCCTTGTTCCACCAAGAAGAAGCAAAGGAACATCGCACGAAAGTGTGTTCCGAATATTCAGAATTATTTTTGCAAAGTACACACCAGTTAGGGGAAAGAGACATATTAGGAAAACGTTTTTGCACAATGTCACAAGTAAGTACTTTACCCTTAACCAAAAGCCATGAACAAAACTGAACCTTTCTGGGTATCGGGGCTTTCCAAATCTGTTTATAAAATTTGAAAGAAGGTTGGGGGAAAAAGGAGGCAAGAAAAGATTGACACGAGAACATACCCGACGGTTCAAGAGCAATGTGATTCTGATCTAGATTCTGATTTGGATGTAACCAAGTATGATGAACTTTCAAACCTTTTGGGAGCTTAGTATATGCGGCTGATATCAAGCCTTATAAATCGAAGTTTCATTCCAGAACACACAGATGCATTTTTACAACCTTGAAACCAAAAGCACTCTTATATCTTGAGATGTTAAATTCTTCAGCCGAAGCAGAATACATGGCCTTAAGTACCACTGTTAGTGAGTTGGAATGTATTTCCTATGTGTTCCGATTTCACTTGCAGATTCCCCTCCCTATTCCTTTGATGTATGGTAATTGGGTGACCATGCACATTGTTGCTAACCTCGTGTTTCACGAGCACACTACACACCTTGAGATTGACTGCCACGTGGTTCACAACAAATACAAGAAAGGGTTTATTTCCTTACAGCACATATATTTAGTTAGATCATACAACAAGTACACCAGATAACTTCTGTTTCAAACATAAATTTAGTTCATCATTGTATGATATGAGTTCATCAACTCAAATGTGATGCAAATGATGATAGATTTTAGCCATATACTTCAAGGAAACGTTTGACAAATCCTGTCCGATTGCCGGGAACTCATTCAATATCTTCTAGGTTTGATAGTTTCCCTTCCATACTGACAGAATTACAAGGTTACCCATAATCAAGCATATTCCTCGTTAATGTCGTTTTAGGAGAATAACAAGGGAGTTGCTGTTTTTCGTTTCTGTTCTCTTCAGGAATAAGGACGTAAGTTGTAACATGTTCTATTGTTTATTTAGGGGCTGGACGGTGTTGACTTGCAGATATAATTTTGTTGGAGTTGCAAACATGTTTTTTCCCCATGGTACCACTTGCATCTTCTTTAGCTTGGGAAAGTTCTGACTCAAGCATTGAGTTTTTCTGTGCTAATGCAGTAAGGGAACCATGCAAACATAAATCACTAAAGGTAATAAGTTCTACCGAAAAAAATAAATAAATTACCATGATTTCATGTTTTTTTAACCTTTGGTCTCAGCTGGAAAATTAGAACTTTATAGTAGCAGTCTTGACCAAAACTGGAAATTAGATCTGAAGTGGCTCGACTAGAAATATAATAAACGGTACCTCTGATGATTTCAGCTATTGTTTGATTGAAAATCAGCTGTTGTTTGGGGATCTGTACATACAATTCTTGATCAGCTTATTCAGGTTGAGCAAGAGAGAGCTTCCTTAGTCTAACTACAATAATTGGCCCTTGAGGAAGCTGCTGTCATGGGTAGGGACCATTTATCTCAAGAAGAAGCTTGCAAAGTGCAGCTGGACAAACTCCATAGATGGCCCTCGGTACCATGTTGAAAGTAGAGAAGGTGAACGGCAGTTTAGAGAAGAATCGAGAGACAGTGAGAGATCAGAGTAGAGAGTGATATTGTTTAATTGCTGTATTGAGTGTTATGAATCAATGTTGTACAATTACTAAGCAGAGTCAACATAAATATTAAATCAAAACACCCTTCGCTCTAATAAAGATCCATAAACTTGACTTCTCAGAATCCTTCCAGCAAATCCTCTTACCATGGTTGTTGCCAATTTTTGACATGAAAAAGACACCACTGCAATAATTATAAGTTTCTTTACTCAAATATTGTAAGTATATACCTCTACATGTAACCATCTACCTGTGAAAATTCAGAAGTGCAGTTTGAGTTTTTTTCTTTTATTTTTTATTTTTTGGTGGGGGTGGGGGGGCATAAACCATCAAGATGATGGAGGGTTAACCCATGGAAGGGAAGTTTGAGTTACTGAGTGAGTAGCAAACTGAGGAATATTGACACTAGGTCCACGATGTTTATAATTTCTCTGGAGCCTCCACTGTGGTTCCTCTGATTGGCGTTCTCACAAGGATTATAGCTCAAGATTTCTCTTTGAGTGCATTTGTTAGCAATCACTGGCAACTGTTGAAATTAGATGTTTCTCTGCCTCGTAATGTCCCCCATTGTGGAAAGAACTTTCCACCTCTATTGCCTAGATAGTTTTACTCCCTCTGCCAAATTGTCTATAGCCTCCTCTCCTTGGCTGTGAGTTTTGTGCAGCTAAGTTAATGTATGATTTTGATGTGGCAGTAGGTTCAGCAGCTTGTGTAGCAGTAGTAGTCATGATTCAAGGAAATCAGCACGGCACGGACAAATGCTGGAGAGAGGAGGTTCCCTTCATGAAGGCCCAAATGGAATAAATAGACTATAATATTAAGAAGCAAGAGTATTTCACAAAGCATAAGTTGGGAGAAGATCCTTTGAGGTCGGACTTACTGAGGACTAATTTTCAGCAGCAGCCTTCGAGCCAAGCAAAGGGAACGTACATCAAGACAATCAAATTTGAATTTTAAAGTGGAATAAGAATCTTCTGATGTAGAAAGATATGGCCAGAGATCCAAAGGCAGTTCATCCACTGACAGAATATGCTGAGCAGGATTACCGGCAGTGGGGGAAACTTCATCGTGGGAACCTCGTAAGCTTATTTGATTTCGTTTATGTACATGTGGATCTAAAGCACCCGTTATCCGAAGGACCTAGCAATAACCAAAGCATATTTTGAAGTAACAAACTACATGCAGCACAAAACCAATTATTGTGTAATCCCTCTGTCACTCAAAAAGTTGGACTTAACATTTTGTTATATTCCCTGGGAATATTTGTCTATTGTTGTTGGTTCGCTACCCAACCTAGAAATTCTTAAACTGTATAAAGATGCCATGGAAGGCGATGAGTTGGAGGAGATCCCAATAAGCTTTTCAGAAATATTGACACTTGAAACGATCAAGTTAGACCATGTAAAGGAGTCCGTGCGGACATCAGCAAGGGAGATATCAGAAGAGCGAGAGCAACTAGGATATGAGCCTCTAATTCTACTTTAAAGGTATTCTAGTTAAAGTTGCATGAGGTCATTCGGCAGTGCAGCATTTGAACACTACACTTCAATCTTCAGTTGGCATGCTTGTAAACTAACTGTTAAATCTGTTTTTATAATTTTTTAGACCTTCATACCTCAGTCTTACACGATCTGTCAATATCTTAATGTTGAGTTTTTTATTATGAGATTTGGAGTTGGATCTGACCATTGTAGTTGTTTGAATTACAAATTTTGAGCAAT
This sequence comes from Ajuga chamaepitys, assembly GCA_958295605.1. Classification (NCBI taxonomy): domain Eukaryota; kingdom Viridiplantae; phylum Streptophyta; class Magnoliopsida; order Lamiales; family Lamiaceae; genus Ajuga; species Ajuga chamaepitys. The sequence continues at coordinate 38,728 of OY282499.1, read as the reverse complement.
GCATTAGAAATTCACCAGTCTCACTCTGAATTAGTTTTCGAGTGGTTTCAGAGGATTTGAAATAAAGTTCAACTGTATTTAAAATCCTTTTGAAATTTTGAATCTAATTATCTTGTCCATTTTTTACACTGTAAGTTGCCTCTTCTTGCATCCCGAGAATCTTTCACATTTTCTAATCTAATCCGAAGTGATTCACAAGTTTATAATCATCAAGCCTCAGTTGCATGTCCCTATACTGCATTTCCAGAGCTACCGACAACAAGCTGTGAATATCTTAGGGTGGTTCAATAAGTTATCCCGAAATTGTCAACTTATACTATAGCAGAAATTGCTGTATATTAGAAATCTGGGACCTTATAGAAAATTTTGATATACCAAGTTCCGGACATCTTTAGGGGGGTTCGGTTCAGTGTTGTATGTCGAAATTTTCTCATACCACGGAAATTCAAGAAATGTTATACTATACAGAATTTGGACATACCAAATTTCTGTACCGAATACCTTGACAAACTGTTAAATATCACAACATTTTCAGCACATCAAATCAAAATAACAGAAGTAAATGCCTTGATAAATTTTTAAACATTCCACAAATTTCTCCGCATACTAAATCAAACTAAACAGAAGAAAAAGATTTAATGAAGAGGAGAAATTATTCATAATTGGTTTGCTCAATTTGATTAATACTTGAACCAATCGAAAATCTACACTATGCATAACAAACTACAAGGCATTTGACATTCATCATTCTCAGTCTGAATTATGTTTCAAGTGATTCCAGAGGATCTGAATTGTAATAACGTTTGACAACCTTTGAATCTGCATTCGAAGACTTTTTCATTTTCTAATCTTTTCCAAAGTGATTCACAAGTTCTAAAATGCAGCATTTATTGGGGTCTAAAAATCGGTGTGTGAGTGGTGGTGGGGGGGAGGGGGAGAGCATTGAGGTGTACTCATGTACTAGTTCAGTCGACAGAAATTCTATGATTTCCGGGAACAGAGAAGGAGCATTTTCCATGTCTTGAGCGTCTAGTTCTCAGATTCATGGAGTTGTTGGAAGAGTTCCCAATGAGTTTTTGCAGAAATATTGACACTTGAAACGATTCAGTTAGATGAAGTAAAAGAGTCTGTGTGGGTATCAGCAACGGAAATATCACAAGAGCGAGAGAAACTAGGATATGAGCCCCTAATTCAACTTCAAATTTATTACAGGTTGCATGATGTCATTCTGCATTCTTGTATAGCCAAGTTTCAGCTGCTGCATTATGCACTACACTTCATGCTTGTAAACTAAGCGTAATATCTGAGTGTTGAGTTTTAGATTATAAGATTTGGAGGAAAAACTTGAAATCTATTATAACAACTCCATTGGCAGTTGTTTCGATCGAAATGAGCAAGGCCTTTGAAATTCATCATTCTCAATTTTAATATTTTTCGGCGTGATTCCAGAGAATCTGAATTGTAACTTGAGCTGATTCTTTGAGAGATGAAACCATGTAACGTGTTGAGATTGCTCAAAGCTATGCCATGTACAGACTTTCTCTACTTTGTGTTCACAACACAAGTTTTAGGTAGGTTGTGGCTTATTAATAACTAACTGATTTAAGTGTTTAAAATCTGTACACTTTTTGAGTCAAAAATAACGAGCACGCTAGCTGGCGATGAACTCCACAACACCATAAATATAAGATGGGAAAATAAGGAGAAAGAGTCAATAGATCATAACACCTCAGGCATGAAAAAAAGTCAACTGAAAAAACACTCAAAAATAATACAGAGTAGGTAATGCCTGTAATTATATACACAACTTTGTTTGGAAGTTGTATCCTAATCATAAACCAAGTCTTGTTGTTGAAACAGTAGTCTTTCCATAAACCGGAATAATTTGGTGAGTGTGTGAAGCCATGGCTGCTTATGGAGCTTTACTCTCTCTTTCTCATACTCTTCATCACGTCCTACACCCACCTCCTCTAAATAACATCATTGTTGATAAACAGCAGATTCACCTTCTTCTTGTCAAGGTTAATTTCTTCATCAATTTTCTTGAAAATTATCCCCAAAGTCAACGCAACGAAGAAATTGAAAGGGTGGAGAGGCGGATCGCAGGTGCATCTCACGCAGCAGAAGATATCATCGAATCCAATGTGGTCGACCAGATTCATGCTGCCAAAGATATACTTTATTCAACGAGGATGGAGAAAAATTCTCCACCCTCTTGTCTCAAGGCATTCAAACGGTACTCGAGAAGTTCATCTCCATTGAAGAAGAGTTGCCGATGATGATGGTCACGCAAGGCGTTGCAGGTCTTCAACTCAAAACAGCCACAGCTTCATCGAGATCGCTTCCAGGTGGCAAGAAGATTACCATGGTGGGATTCGACCATCACTTGGAGATGATATTGAGCGAAGTCGCAAGTGATGAATGCAGTCGCCGAGTCATCCCTATTGTGGGAATGGGGGGTATCGGTAAGACTACCCTTGTCACAGCTGTTTATAAGCATCCTTATATTGTTGAATACTTTGATGTTCTAGCTTGGGTTACTGTATCTCAAGAATATACAGTTGAGGAGCTTTTAAATGAGATTAATAAAGCTATTCTAGATGAACAAGGAAGCAGTGGCGATGATCTGGGATTACAACTGCACAGAAAATTATTTGGAAGAAGATATTTGATAGTAATGGATGATGTGTGGGATGTCGAGGCAGTAGAGGACTTAAAAAGGTTCCTTCCACCAAATGAAAATGGAAGCCGAATCTTGGTAACTTCAAGGCTATCTTACATGACTCATGATCTTGCTTCCATTTATGAAATGGATTTCCTAGATGAGGGACACAGCTGGGATCTGCTCCGCAAAACAATCTTCAGAGAAGAAGATTGCCCTGTTGGATTGGAAGAAATTGGAAAAGAAATTGCTAAGGGATGCAGTGGACTTCCTCTAGCCCTTGTTTTGATCGGTGGGCTTCTCACAAAGTCTGAAAGGATACGAGAGCATTGGGAGTGCTTTTTTGAGAGAGATATCATGCATGCCCTGAATTCTGGAAATGATGAGCAGGTGATGAAGATATTATCATTGAGTTATACTCATTTGCCGGTGCATCTAAAGCCATGCTTCTTATATTTGGCTTTGTTTCCTGAAGATTTTGAGATTCGTGTGTCCATGCTGGTCGGATTATGGGTTGCTGAAGGTCTCATCAAGCCGACCCAAGATAAATGCTTAGAAGAGGTTGCAGTCGAGTATGTGGATGATCTCATAAGTAGAAATGTCATTTTGGTTGATGGGAGAGGGAGCTGTGGAAATGTGAAGTATTGCAAGCTCCATGACAGAGTGAGGGATATGTGCATTACACAAGCTGAAAAGCAAGAGTTTGTATACATTTCAAAGCTTGATAATCCCATAATTTCTCCAAATATAGAAATTGCACGCCGTCTTAGTATTTCTACTACTTGGAAACCGCTGGAGCAAACAAGTGAGGCCTTGCGATCAGCTACACTAAATCGATCTTGGTTCAGCCCCAATTCGTTGTGGGGATATGGTTATGCGGAACCCTCTACACATGAGACGAAATCCTCTACACATGAGATAATGGAATCTTCTGCACATGAGTCAGAATCCTCCTCTATTATTGAGAAGGATACAAATGAGACAGCATTCTCCTCTACTAGTGGGATGCATGAACCTCTGGATTGGAAAATAAAACAGGTAGCGAAGATAATAAATGGCTTTAGGTTATTGAAGGTCGTGCACGTGGATGATTATGAATTGCGCATTGAGTTTTTTGATCTCTGTAACTTGCGATTTGTGTTTGCTCAGACAATAAGTTCTTTTTCGCTAATGACTCTATGTTGGAATCTACAAGTGATAGTTCTTAATGGACTAGAACGTCCCGATCTACCCGATGGAATCTGGAAGATGCCACAACTTAGGCATTTGTACAGTATCTATCTTACTCTCCCCGACCTACCAGATGATGACCAAAATATGGTTGTTCTTGAAAACCTCCACACACTTAGAACCATCACTGAATTCAAATGTTCAGAGCAGGTTTTGAAAAGAATCCCAAATCTAAGGAAGTTGCAGCTTAGTTATTATACAGATGACGACGTTGAGAATTATTGCCTTCAAAATCTTGCATGTTTCAAGAAATTAGAATCGCTTAAAATAACTGATGTCAATAAATTACCAACATCCATCGCCTTCCCAGTGTCGCTCAAAAAGTTGTATTTGATGCAATGTTGGATTCCTTGGGAATATATATCCATTGTTGTTGGTTCGTTGGCCAATCTTGAAGCTCTGAAACTATATATTGAGGCCACAAAAGGCGATGAGTGGAACCCAATTGAAGGAAAATTTAGTCAACTGAAATTCTTATTGATCTCACTGAACAAGTTGAAAATCTGGGGTGCTGAGAAGCAGCATTTTCCGTGTCTTGAGTGTCTGGTTCTCATAGATACGGAGTTGGAGGAAATCCCAATGAGCTTTGCAGAAATACTGACACTCGAGACAATCGTGTTACAAGGAAAAGAGTCTTTGATGAGATCAGCAAGAGAAATATCAGAAGAGCGAGAGCAACTAGGATATGAGCCCCTAATTCTACTTTAAAGGTATTCATCCATTAATTAAAGAGGTTATAATGTCATTCTGCATTCATATACACCCAAGTCTCGGTTGCTTCATTTATGTATAACACTACAATCTTGATGTTGAGTTTTGGATTATAAGATTTTGAGGATGGCTCTGAAATTCATTATAGCATTTTCATTGGTAGTATTTCGATCGAAAGATTTGAGAAAGACATTTGAAATTCATTATTCTCAATTTGAATTATTTTTGAAGTGATTCTAGGGGATCCGAATTGTAGTGACGTTTGACATTCTTTAAATCTTTGGCAGTTTCGTATCTTTTTCAAAGTGATTCAAAGGTTCTAAAATGCAGCATTTTTCAAGTAAGCAACCATATTAATTTACATGGTAATTTATTTTTAGAAAGTCAAAAATCAATTACATACCCAAACCTTAAATAAGAACGTAGCCCAATACTATGGTTGAGGATGTTTAGAAGAGAAACTATGGTTCTAATTAACTGTCTGAACAAGCATTTCAGGATTCCGAATGCTCGAATCCATTTTTTGCAAGAGTACTTTGATAAGATCCTCAACTTGAATGTCTTCCATCCTCATTTGCAAGAAAGCATCCACCTTTTCAAATTCGTTTCCGTCGTGCAATTGATGAGCTTTGTCACCAAGGACCAGCCACTCGACCTTGCGTCCTAATCATACAGGACAACAAAGATACAAGCATTGAAATAGTGACTGATCTGCTTCCTTCAGCTTACAGACGGCAACTATTGCTTTCTGTATAGGGCAGATAGTAGTTCTAGAACGACGGAGTTATATTTAAAGCATTTCAAGTGTTGGTTCAAGAGATGAAAGAAACACTTAACACCACTTGAACATAAACTCAAACACTTGGAGTGCTTGTGTGCAATTGAATTGTGATCAAGACAATAAGAGGAAAAATAAGATAACACCTGGATTACATGGTTCGGCTAATGAGCCTACATCCACGGGGGGTTGTAACCTTCACTACTGCCAATGAACCCCGAGAATACAAAATACAACTCTCACAAGAAAACAAACAAGAGGTAGATGAATCATACACCTCTTCTAACTCTCTTGTTCTCTCTCTAGGTGGTTCTGTGTATGTGTTTTTGTGATTCTAGCCCTCTGATCTAATCAAGTAATACAGAAACGAAAACTGGATGGAAAACTGAAACAGTCAACTTGCAACGGTTGTTGGCTCTTCAACAACGGTTTTAACAGCTTTTAACTAACTTGAATTAACTGTTGGAATCACAACGGTTTTAACAGCTTTTAGCTTTGGTGGAATTCTTCACAGCAGGAGAGAACTCACACGTGGACTTACCTTTTGCTTTTCCTTATCTGTTGTAGACTTATTTTGTTCAGTGCTTGTTCTGCTCTCGTCCTACAGTGGTAAGACAAAAACTATGTTCACACCGTTCGGCTGCTACATAATACAATTCCAATTTGTCGATACAGCTCTTGACCAGCTTATTCAAGTTGAGCTAGAGAGAGCTTCTTTTGTTGAACTTGACAAAGAAAGCATTTCCAGCAACTCTAGTCGAACTCTAAGAAAGTCGAACAAATTTCGTGATAAAAACTTGATTTCAATCGACAGAGAAGGTTTACCTCCGAATGATGTGTTGGGCAGCCAACTTGATTTCATTAGTGGATGTTCGGCAAGATAAAATCATAAAATGGAAGGTAAAAGGAAATTTTTAAGTGAAGTAAGCAAAGAAAACCAAAAAAAAAAAAAGCCAAGGGATGTTCGCTCAGTACTGAGCGAACATGTTTGAAGATGTCCGCTCAGTACCGAGCGAACATGTGTGAAGACGTTCGCTCAGTGCTGAGCGAACATGTTTAAAATGTACACCTACAACTTGAATGATCATAACTTGTCACGTACATATTGAAATTAGGCAATTCTTGGTTCGTCGGAAGGCTTAGACAGATAGCTACAACTTTGATGTTGAAAATATTTCCCAATTTTTTCAAATTGTTTCCACAAATGGCCAAGGAAGTGAAAGTAGTGCACTTGTGGGTGCATCCCGACACACCTCTAGTATTTTGATCATATCTCACCCTACACATATCAGATCATGGTGAAATTAGATTCACAGGAAAGATAAATCAAAGGGCTACAACTTTTCTTTTGACAACATGTCCCAATTCATAGAGAAAATATCACAAATCGTCAAGGAAGTGAAAGTAGTGCACTTGTGGGTCTATCCTGACACACCTCTAGTATTTTGATCTTATCTCAGGATACACATATCAAATCATGGTGAAATCAGAGGCATAAGAAAGCTAACCTTTTTTTATTTATCAGAAACAAAAATTATATCAAAAAAAAGGGAAGAAATACATAAGGAGTTACAATAGGAAAAGGATTCCCAAATCTCCTTAAAATATCATACTAAGTGCTATAAGAGTACAATGCTAAGATCCCTACTAAGGTCCGTGATAAAGTATCCCTTAAAGTCTTTGTGGCCCGAAACCCAAAGTTCTGTTTTATACTTGGCCCTATCCCACTTCTTCTATGGACTCCTCCCTATTTTCAAAAATCCTTTTGTTTCGCTCCAGCCAAATGGACCAAAGTAAAGCATGTGTTGTCACTCTTCACAAAATCTTGGCCTTCTTATTGACGGGGCTGCCCAAATTTCCCATGACGCAAGAGCTGGTATTCTGCGGTGTGGCCCATGCAAGATTCAAAGCAGCTACAGCCTTGTTCCACCAAGAAGAAGCAAAGGAACATCGCACGAAAGTGTGTTCCGAATATTCAGAATTATTTTTGCAAAGTACACACCAGTTAGGGGAAAGAGACATATTAGGAAAACGTTTTTGCACAATGTCACAAGTAAGTACTTTACCCTTAACCAAAAGCCATGAACAAAACTGAACCTTTCTGGGTATCGGGGCTTTCCAAATCTGTTTATAAAATTTGAAAGAAGGTTGGGGGAAAAAGGAGGCAAGAAAAGATTGACACGAGAACATACCCGACGGTTCAAGAGCAATGTGATTCTGATCTAGATTCTGATTTGGATGTAACCAAGTATGATGAACTTTCAAACCTTTTGGGAGCTTAGTATATGCGGCTGATATCAAGCCTTATAAATCGAAGTTTCATTCCAGAACACACAGATGCATTTTTACAACCTTGAAACCAAAAGCACTCTTATATCTTGAGATGTTAAATTCTTCAGCCGAAGCAGAATACATGGCCTTAAGTACCACTGTTAGTGAGTTGGAATGTATTTCCTATGTGTTCCGATTTCACTTGCAGATTCCCCTCCCTATTCCTTTGATGTATGGTAATTGGGTGACCATGCACATTGTTGCTAACCTCGTGTTTCACGAGCACACTACACACCTTGAGATTGACTGCCACGTGGTTCACAACAAATACAAGAAAGGGTTTATTTCCTTACAGCACATATATTTAGTTAGATCATACAACAAGTACACCAGATAACTTCTGTTTCAAACATAAATTTAGTTCATCATTGTATGATATGAGTTCATCAACTCAAATGTGATGCAAATGATGATAGATTTTAGCCATATACTTCAAGGAAACGTTTGACAAATCCTGTCCGATTGCCGGGAACTCATTCAATATCTTCTAGGTTTGATAGTTTCCCTTCCATACTGACAGAATTACAAGGTTACCCATAATCAAGCATATTCCTCATTAATGTCGTTTTAGGAGAATAACAAGGGAGTTGCTGTTTTTCGTTTCTGTTCTCTTCAGGAATAAGGACGTATGTTGTAACATGTTCTATTGTTTATTTAGGGGCTGGACGGTGTTGACTTGCAGATATAATTTTGTTGGAGTTGCAAACATGTTTTTTCCCCATGGTACCACTTGCATCTTCTTTAGCTTGGGAAAGTTCTGACTCAAGCATTGAGTTTTTCTGTGCTAATGCAGTAAGGGAACCATGCAAACATAAATCACTAAAGGTAATAAGTTCTACCGAAAAAAATAAATAAATTACCATGATTTCATGTTTTTTTAACCTTTGGTCTCAGCTGGAAAATTAGAACTTTATAGTAGCAGTCTTGACCAAAACTGGAAATTAGATCTGAAGTGGCTCGACTAGAAATATAATAAACGGTACCTCTGATGATTTCAGCTATTGTTTGATTGAAAATCAGCTGTTGTTTGGGGATCTGTACATACAACTCTTGATCAGCTTATTCAGGTTGAGCAAGAGAGAGCTTCCTTAGTCTAACTACAATAATTGGCCCTTGAGGAAGCTGCTGTCATGGGTAGGGACCATTTATCTCAAGAAGAAGCTTGCAAAGTGCAGCTGGACAAACTCCATAGATGGCCCTCGGTACCATGTTGAAAGTGGAGAAGGTGAACGGCAGTTTAGAGAAGAATCGAGAGACAGTGAGAGATCAGAGTAGAGAGTGATATTGTTTAATTGCTGTATTGAGTGTTATGAATCAATGTTGTACAATTACTAAGCAGAGTCAACATAAATATTAAATCAAAACACCCTTCGCTCTAATAAAGATCCATAAACTTGACTTCTCAGAATCCTTCCAGCAAATCCTCTTACCATGGTTGTTGCCAATTTTTGACATGAAAAAGACACCACTGCAATAATTATAAGTTTCTTTACTCAAATATTGTAAGTATATACCTCTACATGTAACCATCTACCTGTGAAAATTCAGAAGTGCAGTTTGAGTTTTTTTCTTTTATTTTTTATTTTTTGGTGGGGACGGGGGGGCATAAACCATCAAGATGATGGAGGGTTAACCCATGGAAGGGAAGTTTGAGTTACTGAGTGAGTAGCAAACTGAGGAATATTGACACTAGGTCCACGATGCTTATAATTTCTCTGGAGCCTCCACTGTGGTTCCTCTGATTGGCGTTCTCACAAGGATTATAGCTCAAGATTTCTCTTTGAGTGCATTTGTTAGCAAAGTGATTAAAATCATGGAAACTGTTGAAATTAGATGTTTCTCTGCCTCGTAATGTCCCCCATTGTGGAAAGAACTTGCCACCTCTATTGCCTAGATAGTTTTACTCCCTCTGCCAAATTGTCTATAGCCTCCTCTCCTTGGCTGTGAGTTTTGTGCAGCTAATTTAATGTATGATTTTGATGTGGCAGTAGGTTCAGCAGCTTGTGTAGCAGTAGTAGTCATGATTCAAGGAAATCAGCACGGCACGGACAAATGCTGGAGAGAGGAGGTTCCCTTCATGAAGGCCCAAATGGAATAAATAGACTATAATATTAAGAAGCAAGAGTATTTCACAAAGCATAAGTTGGGAGAAGATCCTTTGAGGTCGGACTTACTGAGGACTAATTTTCAGCAGCAGCCTTTGAGCCAAGCAAAGGGAACGTACATCAAGACAATCAAATTTGAATTTTAAAGTGGAATAAGAATCTTCTGATGTAGAAAGATATGGCCAGAGATCCAAAGGCAGTTCATCCACTGACAGAATATGCTGAGCAGGATTACCGGCAGTGGGGGAAACTTCACCATGGGAACCTCGTAAGCTTATTTGATTTCATTTATGTACATGTGGATCTAAAGCACCCGTTATCCGAAGGACCTAGCAATAACCAAAGCATATTTTGAAGTAACAAACTACATGCAGCACAAAACCAATTATTGTGTCATTATGCTGGGTATGGGTAATTGATTGATCCGACCCCTACACCATACATATACTGCTGGTAATGGTTTTGTTTCGAATACAATGAGAAGAAGTCATGTTGGGATGCCATAGCTTTTCGGAAGATATTCGTATTTACACGGTGAGTACTTATAGAGAAATTTGATTGGAAGTTGACGGGTATGCTGGATTTATTTCCTAATCTCTGCTTATCACTCGTTATGCTTTCAGAGTTTTTATAGGTGGGGAAACAACAGATTAATGGAAATGTAATTCGGCTCATTTCTGTTATATGTTGATTGCAGAATCAGGCAAAGGCGAAACCACTGTTAAATCCAGCAAAGTACAGAATCTATAACTTGCTGACAAGCAGGCAAGATTTCATTAGTTTTCTTCCTCTTTAAGACAACCTCTTGAAATATTAATGTGTCACCCCATCGCTTTTCAGATTTTCTACGTCTGTGGAGACAACTGCTGAAGCTCTTACTGGTATTTCGTTTCTTAATTACAAGCACCAAGTCACAGAATGTCTACAGCTCTTTACGTACTAGTATACATATTTTAGCTGTTTCAATCTACTGATCGGGTGTTGTCTCGTCAGTTATAGCTATTTGTTAGTATCTGGCAGTTCAACGAACTTTCTCAAATTGTGTGAAACGTGTCAAATACTAGTCCTGTTTGTTGTACTCATAATATTTTGTTATTAGTAGTTCTGGAAGTGGTATCAATTATCAAGCGCCTATTTTTGTTCGTGTATGCTCGTTGGGTTGATTTATCTGACTAAGTTTGCTTCTTGTGTTGTCATATCTATGCTTTCTAAAAGATTTCTAATTTGACATCATTGCGTCATAATCCCATAATGATCTCTGCTTAAAATTGGAATTTGCCCCTTTTTAGCAATGTAATCTGATTCATAATGTGTAAATGATTGATTTTCCAGGGAGGTGTCATCTACAAGCCTTAAGAGATGAACCATGAACAATCACCGAGAAAAGTAAGAGATTGATGACTTCTGAGAGATCTAATGAAATGTTCAATTCTTAAACGTTTGGTTCATTTTACATTATTAATTACGATATCAACTATAAAAGCTTTCTATCAGACTACAGAGGCCGAGCCCCCAATCGACATTTCGCCCGGAATCATTGCTTTGTGTTTCTGCATAATTATCAAATATCTAGATATATCTTACCTGCTCATAACAGCTTACATTACAAGCTTGCAATTACAAATATCTTGTTCCAACTAAAATGTGCTCCGTTTCGTTTACGTGATGTTTTTTCATCCGATTTTGTGTTTGTAATATTATTGGCATTGTCCTGTTATTGCATTTTTTCTATCAGTGCATGAGTGGCAAGTGTAAGGCATGAAATTTGCTGTTTGTATCCACAATACACAAGTTATAAGCAAAAAAAATCAATCACAAACTTCGGCCGAAACTACTTCAAAGGCTTCGGCTGAAACTTCGGTCGAAGCTACTTCAAAGGCTTCAGCTGAAACTTCGGCCGAAGCTGCTTCACAAGCTTCGGCTGAAACTTCGGCCGAAGCTATTTCACAGTTTTCGGCTGAATATTCGGCCGAACAGCACGACTCTTAAAAAATGCTCGCAACGTGTAATCTAGAAATTTAAACTTGACGATTCTTGGTTCTTTGGAAAGCTATGACGTATATCTACAACTTTTGTGTTGACAACATTTTCCAATTCATACAAAATATCTACACAAATCGCCAAGGAAGTGAAACTAGTGCACATGTCGATCCGCCCCGACACACCTCTAGTATTTTGACCATATCTCGGGCTACACATATTAGATCATGGTGAAATTAGAAGCATAGGAAAGCTGACGTTAAGGGCTACAACTCTTCCGTTGACAACATTTTCCAATTCATACAAAAAATGTTCACAAATCGCCAAGGAAATGAAAGTAGTGCACTTGTGAGTCCATCCTAACACACCTCTAATGTATCTAACCAACTACTGCCTTGGTGGTCTTTGTGCACGTTCAATTTCATTTTTTTAGCACGAAATCTTATCTTTCCCATCGGAATATCTAATGAAAAATTGTAATGAGGTTGAGAATGTGTAAAATCTTACTTTCTGTTAAGGCAACAAAAAGAGTAGATTCCGCATTGTTGTTGACTATATGATCTGATCATCAAAATGGTTCCTACTCAATCTTGAAGTTCTCGAACTATATCCTGTTGCAGCAGAAGGCTATGAGTAGAATCCAATTGACAGGAAATTCAGTCGACTGAAATTCTTATTGATTTCCGAGAGCAAGTTCAAAATCTGGCGAGCAAAGAAAGAACATTTTTCATGTCTTGAGCGTCTAGTTCTCATAGACGTGGAGTTGGAGGATATCTCAATGAACTTTGTCGAAAAACTGACACTTGAAACAATCAAGTTACATGGCGTAAAAGAGTCCGTGTGGACATCAGCAAGGGAAATATCACAAGAGCGAGAGCAGCTAGGATACGAGCCCCCTATTCTACTTGAAATGTTTTCATACAATTAATTACAAGTTGCACGATGTCATTCTGCATTCATTTTACACCGAACTTTCAGTTGCTTCATTTATGCATTACACTTCAATCGTGATGTTGAGTTTTGGATTATAGGATTTTGAGAATAAATATTTGTATTTAAGTTGGTTATATCATGTTAAATTTTCAGATTTTAATACATTTTTTGGCATTTTTAGAGAAATACACGGTTATTTCCACTGATTCTGACATTTCATCGATATTTTGTAAAATTAGAACATTCATAACTCGGTAAAATCGATATTGTCATCCTTAAAAACAGATAAATAACCCCTACATAGATCAAAGTTTGACACCACAAATAATACACCAAATTTTCTTCCAAATCTATTATTCCGTTTCTAAGATAGCATCTGAAGGGGAATCTATTTCAGAAGCAAAGATGCAGAATCGCTCATGGAAAAACGAACTGCTGACTGAGATAGGACATTGACTAGAGAAGTTACATTGAAGAATGGCGATGGATGTGCAAGTGGTTCTGAAGCACAGTCACTGGATCAGGCGGAAAAGGGGATGGGGAACCTGAACATGAAAGAGATGGTATCTGCTGACAAGTCTTCTAAAAAAGCATTTGATGGAAAATCTCTTTCAGAATCAAAGAAGCAGTAGCGCCAGGGGAAACGCTTGCCGCTGACTCAGCTGTCACGGATAAAAGAAAATAAAAGAATTCTCCAATTTAATGTCTTAACATGAATCCCGTTAATTTGGAGAAGTGCCTCGCCCATGAGATCAAACAAAATTCAAGAATTATTGACTTAATTGGCAATGATATTTGCAGAGAAAATCTACCAAATGTGTATAAGTAAATAAACATAAACAAATGTTTGGTTGGTCATACATCCATTGTCTATTCGGTTGATGCTCACGTGTCTGGACTTATAGTGAGTGCTAGCGACGACTGTTCAGCAAAGATATGGAAAGGTACTCCCTCATGTTTTGAATGAATTCTATTCTTTTTTCTTTCTTGGGTGGTATGCTTGCATCCTATGCGTTAGTTACCTATGATATTGCTAATGTGTTTCTTTGCTGTGTTTATGCCTGTTGAAATTGGTCAAGATATGTTGAGGATAATCCTTTCTGAAGGAAAACTGTAGATACGCTGATGTATCACATCTGATACTGTATGCTCAGAAATCAGTTATATTAAGTCTGCTGGTTTATATAATCTTGTAAATGTCTTTTTGATATCTGTTGGTCTCTGGAATCATTATGTCTTTTTGCACCGCTCATCTTGCTTCGATTCTAACGACTAGGATTTTATACAATACTTCAATACACATCATCACGTAGTTTTGAGCAACTTAGGAACTCCATTTCCTAACAACAACATTTTACTTCTTTCGAAAAAGCTGATAGGCATTTTCCCCGACTTCGTTCATTTTCTATTAATTTTATGTTTTTCTTTCTACTGCTTCGACATCATGCATGGAGTAAATATTAGTATGCTGTAACTGTTAATAAATTGTACATGCAAGTATGGAGAAAGACTTAAATTGAGGGCTTTGGAGGAATAAATTAAAAGTTCTTAGCTTGAGAAGTGGAGAGAGCGGTGAACTGGAGCTTTCTTCAGAGAGTGTTGAACGGTGCAGAATAACGGAAATTCGGGTCGCAGCAGTATAGCCGAGCGGATAGAGTCAAGCTGGGTTGATGATGTGGCTATTCATGAACTCGAATACAACACAGAACACCACCAACTCATAATTTAATTTATGTATAACATGTATATTTAAACTGGATGCTGATGCTACTGATAGTGTTTTCCAAGATACATTTGTGACAGATGTTGTGATGTCGCTTGCTTCTTTTAACTATGAACCAAAACCTTCTTCTTCCCCGGAGTTTCAAGGTTCAGATTCTTGTGGAGCGAAATCCTTTACACCACGAAGCAGAAAACCATGACGTTATACAGCTGGGAAGAGCATGTAAATAGTTCAGATAGTATTCTACTCTTCATTCCAGCATGCGTTGGAGTTTTTAGCATGTTATATCAACCAATCCATCGACCAGAACTATCATATTGCTAATTGATCTTCCTGATGTGAAGAATAAGGTCTTGGTGAGGGTGGACAAATGCAGTTGAGATCATTAAGTTCTTCTCTTAATCTAGCAGAGATTGAAGCTTATTTCCTTGTACCAGAAATATTTCATAACATTTATATGGTGATCATGTAATCCGATCTTGGAAAGCCCCTTTCGTGATGGTGGTTCGTCTACCAAGAGAAGTAACTTGTCAAATGTAACATCTTGAATGAGAGACATCCACAACACACAAGGTATAAGCATAATAAGAATTGAGTCAGAAAAAGAAAAGAATGCAATAGCAATGTTCGGCTGAAAATTCGGCCGAACACGCTTCAAAAGCTTCGGCTGAAAATTCGGCCGAAACTCCTTCACAAGCCTCGGCTGAAACTTCGGCCGAAACTCCTTCACAAGCCTCGGCTGAAACTTCGGCCGAAACTCCTTCACAAGCCTCGGCCGAAACCTGGGAAATTTGGGCCGAAACTACGCATAGTGTTCGGCTGCTACTTTCGTGTAATGTGGAAATTGAAATTAGGCGATTCTTGGTTCTTTGGAAAGCTAAGACGGATACCTACAACTTTTACGTTCACAACATTTCCCAATTCATACAAAAAATTGATACAAATCGCCACGGAAGTGAAACTAGTGCACATGTGGATCCGCTCTGACATACCTCTAGTATTTTTATCATATCTCGGGCTACACATGTCAGATCACGGTGAAATTAGAGGCATAGGAAAGCTGAATTGAAGGGCTACAACTTTTCCATTGACAACATTTCCCAATTCATGCAAAAAACGTTCACAAATCGCCAAGGAAGTGAAAGTACTGTACTTGTGGATCCACTATCCTGTGATGTTAGGCCACTAGTATCATCCTCGTAAATTTGATGCTTGGCTACAGAGTCATTTTTATCTTTATTTGCCTCCATTGTTGGGTAAATCCAGGACTCCAGATCTGCTCTTGTGCCGTCCCTCTGTACCAGAATATTTCGGGCATTTTCGCCCATTGCTACAAGGAGGTAATGAGTCGTCGGACTGTGGGTTTGAGGACTCAGTGCCATCAGCAAACCCAGAAGGATTCCCTTCAGAACCAATATAAGCTTTTTCTAAGGTAGTAGGAGAGGTTCTTGAGTTGGTCATCCTTGAAAAGCCCGAAACACCGCTGTACGTACTCGTAAGTAGGTTTGCAGTTGAAATTTCTAAAGCATCACCACGTTTAGAGATGTCAACCGTTTTCTTCCTTGGTTCAAGTTCAGCAAGTGCTTTATCCTTATGTTCGATTTCAGCACCAGTTACCTTAGTTACTTTCCATAACGTCACATAGACCATGAATGCTCTCCCCTGAAGCATTAACTTTTTCACTAACATTAACCGCACCACACCGCATCCTTGATTGCCGGTTTTAATCTTCAAAGTGATGTGACGAGTTGGAGCGCAACTCTTCTGCACTGATT